>CM037787.1:51547133-51597133 GCA_021229015.1 Solen grandis | reverse complement strand
TCAGACACTTCCCCTTGAACGATACAACATTTTTACCCAATGCAAACGACGCACTAACAGACACAACATTATTGACAAACTGTCCCCGGTGGCCGAGTGGTTAGAGCGTCAGCCTCTAAAATGGGAGGTCGGGGGTTCAATCCCTGGCCAAACATACCAAAGTCGTTAAAACGGTACTGAAACAGCCCCCTTGTTTGGCGCTTAGAATATTAAGGTAGTTCCAAGTTTTGCTGGCCCGCTGTCAGGATATGACTGGGTGTGATAACTACGGCCTGATACCGCTGTGTACGTACATGAAACACTTTTTTTGACATATTTTGATGGTTATGTTCTAAAATAAGATATAATTTACTTTCATAATAATTATGTCATAGATAGAATAGGAGATATTTTGAAACGTGACTTTGCGAGAATTGGATATTTTTGAGATTCAGACTAGTTGCCAATCTTTGCTTAATTGGTCTTTGATGAACCTCGACATGCAACAGACGAAGAAAATGACTTCAATCTCAATACAGTAGCTAATTTATTCTGATTGGGGAGAAAATGTTACCATGGCAATCTTTGAAAGAAGTAAAAGTGTAAGGTACGTTTATGATGTATTGTTAAATTGTATTTAAAGGTTGATTTTCGCTGATTTGTGAATATTTTAACATTAATCTAACGAGAATGATTCTTTCATTAGACTTTCACGTTCTCCAGAATATATTAGTAGTCGTGTTGTACATATTCAACGAAAAGTAATGTCAACGAAAGTTATAAATGACTGTGTCGTTCCTGCGTTAATTAATCTTTAAAGCGACTGATTTATTCACCACTTATTATTTTACTTTGAATAACTTGACTTAATTTTGAAAAATGACTTAATTTCATTTTCATTTACTGTCAGATTTAGTATTTAACTGTTAGTTGGCATTGAATCTTAAAATAGACCTACAATTTTTGATTAGTTTGCACCGTAGTTTTGTTTTTCAAATCAAGAAATCCCTAATTCTATACGACAGAACTTTTGGAGAGTTTATAGTAATTCTTCCCACTGTTCCCATCCCCAGGAAATAAGAACGTATTTAGCAGATATCAGAAAAATATATTTATTTTTATCTATCATTATTATTTTTATGTTGCATTATGTATCGTGATTCGTATATTCGTAATACATTTCTCAACACTTTATGTGCACAAGTGTTTATGTACAAGTTAACTTGAATATCTTAGCCGCTCATCGCGTAGGTTCGAATCCCTGCAGGGTCATTCGGATTTTCATGTGAGGAAGCCTTCCAGCTGGCTTGCGGTAGGTCGGTGGTTCTACCCTCCGTGCATTCGGGATCTTCCTCCACCTGTAATTAGCTGGACGTCGCTATATGACTGAAATACAGTCGACGCGACGGTAAACTCAAATACTCAAGTCAAGTTAACTTGAATATGCGGCATAGCCATTGCGATCACAAAAATGAATATTTGTGATTGTCAGAACTACAAGTTCCAGCTGCTACATTTACTTTCAAAATATTTGCTATAAATAAATGTGTATATAAATTCAATGTGGAAAACACAGACATGCACACTAGTAATGGTAAAAATAAACATACGTCCTTGATAAAGTAGTAGCCGATTCCGCAGTCAGGAGGAAGTGACGACATCACAGCTGTTCTTTCATTTATCACGCATCTATTATTTCCCGAATCATACATGGTTGATCTGCAGTTTCCGTGTACGGAGCATTTTGTACTACACAAAATGGCTGACTTAACGCCAGAAAAATCTCCAAGGACGACGCCGTGGTTATGGTGACAGGTATTTACTTCCTGATAAATTCGACTTTCTACCATTGCTCTCAAGATGCCGATTTGGAGTATCAGAATGATAAAATCCATTTTCCTCGACTGTAAAAGTAAATATATATATATATATATAAAATATATATATATATATATATATATATATATATATATATATATATATTATAAAACTCATCTCTTTGACAGAATTCTGCACATACCTTGCCGCTTCCATATTTAAGCACCTCTTTAAAGACAATCTGTAGAAAAATTACAAAAAAAAATCTCTCCCTCGTTAGATGTCTTTGATTCCTGACCAATGAACTCGGTATGTCACATTGCACGGGACGTTTTATTCGTAAATGCAAATTCGGCGAAATCGGTTAAATACATAATACGGTATCACCGAAGCAGATGCCGCGCGTGACACGTTCTTCCCCAGTTCAGGGTAGCGATTTCTTAAGTTCAGCCCATGAAATTAGCGCATGCGCAGAGAATAAATGTAGTCAGGCAAATGACGGCAAATGAAAATAGAAAATCTAAATATAGTTTAATTGTTTACATAATTTATTTCATAGAATACATGACTTGGGATGAACTATAAGGTCTACCAATTTAGAGTAAGTCCTTCCCCCACATTACACTGTTAAACAATGAAATGTTCATAAATAGAAAAAAAAAAACACCAAAAAAAAAAACAACAAAAAACAAACAAAAAACATAGAAACATGTACTGTAGAGAGAGAGGGGGGTAGGGATTACATAAAGTGCCTCTGAGCGAATCCTTGTGATGTTCACTGTTAACTTCACATTTTTACAACATTAAAATGACAGTAATATAGAAGATACAAGTAAATAAAACCTCAAACAACACCAGATCATCAGATCAAAATCAAATTGGTAACTAAATGACATACTTACAGAGTGATGACTAATATCAAAATGTTTTCTCTTTATTCATATCATGAGAATGTTACAGTTTTAAGTATAAACAACCTGATTAAAAGTTTTAAAGGATGACACTATGTAAATCTTTTGGATTGTTTAATACATGTATGGACAGCTTCAAACGATTTTAATATTCTGTTCAATAGTAAGGTTAGTACTCACAGAAAGTAATAGATCTATATCAAAGGGGTGGAAAGGCCTTGTACCCTGAAAGAGAGAAAATCTGACACTTTGAAAAAAAAATATGTTCAGCCTTTTCAAATTCATTTAGACAGCCACATAAAGGATCTTATCTCGGATTATTTAAAACAAAGATCTTCATTTAAGTTTCTACATTTGTTTCTTAATCTTGAATGAATAATTGATAAATATCCTTTCACTATACCAAAAATATGTAACTCTTTCAGGCTTTGTCTTGAAATTAATATTTCTTTTAAATGAACTAAATGTAGGGCTACTCCTTGTGTCTAAATCAAGATTGTTCCTTAGTGAAATTGAGGAAGGTATGCAGTATCTTGGATACACGGATGGTTACATTGGATGCGTTTGTATATGGGTATTGACGTAATACACACATTAAAAAATTACAATTTAAAATCAAATTCGTAGTTAATGGCCAATGTTTTAAACCGCTCAGATAATCAGTAAAAAAAAATGTTTTCCGTATGACTGTTGATCATGCATTGACTGTACACGTTTAGGTGTACAGCGTTATTATAAAATGTCTAAATGCATGACAGGTTTACGATCCGGACGATTTGATGGCCGCCTCCGATCTTACCAGAATTTTTCCTCCATTCAGGTTCTGGAACCATTTGAAGAGTACCCATAAATATACTTGATTGCGCTACCCCTGTTACTCAAAATGCACTTTTCCCTCCGAATTTCAATCAAGTGGCATTGAGTAGCCACTCCGAGTGCACTCCGAACGACAGGGAACTGTGAAGCGTGACGTCATCAAATAAGATGGTTGCCTCCGGCGAGAGACGCATCCTCTGCCTGTGATGTTTGGTAAAAACAAATGAGTTTGTGTATATAAAAAACTAATCTATGTGATTTTGTTTTTTACCAAACACCTCCATCGACACCATACTTCTCACAGACATAGAGTGCGTGTCTCGCCGGGGGCGAAAAGTGAAAAGTGTTCCTTACAGACTCGGTTGATACATGGACACAATATGCTTAGACTGTAACTTAGACTGTCATTCCGTATGTCTGCAGGCCTATTCTTCCGCAATATTTTTCCGCCATAGCTTTGATTGTTTCTTATGCTTCTGTTAAATACATCGATATACCGTGAGATAGAGCCTTTTTAACTCTCCAAAAAGCAAGAATAGGTTAGTTTTCATTAACATCGTCCGACGATGTGCTGCACGACTCGACAAAGAAACGAACTTTTTTTTTCATGGAAACAGCCATTTTCACTCCCAATTCATTTGATTCATTTATTGGATTTGAGTACTCCGACTTTACTCCGGAATAAACGGAGTAATTCGAATCAAGTACGCCCATGAAAATTTGAAGTTCTAACCCAGTGGGGTAAACTTTTATCTTTCTTTTTTTTCTATTAACATTATTTCTGCATCAATAATATCATTATTTTCATGTTTTGCATAGCTATTTAAGTATAAATTAGGTTAAGCATAAATTAGGTCTATGTACCAAAGTAAACGTTTAGGTTCATGCTTTACTTAGTAAGTATTAAATTCTAAATGCAATTGTTAAACTTGATTCATTTTTTTTTCACAAATTTATTGAACAATAAAATTCTGCAAATTTTTAAGCAAGTCCCTTTATTGTACTTATAAATATAAGTCTATTTATAGATCTTGTTAAAAAAAACACAATTTTAACCCAAGTAATAAAAAGGAAAAAATAAAGCATTGACAAATGTGTTTCTCCTTCTCAGTACTGTTTCTGTATTAAGAATTGTTAGCCAACATTTGGTAAATATTGTATATAGTTCATACTAATTAATGCAATTTTTTTCATATTTAATCATTTTTGTTTTTCGACCCTTAGCTGGACACAGCGATTGAAAATAAACAGTATCATAACTTGAGTTAAAGCTGGTAATGTTCATTAAAAATTTACCATTGATTGTCTTATGTATTATAATTTCGGTATATAATATTGTTTTTGTCATTCTAAATATAATGCATTAGAGTGTCAGAACATTAAAAGCAAATTAACGAAACAAAAATCGATGATTTTTATAATGATAATAAATAAATAAATAAATAAATAAAAAGATGATATAAACATGATAGAAGAAATGTTCAAACACATTACTTACTTTAAGTGTGCTGATATAATTCGAAACACAGAATGCCAGAAGTACGTGTTTCTCGGCGCTTTATGATCGAGTGTTACGAAATTGTTCAAACACGTGATTAAACCCGTGTATGAATAAAATGAATCAATGGTATATTTATAATCACTTCAAGTTGTCTTCCGCTCTGTAGTGTCCAATTAGGCACGCCTTTTGAGTTGTATTGATTTTTTCAAACGTTAAATGGTTATTTTTATGTTTTTTGTGTAAATATATGTATGTGTGTTTATAAAAGTCAACACCAAACAGTTTAACTATATAGACATTACATTATAATAACAATATAGGCATTCAAATAAAGAATATGCAATAGGTCAGTGTTTTACCATTGGCGCCGCATTTACCACATCTATACCAGCATTACCGTCTAAAGAAACTATTTAAATGATGTTAGTTTATTCGGTTTAACCTCCTGTCTACAGTTTTTCAGTCGTTTGGAAACGATGTCTGCTTGAGACAGATATAGTGCTGCAACACTGCAGTATCACGCCTTTGACATGTGACCACACCCAGTCACATTATCCTGACACCAGGCTAACCAGTTCTGGAAATACCCTTATATGCTGAGCGCCAAGCAAGGTAACTTCCCAGCTTTTTATGCGACCTAGTGTGTTACGACCGTGGATCGAACACACGACCCCCGCTCCTGAGGTGAACGCCATTCGGCACCGGGGACATTTTAAAATGATGTTATTGGATTGGTAAGCATATATACGTCTATGTTTTAAGGAACTGTATTCAGATTTCAATTCTTATCATTTTCTTCAAACATTTAATGGCTTACGCGCACAATGCAGTTATTTTCTATATAGACAAGGTAGGAAAATTAAAACTAGCAATGCGAATTTTCTAAAACTGTGCATGGTTACAAAGAATTACATTAGAAAGTAATTCATGGGATTAAAAATGATTTCACCGCTCTACGTTTTAGTTATCTGCCACTGAAAGTGAGCTATTTGCTGCTTATAGTATTTTTCAAGGGCAAATAACTCAATATTATGGGCTAGCAACACTTCATTTGATATCAACTTGATGTTTGGCACTGTATTTTCTGTCTCTGTGTAAACGTTTCAGAAATTATATGCAACATATTTCAAACTGAAGTTATGCGAATACATAGAAATTTTCTTCTTTTTTTTTTTTTTTTTTTTTTTTTTTTTTTTTTTTTTTTTTGCTGAAGCATAGTGAAAAATCTATTGAACAGAATTCTTTTGAACTTTGCATAATAACTTGAAATGAAACAGCAAACAATAATGTGAAATAAAATAAGGTATCAGTGGGGTTTGTTTTTGAGTTATCTGCATTTAAAAATTACATAAATGAGTAAAAAAAAAAAAAAAAAAACTCACTTTCAGGGGCAAATAACTCAAAAACGTAAAGCGGTGACCCCGTTTATTCCGCAAATTAGTTTCTAATGCATAATCATGCAAAGTTTTAGAAAATTCTCATGGCTTGTTTTAATTTTTCTTCTTTGTCTATATAGAAAATAACTGCATTATGTGCGTATGCCTTTAAACCAATGTATCTCAAACATTGTATAAGTAATTGTGTTTATCTCATTTTCCAAAATGAAACTAATTGCAGATTGCTGAGGAACATGATTATGCAAATATGAGCAATAGATTCAAGCATCATAGGGGGTTGCTGCAGATTCCTATACGATTAAAGGGGTAGAATGTTAATTTCAGCTGAATCTCAGCTTTCAATGAATATAACCCAGTGAGAAATAAGGGAGGGAGAAAGTAATAATAATTCTTAAAAGGGTCGAATGTTCATTTTAATTCTTATTTGTCTATCCCTCCCCTCGCTCTATCTGGTTTACAACCATAGAAAACAGAGTTTCAGCTGGATAATCAATCGTGTAATTTCGCCTATTTCCAGACCAAGGTTAAGGTTTATCACAAAGACTATGCTGCCAACGACGACGGCGACAACAGAGTGATAACAATACCATAACTCGACTTTATATTTTTTTTTTTGAAAAACAGACGAGCTAAAAAAATTCTATATCATTTTTAGAAACAAAAGATTTTTTTCTTGGAGATAGATGGAAGTAAAACTTTATTACACCCTGTTATTAATTCAACCCCAGTCATTCTTCATTTTGTGAGCAGTGTTATCAAAACGCTGATAGCGCCGAGAGAGAACAGAGTTTTTAATGTGAAGATGTCGCATTTCTTTGATTATGAAAGTCAATTTAATGAACGAGTATCAAATATTCAATGCCAGTAAACACAATGTTATAAACCCGTTTTTCAACAAACGTTCGATCATTATTAAAGTGAAGAAGATTTAATTTTATAAACACACGTACTTAATGTAGGTAGCTTGATGATATTCAATATTACAAAAATAACGTGCAGTACTCTATTCCGACGCATCACTATTCTGATGCCTTCTTTGTTTTGACCGCGTTTTTTTTTTTGTTTGTTTTTTTATAAATGGATTCCGTTTGACATCATTCTTTCAAGTTGTATTTGTCAACATCCCTTTTAGTGTTAGGAAGCCAAATTGTTGTAAGTTATTGATGCAGGACTATAATTTGATGTACTTTATACAAAATATCTGCAAAACCTCCTTTTCAAAAAGTACTTTTTTACATCTGGCATATTTTCAGTGATCAATGAAATAAAAAAAAAATAAGCTGTACAACCAACATTCCTTTGTACATTATTTCTGACATGAAATTTAATTTTTATTCATATGCTTCAATGATTATATATAAAACAAATCAGATGCGTCGTTTCAAATTGTACTCTCAAGTCAGGCTCACTGAATTATATAGACATGCACAATTATGATTGTTTCAATGGATAAACGATGTCAGCCACTTGAAAACAATGTAAGACCATAAATGAATGACCTAGGTTACCATTCAATTGATTTTTTTTATGTTAAATAAAAAGACCACATTTTTTCTTAGGTGCGTCAGAACTAAGAACTCGATGATATATATATACAACATATATCTAATACTGAAAAAAATGATTTCCATTTGAGAATAAATTCACAGCCCTCGATGACAACGTCTGCATGGCGAACATCTTACTCTCTGTACCAAATGGGCCAACAGTTTTAGCAGAAAGATCTTTACCATTAATGTATGGAATTATATTTTGACCAATGAGATTGCAGAATTTTTCAAAATTTTCGGTCGGTTTAACCTGTTAACCACTTGGGTAACCTCGTATATACGACCAATCTTTGTGCGCATGCGTGCTAAGTTGGACTTGCAAAGTAACGTCAAAACTAAATATTTGTTACTGGGCACTGGAAATTCCAGCAAGTGATGGTTCAAAATATCAACACATTTTAATCAGTTTCGACTCGTATTGAAATAATGGGAGGGAAATCAAGATAAAGATGTGTAAATAAAGCCCCGAAATGTTGTCTAATTGGCAAAACAGTATCATGTGATTTTCTGTGATGAATGGGGAGAATTCGTTACACCACTTCCGAGAAATATATTAAACTTATTATAATTTAAATACGTAATTGCTAGTGAAAGACTCATTACCTTATTTTATGACCACAATTTAACAATACAGTGCTAGTTAACAACGGAAATGGATTTAACAGTTGATATATATCTCTTTGTAATAATGGTTTGTCCAAAGGATCAATCCTATATGTAAATTTTAAGAGATTAATTACAATAAATTAATATTTGATAATGCATTTTGTATAAATATGTGTGTCAAAATTATATTTTTTTTTCTTTTATTTATATTTTTTTCCTTCACTTTTTTTATTGTTTAATATACACATTTCGTTCAAATTCAATTTTGGACTTTAAAGAGGTAATGAAATTCGTCTCCTATACGATTTCATGATTGCATGTTAAACATGTTCTTTCATTTATTGGTTATTTATTTCTATCGCATGCACTTTTTCAGCACAATTTTGACACGTTCCCAATGTTCAGTCAATTGATAAAGATGCTCTTATAAGCAACCGTTTTGAAGTTCACTTCACATTTAAACAGTTGTTCAAATATAAACAGAAAATGGAAACAAAATCACAAATAACAACCATCGCATTCAAGAGTAAATATTTAAGTATAAATAAATGAATTGTTCCTGTATCGGCGCTAACTTCCCGTTTGTCTGTAGTCTGAATGAGTTCACTGTAACAAATCAATTTGAAAATTTAATAGACTTTTTATTTTGAACTGGACCAGCAATGTTTTAAATTCACTTTTCTGTGTGATATAATGTATCAAACTATATAAATAAACATTTAAACAACTGAATAAAAACGGAACCGGATCTCAATCCCTATCTCACAAAGATTAACACTTTTGTCAGAACAAGTATCAAGTTGATTTCAGTATTGATCGTAATACCATACAAAATAGTACTGAGAATTTGTGCCGTGAATTATTAAGAATGTTCAGTTCCTCCAAATCGGAGGGTAAAGGGTTCATTACCTGCATGATAATAAACAATTCTGATGGATAGTTATATGTTAACCATTAAATCCTTCCATCCGAACAATGAGTTGTAACCTGTTTTACACAACGTTTGCGAATTGTCACAACCTTCCAGGGGCCTCCGTGACCGAGAGGGTAATAAGCTGGACGTCGCTATATGACTGAAATACTGTCGAAACGACGGTAAACTCAAATAGTCAAGTAAAGTCACAACCTTCCACAAAGTTCACCCGCACAGAACCAATTTAAGATATTTTCATTCATGGCCTTTTATGTATAGGCAATATACTCATATATTTGAATGTATGACATTCACTCATGTGCTTAAGATATTTTAGATCTTTTTCATCATTATATATCATATTGGTTAAAGTCATTTTGTTTACTTTTATTAACAACAAAATGTTTTATGTATTTGTTAAGAAGGCCATATGGTAGAATGAATTGTCAGTTGTGTTATCCTCTACAAATAAACATTTGATTACCATTGCATATATTTTTATTTTATTTAATGCTTTTCGGTGGATTATAGGGAAATATCAGTGAATTAAAAATAGAAATTTCACTGTTTCAAACAGTGAATATTGCTATTTTAAAATCTTCACCACTGTTTTGTAGCGGGACTATTAAAAGACACTATTGTAATTTCTCAAGACATTCCCATTGAAATAAAATATGTTCAAGAAGTACATGAAAGAAATGATTATTTCACATATTCTTGTGTTCATTTTTTGGACTATTTAAGACCGGATAACGATTCGTGCGGCTTCCGGACTTTGGGACTCCTCACAGGGTAGAATGTATGATGAACTCAGTAACAATTTTGGTGAAATTACCTACTTACAATGTGTAAAGCGTCGATAAGCATTAAATAAAATGAAACACTGTTAATTTTCGTGAAATATTATTTTCAATTCATCTCGTGTGGAGGAAAATCAATATTTTCACTCATGGCTCACTCGATGAATTAAAAAACATTCCACTACACCCAAACAATTACCCCCTGCATTCTTAGCAATTACCCAGCCTATCGGTTTTGCGACATATTCTTAAAAGCCTTTGACCAATTATTATTTGCATAAACTCAGTGATGCAAACAATTACGAAGAAGTTGCTGTAGAAATTCGCATTAAGCAAATTAGATCCCGGACGCATCACTGTATATATCGGCAGATCATGTTTACAGTACCTAGTGATTCGTGTTTGTTTTGTGCAAAGTACTTCAGTGGTGTAGGGTGGCACTATGGCACCCTGATTTTTTTTTCAAAATTTTTTTTATGGCACCCGGGTTGAAAATGTATGGCACCGACGAAAATTTATGGCACCTTGTGTTTTATCGAAAAAAAAGATTTATGGCACCGTATGTAATAAAATAAACATGTCCTACCTGTTAGATCTAACTAGGATGACTTAAGATCGGATAGAGTATGCATACCAAACATTCGAATGACGCAATATTGTCATGTTGACGTCATGTTTTATTTCTTAGTTAAAGGAGGACCACTTCTTAACGTTATGTAAGTTAAAGGGGGATTGACAATTGTAAAATGTCCTTTCGAGACATTTGGGTTGGCCCTGAAAAGGGCCGTTTTGTTTCTTCTTTAGATTTCGGTGACATTGTCCACATCGTGCTTGGTTTCGGTGACATCGTCACTGATTACGATGACATCGTTTTCATCTTGTTGCTGTTGTTCTATGAGCATATGATCTTCATCTTCATCTTGTTGCTGTTGTCTCAACATCTCCTGATGTTCCATGAGCATATAGTCATCATGTTCATCGTGTTGCATCATCTGTTGTCTCAACATCATCTGATGTACCATGTCTGACAAAAGCGCATGGTATTCTGTAATATGGTCTTGCTGTTGTCTCCACTCATTGCGTTGTCGTTCGATCAACCCCATCAATTCGTGGACAAATTCAACCAGTTGCTGAATTTCATCCATGGTTGTGCAGCGAGTATATGACCGAATGCTTGATGCGGTGCGCTTTTATAGCCTTGAGGTGGATTGACCTACTTTCTACTGTTAGCGTACACCAATCAGAGAACGTTATTTCTATTCAATGATTTAATGATTCAAGTTTAACCTTGACCTGAGTTGGATAGCATTGCCTTTGGCCTTGACCTGAGGTGGATTGACCTACTTTTGTATTGACATATCAGAATTGCTGTAAAATTAAAAAAAATTCAAGCCGAATTTGTAGTTGTGATGACTTTTTTTTTGTAATATTTTTATTTTTGTAAACTTTTTATAAAACATTGGATCATAATTTTAATGAAAAAAAATTTTGAATGGAATTTGAAAGAAATGGTGACAATTGAGGTATTTTCTCTTTCGAGACATTTGGGTTGGCCCTGATAAGGGCCGTTTTTTTCCCCCACAGAGTAGTGGTTACTCATGATGGTCTATGAGTTTCTACAGCAGATATTCAACATGTTCTATGGTGATGAAATGTGCTTCAATGATATTTAAGATATCATCGTAGTATAGTTCATGAAAGTAACATGCACTCATTTTGGCTACGATACTCCTGAGTGTTGTTGTTATTTTAAGCGTACGTTGGTATCGGGCTTGTAGTTTAAGCGCACGTTGGTGTCAGGCTTCTATTTTGTCCATGTCAGATATGCAATCGTTAGTTATATGTGACTTATCCATAGCTCAGTTTGAAAACGAATGGCATGAATTCATTTCGTTTGATACTTTTATTACTTGGTTTGACAATTGTAAAAAAATGTCCTTTCGAGACATCTGGGTTGGCCCTGAAAAGGGCCGTTGTTTTGGTTTTTTCTTTACTTCTTACTCTTTTTGCTATTTTGTATGTCTTTACAATGGGCTCCAAGTCCATTCTTAGAATGGGATCCACCATCAAGCGGACGTTTGTTGGATGCTTCCACATTTTCTGGAATGAAAGTGATAGGCACCACCAGCTTGTCTGTTTTCAATTTGATACGGCATTCCACTTCTACCAATCTCTGTTGCAATTTGATGAGGTTGTTGTTCACCTCTTTGAGTTCCCTCAGAATAGATTGTCCAACATTATGTACTGGCTGCGCTGCCGGTTGGTGTTGTATTGGTTGTTGCATTGGTTGTTGTTGCTGTACTGGTTGCTGTTGGTGTGGTGGAGGCTGAGGTTGATACGTTGGTTGGTAGCTGGGTTGGTACACCGGAGTCGGAGTGTACGACACTGATGCCTGGTTAGCAGGTGTCGTCAGCTCATACAAATCAGCAGCCTGTATGGCGTTGTTAACGAGATCAGAAGTTACGTAGCTTTCCATGGTTGGGTAGTGGGATTATGATACGATGCAGTGTGCTTTTAGTCTTGAGACGGATTGACCTACTTTCTACTGTTAGCGTACACCAATCAGAGAACGTTATTTCTATTCAATGATTTAATGATTCAAGTTTAACCTTGACCTGAGTTAGATAGCATTGTCTTCGGCCTTGACATTGGGATGGATTGACCTACTGACCTACTTTTTTTATAACTATATAAGTGTTATTTAAAAAAAGAAGGATGAAATCACAATGTCCGAACAAAAACTCTGGTTCGAAAAGTGTGGTGTGTGTTTAGAGGAGAGGGAGGAGGATATATATCACATAAACCAGTGTCAATGTCAGGACATTGTATGCGTCAGATGCTTCGCACGGCTTCAGAAGTGCCCGTTTTGTGGGGCACCCTATCAAGTGTGTGCCTGGCCTGCCTGTGTTTTCGCTAAACATGGGCCTACAGTGCGCTCAGCCTATTATGGCATATGGTTTGACCCTGATTATTCAGAGTTAGTAGGGTGACTCCGAGTAATTCAGGATCACAAAAAACCAAATACGGCCCTTTTCAGGGCCATCAAACTATATTCGAGAGGGAATATATCACAATTGTTAATGTGTAAGATAAACAACAAGAAATCAAATCAGTTTTAGCCTTTTATTGAACTCTATGAACATTGCAACAAAATATGAACAAACAATATGAACAATGCAAACACTATGAACAACAAGTACATAACACTTGAATGAAAGTAGAATGGGTCTAAACTATTCGTCAGTAATTCAAAACACGCACGACCATCTCCAAAATTTGGTGGATGTTTAGCTGTGCATGTTTGTTGGTGCTGATTACACACTTGTCTTCTTGCACGTTTGTACAGTTCTGAATAGTTCTGGTAAAACCAACATCCCACATTGGAATCGTTCAAATTGAAGTGAGGTTGATCCTCTGTCTGGAATTTAGCTCTAAGCACCCGTGTTAAATCACATCCTCGAACAAGAATATGCAAAGCAAACAAACAATATGCTCCACACACAAACGTGTTGTATCCTTGAAGTCTCATGAGATTCCATGTATAGGGTCCATGTCTTTCCAATAAACGTTGAATGTCACGATGGAGTGGTCTTTGTCCATACGAATCAAAGTAGTAAGTCGATTTATCGTTGAAAAACACAACCACCCAATGTTCACCAGGTTGAGTCGAATTGTGGGTATTCACTATATAAGCTTTTACAGTCTCTGGTCTACGTTGTGGTAGTTGATCTTTAGCACATACCACGGCATTCAAGGGAGCTAGAATTGGTGAATGATCTAAAATATACTGCAACCAGTCTTTTTTCCATCTTTATTCCTCCCAAAAACCAATGGGTGATTTTTGTGAGATCCATGTTTTGTAGTTCAGCGTACCATCTTTCCATCACTTGATACATGTCCAGTTTTTTTAATGCACTGTTCAGAAACATCTCGACCCACTCACTTTTGCTGCTAAACAAACATATGGGATGTTGGGTCTGACTGGGATGATCAACAATGCAACCATAACAGTTTTCTTTCACGATATCAAAGAGGTGTGTCTGCAGTTCATGCACCACATGCTGGTTCAAACTCTTTACAATATCGTTTCGCCTATTCAAGTTGTAGATTTCTTCGTACAGTTGTTTTGCCAGCTGTTCTCCTGATTTGCTCATGGTTAATAGTCTGTGATGACTTCTCTGAACCCTATAATCTCTATCTGACTGTCGTATTCGGCATACACAATCACATTGATGGGGTCACCAAGAGCTGCACGAAACTGAACCTCGATTCGCAAGTTCCCCGTTTTTATAGGATGCAGCTGTCCCTCTTCTGATCCTTGATCTGGCGTTAAGTCAATGCCCACCAGTGTGTACCCCTGCATGTAATCGTCCATTGTAAGACCCATGGAGCGGTTTAAACCGAGTGATCCCGTGACTTGATGCAGGGACATGTATGATCTCAAAATTTCTCCTGTGGGAAAGTTGGGCTGGAACGGTAAGTTGTGTGTCGTCTTTCCGTCTACACTGACTTCTAACTTAGACAAGTTGAAATGTTGAAAATCAAATGGGTTGGTTGCCACATCGCCATTCATGTCTGTATTCTTTACCAGGCCCAGAATGATACGTTTTGGCAACTGTCCTTGAAATAAATGATCTTCGATCTTTGATCGCTGGCCTGCAGGAATGGTGAAAGTTTTCACCTCAGCTCGGCGAATTGGGATTTTCATGCCATGTTGAGCGATGGTCTGGTTTAAGTTGTTGGCCACTACGGGTAACAGGTCAACAGTCCGAACATTGAATCCAGCTTGAAGTAACTGGATTTTTGCCTCTTCTCCAAACAGACAAAAACTGACTGGGGTTCTGTTGAGTCGCAGCCGTATCTCTACACCATTGGGAATGTACTTGTCTTGCAAACACAGGTCTAAATGCAGACGTCCGCACATTTCCAGAACACGACTCTGTTGGATACGTATTCTTCTTTTACTATATCCTTCATTAGCTTCCGCAACTGTATGCTCTTGCATATGACCCGCCGTGTCAGGACTCCACATTTCTGTAGCGTAGAGCTGTGTTGATTTACTGTCCGTAGAATAAGACAGCAAATTCTCAATGTAGGCCCGGTACGCATATGTGTAAGCATTATTGGTGATCAGTTTGTTGTTCAGGTACACATCAATACTGCTAAACAAGCTGTGGAAGAAATTATTTACTGTGGATGTTTCTCCATCAGCAGCCAGATTAGTGTCATCAGGTTGGACTACTTTGACTTTCAGGTACAAGTAGCTCTGGTTGATATCAATCCACTTTTCTGATTGAGCAGGAATTACAAATTCAATGGGAGATGAATTGCTCAGTGCTGACACAGGTTAATGTTCTGTCCACTGTGCATATTGCATTGCTGTCATGGTAGGTGGAACATGTGACACATCAAGTTCAGTTTTGCTACACTCACAAGAGCCGTGTTGCATCATGTTGTTCAATCAAAAATATCTAACGGTCGCGATGAGATTTTTCTTTTTTTGTTGTGTCTCCTTGACGTGCTGGAAGCAGAATGATGTCGACGTTTGAAATCTCGAAGCTTTATACCTCTCAGAGTTTTCTGACCCACATCTTTCAACAATGTTTTACCCCGTTTCTTGATCACTGTCTTTACATTTTGGCCAGACAGAATATCTTTTACGGCTCCTATACCTTGTTTAAAGCCCTCTCTTTTCAGAGTCTGTAGTCCTGAGGTCACGATGGGTTTCATCATGGGTAAGATGTTGCTGGCCATTTTCTTGAACATGGAGCCCAAACCATATCCGACTTGTCGAGGTTGACCACGGTAAACTGGAATCATCGTGTCTTTCTTTTAAAATGAAGCTTCACCATCGACTTCCCGTGAGTGAAATGAACTGATTCCCCTGTGTCACCGGTTAAATTGATACTGATCTCGCTGAAATATGATCTGCTGACAGGTATGTAGTGAAGATTTAGAAATTCAAAGTGCATGTGTGGATTAGCCCCTGCTTTTGTTTTTGAGTCAAATGGCACAACGCGTAAAATGGGTGCTTCGACATCCCCTATCAAAGTGTGTTCTGCCAGATCAGTATATACAAACAAATGGTTCATCTTCGTGAAGAGGTCCACACCGTACTTGAATCTGCTGTTGTCTCTGTCCGGAAACACCACAGTACTTCCCTCTCCTCCAAGTTTCGTAAGGAGGGATGGATGAAGTTCCAAGCCGATCTTTGTTCCACTATTACCGGTAAACTTGACACGCTTTGACAAGCCGGAAAAATCAAGTCCAAATGTGAGGTTTCTTTGAGTTAAAATTGTTTTAGTGGCTTGTTTAATAGCCTTGTCCATTTCGTCAGTGAGATGTTGTGGTGACGCATAGATGCCTGCAGGAATACAAGGGGGTATTGCCCATTTTTTGCCTTCTAATTCACACCCGCTTTTCACTTGTGAAAAGGCTGCCGCCAGTTCTGGATCTTTAGTCACGACGTAGAATTTTCCTTCCTCCTCTTCGATGTTTTTGACTTGTGTGGGAACGATCATTTCCACGAGAGCCACTTCCCAATTTTGTTTGTCGACATCAATGGTTTTTGTCAGCTTGGTTCTAAAACAACATTGTGTGTTGTTTGGGTACAATGTCATCGAACTATCACTGATGAGAGTGATGTAGAAAGAGTTCATGATTTCTTAAATTTTAAACTTGGGTTTGGAAGAATGTATCCGATAGAAGTACTCATCAGCATCAACCAAAGTTCACGATCTGGACTGTTGAGACACAGGTTCACTAATGACACGATGACGATGATAAAGATGATCACAATCTGTGTCAAGAAAGTGATTCTGTTGTTAGGTACCTCACTTTTTCCTGTCTGTATACTGTTGTCTACCTGAACACTGCTGGTATCGGACTGAGACATGCTGTTCATGACGTTTATACTTTATACTAAATGCGACTTTGGAATCCAACTGTTAAACTTTTTAGGATATCCAAGCCACTTGACTTTCACTTCTTGAAATGTTTTACCGCCTACACGCCTTGTACGCCGATCAAGAACTGATTCCACTTCGTATAGCTCATCATCTTTTATATGTTGAATTTCATCCCTGTAGAAGGGTCCGGCGATAGTTTCTCTAGCCAAGTCTTCAAGTTTTACGGTCAATGGATGTGTTCTGTTGATGCGAACCACTTTGAACAATTCCACTGTCCAGTTGGGTAGATAGCCTTTGGCAAATGTTTGCTTGGTTTTATTGATGCGGACTATATCACCAACTTTCAAATCAGTTGATTTCTTATTTTTCTTTTGATAGTTGCCATACAATGTCTTGGTGACTTCATGCTCATTTTCTCTAGACACAGATGCAGGGGTACGTCCGATGCTTCGATGAAAACGATGATTGTAGCCATGTACCAATAGTTGCAGTACATCCACATAATGACGGGTCTTGTGATGAGTAAAATATTTCCACATTCTTGATTTAAGCGTACGTTGAAAACGTTCAACAATACTCGCTTTAGTTTCTGGGTTTTCAGACGTGAAGAAATGAATGTCATGCTTGTCTAGAAACTTCTGAAAGTCTTTGTTCAAAAATTCTCGGCCTTTGTCTGTTTGCAAAGAGAGTGGTTTTCGGCCTTCTTTTAGAATAGACTGAAAGGCTTGGATGAGCGTCTTTCCAGTTTTGTCAATGATGGGTATTACCCAAGCATATTTTGAAAACACATCAATGACACATAGTAAGTAGCGATATTGCGAATTCTATTTGTACATATTTTGCATACTTTTTTTTTCTGACTCAGACAATTGATTGTCGTCAAGAACTTGATTCATTTCTTTCTGTAATGATGAAGTCTGACTCACTTGAGGGGATGGGGGTAACCGAGGTCGTTTTTCCTTCTTCCATCGATTCATCTCTTCCAACAACCGAACTGGAACATAGGCCATCTTCTTCATATTTTCCGAATGATTTCACCAGCAAGAGGTATAATTGTTTTGGCTAAGAGTGGTGCAAGTGCCAACAAGGGTAGAAAACCACCTTTCTGATTGAGAATGATTTTCTTTTTTCGAACTGATACTTTCTTGGTCGCTAACTGTCGGAGGTGTTGTCTCTTAGAATGCAATCGACGCTTCTGAGCCTCTGACAGTACATTGCCTTTTAAAATGTTGTGACAACATTCAGCAGTACAATCCACCAATTCTTTTGGTGCTTCTTGAATAATCTTCTTTCGAAATTTGGGCGAGGCTTCTGTCAAAGCAAGCAACATTTTGCCATGTTTACGAACGAGTGGTTGTTTGTGCTTCATGATGACAAATGATGATGAAATGTTTGTTCTCTTTTATTTATACCACTGTTGAAGGGCTTGTAAAGCGATATTGCCAGCACTACTCAGTGGTCCTGAATTTCTCATCGCAGTAACGGCAGTAGGTAAAGGGGAATGGAGACTTGGGATTGGTGAAAATCTTGAAACCGTCCTCATCTTTTTCTCCTAACATATCATCAAATATGACGAGTTGTGGTAAGGTTGTATCGTCTACTATCTCTTCATCATCCTCAGGGATACCCTGAATGAATTTGATAGCTTCACGTTCTTGTAACTGTGCGTAGGCACTTTGCCATTCTTTGTAACACCAGACGATGTGTTGTGGTACCACATGAAATAAATCGGTTTTGTACTCAATAATTTTTTTTACAAATTGAGTTTTTCCTGAACCACTTGGCCCTGAGATGAAAATGTTACTAGGATGTTGAAAAAGTAAACTACTTTCCATGATGGTCCAAGAAATAATAACAGCATTGACATGACAACATTTTATTTTATACATCATAGCAAATAAAACATTAAAAAAAAATATGACACACATCATGAATCAGTCTTTCTTTATACATCATCCATTCCGGCAATATCATGGTATATCCCATAGCATTTAAAGCCATGCACACTTCGTCAAACAGTTCCTCGGATTGTCTTAACGCCTGTTCTGATTGAATTCCAAGTACACGCACAGCCAACAACACAGCTCTACGCCATGGATTCCGAATTGGAGTTATGTTTTTTTCCTGTAGTGAAGTATTTCCCATGTTTTGGCTTCTCATTCGTCTTGCAAGTACTCTGCGTAGTATCTTATTTTGTAGGTGTCCCAGAGGGATTCGTCTCCCAACTCAAACCTTTCTAAGTTGTTGAAATCGGGATCTTGAAAGAACTGTCCACTAGGATTTGGCCTCGTTTGTTTGAATATTGCGGTGCACTGTTTACCAAAAATGTTAAACACTTGTTCACAAGTGATAGGTTCTGGAGTCAGTAAAATGGCACGTATATCCTCTGGTGTGTCGTTCCGGTAGTTAATCGCAAATCTGAGATACATACGCTCATCAAAACGGTTCAGTTTCTCCACTGTATCAATGTTTAGGGTATCAATGTATATGTACCACACGTCAGAGATCAGGTTGCGTAGCAGGTTGTAAATGGCACAAATCCGTTGAAAGACCACACTTTTATAGCTGTTTGGAAGATCACGCCCTCGCACATCACTAAAGATATCATAAACTTGGTTTAAACAAGAGGGATCCTCCATCGTCTGGTGAATTAATCTGTTTCCAACGCGCTGTGCCCAAGTAAAAAATAACTCGTTGCAAAATACAACAGGTTTCTTATTAGCTTCAACGAGATGTCTGTAGATCATCTGTTGCATTTCTACTGGTAGAGTGTTCATCGTGAATCTCCGTATGTTTCCACCACCGTTCAGGCTATGCACACGATCACAAGCCAACTGGTTATGACGGTTGGTAACCGTACGGCACTGTCTTATATTTGTCCATGACCACGCGTTTTGTATACACTGAGCGGAACGTCTTGGTCTGTGTCTCACTGATCACTTTGCGATTTCTATGTCTCTTGATTCGGGATTCATATTCGATGACTGTCTTGTAATGTTTGCGATCTTGTACACAGTCGACCATAGTCTTAAAATTGACTTTCTGACTAGCATTGTAATCCAAAGTGATGCCTTTTACTTTGCATTTCTGATGTCGATTTCCTTTTTCATCAATATATTCATACCCATAGTTTTTTGGCCCTAATGCCACGAATTTGACAATGCGTCCATGTGGTACTTCGTCCGTCCACTTTCCCAACTGACTCTCTTCAATTGGAATGTGGTACTGGTCAGGGTCATAGATGTACATACAACTGTCTGTGTCAAAATACAGTACCCGATCTCCAAGTTTTTCCAACTGGGTGTAAAGTTCAAGTCGAGCATAGGACGTAACGAAGGCAGCTACCACTGGATTTGAAGATGAATGGGGTTGTATTGCGTCTGTTTCATCCGAGTAATTCACCAACATGAAGTTGTCATGATCGAAAATCTCGGCAAACTGCACAGTGACATGATGGTCGGAGAGTAGGTCATACAACCGGTTCACCTTAGTCACATACTCGGTTTTGGTTTGAACATTGTTTTGTGCATTCTTACCCCACAAGCAGTTCAACATGGTTTTGGCAAACGCTCTTTTTCCTTTGTTCTTTTTCACGTTGTCTAGCCAGATACCCTCTATCTGAAAGTAATTCTGTTTAAAGCGGGCTTCATCATCTTCTGTTTTTACCCAATAACCACTTGCTTCTTGTTTCAATTTCAAGTATTTGTCAATATACTGTTTATACACATCTTTACTCCATGTGTCCCAGTGCCAGATGTGGAAGACATCTACCAATTGGTATCCTACCTCAAGAGCTTTGGCTATTTCCACATGGGTCCAGGTACCTGTCAACATGCGTTTGTACAGAGTGTGATTGCATTTTTCACACTCTTCCTCAGCACAGGTACGGCACAGTGTAAAGATCATTTTCTTGTTACAGTGAATAGGTAGGACTGGTAGCCACAGGTCTTGTGGTGGCAATACACGACATTTGATAAGTCCCTTGTACATTCCAATGTTCATTATATCAATCATCTCTTGGCTTAAGATGTCGGGATGTCCCACGGGGTATGCTTTGTACTTGTTCACGAATGGATACAGTGAGCAAATGTCAGCATACTTAATTTCTTCCTTGGTGGTTGTATCCACTTCATGGTACAATTGAACGGCATTGGTTCGTCCACCAAACAAAGCATCCCGAGTTATAATAGGTTCTTGGAAGGGAAAGAAACGGTTCACAGTATCTCTGTATTCTGGTTCAATCTTGCATTTCTGATCAAAGTCACATTCCCACATTACAACTGTGTTGTAACCTTGTTGAGTCAAGTCTTTCAACCGAAAGGTTGTGGCATTGTATAACTGCTCCATAGTTTGAAGTGTGTAACCGTTCACACTGTCTCTCCTTGGGTAACATTTTGGATATCCGTGTGTCCAGCACCCCATGAATTCGTATACGGTGTTCGTCTCTTTGTGGAATCCGTCAACGTAATAGGCTCCAATTTGTACTTCACCTCCATTTAATGCATGGCGAATGTGCTTATTCTCAATGGAAGCAGTTGTTTCTATCCAACGAATCCCTTTGATTGAGTATCGAGTTTTGTTTGGATACCCGTCATCAGAGGTCTTTGGAGGCATTGAATTTTTACGCCAAGCTTTGTTGCGAACTTGAGCTAGAGTGGTCGCTTCCAGGAACGGATCAATTTGGTCACTGGCCAACAGTTCTTTCCTAAACTCTCCACAACCTCGTCTCAAGATGTCAACATCTGATTTGCAGTACTTTTGCATTTCTAACTGAAAGTGAAACACAGCCTTTTGTGCCACTTTTGCATTGTACCATTTCAGAAACGCTTCTCTCTTGTCAGGTTTCATGCTGTTGGGTCTGTAAAAATGTACGGGGAGATAGTCTCCAATGTAGTCTTGGTATTCATCCGTGTTGGCATAAAATGGAAACCATCCTTTTGCCATCTCAGTCAATCCAAACGTGTCGGGGAAATCGGACAAAGGCATGTTGAGAAAACTCAGTGAGTCGATGAATCTCACTTGATGGGCTTTCATTATTAGAATTTTGCTTCCATTCATGATCAATTCTGGTTTGGCTGTATCATGTGTCAGTAAGTGCCTCAAAATAAACTGTGCATCGTATCCTTGTGAGTTGTGAGCAATCACTGTGGTACCTTTGTGACTGGGTTGAAACAGCCATGCACAAAATTCTGACAAAGTGTTGTTACCACGAAATATTTTTTCTCTAGGCTCATCCACAGCTTCGCATTTCTGACACGGGCTTTCCATGGATTGACACATACAGTCTCCACAAGCACGTTGAGCAACACAAAAGTTTGGTATATGTTCACCCAAATCAAATCGGCACTCAAAGTCAAAGAAGATGAAAGGTACAGTCGGTGACTTCATGTTCTCTGGTTCTTTGTACGTGGGGATATAACACTGATGTTCTGCATCCACAACTTTCTTGCAATACTTGCATTTTTAGTGCCAGGACAGAGATGGTTCTTCTTTGTGCCCACAACCATTTGACCACAGGTCTTGCAATTCCATACACTTTCACAGATGTTTTTTGTAGATTTTCCTGGTTTCACTTTGTGCTGATCAAAACATTTCTGACTATGAAATGTTCTACCACAGTGACCACATGGAAAGAATCGTTCTTTTGGGCATAGTGTCAAGGCGTAACACAGACATGTTCTTACACAAGTGAGCTTCCCTGTTGTTATAACCGTAGTTACAGTATTCACAGAAGTAGCTGCATCCCAGGAACCAGTGATTGATGTAATGCAATCATAATGTTTATCATGATGATAAATGTGAATCACTTTGCTTTTGTCTGTCAGAGGTGGGTGATTGAACAACACGTGCATTTTCTTAAATTGTGGCCACACTTTGATCACATAGTCTGGATAAAGGTGGGCTTGAATCTTCTTGTATTCTTCTATACCACAAGGTTGATTTGGACTAATGCCCACACTATCTAAAATGTCTTGGCTTCTTGGCTTTGAAGTAATTTTGCAGATTGTCTCATCAAATGCCATCGCTTCTTCCAGGCTGTATCGTCCGATTTATTGAGTTTACATATCCCTACCACAATTGATCGTGCCAAGCACGTACTGTTGTGAACATTGTCTATCTTTACCATACTTCGTTTGACTTTGGACATGTTCTCAATGCTCATGTGCGATCCAAACGTTCTTTTTGTTCTTCCACCTCCCTCGGGCATAATGACATGTGTCATTTCTAACTGGAGATGCCCGTCATGAATCTCAAACTTGTGGTTGCTTTGTGATACTTTCTTTATTTCGTTCAACAGCGTATCTCCTGAAATGTGTGTTGCATTCCCGAATGGAATGTGGATACCAAATGCTAGGTCAGGATGATTTATGGAGATACGAATTTGATCGTTGTCATTGACCCGTGCTTCTCTGTATAACTGTTTCACCATGTCATTGAAAAGTTGATGTGTAAATTCAAACGGTTTTTTATATCTTTCAAAAGTAACATCGAACACGTGGCCATTCGTTTTAAACTTTCTTGAAGTTCTCTGTGATCGTGGCTGTATGGAATAATATTCCCGTATATCACTCTTGGTCTTTTTTGCAGGTGGCTCATCATCGCTGCTTTCTTCACTACTCGACATCGTTGTGATTATAAGTAAGTGAGCAAAGCTTTTTTTATACATCTAAGCTCCGCCATCCTGATCTAAGGCCTATAAAGTGCGGTGTGACCCGTCCACTTCATCACTCTCAAACCTGATTCAGACTGCTCTCTTTAGAATGACCTACAACACATTTGAGTTCTGGGTGAAAGGACAACTACAAGCTATCAGTGACAAGCTGATCAGACTAGAAACAGAAAGACAAGTGACATGCTACCGCTGTCAGGAAAAGGGACATTATGCATCGGCATGTACGAAGAAAGCTTCAAAACCTCAAACAGTACGGGTGTGCTACCGTTGTCATGAACCGGGACATTTTGTTTCTAATTGCCCAAAACCTGCAGTGTGCTACAGCTGTCACGAACAAGGCCACTTTGCATCCGCTTGTCCTAAGAAAGGAATGAATAGTACTGTACCTACAGTAAACGCACAGGCGGACAGTGAAATGCAGAAAATGGACGTAGTTGAGACAGTGCCACAGACGGACAGTGATGTTGAATTACTAGAGGCTGTCTCTGAGTTGGAGAAACCTACCGTAAAACCCAAGAAACGCAAGAGAAGCGTCAACACATGCATCGTGTGTCCTGAGGCTCACCCATCAACAAGCAGTACAGAGTGTAACCGACCAGTTAAGAAGCGAAAAAATGTGACATTTGAACACTAGACTCAAAAACAAAGTTGTGTTATGTTCATTATTTGCTGTATGACCCACGTTTAATTCATTGTTGCTGTATGACACATGTTTGTTGTTAAACACAATAAAAAATCATATGACAATTGTATTAGTTATCCTTTCTACATCATTGTAATGGTCCTGAAAAGGACCGTTATTTATTGAGAAGTGTCTAGCACTCACTCAAATACAAATACCGCCAGTAATGCCTGCTGGCTTCTGGATATGCCAGGTAAAACCCTGACAAATCCGGGTACAATGGCAAAGGGGGTAAACTCGGGTACAAGTTGACACCCTCTTCCTTAATACCCTCTTCCTTAATACCCTCTTCCTTGACTTCTACTTTCTTCTCCTTTCGTAACGCCTTCCTTGCACGTCGGAATAACTTACGAAGGAACTTCATGGTGAAGAATGAATACATACACAGCATTACACAATTTATAGTCAAGAAAAAGTAGGTTAGTAGGTCAATCCACTTAAGGTCAAGGTCGAACACATCATTTTTTATTGGATGAAAAAATAACGTTCTCTGACTGGTGTGCGCCAACAGAAGAAAGTAGGTCAATCCGGTACTATAAAACAGTGCACATACTCTATACTTTATTATTCATGAGTGCAACATGAGACCGTACACACGTATGTCCACCCCAGACTTGCTAAAATTGTTCCTCGACAATCCCAGCTATGAGGAACAAGAGAGCGACCCAGACAGCTATCACGACCGAGTTGAGGTGTGTGATCAATATCTCACTCTTATAAAAAGGGGAGATCTCCCTAATTACCTGTCAGTTACCTTTGAAGATGTACCATCTACCCTACTACAGGGATCGGGAGACAGCCTGAACTTCATAGGTGACAAGGATCTAACCCGTTGTCATTTGCATCTCCTTGCAGGATGGATGAAGAGATATGTCATGGGATGGGACTGTACAACGTGTGGTATGGACCACAATATGTGATGGGATGGGACTGTACAACGTGTGGTATGGACCACAATTAATAAGAAACAATATACGGCCCTTTTCAGGGCCAACCCAAATGTCTCGAAAGGACATTTTACAATTGTCAATCCCCCTTTAACTTACATAACGTTAAGAAGTGGTCCTCCTTTAACTAAGAAATAAAACATGACGTCAACATGCCAATATTGCGTCATTCGAATGTTTGGTATGCATACTCTATCCGATCTTAAGTCATCCTAAGTAGATCTAACAGGTAGGACATGTTTATTTTATTACATACGGTGCCATAAATCTTTTTTTTTTTCGATAAAACACAAGGTGCCATAAATTTTCGTCGGTGCCATACATTTTCAACCCGAGTGCCATAAATTTTTTTTGGAAAAAAATCAGGGTGCCATAGTGCCAACCTACACTACTTACTTCGTCTGAAATATAGGCAGTTCCAAAGGGGCTTGAAGTTGAATTTGGCGAATCACATCGTAAAATACTCGTAGTATCATTAAACAAGAGGGCCATGATGGCCCTGGATCGCTCACCTGGTATCATTAGGCTATGTAAAATCAAGTGACCCCTGGGGCAGAGCCAATTTTGACCCCAGGGTCATGATTTGAACAAAGTTGGTAAGAATCGACTAGACAATGCTACACACTACCACACTCTACTTGGTAGAGGTCTATTAGCCCATGTTACATACCAAATATATAAACTCCAGACCTTGAAGATTTTTCTAGTTTTTTTTTCCAATATAAGTCTATGTAAAATCAAGTGATCCCTGGAGCGAGGCCAATTTTGACCCCAGCGTCATGATTGGAACAAACTTGGTAAGAATCGACTAGACAATGCTACACACCAAAAATCTAAACTCTATGCTTTGTGGTGTCTGAGAAGAAGAATTTTCAAGTTTTTTTCCTATAAGCCTATGTTAAATCAAGTGACCCCTGGGGCGGGGCCAATTTTGACCCCAGTGTCATAATTTTAACAATCTTGGTAGAGAGTCATAAGATCATGCTACATATTAAAAATCAAAAAGCTAGGCCTTGTGGTTTCAGAGAAGAAGATTTTTCAAGTTTTTTTTCCAATATAAGTCTATGTAAAATCAAGTGATCCCTGGAGCGGGGCCAATTTTGACCCCAGCGTCATAATTTGAACAAACTTGGTTGTGATCTACTAGACAATGCTGCACACCAAATATCTAAACCCCAGGCCTTGTGGTTTCTGAGAAGAAGATTTTTCAAGTTTTTCCTATATTAGCCTATGTGAAATCAAGTGACCCCTGGGGCGGGGTCAATTTTGACCCCAGGGTCAAAATTTGAAAAATACCAAATATCTAAACTCGAGGCCTTGTGGTTTCTGAGAAGAAGATTTTTCAAGTTTTTTTCTATATTAGCCTATGTAAAATCAAGTGACCCCTGTGGCGGGGCCAATTTTGACCCCAGGGTCATGATTTGAAAAAACTTGGTTGTGATCCATTAGACAATGCTACACACCAAATATCTTAACTCCATGCCTTGTGGTTTCTGAGAAGAAGATTTTTCAAGTTTTTTTCTATAGTAGCCTATGTTAAATCAAGTGACCCCTGGGGCAGGGCCAATTTTGACCCCAGGGTCATAATTTGAACAATCATGTTAGAGAGTCATAAGACAATGCTACATACCAAATATTAAAACTCCATGCTTTGTGGTTTCTGAGAAGAAGATTTTTCAAGTTTTTTTTTCTATATTAGCCTATGTTAAATCAAGTGACCCCTGGGGCGGGGCCAATTTTGACCCCAGGGTCATGATTTGTACAATCTTGGTAGAGAGTCATAAGATCATGCTACATACCAAAAATCAAAAGGCTAGGCCTTGTGGTTTCGGAGAAGAAGATTTTTTAAATTATCATTTTTAAAATCTATTTTTAGCTCCTGTGACGTACTTATTTACCCAATCAAAATAATTTGAACAACTTTGATAGAGGTCATAATAAGGATGATTCCTGTGAAGTTTGGTCAAAATCCATCCAGTGGTTTAGGAGGAAAAGTTGTTTAAAGGAAAAGTTGACGCAAGACGCACGGACGGACGACGGACAAAAGGCGATCACAAAAGCTCACCATGCGCGCGTTGTGCTCAGGTGAGCTAGAAATGAAGGGCGGGTACTGTTTTGTGGCCAAACATGGGTTTTCTCTGTTCAAATCGATGTTACTCCAGCAGTTGTCATGATCGATTGGAACATTTAAACACATTTCATCATTTATAAGAGTAAAAACAAAAAGGAAGGGAGGACACTGTTTTCAGACCAAATTTTGAAAAACGCGTTTATAGCGAAATTCCATATTGAAAATGGATCAAACTGTGTTCCGTTTACCGAACCGCTGGCATCATTTGCAAAATAGAACTTAAATGTGAATAAAATACATAACCCACGATAGCCAGATTATAAAAACTGGGTGGGCATGTTCGAACAAAAGAGGTGGAGGACAAAACATTTATGTTTTTCCAAGAGCAGCATTAGTACGACGAAACTGTTGACATTATTTCCTATCATATTAGTATGTCTTTCGTTCAAGTACAATCTGGTAATACAATCACAGAGCGCTCTTTAAAGTTCTTTTTGCTATACAAAGTGAAGCGGTATCGTTAAGCAAAGGCTAGCCATAGTTCCACTAATTCATTAGAGGTGCGAAGACGTTTATTTCCTTGGTATCGCTCTGTCTTATCTGTCATATTTGATGTTAGATCAATACCATCCCCGGATTAAAGCAATTCGTTATCAGATAGTCATTGACTAAGAATTTGAATTACAACTATTTATGTTAATTACCTGCATCAATAGCCATCTACAGACGCATGGTCACTCAATGAAACATTCCATGATATATAAAACAAGGGTCAGGACTGCCACAAAATACGCCCATCATGGTATGGGGACTCTCAGAAAAAGCTAAGAGAAACAAGCTACTGTCCATAAATAAGCAAAATAATTCCAAAATCCCATTAGTTAATGATGTTTATCATAAAAAAAAATGTTGATACATTTCTATTAATTAACTGCAAGATCTGACAACACCTCATAGGGTCTAAGGACTAGGGACAAGCAAATTTTCAAGTATGTTGTGTACATCAAGGGCCATAACTTCAAAGTCATTCACATGAGAATGCTGGATAACCAAGATATTATGGCAATGCACATGTGTGGAAAGTTTGAAGAGGATTGGGCAAACAATATTAAAGTCAGAGCCCAGACAATCACAATATCAAGTATTTTGTGTACATCAAGGGCCATAACTTCTAAGTCCTTCACGCAATAATGCTGAATATCGAACTCATCCGCGATTTTATTGCCATGCACATGTGTGGAAAGTTTGAAAAGGATTGATCTAACGGTATTGAAGTTAGAGCCCAGACAATCACAATTTCAAGTATTTTGTGTACGTCAAGGGCCATAACTTTTAAGTCTTTCACGCGATAATGCTGGATATCGAACTCATCCGTGATATTATGGCCATGCAAATGTGTGAAAAGTTTGAAAAGGATTGGGCTAACGGTATTGAAGTTAGAGCCTGGACAATCACAATTTCAAGTATTTTGTGTACGTCAAGGGCCATTACTTCTAAGTCATTCACGCGATAATGCTGGATATCGAACTCATCCGAGATATTATGGCCATGCACATGTGTGGAAAGTTTGAAAAGGTTTGGGCAAACGGTATTGAAGTTAGAGCCCGGACAACAAATGTTCCACGCCCGCCCGCCCGCCCGCCGTGAGTGTTCACATAATACGCCCCATCTTAAGATGGGCGTATAAAAAAATGCTTGGATCTTCCATCACTTGCTAAAGCGTTACGAACGGTATGGAATCTATATTTAGTATTGTATATGATTGACACACTAACGGATTCGTCTAAACGGAACTGGTAACAACGCAATGTTGCGGTATATGTCACGTGGGATAGCAATCACCTGCTTCGTGTCTGTTCAGGAAAATGGGCAAAAATTGTTGAGATTTTCCTGTAGAATGGCGTGATTTTAAATATCACCAGTTGTTATGGGTGCATTTTTTTTTCTTTATCGAGTAGGCTTGTTAGATTGATATCATTCATTATTCAAGTCGTTTAATTCAGTCAAGCGTGGGTTGGGTGGCGAAAAGGCGTTTTATTCTCTGTGTGTGTGTGTGTGTGTGTGTGTGTGTGTGTGTTATAAACGGTAAACGGGGCTATTTTTTTTACTATATCACTTTGATAGAACTTAAAATTCACGTGGTACTATGTGCCACACCGCTACATCTGTTTATTGCAAGACAGTGAAAACAAATAAAATGCATTATGATATAAGATCAATACGTACCGGCTTTTGTCAGAATTCTTTGAGAATTAATTAACGCTGCGACAGTTGTATTCAATGCAATTTTAAAATGATATTATCTAGAATTTACAAGTGGGTCATGATGGCCCTGGATCGCTCAACTGGTATCATTAGGCTATGTAAAATGAAGTGAGCCTAAAGGTCAATTTTGACCCAAGGGCCATGATTTGACAAACTTGGTAGAGGTCTAATAGCCCATGTTACATACCAAATATCTAACCTCCAGGCCTTGTGGTTTTTGAGAAGAAGTTATTTTCCTATATTAACCTTTGTTAAATCAAGTGACCCCTGGGGCAGGGCCAATTTTGACCCTTGGGCCATGATGTGAACACACTTGGTAGATCTCAACTAGGCCATGTTACATACCAAATATCTAAACCCCAGGCCTTTTGATTTCTGACGGGAAGATTTTCTCTTTTTTTTCCTAAATAAGCCTATGAAAAATCAGGTGACCCCTGGGGCGGGGACAACTTTGACAACAGGGTCATGATTTGAACAAACTTGGTAGTGATCTACTAAAAATGCTGCACACCAAATATCTAAACTCCAGGCCTTGTGGTTTCAGAGAAGAAAATTTTTCAAGTTTTTTTCCAATATTAGCCTAAGTAAAATCAGGTGACCCCTGGGGCGGCACCAATTTCGACCCCAGGGCCATGGTATGAACAAATTTGGTAGAGGTTCAGTAGGTCTTGTTACATACCAAATATCTAACTTCCAGGCCTTGTGATTTCTGACAAGAAGATTTTTTCTAGTTATTTTCCTATTTAAGTCCATGTAAAATAAAGTGACCGTGGGGAGGGGCCAATTTTGACCCCAGGGCCATGATTGAACAAACTTGGTAGAGGTCTACTAGACAAAGCCACACACAAAATAAATAAGCTCTATGCCAAGTGGTTTCAGAGAAGAAGATTTTTTAAGATTTCACTTTTAAAATCTATTTTTAGCTTCTGTAACCTAATTATGCAACAGACCGGAACCATTTGAACAATTTTTATAGGGGATCACCTTAGGAACATCCTTGCAAACTTTGATCACTTTCACATCAGTAGTTGCAGAGAAGAAGATCTTAAAGTAAATTGTTGACGACTTTCGACGACGGACGCCAGACAAAGGCTGGTCCCAAAAGCTCACATTGACATTTCGTGCCAGGTGAGCTTAAAATAAAGTACTGGCTGACACTGCGACGTGGAGAACTGTGTAATATGGTGCAAAAAAAAATCAACATTGCAGGAAAAATGACTCAAAGAAAGTCCCATTAGTGCCTAAAACCTGAACAAAATGGATGCAGAAACGCATTTTTTTTCTATACACAAGTTGATAAAAGTCCAGCGATTTCTTTCCTTCTTTGATTGGATTTAAGGTCACAACTGTCAAAATAAACGTATATTTCTCTTTTCTGAATAATAAAAATCAACCAATATTGATAGGTATTTCTAAATTTGGAATTGCAAGCCTGTTCCGGTGATTCTTCGTTTGACTCTTCATAAAACTACCCGAGAACATCGTCGACCCTAAGGTACCCACCTCACTCAGACTTCTCACTTTAAAACTGATGACGGACAGCCTTTCTGCACACATACCTTATCTATGTTTTTCACATATCTTTAGAGATAAAACAAAGACAAGCTATTTTCAATCTCCTGTAAACTGCAATGTCTTGAACGGGTGTTTAAGGGTCATAGTGTCAATATGTTTTTATTAACCCTTACCCTGCTGGAACCGTAAGTGCTAACATTTGCCACCAGTAAAGAGCCAGGCCAGCCTGCACGTCCGTGCAGGCTGGCCTGGCTCTTCACTGTTGGCTGACCAACTACAAGTTTTCATTTTGTTATCCCTAAAATTGATAATGGACAGATCAAAAAAAGGTGCCGGCTAAGTCCATTTGATAAATTCAGCAGGTTAAGGGTTAACGGAACTTTAGCCATGGAGCTTTACTGGCAGTAACTGCCGTAACGGCCAGATGAGAAGTGTGCTGATTGTAAATAGTTAGATAGGCACCATGCTCTATTCTTTGGAAACATTACAAGAAGTATCGGAAACTTACAAGTTTATTGTGGTCGACTGACTAGGAGGACAGGGCCTACCACATCTTTGACGAAGAAATCGAGGAGACATGGCACTAGGCTTATAATGTACTGTCTCCTTATTCGTCATCTTTCGCAGACACTTTCGTGAAACCATTACAATTAAAATATTTTCATATTGTTTTTATTCATTTTTACTGGTCATTTGTTAAATGTCAAACTGTTTTCATGTAAAAAAAATATATATATGAATACAAAAATTTCCTGAATGTTTTTGGCAAAAAATCTTTACGCAAATTCCCCATGATACCCTTTGTCCAAATGACCACACTTCAGGTCCCTAGCGCTGCAATCTCATTAAAATCATATCCTCTACTATACGCGATTAGGACCTGACAACACCGCGTTAAGGGTCACGTCAGATTGACCTTTAATGACTTTATATTCATAAACAAGTGCTCGATTTTGAACCAATTAAATAGCGCGTTTCAAACAAAAAAAAAGTGCAGTTTGACCGGGACTCGAACCCGAGGCCTTTTGCTTACAGTGCGAATTCTCTACCGAATGAGCTACCGCTCTATCGAGCTACCCTGCCACTTAGACATCTTTCTACCCTATTGTGAGATTGATGCGGTTCCTTTCCCCTGATATATCGAACGATTCTGTAGACGCCGATTTGACTGACTTACTAGTATACAAAGGTCAATCTGAGACGACCCTCTATACGATGTGGTCAGATCAGGTCAGATTTTTTTCAATGTTTTCGACGTTGTCATTATTAGCTGTTTACAAATGACTGCAATCACTAAGTACTTTACAAGTTTACCTATTATTTTATTTCAGTCACGCTTTTACCCATGTGAGTAACGGTATTTTTTTCTATAACAATGGTTATCTTATATTTTGAACAAGCGCTACGTTCGAATGCTCCGCAAGGACCTTAGACCTTAGGAGTCAAGGTCATTTGATGAAGGTCAGGGTACCTGGCTGGTAGAACTTTACAGGTGCATGCATGGGGCCAATTTTGACCCCAGGGCTATGACTTGAACATACTTGGTAGAGGTCCACTGGACAATGCCACACACTTAATATCTTAGCTCTTGGCCTTTCTGTTTCGGAGAAGATATTTATCTAGTTTTTTTCCTATATAACTCTATGTAAAATTAAGTGACCACTGGGATGGGGCCAATTTTGACCCCAGGTCTATGACTTGAACATACTTGGTAGAGGTCCACTGGACAATGCCACACACTTAATATCTTAGCTCTTGGCCTTGTGGTTTCGAAGGAGAATTTTCTAGTTTATCTTATGTAAAATCAAGTGACCCCTGAGGCAGTGCCAATTTTGAAACCAGGGGCTACGATTTGAAAGAAAAATGACAGAGATCCACTAGACAATGCCACACACTAAATACCTTAGCTCTATGTCTGCGTTTCGGAGACGATTTTTAAAGTTTGAAATCTATTTTTAGCTCTTGTGACCCAGATATGCAATGCAAAGAACATTACAGGCAAGTTTATCCTCAGGTACTTGAGGATAGGAACCTAGCTGTGCCCCCACCCCCTTCACATACACACACGAAGCGCTTTGAATATAGCGGTTTTAACTTTAATTCGCCATTTACATTGAATTAATGTATCAAAATATTCACATTCAAATAAATCTAACGTTTACTATTCATGTCTTTATAAATAAAAAAATCACTATTATGTATAGACTATCGTGTTGTTGTTGTTTTCTTATTGATAAAGACAGGGTCCTGTACTCAAGTACCTGTGGTTTTATCAAATCTGGCACAGTGGTTTCAGAGTAGATGTCGGTTGAACAATTTGTGGACGACGGACAGCCATGGGTCCTAAAAGATACGTGCTCATGTGAGCCAAAAATCTGTTGCTTAACCACTGTTTTTGTTCAAGTCTTGGCCCCAGTCTGTAATACCCATGTTTATGCACTGACGAATGGATTAACCGGTAAATTTCGTATTTAGCTTTCAATAATTGATGGCACATGCGTGCAAGTATTGTTTAATTCTGTGTGTCATATATGAACATATTGCAGCGATAATTCTTTTGAAGAGTTGTGTTGTTTCATCTGCTACATTGCATCCCGAACTGTGAAGGCCAATATAATAGATTTTTTTTTTTTTTTTTTTTTTTTTTTTTTTTTAAATCAAAGAAGAGTACCATAACAGTCGATCCCATGGAACTTCGAGCCCCTGTGTTTCTGGCTGGCTGTTTGTTCTTTCCCATAATAGAATATTTCAACCGAGGATCGGCAACTTTGCTTAATGTCCGCGGTGGCCGAATGGTTAGAATCCGCCTTGGGAGCGGTAGGTCGTGGGTTCGATCCCCGGCCGCGATATAACAAAGTCGTAAATATGGTACCGATATATCTCCCTTGCTTGGCATTCAGTATATATAGTTCACGTTCTCGGACTGGCCCGGTGTCAGGATAATTGCACATACGAGAGATTTGAGGGTACTTTATTTCCTCAGTGAGGTGCAAAAGGAACAGTGTCTAAAATGCATACCTGGGAACTTCCGACACCGACCCGACACACACACAAACAAAAGGTGAAAGTCGGGCATCTTAAAAATTATTTCTAACGTGAAACCCAAATGCACGCTAAAGCTACATAAAAGGATAACAAGATAGTAAGCATATACGTTAGTTAACGTCTCACCAACAGTATTTCAGTCATTTGGAGACGATGTCTACTTGAGACAGGTATAGTGCTGCCACACTGCAGTATCACGCCGTAGACATGTGGCATGATACCACACCCAGTCACATTATCCTGACACCGGGCCAACCAGTCCTGGAACTACCATTTTAGTTTGACGAGAACCAAACGAGAGCTGTAAGTACAATGACTTTGGTATGTTGAGGTCGGGGAACGTTCCCACGACATCCCGTTCCGTTCCAGTAGCGGACGATCTAACCACTCAGCCATTAAAACCGACATACATGGAGGAAGTAAAGGATTAAATTTGATTAGAACTAAATTAACTACAAAGATAATAGTACAATTTGATTAGGTGTGTGCATTTAATTGATGAAATAATGATTATAATACACGATGGTCAATTCTACACACGTTGTAAAATTATTCAGATGCATGGACGCTCTGGGTAGTACAGGTATATGAAAATGTAAAACACACGTGCAATAAAGTATTCATATACATGTAGAGCCAATGTCGAATGCGTGTTAAGTCAAACACCTATAAAACTGGGTTAATATATTTAAACGATTTCAATTGAATCACACGATATGTATTCAGCTTACAACTACAGGGTTATATTTACTATTATCTACTATTTTCTGTCCTGAAACTGTCCTACTTCATACACTGTAAAGTTTTGAAACCAAGAAGCTTAATTACATAGTAAAGTGAATAATACTTCTACAATTATTGACAGGAGAATCAAAATATAGAGAATATAAAACAAATGTAGGCTACAGAAATTTTACTTAACCCTTTACCTCATATAGACTCCGTTTGACACATTGCTAAATAGTGCAGAAAGGACAGACGGAGCTGTCTGATCATGGTCTCCTACTAGTAGTCTGCAATGCAAAGCAAACCCCATTGTTTCATTTACCCTTTAAAGTTCATCGGGTCATAGATTGGTACATTATAAACCAAGATGCATAGTAAGTATTAGCCTTAAAATATTAAAGTGTGTTTTGATCTCAGTCTCGGAATGTAACATTTTGTTTTGAGTTAAGTCTTGAATTCAGAGCCAAGAGCCCATGTATGCAAACCTTACTTAGCTCTAAGTAATTCTTCGATTAAGGTCGGACGCTTTATACCATTTTAATTTTCCTTTGAAAATGCTTAAATATTCATTAACTATGAATAACACTAATTCGAAAAATAACTGATATGAAATTACTCAGGAACAATGTTATAAAAATATGGAATGTGTTCAAGATTTACTAGTTTACATTTATGCTCTTACTAATTGTCCCCACAGCTTGTCTCTGCCGAACATGCATCTTCAGGTTTTGTAACATATGGGGATTTATGCGCGTTTCCACATGCCCTCATTGCCTCCGGGATGATATGAAGCCAGAAGTTTTCCTCCCTGGCGAACATGTTCTTTTTAACGACTGTATCCTTTGGTTCCTTCTTTATATGGAGGCATTTCTTTTGCTCAATGTCGTACTGCTCCCAGATACGATCTTGGCTTTCTTCAATGTTCGGATTTCTGCGTTAAGTAAAAGAAATATATGGATAAATTAACGGTTTATTAAAAGAAAATTACAAGAAAATCAGCGAGGTGGGGAGGGGAAGGGGGTCGAGTAAATGCGAAAAAAAAAAAGAGAAAAAAAAAGAGAGAGAAAATCAACACAATGCACAACACAATGCACATTGCCTATATATTTTAGCGAGATAGCTTAGTTAACTTCAAATGGGTTATCTAAATCGTATGCGTAAATAAAATAATGCAAATACCTAAAAATATTTATATAAATAAAAATGAAATATACTGACCCAGTTTTAGCAAAGTTTGTCCAGTAGCGCATTACCATCTTAGAAACATCATATTCCCATGTTTCCGGTACAGGCAGTTTTACATTGAACAATTTCTCAGCCTCCTGTATAAATTGTGGATCAAAGCCAAATACAAACTGAAGCTCATCAGCATGATTTGCTCCCTTTGACCAGCTTGGTCGGTCATAAGTACCAAATGACGGTTTGACATCGAAATGATATAAATATGTAGACCCTCGACCTGGTAGTTTACAGTGAAGGTTTGAATAATCAACTGACAGGTACTTCATGAAGACGTCTCCTAGTAGCCGCCCAAATTCTTTGTATATTGCTTTAGGGTCGTCTAGATTACTCCAGTCTGTGTACTCAGCTAAAACCAGTTTCCGCACTAGATCTGGGACGTTGTCACCAAACGCTGCATGGAGGCCAAAGTTAACTAACTTTGTGTCCATTTCCTCCTTTGTCGGCCTATCCTCTTCATCGTCTGTCACATTAAGTATAAACTTTGACAGACCTGCTCCCTCTTCACTGTTAAAACCAATCATTACATCCAAGGACCGGTAGAACTTAACTTCCTTTAGCTCATCTGTGTCACTTTTAAGGAGTTCGTCAGGATGCATTCTTATAAGTTCACCATCAACTGATGGCAGTGGTGTTACTTCAAACATCTTCTGCCCACTTTCCTTTACAACCTTCTGTGTCTTTTTATACATTTCTTCCGCACCAACTTCTTTCAAGCAATCAATTATCGTCTTTGAAGCCGAATTATCACAACTGAACTCGTCAGCAAAATAATTCAAAAACGATGATGGGTCCGCAGAGAGGAATACTTTCAGTGCCGGAGTACCACTTTGGGCTATTACCCTATGGACCAAGCCCTTGTTCGCTGGGAAGAAAGCCTGATGCATGGTACTCATTGATCCGGCAGATTCGCCAAACACAGTAACCCTGTCCTTGTCTCCACCAAACGACCCGATGTATTTGTTGACCCACTGTAGAGCAAAGTGCTGATCCCATAAACCCGCGTTACCTGGTGCGCTAGGATCTCCACTTTTTAGAAATCCCAAAGCTGAAAGACGGTAGTTAATCGTTACAACGATAACATTTCCAAGAGCAGCTATGGTGTCCCCGTTAAACAGCCTACCTGATCCATATGCAAAACCACCTCCATGTATGAAAAACATGACAGCGTGACCACTTGGCAAATCCGGTTCTCTGTCCGGTACAAACACATTTAAAACCAAGCAGTCTTCTGAAAGCGCCTCATACAATACCAACGGCTGCACTTCGATTTGGTAGCATGCCGGTCCAAATTCCGTTGCTTTGAATGGTGAACGTAGCTTCTCAATTGGCTCTGGTTTCCTGAACCGTAAATCCCCAACTGGAGGTTTAGCATACGGAATCCCAAGAAATCGTTTAACAATGACCAGGTTTCCATTCACACTGACAGTGTTTGTCAATCCTGTTATAGTTCCAAGGTCGTTTTTGACGCTTGGTGATTCTGCTTCACAGAATGCACACATGAGTGTTACCACCAAAAGATTGAGAAAATTACCAAACATGTTTAGTCAATGTTCCCATTAACCAATGCAATGTCCTCTTAAAAGATAGTGATGATTTTACATTCATAAAATCACATTCCGATTAATCCCTTCATCCCCCTGACTTTACAGCTGACATAAAACGATACCTAGATCTACTACCTTCTCGATGATGTGCCTCTGCTTTCTTTAAATGATTTGGTTCCCTCTCTCTAGATAGCAGGACGGGCACCAAATAAACATGTGTATTCCTCGGATACCAATTTTTTTACTGGTGCCCGTTTATATTATGCATTAAGGGCACAGAGAGAGCGCGCGCAACAAAACCATACATTTAAAATATAGGACAATATTTGTGTACACAGGACAGACATTCAAAATATGTGTATGTTGTAATACACACTGCCTTACCGAAGTATTGTGTATATGCGTTATGTAACTAACATAGCTAGATAATATGTATGCAAATATTGCGAATTGTGTACTGCTCACGGGGGTTTGTAGCAACGTTCGACAGTTCAACACAACAGTGTCAGTGAATTTATATTGAGTGGAGATACAAGATATAAACTGATATGGCATTTGGATCATGATTACATCAATGTGAAATCTACCCTACACAAGTAAAATGCCCCCTCCATGTTGAAGTGAAGAGTTTGGAAATGTATCAATTTATTTCAAATGAAAAAATTATCCAAACAGGAAATTAAGTTTATTAATTTTCAGATACAAACATATATCAGTTAAAAGAACTTGCCTGCACCATGTTTTTTGGAATGAGATCATAGGAAAATCTAAAAAAAAAAGTTTTGTGTCTAATTTAAATCATCTGTTTTTCTTCATGATGAAAACAGTAAAAGAAATAAATCATTTGTGTCGCAAGCACCGTTCGACGTTGATTAAATTTAATTTTTCTAGTATGATACTTTGTACATTAGTGACCATCGGTGTAAAGCTCACATCTTTATTCACAAATTGTTTATTTAGAACATGAAAAAAAAATATTTTAAAAAACAGGGACATTAATTGTTTTGCTTGGTATACACAGAACCTTTGTATTAAGAATATATCCTAATATATATATTCACTCGGCAAAAAAAAAAAACAATGAAAAAAAAAAAAAAATGAAAACAACTTTTAAACACAGCTGCCATGCGAATCTACATACATGTAACCTATGTGTTTCTCGTGGCCAATTGAGTATTACTAAATAAGGTGTCACACCACTATCAAAGTACTTCCGGGTCGTAGGGTGCTGAAGTAGTACCTAATGAAAAATGAAAGGGTGGACATCAAAGTCATATTTTCCCCAGAAAACACTGAATAACTGCAACACATTTAGCCTGTGTGGTGAGATACATGTATTTTTGACCATTAACTTGCATTTAATAGTTGTATTAAGGGATTACTTTCCTACAGGATGTTGGGAGAGCTGCAGAGGTAATGCGGCTCAGAGGTCATGTTTGTTTTGGAAATTTTGACAGGTAGCCGGGAAATGTGAAATTTGTGAAACGCCAATTCCTTAATGATATATTTTTTTGTGCCTAAATCTGTTGATTTATGAATGGTCTACATGAAACTAGACCAGAAATATTCCAACGAACATTTGGAAAGTAGGAACAGGCCTCGAAAGTCGGCCAAGTTACTATAGATTATATAGGGACAAAAAGTAGTGGTGTGACACCATAAGGGCTGATTATTAAAGATCTTTTGGATTCGTTACGTCATCATCATGGCCAGACGTGTGTTTTCTGTGTCTGAGAAATAGGCAAAATCATCAAAATGGATTGGATTGAAATGTAAACATTTTGGACTAAAGTATGTCTGAATGGTTGCTTGTGGATACGGTGATATGAAAATGTGAGTTTTTTTAATTATAAACTGCTGAATTAGCTGGAAACCACTTCTTCTTTGTTTCCTCTATATCGATGAATATAACACATACTGTGCGCCATTTTCTAGTATACAATAGTGTGGTCGGTATAACGGTTTATGTTCGCGTGAATGCAGCACGAGTTTACGCTATGAGATGATATTTACATTCAAAGACCATATGGTGAACATACAGTGATCAATACTCAAGATTGTCTACTGGTAGGAACGTGTGTCCCGTGCATTGCATCACGTGATCTCACGTCAGTGCACTCTATACGAAACTGGACAAAGAGCTTTGTTAAAGGTGCCTCTAGTTATCTACATTCAGATGTAGTATGACCAAAAAAAAAGAAGCGTTCAAAAGAGGAAGCGTCTCCAGGATCAGTCAGCGACCAGCCAGATAAAGTTCTCATCATGGCAGACGCTACTCCGCCATCGGCCAGTACTAACGCAGCCACCCAGCCAGGGACTTCACCAATTAGTTACCCTGTACCCGGTGCAACACTATCTTATCATGGCCAGTTTGTGCCCCCACATCTTCAGTTGTTGAACCAGTATGCCAGTCCGGTGCTAGCTCCACCACAAGGTATGTAGGATATGCAACGCCAACAACCTTCGCGCCCCCCCCCCCCCCCCCCCCCCCCCGATCCAGCCATGTACAACGCCATTATGGATAAGTTGTGTTCTATTGAAACGGCTCAAAAATCTATGCAACTGAAACTATCCAAGCTAGATAAAATAGAGTGTGATGTTAAGTCAATATCAAAGTTTCAACTGTTGAGTCAAGGGTGGCTTCTCTTGAATCCAAATTAAAAGAATCGGAGCACAATTTTACAGAGATTGTAGCAAGCCGAAACTTTGATAATCAAGTTTGTGCAGAGATTCAGGTTAAGCAAGTTAGTTTAGACAAAATCCTGTCCGAAGAAAAAATCCGTAATGTTGCCCTATCTGGTGAAATATTGAATCTTAAAAAAATGAATACCAAACTAAACGATGACTTGATAGATTTGCAGTCTCGTTCAATGAGGGACAATTTACTGATTTTTTTAATTTCCCGGAGGAAAATACTTATGATGCAAGGAAATCAGAAAACTGTATCAAAAAAATATTGAATTTCTGTGAAAATGACTTACACATAGCAGATGCAAAATCAAAATATAAACTTGACCGAGCTCATCGTGTTGGCTATTATGAATCTGGTAAAACACGTCCAATTGTCGTAAAATTTAATTTCCATGGTGACAAGATTGAAGTTAAAGGAAAAGCCCGTGAATTGTTGAGAGAAACACCTTTTAGTGTCAGTGACCAATATCCCAAGGTTATACAGGAACGACGGAAGAAACTGGTACCATATTTAGTTCAAGCTAGAAAAAATGGTCAGGATGCGGTGTTATCTTACGATACATTGTACATTGATAAAACCAGGTACACCCATGATCATCTACCTGCAGGTCCTGTACCAGAACTTCCCATCCGCCGCCCCGGGAACCAGCAGCGCCGTGATGCCGGGAACAGGCAGGCACAACAGCCTGTAGTGTAGGGGTGTACGGAGAAGCAGCTCCGTTTTCTAACCTGGAATGTCCAGGGACTGCCTTCTAAGATAGATGATTCTGATTTCCTATCTTTAATAACAAACTATGACAACTTAATATTCACTGAAACTTAGAATTCAAAATTATCAAATATAAAAATAGCAAATTATGACAGTTTCTCCTGTCCTCGTCCTAAATGTAACAGAAAGGCTAAACGTTACAGCGGTGGTGTGATAGTGTACTATAAAATTAAATATGAAGGTAAAATTCAGCTCGTAACCTTCAATGAAAAGGGTATTATCTGGTTTAAATTAGATAAATCTTATTTTGGTACCAGAAGTGACATTTACTTTTGTTGTTGTTACATACCACCTGATTGCTCAAATGTATATAAAAGTAACAGTTCGCCTCTCTACGAATTTGACTTCTTTGATCATATAACTGATAGCATTAGGCAATACAGCCACCTAGGTGATGTTGTTATTACAGGTGATCTTAATGCACGAGTGGGCCAAAGATCAGACATAATACAAAACATACAGTTGGCCTTGATTTGCATGAAGGCGATATGGTTAGTGATAGACTACCACAGCGATTGTCGCTGGATAATTATACAAATGTTTTTGGTAACAAACTTTTATCCCTTTGTAAAGAAACTAATTTATTCATAGCAAATGGACGGTTAGAACCGGGACATTTCACCTGTTATAATTTAGCAAGAAACAATAAGGCAGCGAGTGTTGTTGACTATGTAATTATTAATCATAATATTCTCCAAATTATTAATGATTTTAAAGTATTAGACTTAACAGAGTTTTCTGACCATTGTCCGATTGATTTTTCCCTGCGATTAGATAATATGAATCATTATAGTTATAATGATGTTTTATATGAAAAGATTGTTTGGGATAACTATGATACGATAATTTGTTTCCATTGCTTAATGAAAACAAATCCAATTTATGATGTGTCATTTAAAGTCATGGGAAAATTATTAAGCAATTTGTCACCCGAAAAAGGAAACCTCGCAAGTCTGAGTGGTTTAATGATGAATGTAAAGCATGTAAACAAAATGTTTATAGTTGTAAACGTACTTACAAAAGTTACCCTTCCGAAGAAAATCTGAGATTATTTTTAAATGCTAGATCGGATTTCTGTAAAGTTAAAGGTCGAGCAAAACATAGAAATTATAAACTAAACAAAAAAAAAATAAAAATAATAGTATAAACGTTGAAGAATTTTTAACACATTTTAATCATACATGTAATACTCCACATATTAGCAATTTCAATGAAGATATTTCTGAGGAAAGAGAATCTCCATTACATATAGATGAATTAGATCGTTGTTTTACTGTAGAAGAAGTTATTAAAACGTTATCATGCATGAAGCGTCATAAATCCTGTGACTATTCTAATAATGTTGTTGACTTTTTTATTGATTCAAAAGATTTTATAGCGCCATATTTGCTTATATTATTTAATCACATATTTGACAATGGAGTGTATCCTGACGCATGGAGCAAGGGTGTTATATTTCCTATTCATAAAAAAAGTGATCGATCTGATCCCTCTAATTACAGAGGCATTACTCTTGTTAACACTATGGCTAAAATTTTCTCTCTTATGCTACGAAACAGAATATATAATTGGTGTGAACATAATAATGTTTTTACAGACGCTCAGTTTGGATTTAGGGAAAATCACAGCACTACTGATTGTATTTTTATTCTTCATTCTATTATACAAAATGTTCTTGCTAAGAAATGTAAATTGTTTTGTGCTTTTATAGACTATGAAAAGGCTTTTGATACTGTTATTCACGATGCACTTTGGGTTAAATTAATAAAATCTGGTTTAAGTTGTAAAATGATTAAAATGATCAAAGCTGTTTATCAGAATGTCAAATCATGTATTAAAGATCCAGTTACTATGTCATATTCAGATTTTTTTGATGTGTCAATTGGTGTGAAACAAGGAGAGCCTCTGTCACCTCTATTATTTATTCTTTTCATTAATGACATTAAAGATTCAATTGATTTTGAAAACCTTACAAATAACGATATTGATAAATTATGTATATATATATGTTACTCTTTGCTGATGATATTGCCCTGTTCACAACTAATCATGAAAGTTTACAAAGTCAATTGGACGCTGTTTTTAAGTACTCATGTAAATGGGGGTTAAAAATAAATACTAAGAAGACGAAAATTTGTATTTTCGAAAAGAGAAAAAGCCATTGCGAATTCAGTTGGAATATAAATAATGAGTCTATTGAAACTGTTGATAATTTTGTTTATTTGGGTATAAATTTTGCTCATAATGGTACTTTTAATAAAGCTGTTACGATTTTAAATGAGCAAGCGCTCAAAGCTTATAATCAATTATTATCCGTTTTTTCAAGAGTCAAAGTAGATATTAAAACTAAGTTAAACCTTTTTGATACTCTTGTTGTACCAATTATTCTATACGGGTCTGAAGTCTGGGGCATATATGATTTTAAAGAAGTTGATAAGTTACACATGAAATTCTGTAAGCATATACTTGGAGTTAGAAAACAAACTTCAAATGTCGGTGTTCTGGGAGAACTAGGTAGATTTCCTTTGTCATTATTTAGTAAAGAACGGTCTTTAAAATACTGGCTTAGAATATTGAGTAACACAGATTCTTTACCCTTTTATATTTTTAATGAACATTATACAAATAGTATTGATATTAGTGCGTCAATTAATTCCAAGTATTGGTGCAATACCATTAGAAAGAATTTAGATAATTTGGGTCTTGGTTATATGTTTCACTCTGTGGACATGAATAACATTTTTTCGAATATTATAAAACAGAGGTTAAGAGATCAGTATATCCAGGAGTGGAATGATACCCTAGTGAGTCAGTCTAAAATGTATTATTATAAACTTTTTAAAAAAGAATTTAAATTAGAAAACTACCTTCAGTTTGTTAAAAATGACAAACATAGAATATCTTTAACACGATTTAGATTATGCTCTCATTCATTAAACATTGAAACAGGTAGATATGAGAATATTTCAAGAGAAAATAGATATTGTACTTTATGTAACCAAAACGTTGTTGAATCTGAATTTCACTTTTTATTATGTTTTCCATTTTATAGGGAACTCAGAAAAAAAAAGTGGTATTCAGTCCATCTGGCCTAACATGCATATCTTTGATAAATTATTAAGCTGTCAGAATAGTAAAACTACCATTGACATAGCTAGATACATATTTAATGCTCAGAAATTAAGACAGGATGAATTATTGAAAAATGCTGCTTCATAAATAGTTAACTTAATATAAATAACAATTTAATATATAATTCTTAAAAACATAAAACATAACTGTGTTACATAAATCATGTGTGTGCGTGTGTGTGTGTGTGTGTGTGTGTGTTTTAAATATACGACTCATATATGTACATGTATATATGTGTGTATGATAAATTTTGTATCTGTATATTTACACGTCTTGGCCATATGTATATGCTCTTGTAAATGGCCAAAGGCACAATGCCGATTTTACCAATAAAACTGATTGTTATTTTAATCACCACTAAATATATTAAAGTCAGAAAATGCACATTTTTTCCGCATTCAAGATTCCACGTTACAAAACACTATGGAAGTACCAAAAATAAATAAAAGATTCTTCTTTCGTTAATGTTAGTCAGTGGAACCTCACTATTAAGGCCACGAATGGGACCGGGCACGAGTGGCCTTAATTTGAAATTTGGCCTTAATAGCAAGGTTTCACAAAGTCAAAAGGGATTATGTCCCTTTGACACATCAACCATACACTTGTGTGTTATGTGTGTGTTACGTGAGTTTTGTGTAATCAATTGATTATTCAAATAACTCATTAAGCCATTTTAATATTTTTTTATCTTTATTTAAATACAACAAAAGAAATATAAAATAAATACAATAAAAATAACATGCAACAACACAAAAGCTGCAAAAGAAATCATATCATACATGTACATGTTTACCTATTATCTCAGTAGGAATATTGACTAAATGTAGCTCAGATGTCCCTAATACTTTAATTATAGTATTAATTACCATCAGTTTGATTTCGATGTTGATAATGGCGATGCATTGAAAACATAGCGTTATCAAACGCCCTTTGCTAAATTTATTGGACAAAAAGATACAAACATCATACACACCGCTTTTGATAAAGGGATTCATTAACGTCCCATTTTTCGAAACAAACTAACACCTGGACCTGTTGGCGCGTGAAACACACAGACTGGTTTGCAAAATACTGAGACTGGTTAACATAACTTACGACGGTATTTCACGTAACCAGTCAGATAAAAAATCGAAAGTGTTATCGCTCTTGGACAGGTGCCCGCTTTAGCTAGGTTCATTTTGCACTGTAAACACCGATCGGGACCGAAAATGGTGCCCGCATTTCGCAATAGCCAGGTGCTCGCATTATTGAGTTTTGCGGGCAAATAAACATATAGCAAAGCGATCCGGACCGCGAAATTTGCCCGTAATTAGAAGTTGCCCGTATTATTGAGGTGCCCGCTAAGTGAGTTTCTACTGTACATAGTTTATATGATAACCGTCATTTCTGAGACTTTAGTAACACAAAAAAAGAAATCTGACAGTTTTATTAATGTAAAAAAGGCTCATAATTCTTGCAAAATTCAAGATAGAGTTATGTTTTTTTGTTTGTTTTGTTGTTGTTGTTTTTTGTAGCCCAAAGACAACTAATGATGGAGAATAAGTGTTCTGAGTTTCTACGCAATAGCTTCGATAGTTAAATGTTGTAAAGTTGACCTAAACATAAAACTTTACCAAGGTAAATGCCGACGCTGACGACGCCAGAGTGATGACATTTCGCCATTATTTTTTCCTCCAAAAATCAGATGAGCTGAAATTATGCCTATATGATGATTTGGCTATTCAGCTTCTATGTCTTGAAACAATCCATGCAGCAAAGATATTTGTTCCGAATGACCATCGTGTGACCCAAATCCTATTTGGCCTTGAAAACGGTAACTGGAAAAAAAAAATGCCGCCGTTGTTGTTCATTTCAGTCACTTGGAGAGTCAGACTATGTCTACTGGAGACAGATATAGTGCGGCTACACTGCAGTATCATAATGTAGACATTTAGCATGATATCACACTCAGTCACATTATCCAGACACCCCAACCACTGAACTACCCGTATATGCTGAGCGCCAAGCAAAGTTGTTATACCGGTAGCCGGACGTTTCGGTAAATTACCAGTTCGGTAAATTGATTTTATATAGTAATTGGTTTGGACGTTCCGGTAAAATGATTTTTTATAGTGTTAACCTATGATATGTATATCACACCTAAACGTATCATGTGTGAAAGTAGATTGTTTATACTAAAATATCATTAACTTAGGCATTAATTAAAGTTAATTAAGTGAGAAAACGTACCACTTTTATGGGGCTTACTAAAAGCCGGTCTCCAAATATCGACGGTCTCCGCCGGTCTCCGAGACCGGGGACCGGGGACTGGAGACCGTCGTTTAGTATGTAGTATATGGGATGGTGGGGGGGGGGGGGGGGTATATATCGGGGACCGGCAAAACCCGCAGCGCGACAGCGCGAGCTGTGATGTCACGTTAAGTTGTAAATGCTGATGATTATGACAGTCAGACTACATTGAAAAAAAGTATGATGATACATATTAATGATACTCGCACACATGATTTCTTGAATTGATCCATCTATTTTTATACTGGATGTTATGAACTTTGGAAAGAAAACAACATTATGTAGTATATATATTTAACAATTCCTGACCGTTTATTTAGTTATTATGTCAAAATGTGAAGAAACGTTCAACGAAAACTATGACGAATTAGCGGACCGTGATGTGAGGCATTTTCCAATTATTTCTATAAACATATCAAGCCTGACATATAACCAAAAACGCCTTGGACAGAAAAAGCCTAAACTATCGAATTATGGAAATGTTATAGCAGCGCCTGACTCAAAATTAGCAAAAATGGGATATGAATCGGGGATTACTGGGACAGGTGACATATCCAGCATAGACGATTCCGATCATGTGAAACAAAACTTACCGTGTAGCAAATACAGGCCTCTCCTCTTTAGGATACTTCCCCCCCCCCCCCCCCCCCCCCCAAAAAAAAGGTTAAAAATAGAAATGCCGCCTGTAAAATCTCTAAAAAGTGTGACGTTATCACTGATTTAAATACTGAAAGAATTTCCGATGTAACAGATACTGAAACTACATGGATTAAACAATTTGACCTAAACATGAGTGATAAGAATATTTTACAGAATCATCAATGGTTAAACAACAAACATTTAAATGCAGTAATTCAAATACTAAGATCACGTTTCCAAATATGAACGGTCTACAAGACACGAAATCCACACAATTCTTCATGGAAAGTAAAAAAAAAACATGGACTGTAAGAAGGAAATTTTTTCTCGTCAAATTCAGAAACCGTCAGTTCAAATACATTTTGACGGGACTTGCCATTGGACTGTTAGCATGGTATCTGCCGAGGAACCAGACATGGTGTATTATTTTGACATTTAAGTGACAATTTAAAAAAAAGAAAAATAACGTTCAAATGGCCATGTTTTAATTAAAGTTCCAAGAACACAGCAACAACCAAACAACAATTTCTGTGGTCTATTTGCTATCGCACATTCAGTCGATTTTTGTTTTAGCGGTGGGACATTGAATTTTAAAAATCATTATAATATTTGAGAAATGAGAGAACATCTTTTACATTGTCTTGAAAACGGGAAAATGTCACCATTCCCAAAAGAAAATATGAAAATACACAGATTTACATCCTTTCAAGGACTACATAAAACGATAAAGATTAAAACAACGTGTGTATTTGAAATGCCAGAATTCACCGATTGGTTCAGTGTGAAAATAAAAAATGTCGCAAATGGTATCACCAAGCATACGTTGGTATAAACAACTGTAAAAAAATATCTAGTGTAAGACGCTGGTCTTGGCAGTGCATGTCATGTTCTAAAACAAACTAAAAAAACAACAAACTAACTTGAATAAGTATTCAACTAAACATGATATAAAACAGCATAATTCATCGTCATTTAGTACAGTACGTATAAAACGATAGTTACAAGCTATTGTATCTGTTCAATTTATCACAATCCATAAACTGCTTTGCCATGTATGTGATATATATTTTATTCTGAGTTTGACGAAATGTATGTGTACCGGGTAGATGTGTGTATTTATGTTTAACATGTTATTTTTTTTTTTTATTAATATGATTTTATGATTGATAAAAAATGTTCATTTTTTCATTTTGTTTAATTATTTTGGTTTTCGTTTTATTTACATGTACATTTCATTATAATATAAGATCAACAGTCTTCTTCAATTGGATACATTCTAAATAAAATCATTTAACTTCTTGATGATGATGATGATGATAACAATTGAAATAGTATGGCAGGGACTTTTAAGCGTCACTCGATATACCGCCTCGGACACACACCTCCTGATAAAGTGTGGACAATTATGGCGTATGTCAGTCACTGTAATAAACACATTCACACACAGAGAAAGCAATTACATATTTAGCAGAGAGATATTTAGAGAAAAAAAGTTTTGCTACAATAATTTGTTTAATATATTTGATAATAAAAAAAAAAAAAAAATTTTTTAAAATTTTTACAACACTGGTGTATTAATCAAAAGATAAATAAGTAATTAAAATTTTAAATTAAATCATTAAGTCCCCCTTAACCTATTTGGCTATAATTTGAGAAACCGTTACATCAAATACTTGAGAAATATAGGGATAGAACGAGACAAATAAAGACAATATTTTGTAAATATGGGTAAGGGAGCCTTCATTGGATAACAACATAACAAAAAGAAAGTAAATGCGTAATTAAGATTTTAATTTATATAAAACTGCACAAATCAACCTAATTAAGCTACTACCTACTAAACGACGGTCTCCGGTCTCGGAGACCGGCGGAGACCGTCTTTTAGCAGACCCCAAATTTTATGACATTTCTTTAGCGGCCGGGGATCGAACACAAGACCTCCCGATTCAGGGACGGTCGATCTTAACACATTGCCACTGGGACAGGTTAATACCGCTATTAGTTTGAATATCAAATTGTCAAAATCTGTTTTGTGTGGAATCCCAAATTCAGGTCCCAGTATCCCTTTCCCTCATATATACTCCTTTTGACGCCTCAATAGGTATCACATAAAGCCTGATCTGCAGAAAACCACAGTTAAACCTTACCAAATTTAATTACAAAATCCTCATTTCCAGACCACTAAGGAGCAGCGAACAGCATAAAACCTGATCAGCCTGCGAGTTACTCGCAGGCTGATCTGGTTTTATGCTGTTCGCATAGGTCTTTTCATGGTGTCCTCTATGAGGGAAAGGGGTATACAAGTGTTGAGATACTGGATACTAAGTGTAGTACTATGCCACATCTTACTTATATTAGAGGAATGTTTACGCAAGTAAACAATCATCCAGCTATCACTACAGTGTTATCAAAGTACCGGGTGTATCGATGATGGTGGTATCTGTGAGCACAGCAAAGAAAAACAGAAATCTCAGCTATTAAATTCAATATATTTTATTGAAAAGCATATTTTGTACAAATTTATACAATCAATTTACCATTTTATGGTTGTTATATATCTATACAAGTGAA
>CM037787.1:51497033-51547033 GCA_021229015.1 Solen grandis | reverse complement strand
AGGTATTGACTCAAAATCTTACTCAATGACTGAGCTGCTTTAAAGGGGCCATTTTTCATACAGCATGTCTTTTGTCTCTCCGTAATGTAACAACATAATCTAAATTGAAGGCTTGGTTAATAACTATGGTAACCAAGCCTTTGAAATACTAATATATTCCACAAAACCCATGTAATTTTAACCCTGCATTTCTTTTTCCCTTCAGTATATTTTGTTCTGATTAGCATCAGCTTCATACATTGATCGGACACTTTACGTGGCTGGTTCAACAAAACCCCCGTGGAGGATCCTGGATCAACAGCCAAGTCACAATCTGCATCACCGCAAACTTCCGATATCTCTGACGCAGACACAACTCTTGCATCACGCCTCATTAACTGAAGAAAATGGATATCATAGCTGCAGTAGCTAACGTTTTGAACTTTTCAGAAAAAACAACGGCATTACCGCTCAACAATATTAAGAGCTTTTTGTAAAACAGGACAACAAAATTACCTCCCACCTCACTCATGATTCAAGGATTTTTCCCTTCTCTACCCAGGCATTTTTCATGGGCGTCTCTTCTCCAGGTTGTTTTTTTCAACCTATTTTGGGAAAGGGACCCTAGCCCCCAATTGGGAATAATTATCAACATAAATATCACATAAATGTGAATTTGTAAAAAGTAGAAAAGCAACTTAGTATGTGTAACATATTCCTCTTCCCCCCTCACCCCAACAAAAAAATAATAAAATAAGGTATGGCCCCTTTACCATCATCAGAAAAAAGCCTGTGACTTCACTTCTAAAGCTAGGGCATAAAAAGAAAATATATGTGTAATTGTCCAAAAATATTGCATTTATTTTAAAAGTGTTTGATAAATGTTTTCAACAATGTATGTATCTGCAACATAATAGAGTAAAAATAATTTCAGGCTGACATTGTTCTAAAATGGACCCTTAAAGACACAATTCAGGAATATTGGATAAAGGGATTGCAGCTAAACAGTCAATTAAGTAAAACCCTTTACCTCATGAATATTCATGTACACAGTCAATTAATTAAAAAGCCTTTACCTCATGAATATTCATGTACATAGTCAATTTAGTAAAACCTTTACCTCAAGAATATTCATGTACACAGTCAATCAAGTAAAACCCTTTACCTCATGAATATTCATGTACACAGTCAATTAAGAAAAACCCTTTACCTCATGAATATTCATGTACACAGTCAATTAAGTAAAACCCTTTACCTCATGAATATTCATGTACACAGTCAATTAAGTAAAACCCTTTACCTCAAGAATATTCATGTACAAATTTATGACTTGATAAATATTACTATACTGAACTTTAACTGGAGTATGGATTCATCAAAACTGTGCAAACTGTGTGGAATAAAAAACTGCAAGAGAATAGTGGTCTGTCCTGGGTCTGTTCCAATTGCTAATGCGTCAAAACATGTCTACATGAAGTGAAATTTAATGATGCTTCCACAGAATTGGAACAGAGATAAGGCATCCCACACACATAGATATTAAACTCTAATTAAGACATTATGTTGCTCATCAAACTAATGGATTTGTCAAGGCCATTTCTGTAAATGGCCACAATAAGTTTCCCAGTGTTTTTGATGTTGATAATACTCCCCAGGCAACCTCATTAAATGCACTTTTTATCTTTGGCAATATTTAAATCCTAAATAAGTTTGAGACATAAACCTGTGTATACATGTTCTACCATGGTCTTGATTTGCTGTATTTACTAGGAAGGGGTTATTTTTTCTTTGCCTAGTGCAGACTGTGTAGAATCTGAGCTCTTACATTTAATGAACAAACAGAAGAGACCCTGATCAGACAGTTATGTTTGTTTAGGTCTATATGCGATTAAAAGTTAATGTCTACAATGAAAAATGCTTTATTTCACTGAATTTCCATTTAATACAGAACTGATTCCATAAAAAATCATGAATTACAAAATTTTCCAGAGGTTGATGGAAAATATTGTAAATGCTTCTTTATTTATATGTAGTTACCCTATTTTAGACCAAGCCCTTGTAATAGAAAGACTTCAGTACTGAAAAACTTTTTCAACACTTTCTAGGTTTAAGCATTTGTGTCTCCTTTCAATATTTGTGGTTAATTGCACAGAGCTCAAAGATGTTCCCTTAAAATTGTGCTAGTCCTAATTTATGTGATATTGAATGCACTTCCAGATGTTTAAAATCAAACATATTATGAAGTTAAGTCAATATTTTCCATTCCAGATGTAACCTGAGCCAGCAAGCAATTTCTACATTCAGATTTATTGCTGCAAGAAACCTGTATGACAATAAGAAAACAGAAGCAATTGAACAACTTATTCTAAATCTTCAATTTTTGAAAGGATAGCTTCCACAACCAAGGTAGCAGATCAAATAAATGACTGAATTGAAAACATAAATTCAATTAGGGCAGATTGAGAAGTGAACCCTCATTTGATATACACATATGAACGTGCTGCAAATCTTGTAGAGAACTGAAAATTGATACATGGAGAATTAGAAAATGCGCCCAAGGGACATCACACTGCAATACAACCCGGCATTACTGACACACTCATTTCAGGATGGTGTTATATTGTCATAGTAACTGCTGAACATACTTTAGAAAACCTATCAGTTTCTACACCATTTTGTGAACTTTACCTTACAAATGCACTGAATTTAATCCTTCACATAAACCTAGAAATTGGAAGCACTGGGCTTGGATAAAATGTTTTACTAATATGAATGTCTGTTAGTTTTTTTTGTTTTTTTTATCCAATGGGGCGGGGCACAACCGTTCAGACAATAGTTGTGTTCATAGCCTGCAGATCTGAAAGGTTGCAAGTTCAAAACTCCACTGTTTGGAAGGGATGTGACCATTCTAGGAACCTTCCGAAGCACAAAGTACTGGTCCAAACCAGGATCTATGTCAGACAGATCAGCATAAATTGTAAAGCCTTATTCCAAATGAACAATAAAGAAATACTCTTAATGCAGTGAAAAAATAAAAGGTTGGTTAACCTATATTAAGCCTCATGGTGAAAATGTGTAACAAGTACTGTAACAAGACCTGATGGTATTACGGACAGCTTTCTTCTACAAAAGTAGGTCCAAGGTAAAGGTCAATTAATGAAGAAGTCCATCCACTTAAGCAACTGTCCAAATATTGAAGTAATCCAATGAAGGACATAGGAGTTATAGGAGATTAACCAAAAGGAAAACATGTCTAGATGCATTTTTTTCATCAAATGTAGGTCGAAGATCAAGGTCACATGGTCAACTGCAAAATGTCAAGGTTCATCCACTCAAGCAACTGTCCAAATATTGAAGCAGTCCAATGAAGTACATATGAGTTATAGCAGATTAAAACAAGGAAATGTGTCTCTGCTACACTGATGCCCTGCTGGCATAATAAGCTGGTTTGTTTGTATTATTAAAATTTTATATTTTATACATTTGTATCCAGTTTCATAAAGATGTGAAGATATCTTTATAGAAACAAAGCCTAAACACAAAGGTAAACCTGAGGCAGAACAACCAATTTTACCATGTTAATTCAAGCACAGCCTAAAAACTGTTAAAAAGTTAAAAATCATGATGTATGTACATGTGTACCAAAGATATGATGTCATCTTCATAGAAAAAAACGCAAAAATAAACCTTGGGTGTGACAGAGAGACAAACCAACGGATGCACAAGGTGAAAATCTATATGTTGGCAGAGCTTAAAAAAAGGTCAACCTGACCGGACACTCAACACAGCTGCCCAATCGAACATAATCATTTGAAAGGACGGAATTTTTCATAGCAATACCAGACCAAAAATGTGAGCAGATACTTTTTGTAAGAGACTCGACCATCCACTGTATGTGTTCTATGAAAGTAACTATACCTCTCAAGTGAACTTCATCTTGGTATTTAAACTGTCAGATACACAAGTCTCTATATCTAAGTTAATTCGTAGTTCAGCTATTTTTGTAACCTGTTCTCAGTGAAATGATTTTGTTGGAGTTTGCTACAGAGCTAAGACAGTATTTCAGTCATATGGCAGCATCCAGTTAATTCATGGCAGAGAAAGATCCCAAGGGACGTATTTATATTATTTCTGACGCAGATGATTAATCTTTGATGAACTTCCAACCTGCACAACAAAGAAGTTGGGATGGCTTCGCCACATAAAAAATCAAGTAAAATCATGGTTGCTCAGATAGCGTAGTGGTTAATATGCACACCAATGCATTCCAGGTTCAATCCCAGATGGATGGGTCCCTGGATTGCATAGTGATAACATGCCTCGCTTCTCACCAATGTGTCCCGGGTTCGATTCCTGGTCATGTATGTGAGAGGGGTATAGTGGACGCCCATCCATACATGTGAGTATTCTCCGGCTCTCCGGTTTCCTCCCACCATAATGACCACATATGCCACCACCAGAGCCATCCAGAGTGATTAATATATGTTATGATAACTTGTTTTGTAATCGATGTAAAATGAATAAAATTTGATTAAGTTTGATTGAATCCCAGATTGGTCTGATGTTTTACGTAAAAGTGTTTTGGTCACCTTTTTATCTTCTTCTACATCAAGGGTTCAAGTGAACACCACCAGAAGTGCCACCGGGGAGACCTTCATATTAAGCAACGCCACTTTCTGTCCAATTGTTGTAAAATAAATAAAGTTTAAACATTTTAAAAATCAAGAGACCAGCATGAGCTACAGAGGAGTTGTAAAATGGTACACAACCTGGTCAGTCTGTTAGGTATCTTTTAAAAAATCTTTCATAATTTATGTAAGTCTGTGTCAAATCAAGTGACCCCTGGGGTGGGGCCAATTTTGAATCCAGGGCCATGATTTGAACAAACTTGGTAGATGTCCATAAGGCAATGTTACACACCAAATACCTAAACTCAAGGCCTTATGGTTTCTGAGAAAATGTTTCCTAAATAATCTGTAAAATCAAGTGACCCCTGGGACGGGGCCAATTTTGACCTTAGGGCCATGGTTTGAACAAAATTGGTTGAGGCCTACTAGGCTATGTTACACACAGTCAACAAATATCTAAACTCCAAACCTTGTGGTTTCTGACAAGAAGATTTTTCTAGTTTTTCTCATATAAGCCTATGTAAATTCAAGTGGCCCCTTGGGCGGGGCCAGTTTCGACCCCAGGGCTATGATTTGAACAAACTTAATAGAGACCCACTAGATAATGCTACACACCAAATATCTAAGCTCTAGGCCTTGCAGTTTTGCAGAAGAAGATTTTTTGCATTTTTAAAATCTATTTTTAGCTCTTATGACCTACTTTTTTAACCAATCAAAATAATTTGAACATTCTTGATAGAAGGCATCATAAGGATGATTCCTGTGAAGTTTGGTCAAAGTTCACTCAGCGGTTTAGGAGGAGATGTTGTTTAAAGGAAATTGTTGACACTGGACGTACGGACGGACGCACGGACGACGGACGCCAGACAAAAGGCAATCACAAAAGCTCACAATGAGCACATTGTGCTCAGGTGAGCTAAAATACCAAATCCCAAAAGTCAACAAGCAAATCACTGCAACAAATAGCAAGACCTCTTTTTTGTATGCGCTTTCTGCAATATATATGGCAATGTTTCATGCCATGTTGCAATGAATTCCAAAAGAGCAAAACATTAACAGAGAAAAACATCCGAAGTCAGCAAAATATCCTGGAATCAATATTGTTCATCCACAATTCTGGTACAAATGAATTGTACAAGATATAGAGAAAAAAAGGTGGTGAAATAATATGAAGACAATAATAGCTGGCCCTATTTCTTTGGCTCGATCATCTGAAGAAAAATAATTCCCCCTCCTTCAATGAATTTTTATAATCAAATGATGACTTGAGTCCAGAACAGTCCTTTGCTAAACTTGCTGAAAAAGATATTAAGTCTACTAAATAATAACTGATCCCCACCAACTTCCTAACACACATACTTCACAACTTTGTATGCTCAATGGACAAAAAAATCTTATCTATTTATAAAATGCTATCTTTGTTTGCAATCAGACCCAGATGAATCATTCGAAAGACTTCCATGTAAAGAACTCTAAAGAAATGAATGACCCATGCCATGATATTATTGGAAGCGAAATAACTTCTCAGTTCTCGAAAATACTTAAGTACAATATGAGGTTCAAACTTAAATATTATACTCAATTCTTTATTGAATTTAAACACACTATTTCGAGTTTGAGTGTGACTATCATGCTTAAATACAGTCTTGATACCAGGCAGTATATAAGTTATTCAATCACAAGCAGCAAAATTAAAAAAAAAAATTAAAAAATTGTACATTCTGTTCTTATGTATAATTATCTCCCTTGTATGGCACTCAGAATATAAGGGTAATTCCAGGACTGGTTGTTAAACATAGCTTGGTATGGTATCATGCCACTTGTTTATGGCATGGTCTTTATACTGAATCAGCACTACATATCTTTCATGTCAGCAAAAGTCCAAAATTAATGAAATACTGTTGGCATGACGTGAAACCCAAGCCAGCTAACAAACATCAAGATCCTAATCACGCTCAACTGCCTTTTGAATGCAATTGTGATATTTGGTTTCAATGCATAATATCATGCTAAAGTACCTCAAAATCTCTTCATTTGGGTCCATTGGAAATAATCAACAAAGCTAAGATCACGGCAGAATTAATACTGAACTTGCTATTGTAAACTCTTAAGCCTAGCTTAAAATCAGAGTTCATGTGTTGATCCAATTCCCTGAAATCTTAGCCTCAGATCATTAACATTTCAAAGACGTTACTTCTGGTAAACATCTCTCTACATATATATACAACCCTGATTATATGTACATGTAATGTATTTACACAAACCACAACCCTGAATATGCATAAAACTAGGCATCTGAATGATAGTTAACATGCCTTCCTTATTTATAATGATGTCTTTTTTTTCTGCAAACACCAGCAGCAATTTTAAAAAGAATATCCAGAACAGATCACTTTACACCAAAAAAATATATGAAGAAAACAATATCCAACACTATAAAACAACCAAATGTAATGAAAAAATCACAGAATTACATGTTATACCAACTCTACATATAACACTGTATCCACATAATGAAAATACACAACTGTCAGGATTACCTACAAATGAAACTGTTTTGTTCACATGATTTATTCACTGTACTTAGAAATCCTTCCATCTGTTGAAGACCAACCTTTTGTTTATCCCCCACCCCCTTGCCATAATCACCTGCCAACTCTCACCACAGACAACAAACATGTCTACATCACTTATTCATGATCCCACATAACGCATCTATAACAGGTGGGTTCAATCATAAACCAAGTCATACACAAAAGCCTTCCCCCACCCAGAAACTTGTCAAAGAAGTCCTATAGCTATGTAACATGTGGCATCGGTATTGAGAAACATGCATACCAGGTTGCCATGGCGTTAAAAGACATTCCTCTCACTCATCATCTTTCTATACTGAACCTTATAAACAATATATAATGTCACCTCAAGAAGTAACACTTTGGTTGCGAAATAAAACAAAGAACATCCTTGAAAATTTTAAGCAAAAGGTAATATCTCTAATACAACCTGTACTAAGCACTGGATTGTGATATAGGCACTGGATGCCATCAAGACACCTGGCATTCTACAAGAGTTTATAATAATGTTAATGCAGTCATTTTTTATTTACATTAAATTCTGCATGAGTCTTGGGACTCGCTAGGCTAAAGAATATGTAAAGTATGTACCCTACTTTAATTTCAATTGTATTTTCTGTTGTAGTTGCATTGGGGCAATAGTATTTCAATCATATATCGACGTCCAGCTAAAAACAGGTGGAGGAAGACCCCGAGTACACAGAGGTACCCGGGTAGAACCACCGAACTACCGCAAGCCAGCTGGAAGGCTTCCTCAAATGAGAAATCCAAAGTCTCTATTGGGATTCATTTTCTGTATATTTTATGCATCCAGAGGATGCACTAAAATTAAAACATTGAGTCCACAGTGAAAACATTGCATGGAGGATGTAGAATGTAGAGGTAAAAAATCACTTTATATGGCTCATAAATCCTAGAACTAAAGGACTATTTTGACATTGCAAGGTCTTTTTATGGGCCTAATGAAAAGTAATACATACTAAGTTTGTCCAAATATTAGAATAACCCCAATAATGATGTAGTCCTGTCATACTGCCGTTATCCTTACAGTGAGGTGGCTTTTATAATTAGATGGTCTTAACATTAATTAAGGTTGTTGAAAAATATAGAGATTTGGTCTTATATTAATATGGCTTTGATATTGAGGTGGTCTCAATATAGAGGTGGTCTTAACATTTAAATGGCATTCATATTGAGGTGGTCTTAATATAGAGGTGGTCTTAAGATTTAAATGGCATTCATATTGAGGTGGTCTTAATATAGAGGTGGTCTTAACATTTAAATGGCATTCATATTGAGGTGGTCTTAATATAGAGGTGGTCTTAACATTTAAATGGCATTCATATTGAGGTGGTCTTAATATAGAGGTGGTCTTAACATTTAAATGGCATTCATATTGAGGTGGTCTTAATATAGAGGTGGTCTTAACATTTAAATGGCATTCATATTGAGGTGGTCTTAATATAGAGGTGGTCTTAAGATTTAAATGGCGTTCATATTGAGGTGGTTCAATATAGAGATGGTCTTAACCAGGGCTCACGCTGTCGAGCGCCAAATGCGCCAAATGGCTCATGATTATTAAAAGTGGCCCGAAAATTTTGAATTTGGCGCATTGTCTTGTCGCATGGTTTTTATTTTTGTCATTTACCTAAGCAGTCAGACTGGTTATTGGTTTCGCTCACGCAGAGCATCGCTAGACCGAGAAAAATCAAAAACCAGTCTAGCACGCGCGTCCTTCACCCTGTGTATCAGTGTATTTCACAGTTATGGCAGTTGGCACGTACGTGTTGATGATTTAGTAGTTTATCGGCAATTAAAGAAAAGGTAACGACGGATTAAGGATACGATGATTATTTATTTGGCTGTCGGAACAAAGGCACACTTATTGGCTTGTTTGTTACGGTTTAGTCTGATGATATTCAGTCACGTTCGGCAAGCGATAATCAAAAGATGCGGTAAGTATAATTAAAGGGACAATTAAAGATCACAAGCAAATTAAATAACCGACAACGAAAGGGTATATAATCTTGACCAATCCATCAGTCATCCCAGTCTCAATCATGAGTTCAAAGCGTAAGCTTGACCTGGTCAATTTGCAAACGCCTCCTTCTAAGTTGGCAAAGTTAGCTTTGCAATCTTTACTTTGGAATGATGGTATATAACAGCACTACTGTCTTGTTACTTTACTGCTTCCCTGTGTTACAAAATGGGTATAGAAAAATGGGAGAAAGAGAGTGAGAGAGAGAAAGATAGAGAAGGGTATGTAAAATGAACAATAAAAAAATATAAAAAACACAAAATGCACACATACAAATAAAATAAACCAAAGATTTATGAACAATAATACCACTAGTAGCACATATAATCATTATAAATGCCCATATTTTGTCGCATTCTCATTAAATTATTGGCTCATCCTGGCTCCAAAATTTGGCTCAAAGAAAAAAAAAGTGGCCCCAATTTTGGACCATTTGGCTCATGCCTTGGCTCATAAAAAATAATTCCCAGCGTGAGCCCTGTCTTAACATTTAAATGGCTTTGAAAATGAGGTGGTCTTAACATATAGGTGGCTATGATATTGAAGTGGTCTTAAGATAGAGGTGGTCTTAACAATAACATGGCTTTGATATTGAGGTACATGGTCTTATAAAGATAGAGGTGGTCTTAACTTAAAATAACTTTGATATAGAGGTGGTCTTTATATAGAGGTAGTCTTAACATTAATATAGCTTTGATACTGAGGTGGTCTTGTGGTCTTAATCAGGAGGTCCCTGACCAACCTTGTTAAGATGCAGACAGGCCTCCAAGTGTCAAGTGATATATACTGCTCCATCCAATGTGGACATCAATACTGGAACTCTTAATTAACTGTGTCCCAGGAATGCCTTTGAGACATGGGGTAACAGCTGGTGTATATAGGGTTTATCACTTATAATTACCTTCCCTATCTAATGCCTCTCTAAAAGAGCAAGGTATCTATATATAAAGAATCTTTTATCTTTATTCATGAATTACCACATATTATGAGTAGTCATAGAATTATATCTTCACAAGTGTCAAAACCAAAAGAAAAAAAAAATCCACAAGTAAAATAATATAAAATCTCATCTTCTATGGTATATGATAAAATTAATTATCTATGAATATTTTACGGTCCTGAAATATATTGTTATCACCTACCTCTGTGTAAAACTTAATGTTTATCTATTGATTTTTTTCATATTTTTTTTTTGGTTTTTTCCTAGGGCAGCAACTTTTGCTGAAAATGACAAAACTGGAGGGAAAAAAGCCCCCACTGTCACAAAGACTGTATAAAATAAAAGAAATAGACAGAATACTATAGGGTTGAATTTCTTATTCTGGCATTAAAGACGACTGAATCATGCATAAACTTAAGTCCAAACCATCTATAAATTGTGTTTGAGTCTATCTTAAAATATTGTTTGTTAACCCTTTCCCACATATAGACTCATTTTGATGCACTCAATAGGTACCACATAAAGCCTGATCTGCAGAAAACCACAGTTAAACCTTACCAAATTTAATTATAAAGTCCTCATTTCCAGACCACTGAGGAGCAGCCTGCGAGTTACTCGCAGGCTGATCTGGTTTTATGTTGTTCGCATAGGTCTTTTCATGGTTTCCTCTATGAGGGAAAGGGTTAATGTATTTGTATATTTATTTTATCTATTCTTGTTGATGTGATAATATATAACCAGGTAATGATTTGTTTACATTTATAGTTCCTGAACTAGTCCATGACCAAGATAAATGGATCCTTGCTTAGTAATCAATAAGCATGGTATTTATCAATGTACTTCGATTTGATTGTGTTAAATCATGTAAACTATTAGAGGTTGCAAATATCAGATATTAATTTACAGAACATATTCTACAGCAACAAATTTACAATCTTAATATACTATAATCTTACAAATTATGTTTAAGATGTTTTAAAAGTAAAACTAATCAAACATGGAAAGCTTCCTTCCTGGGGAGATTTTTGTTTCCCAATGTTTCCTTGTCTTCAGGAAATTATCTGACACAAATTCCTCCAATGCTTTCCACTCTAGTCCGATTAATCTAATGAAAATGATGTAAATGTCATTTAAAAGGAAGTTGAAACTTTTGGAAGTCTATTGGACCAAAGGATACAATGCTGGCAGGCCAATGACATATGACTTGTGGGTACTAAAGTGTTAATTTAAACTTTCTGGTTGTATGAATAAGATGAAAAAAACAAGATTAACAGGGTTTTCCTTAAGAGGCAACTGGCAGCAGATTTAACGCTTCAAATCCTTTCCTAGTCGGCTCAAATTTGCAAAATTGTAATTTTAAGAAAATGAAAAGAACAAGAAAACGTAATATCTGCAAACCCCCCTGCCACCTACAATTTAAAATTAGTCTCTACTCTGATTCTTAAGGAAGACCCTGGATTAAGATTTTGTGTGACACAATTTCATTCACATAGCACTGATCTGCTATTCATAGGAGGAACCACGTAACTGTCTTAATATGCTAACATGAAGGCTTTCTCACAGGTCAAATGTGAGTGACTAGATTAAGACTTAAACCCATAGCAGTGAGGGCTAAATTGACAAAGAGAAACATGTCAAATAATGCAAAATCAGGTTTTTAAGTGTGACACCCCAGGTAAGCAAAACTATTTTAAGTAACAGTGACCTTGACCCTATTACCTGAAAATCAGTCTCCATGAGGTATCTACCTACCAATATGAAAACTAATTTTATTCTAACAAGAGTATTTAACAGAAGCACCCTGATTGACGCCCACCCACCTGCCTGACATCGTACCCCATTCTATTTATAACCAGGATATTTTCTGAAAATCTGGTTAAAAATATTTTGATATTTGATTAACTAAAACCATCTAATAAACCTGTTACCTCATTTTGATGCATTAGCATATAGATTTGTTTGCTGATACAATTTTGTGGCTCAGATTCTACAGTTTGCATGGCAAAGAAAAATCTGTTTCATATATATCATTTTAAGTTCAGAAAAGTCAATATTCATGAAGTCCTAAATTTATACATGAATATTCATGAGGTAAAGAGTTAATATATCACAGCCTCCTTTTCAGTATGCTATGGATGGAAAGACAAAAAAAAACAAGAGCTGTCAGAGGACAGCACGCTCGACTATTCAAAATGCTTGTTGGTAAATCAAATGAAATCTATTTCAATTCTTGCCCTTCACATACCCTGTACATAATAATAGTCAAAAATAATATACCTTGATAGTCTGATACCCCTTAATATTTTTATGATGTCTAAAATCAATCCAATGCCTAGTTACTGAGACATAAGCACAATAACACTGTGCATGCAAAACTTTAACCAAAAATCCAAGTTAGAAAAGGGCCATAATTTGTAATAAATTCAGTCCAAAAGTTATCCTCCTTAGTTTTCTGATGCCCCTGAAGACACCCCTTAACTTTCTAGTCAATTCCACAAGCAATTTCTGAAACATAGGCTGGATAGTAGCTTGAATGCAAAAATTTAACCAAAATTCTAAGTTAAAAGGGGGTCATAATTTTTAATATATTCCATCAAGTGTTATCTTCCTTTATAGTTTGATACCCCTAAACATATTTAAGATGTTTCAAATCAATCACATGCCTGGATACTGAGATATTAGCAAAGTACCTTTCATGCAAAACTTTAACCAAAATTTCTATGTTAAAAAGGGGCAATAATTTGTAACATATTCCATCAAGAGTTTTCTACCATGAAAGTACGATACCCCTTAACATATTAAAGATGTTTAAAATCAATCGCATGCCTGGATACTGAGATATAAGCATGAAAGTACCTTTCATGCAAAACTTTAACCAAAATGTCTAAGTTAAAAAGGGGCCATAATTTGTAATATATTCCATCAAGAGCTATCTACTTTGGTTGTCTGATGCCCTTAAACATATTCATAAACTTTCAAGTCAATACCATGAATGCTTATTGAGATACAAACTAGACAGTAGCTTGCACGCAAAACTTTAACAAAATTATATATTGCATGCAAAACTTTAACCAAAATTTCTAAGTTAAAAAGGGGCCATAATTCATATTAAATTCAGTCAAGAGTTATCTACCTTGGTTGTCTGATGCCCCTGAACATATTTATAAAGTTTCAGGTCAATACCATAAACGGTTATTGAGATATAAGGTTGATAGTAACTTGCACACAAAACTTTAACCAAAAACTGCAACGCCAACGCCAACGCCGACACCAGGGTGACTACAATAGCTCTCATATTCTTCGAATAGTCGAGCTAATAAAAATGAAACTCATTACTATCATAAACTTGATACTATCGAAGAAATTGATCTCATAAGGTTATTAACTGATAGGTAAATCAAACAAGAGGGTCATGATTGCCCTGGGTCTCTCACCTAAGAACCAGGTATTAGTGGGAGGAAAAGAAACAGCAAATACCTAATGATATTGTGGAAAATGGGCTCTGCCCTCTGCCAGCCATAAATTTAGTGAGTACTTTAGGACAAGAAGAATTTACAAATTTGTACTATATACATATAAGGAAAATGGGCTTAGCCCCCTGGCAGCCATGTTTTTCAATGGATCAAAATAATTTGAACAAGTCTTCACCCAAGGACTATTCCTGTGAATATTCTTTAAAATTGGCCCAGTGGTTTAGGAGGAGATGTCGTTTTAAGTTAAATGTTGACGACGGATGACGGATGCCAGACATTCATCTGTCACAATAACTCACCTTGAGCACTTTGTGGTGAAAATGGTGAAAAAAACCACTTTGAATATCAATGAAGGTTATTATTATCTGAACTACAACACCCTGCAGTACTGAAAAAATCTTGTTTTTGACAGGATGCCACATTTTGACTTTGTTTGGTTTTTTTTTTTGGTTTATGTATGTTTGTTTATTGGGTTTAATGTCCCAGTATTTCAGACATTTGGAGATTATGTCTGTTTGGGAAGATATTGTGCTGCCACACTGCAGTATCATAGACAGCTACATGGCATGATACCACACCTTGACATATTATCTTGACAGTGGGCCAACCATTCCTGGAACTACCTTTATATAACTTGACTATTTGAGTTTACCGTCGCTTCAACAGTATTTCAGTCATATAGCGACGTCCAGCTAATTACAGGTGGAGGAAGATCCCGAATGCACAAAGGCATCCGGGTAAAACCACCGATCTACTGCAAGCCAGCTGGAAGGCTTCCTCACATGAAAATCCAAATGACCCTGCCGGGATTCGAACCCACGCTGTGATGGGCTGAGTGAGTGTTAAAGTCAGTGACTTTACCCTCTCGGCCATGGGGCCCCCCCCTACCCTTATATGTTGAGTGCCAAAGCAAGGAAGCTATACCAATGCCATTTTTTTACAACTTTGGTATGTCCCGGCCGGGCACTGAGCACAAGACCTCCAGATTCTGGGGTAGACGCTCTAATTATTTTACCACTGGGACAGGTGTATTTATGTATGTATAAAAGGGGGCATAATAAAAATGATTAAATGTATGACTTGATCAACTCCTCATGTTATTTTAAGACCTTCTCCAATATGGGTTACCCAAAGTTTTAAATAGCTCCATAGTTTTTAGCCATCCATGCTAATACTATAAAAAAAATCATCCAAGGGCATATAACTCTTAAACATAACTGTTTCATAATTACCAACTAGTGGACATATATTATGTAATAGGTCGATAACTAGGACACACTCAAAGCCACATTAACCAGCAACTTATTCTAAACTAAAACATTTGCTTCCTTTCAGCCATCCTATATCATGCAGTGTGTGACATAAAATGAATTAACGGATGTATGCATGAGCAACCAAATGCATAGTTGTAAAAATGTAAATAAGGCTGGTTAGATAAAATACCTATACACCAAGGATGACTATCACTATTTAACCCTTTCCCTCATATAGACTCATTTTGACGCATTCAATAGGTACCACATAGAGCCTGATCTGCAGAAAACCACAGTTAAACCTTACCAAATTGAATTATAAAGTCCTCATTTCCAGACCACTGAGGAGCAGCGAACAACATAAAACCTGATCAGCCCGCGAGTTACTCACAGGCTGATCTGGTTTTATGTTGTTCGCATAGGTCTTTTCATGTTTTCCTCTATGAGGGAAAGGGTTAAACACATATGTCGTTGAGACAAATATTAATCCTTTATCGGTTTAAGCTGTCGCCTGTAAGCTGTATTGAGTGACTGATTTTCACTATGGTAGCACTGAGATATTAGCAACTCACTTTCACTTCCATGGTTGCTAAAGACAGGTTCTTAATCCTTCTCAAATATTTCCCATAATCCTTGAAAGTATCATCCATTTGGCACAGCTGATGTTACACATGTATGCTCTAACCCACACGACCATCAAATTACCTGAGTATCAACACAATCGCCATAAAAAACACAATCCACCCCGTCTTGACCACAAATCCCATTCCTTGTTCACCCCGACCACATGGCTGCAGAATATCCAAAAACCACCCGAAACCCTTCTTCCTCTAGTCCGTCATCCACTTAGTACACTTATCAACACAATCTACGATCTTCAAAACCGAGACACATTTCAAAATTGAGTCCCTTTTTATAATGTTTACATTTACAACAAAAACATTTCCGTGTTGCACACATTGCTTTGTATCTAGTTACGTTCATTTTTCCATGACAGTGATCAGTTTTCATACCTGAACAATTTTAAGCAGTTACATCACAAATTTTAAGGTTTCACACCCTACTATTTGTAAACTTGGATTATTCCATTTGACATGCCTACAATTTACAAATTCCCCTTGACAAAACTATCTAATATATTAAAGTTTTCCCACAGGAAGGTATAGCTTGCAAATCATGCAGATAATTAAAATCATTAACTAAACTGATGTAGACTTTAAGAAAAAAACAGCTTCCCTTGCACCTCCATAATGGTTTCCTATTCATGATTTATCAAATAAACAACTTTTTTCATCTCTATATTTCAAGATCTTTCCCTTTCTTAAATGCATAATATTTTCCAGTAAACATCTTGGGGGCCTTTTTCATTGTCTAACTTATGAATATTCATGAGCAAATTCATGACTTGATGATAACTAATTTACTGAATTTTAAATAGAACATAATTCTTTCTTTTTTTTGCTGTGCAAATTGTGTAGAACAGCTTGAGCAAATGATATGAGATAGAGGTTTAAAAAAGTTCTCAATTAAAAACAATTCTCAATTAAGCTCCCTTGACCCTTCTCTACGGCCATCTTTTAAGTTACTGGCAGTTTCTTATATCATCATTTTCAATTTGAACTCAAGAGCAGTGGAAAGACTGAATTAAAGATTAAACTTATAAAAAAAAAAATTAAACTTACAAAATTATACATACATGTGGAAATGACAGTGGGAAATGACGTCTGGTGCGGAAGGAAGCCTATATTTGGCCGTCTGTAGCAGATGATTAGGATATGTATTAGATGTAACAGATCCTGGCACACAAAGGAATGATACAACAATAAAGCTCGAGACACCCACCATGGGACTTACGTCTTGTCTGATGGATGTGACCTGACCATTTGTCAATATCTGATCACAATCAATCGTCTGCCATTAATTATCACCCATATCAAGGCAGTCTATGTCAGGGGCCCCAGATGAATTGGGAACCTTACAGAGTTTCGTGTTTTTACGTCTGCTGCATCTTTTGGGATAAAACCTTGTCTGCCAGAAACCCGAAACTTCCAGAATGAAAAGATCCAAGAATCTTTCACGCAAATGGAATTATATTTATGCAATATATATAAAGAATACTGAATTGTTATGATCTTTGCACTGGTTTTTCCTTTGAGAAATCTTTTCTCTTGGCTTGATCATTTGTATCTCTTTAACCCATTACCTAATGAATATTCAAATTTATGACTCGATGCTAGATTCTGCATGACAAAGAAAAAATCCATGATGTATGATCAAACAGGGAAGACCCTGATCAGACAGTTCTGGTTGCCAAGTCATCAAAATTGTACATAGTAAAGGGTTCATTTTGTGTTTTGTTTATGGCAAAATATAAAATTTTAATCTCACTTTCTCCAGTGAAATTTAGTGTACTTTGTAAGATAACTGATGATTTGTGAACATGAAAATATCAAGATTAAAGATAATAAAATGTTCAAAAACAAATAAATAACATCAATGCAAACATGCAGATATACTGTAACTATAATTCAGCATTTCTTTTATCAAATGAAATCTAAGACAACAAATTTCTGGTTATCTTTGCTATTTTGTAGCTGTTTTTCCATTTCTAATCTGCTAAAAATTTTAATACTCCCTGCATATCATCAAGATTTTTATTACTCCAAATACACATAAAAGACAATTTCTAATTAAAATAAAGGAAAAAAAATCAGGTTGAAATTAAATCAACAGACCAAAAATACCATTATCTAGTTACGAGATCCCACTAGGCCAACATACTCCACTTCCTGACTAATATATTGCGTAACGAACGTCACATGAAGGCATCACGTGTATCATGCTGGAAATACATTTTCGAAATTTTCATCAAATTTATGACCAAATTACAGATAAAACATTTTCATACAATGAAACAAGCACCTCACAAATTGCATTTTCACGAATATAAATTAGTTCCCTATCCATCACTTAATTAATACATCATCGCTAACATAATTGAAAATTAATGTATATACATCAATACCAAACAATTCCTCTCCAATATCACAGACCGCGACACAGAAAAAGAAGGCACTGTATGCTATGTCCATGCCTCTGGGACAATATACCTCGAAATAATATCAGAATTCAATTCGTAAAAAGCTTTTCTATATGCCAACGTTCCTATCCATATGTATAATTAAAATGCTCCACAGTGGAGAAATAGACCAACACAGCGTTTAACAATAAATGCTAAACAATGCACGTTCAGCAGACTACAAAATGTCACCCTCTTTCAATGAATTTCAAAAATATCCCCCTCTTTCATATTCTCCTCAGTTTTCCATTACAGTTTTCTATTATTTCAAATTATTTTTCTTTTAGAATCACTCTTGCTCATCGTCCCCTAGGTAGGAATATTTTTTCTCAGATTGAAAAGCCCTATTATTATGTTATTTATCAACAAAGTTTCGGTTTATATACTAACTGATAATGTGTGCATATAGTTCCATGACAACAAAAGTTTTCAAGATGGACTTGCTAAAGCTGGTGATAAATTTAGGAATATACATGTCGTTTATTAGCTTGGTTGTTTTTAATATCCCACCAACAGTATTACAGTTATCTGGGGGAGATTTAGTGCTAACTCACTGTGATTCCATGCTATAGAACCACACCGTGTCGCATAATCCTGAGATCCGGCCAACCAGTCCTGGAATTTCCCTCTCTACTGATCTCCAAGTACAAAGGAGATTATATCAGCACTATTATTAGGACGTTTGGTGTATACCTGGTCAAGTATCAAACTCAAAACCTCTCATTTAAAGGGCATACCTTGCCACTGGGACGGGTTATATACATGATGACACTTTAACTGCTCACAACAAAACAAAAACAAAACAAAAATACCCATACATTAGAATAATGCAAAAGCATGTATGACCTTGACCTTTTGCAACTGACCTTGAATGAAGGTCATAACAAGCTCTCTGGCTAAAGAAAGACCTGGGTCAGATATGTAATTTGTATGTTAATATGTATAACAGTTCTGGTCTGTTTGTGTCAAGTATGGGCTAAGAGGGTCGAAATGTTCCTGAGTTTTAGCACAGATATGTAAACGATTAGATAAGCAGACATAGCAATTCCTGTACCTCACTCTGTCAATCAATTCTTGACCACCATTTTTAGAGTCCAATTCACTGTTCTTAACCTTGAAACTAAAATCTTTTTTTTTGTCCAAACATCCTATTGACCTCTTATCACTGGATAAAGTCTTAATCACGTATCAAATGACTCTGACCTAAACATTCCAAAGTGGTGCACTATTCAATGCCATCTTAATGAAGATTTATTGCATGTTTTCATATCAAGAGATATCTGGATCATAGGTATTATAAACATAAATCATCCCAACAAACAAAATAAACACGGAACGATAACTTTCTGCTGATGATAATGACAGAAAAAATACTTAATTCTTAAACTTTAAAATCAAAAATTTTTTTTTGGCCTTCCTTTAACTTCCTTGACATTCAATATTTCCCATCACTTCAGAAGAAATACCTGATGGACTTATAACATAGAATTCACCTGCAAAAGACGGTCATTTTATCAGGTCAACTTATCTGAATTTAAACAATTTAACTATCTCTTGTTATCATCACCAGCCCATTGCTCTCCATGTAAATGGCACGTTCTCTCTATCTTAACATTATCTCTCTTACTTGATAGAGTTCACCAAGAAGTGACCAGTTCAGGTATAAATCCACTAGCTATCTCTTTGGACAAAATTAACAATCACTTTTGTTTCTATGAGCAACTACTGATAACTTTGTCTCAAGGACGAGTAAGTGCATCTGTCCTCTTTTTCTTTCCAGACAGTTTTATTTAAAATGAAACCATTTGTTTTTAATTGTACAGACGCTCTGTTAAAAACAATTCTCACCAGAAACAAAACTTACAATTACACCTCTATTCTTTCCACCACAGAAACCCCATCTTCACCTGCAACTTAGTTGTTTGATTTTTTTCAAAGATTATTCTAAATTACATTCACCCGAGTAGCATTACATCAGCAAAAGTTTTAGAAAATAACTTAAAGGTATCAAAGCTGGTATGAACTGACATTTCACCTGAATGCCTTGAAATACAAACTTATTCTATTAAACCAATGACTTTGACATGTAAATGTCCACGAACCTTGCTTTCAATGGCTTCTCCTGTTTAACAACCTTGAAAAAAAATTGAGGCAGAGCAGGATGAATGCTTATTAAAACAAAACAGACCAACACTCGTTTGTTTAAACATTTCTTTTAATACTGATTTGAGGAAACAAGTTTGTTAAACTTATACTTATTCCCCTCAACAGTTCCTGGTTAGAACCAGTACTTTGCCCTAATGGGAAAGCCATGAAAGATTTTTGACTCTATGGTTGTCTGAACACACAACCCTCAAATACACTGCCATTTAACCATGACATCTAAACTGTTGTTCTCCCGATAGGTTCAAAGTACCGGAGATGTTTGTATAGAAGTACCTAATCAAAAACAAATGCATGTAAATTAGGTGTCGGACATAGCTAAGCATGGTGATAGGATAAGAAGTCATGAATAAACATAAGGAGGTGTACAGGGATTGGTCAATTAGAAACATTATCACAGAACACCTGTGTCAAATTGCTTGGCTCCCAATTGGCAACTAAAGACATTATGAAAAATACATACTAAACTGTTATATAGTGCAAGGGTTAGTCTTTTTTGCCTGTTTCAAAAAGACATTGGTATGACTGTATTTAATTAGTGTAAACCATTAAGAGGGAATAATCAGACTGACAAATCTCTGGAGAATTCTGTAAAATGAATGTTCCCTAATGAAACACTGTAATCTATCAGTAAGATAAAAATCCACATCACCCAAAGTGTGAGTGATATAGGTCTGCCAGAACTACTGTAATAATTATACTGTATCCTTTTTTTTTTTTAATCTGTTTACCTTCCTTAAAAGGACAAAGTTCAGCTACCTCCTATCTCCTGCACTACATCCACCTATCATAAGACTTTCTCTTGACAATAACATATATCTACCTCACAAATATTCCCAAGAACAGCAAATATCATTCATCTTAATCTACTCTTAGCCTCATTTCGTTCTTTCTCTGCAGACATAGAGTCTGTAAAATTATTTCCAGTCTATAACATAAATGTCAATTTGTTCCCGACTATCGCAACTGACTTTCCATTCTAGTAAAATTCTTCAGTATGGATCGTAAGATGATATCATTTTGTCGTTGCTTTAAATGTCTGAGACACACATTTTCTCGAAGTTGAAAGCCAGATCATGTATCCTGTATTTTTGTTAACATTTTTTCTTTTTCAGAACCATTGCTACAACTGATTACAAGGTTTTTAAACAGACAAGAATTCTGATATAACTCAATCTTAAACATTTTAGCCCTGACAATACTACACACCAAATATATAAGCACTGGGCCTTATGGTTTCAGAGGAGAAGACTTAGTGCGGGGTCATTTATCTCCAAAGGGCCACCATTTTGAAAATCTTGGTAATAAACCATAAGATGATGCTTCATACCAAATATCTAATCTCTAGGCCTTATGGATTCATAGAAGAAGATTTTTAAAGATTTTCCTATATAACTCTATGTAAAACAAGTGACCCCTGGTGCGGGGTCATTTATCACCATAGGGCTATGATTTGTACAATCTTGGTAATGAACCATAAGATGATGCTACATACCAAATATCTAAGCTCTAGGCCTAATGGATTCATAGAAGAAGATTTTTAAAGATTTTCCTATATAACTCTATGTAAAACAAGTGACCCCTGGTGCGGGGTCATTTATCATCGTAGGGCTATGATTTGTACAATCTTGGTAATGGCCCATAAGATGATGCTACATACCAAATATCTAAGCTCTAGGCCTAATGGATTCATAGAAGAAGATTTTTTATATAACTCTATGTAAAACAAGTGACCCCTGGTGCGGGGTCATTTATCACCGTAGGGCTATGATTTGTACAATCTTGGTAATGAACCATAAGATGATGCTACATACCAAATATCTAATCTCTAGGCCTTATGGATTCATAGAAGAAGATTTTTTAAAGATTTTCCTATATAACTCTATGTAAAACAAGTGACCCCTATTACGGGGGCATTTATCACCGTTTGGCTATGATTTGAACAATCTTGGTAATGAACCATAAGATGATGCTACATACCAAATATCTAAGCTCTAGGCCTAATGGATTCATAGAAGAAGATTTTTAAAGTTTTTCCTATATAACTCTATGTAAAACAAGTGACCCATGGTGCGGGGTCATTTATCACCATAGGGTCATGATTTGTACAATCTTGGTAATGAACCATAAGATGATGCTTCATACCAAATATCTAATCTCTAGGCCTTATGGATTCATAGAAGAAGATTTTTAAACATTTTCCTATATAACTCTATGTAAAACAAATGACCCCTGGTGCGGGGTCATTTATCACCGTAGGGCTATGATTTGAACAATCTTGGTAATGAACCATTAGATGATGCTACATACCAAATATCTAAGCTCTAGGCCTAATGGATTCATAGAAGAAGATTTTTAAAGATTTTCCTATATAACTCTATGTAAAACAAGTGACCCCTGGTGCGGGGTCATTTATCACCGTAGGGCTATGATTTGTACAATCTTGGTAATGGCCCATAAGATGATGCTACATACCAAATATCTAAGCTCTAGGCCTTGCAGTTTTGCAGAAGAAGATTTTCAAAGTTTGCATTTTTAAAATCTATTTTTAGCTCCTGTGACCTACTTTTTTAACCAATCTGAATAATTTGTACAACTTTGATAGAGGGCATCATAAGGATGATTCCTGTGAAGTTTGGTCAAAATCCCTTCAGCGGTTCATGAGGAGATGTTGTTTAAAGCAAATTGTTGACGACGGACGCACGCACGCACGGACGACGGACGACGGACAAAAGGCGATCACAATAGCTCACCATGAGCACGTTGTGCTCAGGTGAGCTAAAAACTACAATGTCAGCTCAAACTAATGGGCAATTTGGAGTAACAGTCTGAAAATCATACATAAACACCATATTCAGACTGATGGTACATGCCAGTCTTTAATGTATCCATAAATCAAAAGCAGGCATTGTTGACTTGCATAATTGCCAAAGCCATTTTCACTGTTTTGTATCGCTCCACGGTCAGTAGCATACCAATGCCTTGCAATTGTGTACATCAGGTCATGACATCCTTAGGTATGAATGGAACAAATTAAAGTGCTTAAGGCACTGAGAGAATGCCTGGACTGTTTATCATAAACCAAAACTTTTAGAGTTGCAAGAAAATGTTTCATTTGGCATCACAAGACCTATCAACGTTGCTGAAGCATTTCAGCGCATTTAGGGTTATAATTATTTTGAAGAACACGCAGCCAATTGTTGTCTTTTTATGACTCGAATACCTTTCTGGGTGTCTTTTGGTGCGGATACTTCCTCCACTTGCAATGACTAAAATACTATTTCAGCAATGGTAAACTCCAGTACCATGATAACAGATTTTAAAATAGAAATCTTGTCAGAAACAGCTCAAATTTTGCTAAGCTTACTTAAGGTTTGAACCTTTCAACTTAATTCTTTTTATGTTAATTAACCCTTACAATGATGTGGACACTTGTGACTCAGCCTTTGTGTCACAAGAATGCCAACATTTGGTCTGAACTGGCCGCAAATTTCCCGAAGTAATATAAGAGTTAAGCTTTCCAATTACATTTTCACCAAAGACACGCTTAAATCCTTGCATTCAGACATATGGCATGCAATCATGATAATCACAGAATATATGATGTCATCAAAATTATTCATGATGTGTTATTCTTCATGTGATCTGTATGGAACAGGAAGTGCCAGACAAGTATATCTAGCACAAACAACAACACAAGAAGAAACACCCCAGTACTGCTGCTTGCGTATGATGCAGATCCATCATAACATGTGCCATTATCACACACTCCATTATAACAAAATTCATTATAACACACTCCATTACAACATACTACATCATAACACAATCCATTATAGCCTGCTCTATAATAATACATTATAACATGCTCTATAATAACATGCTAGATCATAACACAATCCATTATAGCATGCTCTATAATAATACATTATAACATGCTCTATAATAACATGCTAGATCATAACACAATCCATTATAGCATGCTCTATAATAATACATTATAACATGCTCTATAATTACATGCTAGATCATAACACAATTATAACACAAATGCCAATATAAGGCAGCCAAATCTTCTTATTTAGTTTGTTCAAATAACTTAAAGTATAGCCTTATAATGGAGCTGCATTGAAAAAAATAAGAAGGGAACCTTAAAATATATAGGCAGTTTAGATTGTCCATCACTATGTGCTACATTATATTGCTAGTATACATACCATGGACCAGAAATCATTAATCTAAGTAACAAGAATGTTTTCTGGAACATATGTGTCACCTGCTGACGCGTGATGGAAAAAGTGTAACAGACAGACAGACAGACAGACAAAAAGATGACGGAAAAGTGATCCTTAAGTGTCACCTCTGTTTACAGCAAGTAACACAAAAATCATGTAGTATAACATGAAGTGCCTAAATCTGAACCCCTGAAACAGTGTTATAATGAATCTCTGTACTATCATGCAAAAATAAGATTATAATGGGTCTTTACAATAAAGCATTATTATAAGCACTGCAAAGAAAAAATAGTATTTTAGTGTGTCTTTACATTACAGCATTTTAATCAGCACTATAATGCAAGAATAGCATTATAGATGCTCTATAATACACATTATAACAGCACTATAATAAATGCTAAGGTCATAACACATATCTGCATTAGCATGCAAAATACATATAAATGGTCTTTAATTACAGCTAGATCATACACTGTAAGCAAGAATGCAATATAAGGCTTAGCATACAGCTTTTATCTGATTTGCAAATAACTTAAAGTATTACATAACCTTATAATGGAGCTGCATATAATGAAAATAATAAGTGACTTAAATATAAGCATTTAATGCACACTATATGCTACATTATATTGCTTTACTTTACCATTGTTATCAGCAATCATAATCAAGTAACATTATGTTGATTCTAACATTATGTTTCTAACTCTGAATAAATGGAAAAAGTGTTTTACATACAGCAAACAGACATAGCAAAAAAGATACGGGTGTCTTTAAGTGACCTTGTTTACAAGCAAGAAACAAAAATTCCATGTACGTATGAACATGCAAGTGCTAAAATTGGACCTAATACAGCATTATAATGATCTTGACTATCATGCAAAATAGTTTATAATGGGTTTTACATTAACATTATATAGCACTCAAAGAAAAAATAATCTAGTGTTCTTTACATTATACATTTATCTGCACTATAATGCAAGAAAAGCATAATAATGGGTTTTTACATTATACCATTATGATCTGCACTGTAATGCAAGAATAGCATAATAATGGGTCTTTACATTACAGCATTATGATCTGCACTGTAATGCAAGAATAGCATAATAATGGGTCTTTACATAATTAACACATTATGATCTGCTCCACACCTTTATATTACTGGACTAAAATAGGTTCTTAGTGCAAAAAAGGAGCATTGTAATTGATTTGCAATTACATGCAAAAGAATAGTCCTGGGAAGTATACACACCTGTAATAATAATACCTATCATCAAAAATACATGATGGAAAGACCAATAACTAAGGCATAAAAGGTAAATTACAAACTCAGTACTCACCTATAGTGGTCAGGTAGGTAAACAGCACATGAAAACAGAACAAAAAATATAATTATTAATAGATTGAGACTATGTGGTTTTGAAAATGTTCATGGAATGCTAGTCTGAATATATCTATTGACAACAATTATGATGATGTTGTTTTTGGTGGTACTGATGATGACAATGCTACTGCTGCTGCTGATAAGCAGCATGAACTGGTATATGGGTCCTTAGACTGAACCCAATACACAGCGTTATAATGGATCTGCAATGTCATTAAGGCACTACTCAGAGTCCCAGCGCTGATGTTCAAACATAATTATCTGTTTGTCGATCACTACTGAAGACATTATCAAGACTTGTAATGCAATTTACCAAACTACCACTAAAATTGCTAGCAGCACACTAGCTATTTATTAACCATAAGAGATGCATTAATGCAGAAAATTTCATTATTGGTAAGAAAAAGGACAAAGAAAAAAGATGATTTTCTCTAAAATCAAGTTTGATATGCGCTAGAACACACACACATGGGCGTCATTTTGAACAGATATAACACAAAAATGATGGATAGGAGACATTGAATAAGCTCTGCATGCTTACTGAAACTTGTTCAAATATTATATATTTTGTTTATCAACCTAGGCAGTGGCAATATTTTGACAATATTCAATTATTAATATATCAATAAATTCTTTTAGAACATGAATATTAAGATTGTTTGAGTAATATTTACATTCTTTAATTACAGTATTTAGAAAATCCAATGTTGCAATGTTTATGTTATGAATCCATTACACTGCAGGGCCATTATAGCACACTCCATTACAACGCAAATGCAAATATAAAGTAGATCAGCAATGGACCCCAAATTTTCATTTTATTGTTTAATTGAAGTACAAAGTACTGGTTCATCCCAGGGAACATGTAACAATCCCCAAGACTGGTCCTCCATATTAATGGGTAGAAAAAATTGTTTTGTTGGAGTTGTAATGTGGTCCAATATAGCATGATATCAATTGATTTGGATTCCAATTAGCGTGTTATAATGGAGTCGCATGCTTTATTTTCTATGACACTGAATTCATTAAGTCTGAATTAGAAGCAGTTTTTTGTGAGTACACACTATCATACAGAAAACATGAGGCCCAAACTGAGTTAACAGATTTTGTTGGGTTAGCATTCATGTATGCCAACATCCAAAGAACAAGCAAAAATTAATTCCATACAATAAATAATGGTTTAAGGTAATCCATCCATCACTGAATTGTGATCATGGTCCATCAAGTGATCATGGGAATTTTATAGTAAATGCAAGCCTTTATAGACTTCAGCCAAAGGAGCTTATAGCTTGCACTGAAATCTTTTTAAGCATTTGAGGGGTTATGATTGTAATTTAATGATGGATGGATTACCTTAAGATTAGATGAGTGTTAATATCTTCTTTGAGTTTGTACGACACACAGACCAGGGTCCACTTTGTTGTTTATTTTTACCAAGGCTTATTGGGCTTAATTTGTTCAATGTCCTTTCTTTCCTTGTCATATGCTTATCAATTCAAAGTCTGGCATACAAGTTACGGGAAATATCAAACATAACTGCTAGAAAGATGTGACTTTATGATAGCAACGATTTTATGCAAATTAGTATATAAATACATACATAAACTTTTAATTAGTAACAGCAGTGGTTTCATGATAATTATTTAGCATATTTAGGCTTGAATAGAACAATTAAAGACAATGTCAGTCTATCCTGGAGCAAATTAAGTAAAAAGAGAGATAACTCAGTCAAATTAAGGAAAGATAACTCTATGCATCTATAACAACCATCCCTTAAATAAAAGAACTTGCTCTTTAATCATTTATTATTGGTTTGTGAAGAAATTATGAAAATGTCATAAACAAACTTTCTTGAAAATCTGACAGCATTTCCTTATTAAGACAGAAAAGTTATCACCTATTCATGAAGTTGATCATGCTTCATCAGATACTTTCTCTGAAAATAGTTGATAATTTACTACTAACTGGTCTCCTACATCATAATTTTGTTAATTATACATAATTTATTACGTTATTATGGTTAAAAAAGGGTGTGTATTTACCAAAATATTAATTTATGACTATGACTTAAGAGTGAAATAAAAATTTAAAAAAAAAAAAATCAATCAATTAATTGATTAAGAGTTATAACAAATACAGTTATTCTAACCAACACTCCTGTTTAGACCAAAATACAGGTTCATACAAAGATAGGTAGAATTAATGGGCCATCCAATATATATCAATATATATATTTTCTTCAAAAAAAGAAAATAGAAAATCAAAACTGGAGACCTGAAGTTTTGAAATACAAGTGAGTCGATCAAGACCATCATAAGAATAAAGCTGGTCAAAGGTTCCCTCTATTTCGAAACTGGATGTACAGTTTCACCTTAACTTAAATCTGTGTATGCCTTCATATAGAGAGTTCCTCAATTTTGGGGGTTACAGGCCATTTTCAAGGATATAAAACCGTCTACAGGAGGTAAATGGGAGCACTGCTGGTGCTTATACTTCAAGATACATGTTCACAAAAATCTCTCTAGCATATCCCCAGGCTCTCATTTCCTTCAACTAAACCAACACTTGAAGCAGAAAATCCAATGAGAATCTCACTGTGAGCCCATCAGGGACCGCATGGCTGGTCTCCATCTTCTGTTAGGTTGACATAGTCTGTGACAGTCTGGCAGACTCCCCCCACCCCTTCCCCGGTAAAATAGCACAAAATGATTATTGAATAAGCTCCGAAGCCGCTAGTCAAGCAGCGATATATTTGCCCATCTCTCCACAAAGGAGCCATTAATCAGTTATGGAGGCAAGGATAGTTGGCTGATGATGTTGTGGGGGCTTGAAAAAGAAGTAAAAAAACAAAAATAAAACTTTCAATTGTGGAAATTAAGTCAATGACATTGTGGGGGCTTGGAAAAGATACAGAAAAGAAAAAATGGTTGGAATTTAAGTCAATGAAGTCGATGAAAGAAAGTTAAAAAAATTAGTGGAAAGATGCTGAAAATGAAACTTTTATTATTTAATAGAATTTCTTCTTATTACTTCTGTCGGAAGATCGTGGCAGAATTGAGCATATAAATTAGGGAGAGGAAGATTTTGACATTTTCCTTGTGATTAAAACTATGAAAATACTGAGAAAAAAAACCCAAAGAAAAAACAAGTTTACAAGAAATGAAACTTTGAGAGAAACTGATAATTTTCTAAAGAAAATCCATTGCAAGATGCAGCTTGACTTCTTCATAATTGAACCATGGAAAATTGCAAACGGAATTCAATAAGAGGAAACAAACAATCATTTATGTTTTAATTTTTTTCTGTAGTCATCACAAATACAACTAGATGTCATTCGTGTAAACGAATGATAGGACTTTCTGCAAACTGTATTAATGCAAAAAGCAGGAGATAGCAGTTTCATGTAATGACTCACCTCTGGTAGTATTTCATGTTCATGCTGAACAATTGACACTATATTCTGCGAAAAATAAGCATTTAGTTACGAAGAAAAAAAGGATAATAAGTAGTAGTAGTAGTAGTAGTAGTATGCTTATGACGTCATATGACGTCACGACTCAAAATATATTAAGAAATTATGCAGAACTGCAAACTGTGTAAGTTTCAACTTTCTATCTCATCCTGAAGCTCTTTAATCCTAAAATGAAATTTTTGGTCCTATGTTCGAATCTTATTTCAGCCACAGAACTTCAGAATTTCGGTTAGCTGACAGGATATGCACACCTTAGTTTCAAGATGTACCATCTGTGCAAATTTGAAGAAAATCCGACCATAAATGGCGGCTGTAGAGCGTGAACACCATTTTTCACTATTTTTAGCTGTGACGTCATGTGACGTCATAGGGTGCTTATGATGCTTTTGTTCAAAAGCGCATACTTTACTTTCATTACTCTGAAATTTTCATTACTCTGAACAACTGGCATCATGTCGAAATCATTGCCCTAAAATGAAAATAAAGAAGTATGCTTATGACGTCACATGACGACATATGACGTCACGACTCAAAATATTTTAAGAAATTATGCAGAACTGCAAACTGTGTAAGTTTCAACTTTCTATCTCATCCTGAAGCTCTTTAATCCTAAAATGAAATTTTCGGTCCTATGTTCGAATCTTATTTCAGCCACAGAACTTCGGTCTTTCGGAATTTCGGTTAGCTGACAGGATATGCACACCTTTTATTCAAGATGTACCATCTGTGAAAATTTGAAGAAAATCCGATCATAAATGACGGCTGTAGAGCGCGAAAACTTTTTTTCACTATTTTTAGCTGTGACGTCACATGACGTCATAGGGTGCTGAAGATGCTTTTGTTCAAAAGCGCATACTTTCCTTTCATAACTCTGAAATTTTCATTATTCTGAACAACTGGCATCATGTCGAAATCATTGCCCTAAAATGAAAATTAAGAAGTATGCTTATGACGTCATATGACGTCATATGACGTCACGACTCAAAATATTTGTAGAAATTCTGCAGAACTGCAAACTGTGTAAGTTTCAACTTTCTATCTCATCCTGAAGCTCTTTTATCCTAAAATGAAATTTTCGGTCCTATGTTCGAATCTTATTTCAGCCACAGAACTTCGGTCTTTCGGAATTTCGGTTAGCTGACAGGATATGCACACCTTTGATTCAAGATGTACCATCTGTGAAAATTTGAAGAAAATCCGACCATAAATGACGGCTGTAGAGCGCGAACACCTTTTTTCACTATTTTTAGCTGTGACGTCGCATGACGTCATAGGGTGCTGAAGATGCTTTTGTTCAAAAGCGCATACTTTCCTTTCATAACTCTGAAATTTTCATTATTCTGAACAACTGGCATCATGTCGAAATCATTGCCCTAAAATGAAAATTAAGAAGTATGCTTATGACGTCACATGACGTCATATGACGTCACGACTCAAAATATTTGTAAAAATTCTGCAGAACTGCAAACTGTGTAAGTTTCAACTTTCTATCTCATCCTGAAGCTCTTTTATCCTAAAATGAAATTTTCGGTCCTATGTTCGAATCTTATTTCAGCCACAGAACTTCGGTCTTTCGGAATTTCGGTTAGCTGACAGGATATGCACACCTTTGATCTAAGATGTACCATCTGTAAATATTTGAAGAAAATCCGACCATAAATGACGGCTGTAGAGCGCGAACACCATTTTTCACTATTTTTAGCTGTGACGTCATGTGACGTCATAGGGTGCTGAAAATCATTGAAATCAAAATTTCCTCACGTGACTAATAAGCCATAAAAATTTCATCGTCCTAGGACTATTGCAACATGTAAAAATAAGCGTTTAGTTAGGAAGAAGAAAAGAATAATAATAATAATAATAATAATAAACATAACAAACCCAATAGGACTTTCTGCTTTAGGCAGAAAGTCCTAACTAGTACTGTTACTAAAATCAAGCTCAATAAATTTTTTATTATCAGCATCAGAAGCAGACTGATAACAGCACCAATATCATCCTCTAGAAAAAAACATGATTTGCATAAAAACCACAAAACGTGAAATTCTCCCAAAACACTGAGAGCTGCCAAAGAAGATGAAAACCACACTACGAAATTACAGAAATGCTATCTAAAAATCTATAAGCATAGCCTAGAGATTTGAAACATATCATTTCCAAGTGCACTTGAAGAATATACCAACAAAGCTGCATTTCCATTGTAGAACAGATATATTGAAAACCATATTTTATGGCAAACCAGCCAGAGCACCTACATAGACGTATATATTATATATAAAACAGATCACAGATGCAAATGAAAAGCCCAAGAAACAACGATTCAGGTTTCCTGATCAGGCGCATAAATTCAAAACCTGGGCTTTTATCTGACACTTGCCTAAGGGCCACTTTAAAGACTGATGTCCTTTCTTCGAGACAATCCTTGTTGGAAACGAGAATTCGGCATTTTCGTGACTGGGAGATGATGCAAATATTCAATTTACAGTTCAGTCAGCTGTTTATAAACTAGAGTAATTGGAAAATTATATATTAGATGAAAATAATTGAATGCTTTGGGTTTCTGGCTGATTACCATTTCTTTCCTAATAACTTGGTACTCAGTGTTCCCAAAGTACTACAGGGTTTAACATTTTTGTCCATGGAGAAAATGGACTTGAAAATAAACAAAACATTAAGCTCCAGTACCACATCAAAAGACGCCATTATCAGTTAAGACTTTTAAACAATGTATTCATCAGAGAAAATATTATGTCTATGTACCACACAGCATGTAGTAAAATTCTTTTCATTGCCCTTGAAAAAAAGTGCTCATTTTCTCAATTTGACATTTTTTTCAACTCAAAATTTTGCAGATGTTTTGCTTCAGTATATCAACCAAGAGAAAAAACAGATATATGGCCACAAGACACGGATGGCTCCACTATAAGAAAACAAGAGGGCCAAGATGGCCCTAGATCTCTCACCTGAAAAAAGTATCATTCATTGCCTGTACAAAACAGATTGCTTAAGAATAAATATGATGAGGTGAAACAATGTTCAGGAATTTTCTGACCCCATCCACAAAAGATATCATCATGACAAACATTCTGCCAAAGTTTGAGGATGATTGGACCAAAAATGTTGCCCTCAGAGTATAAACAAGATTTTTCTAAGATTTGACCTACTGACCTACTTTTCTTTCCAGCCCCACCCATTTTCAAACTGGTTCGAGATATCATCATGACAAACAATATGACCAAGTTTAAGGAAGATTGGATCAAAATTGTGGCCTCTAGTGTGTAAACAAGATTGTTCTAAGATTTGACCTACTGACCTACTTTTTTCCAACCACCCATTTTCGAAAGGTTCAAGATATATCAGACAAACAATATGACCAAGTTTAGGAAGATTGGATCAAAATTGTGGCCTCTAGTGTGTAAACAAGATTTTTCTAAGATTTGACCTACTGACCTACTTTTTGATCCAACCTGACCCATTTTCGATCAAGACAAACATTCTGACTTTGAGGAAGATTGGATCAAAATTGTGGCCTCTAGTGTGTAAACAAGATTTTCTAAGATTTGACCTACTGACCTACTTTTTGATCCAACCTGACCCATTTTCAAAGGGTTCAAGATATTAACAAGACAAACATTCTGACCAAATTTGAGGAAGATTGGATCAAAATTGTGGCCTCTAGTGTGTAAACAAGATTTTTCTAAGATTTGACCTACTGACCTACTTTTGGATCCAACCTGACCCATTTTCGAAAGGGTTCAAGATATTATCAAGACAAACATTCTGACCAAGTTTGAGGAAGATTGGATCAAAATTGTGGCCTCTAGTGTGTAAACATCAAAATTGTTGACGGACGACGGATGACTGACGACGGACGACGGACAATCAAGTCTCCCAAAAGCTCAGCCTGAGCTATGCTCAGGTGAGCTAAAAAGCCATTTACTAAAATTTCTGAAAGTCTTGAAGGGGGAATAATAATAGTCAAAATTGAATTCTGAGTTTTGTCCCTTTACATGCATGTTCCCATGACTTCACAGACTGAGTGTGTAAAGTTTCATAGCATTAACATACTGGTTTCAAAGAAAAAAACAAGAAAGTCAGTAGAACTGACAGATGCTCCCCGAAGAACGTCATTGTTACAAATAAGGCCTTGGTCAATGGGTCAATGGTCAACTCTAATTTGGAGACTTAGTAACAGTTTACTATTTAATATGATAATACGTGTTACTCATCAGATCTTTCATTGATTTTTTTAAAGTTTTTATACTACTAAAAATTAAGTCATACATTTCAATATGTGCTCATATCAAAGAGGTGAACCAACACTCAATATGACTGGATATTTGAAATAGTGTATAATGGCCTAAACAACAATTAGCTGACATGATTATGATTGACATTACTAGCATATTGAATTTTGTGGGGTTTTGTTTAAATGATATCTCCTGTTAAATTAGGCAAATGACATGAATATTAGTCAACAACATGGTAGTAGGGGCCATAACTCTCTTAAAAATTGAGGAACCAGGTCACGTCGACGATATGCGTATCTACTCTTGGTGATAAAGCTTCCCATAAAGTTTCATTGAATTCAAGCCATTAGTTCCTGAGAAATAGCCCGGACAAGAATCATGCAACATGAACTATAGGCCAAAAAGAGGGGCCATAACTCTCTAAAAATTGAGGAACCAGGTCACGTCGACGATATGCGTATCTACTCTTGGTGATAAAGCTTCCCATAAAGTTGTGTTGAATTCAAGCCATTAGTTCCTGAGAAATAGCCCGGACAAGAATCATGCAATATGTACTATAGGCCAAAAAGTCAATGGGCTTTAACTCTTTGAAAAATTTAGGAATCGGGTCATGCTGACGATATGCGCATCTCCTCTTGGTAATAAAGCTTCCCATAAAGATTCATTGAATTCAAGCCATTAGTTCCTGAGAAATAGCCCGGACAAGAATCATGCAATATGTACTATAGGCCAAAAAGTAAAGGGGCCATAACTCTGTGAAAAATTGAGGAACCAGGTCACGCCGACGATATGCGTATCTACTCTTGGTGATAAAGCTTCCCATAAAGTTTTGTTGAATTCAAGCCATTAGTTCCTGAGAAATAGCCCGGACAAGAATCATGCAATATGTACTATAGGCCAAAAAGTCAAGGGGCCTTAACTCTTTGAAAAAAATAGGAATCAGGTCATGCTGACGATATGCACATCTCCTCTTGGTAATAAAGCTTCCCATAAAGTTTCGTTGAATTCAAGCCATTAGTTCCTGAGAAATAGCCCGGACAAGAATCATGCAATATGTACTATAGGCCGAAAAGTCAATGGGCCATTACTCTGTGAAAAATTGAGGAACCAGGTCACGCCGACGATATGTGTATCTATTCTTGGTGATAAAGCTTCCCATAAAGTTTCGTTGAATTCAAGCCATTAATTCCTGAGAAATAGCCCGGACAAGAATCATGCAATATGAACTATAGGCCAAAAAGTCAAGGGGCCTTAACTCTGTGAAAAGTTTAGGAATCGGGTCATACTGACGATATGCGCATCTCCTCTTGGTAATAAAGCTTCCCATAAAGTTTCGTTGAATTCAAGCTATTAGTTCCTGAGAAATAGCCCGGACAAGAATCATGCAATATGTACTATAGGCTGAAAAGTCAATGGGCCATAAATCTGTGAAAAATTTAGGAATCGGGTCATGCTGACGATATGCGCCTCTCCTCTTGGTAATAAAGCTTCCCATAAAGTTTCGTTGAATTCAAGCCATTAGTTCCTGAGAAATAGTCCGGACAAGGAAAGTGGGACGGACGGACTGACGAAGCGGCGACTATATGCGTCACCTTCGGTGAGCATAAAAAAAGTTTTTAAAATACATATTTTTCTTATTATTGGGGTCACAGCTGGTCAAGGTCAGACTATCAAATATAGGTGTTTTCCAGTACTCTTTGAAAAGATGCACTCACAAACAAATTTCTGGGATAGCTAGATAATGTAATAAGGCTGAAATAACCAAAACAAGCTTTGAAAAATAATAAAAAGTCAATTGTCAAGGTCTGAGCGCTTTGAAATGGTTTGTGATAGTAAGACAAAAAAAATTGTATACTTATTTATAAAAGAACAAATGAAAGTATGTATGCACAGGCATGGGTAACATTTCATGCTCCTTAACCATAAGTAGTGGGGAGGTAAAAATTTCGTCGAAAAATCTTAGTGGAATTTGACCTTTACATTTCTTCGAAATCATAAAAATTGTAGTTTTATCTCTAAAACGGTCAGGCTTAATAGTTATTGTTTTTTATTTTTCCAAGAGATCTCCCACCCCCTGAAAAATACAAAGATTTCTTCCCAAGAAATAAAACAAAGTTGTAATTATTTTTTGTCCAAGAATATTGAGTCTTGGATTGCTGAGTAACTTATTGCTTGCAATTCCTCAACACGTAAAAAAACACCATGGAATGTATGAGAGTTTGATTTAATCAGTCACTGCCAGTAACTAAGTGACCACAAGGTCAAAAATCTATTAAGCAATGCAATGAAAGAAGACAGGGAGACGGCGAAATTTATCCCCAAGAGTCCCTTACATCTTGGACATGAGTTGGACATCTCAGCTTCTCATACTCCAAATCCTTAACGAGGTGCTAATTAATGCAGGAAAAGTGCCAACGATAAAAGTAAGCAGACACATTACAGGCCACTTCTTGCAATAAACCTGACTCCATGAACACATACAGAGATAGAGAGAGTCTCGGGTTTGCATTACTTCTAACTAGGTTTTGCAAATTATTCCTGCTTGAAGATAGACACATGCTTTACAAGGACATGAAATATGATTGATAGATGGCACTCTTCCAGTTATTTAGCCAAAATGTTTGAAAGCCAAGACAATGTCTGTCTGGCAAGCCAACTGCCCATTAAAGACGGCAGAAAATGCATTGTTGTAGAGATCACCTCTTATACATCCAGAACCAAAGGAAACGGACATAAAATAGGGGATGGAAAATTTGCAGTTGTATCTCTGTAGACTTGTATTAAGTAAATTGATGTGACAGAAAAAGTTCTAAACTGATAGATGAACTCTATGGAATGGTATTATCATGGGAAAAACTTCAGAAGCTGAATGGAGAGCACCTACCGGTTTGCTGGTTATTTTAGTCCTGATTTTCCAATTTTTACATTTGATATTTTTCCAACATACAATTATTACCTCTATCAAAGAGATCATGTTTCAACCTTGCTTAGGTGTGATCAAATGTTGACATAATAAATATTTCAGTCATTCTAAGAATTTGTTTTGAGGAGCATCACTGCAGTATCATGCCAGGGCAACCTATGAATCCTAGAATTGACCTTGAACACCAAGTAAGGGAGATATACCAGTACCATGTTTAATCCTTACCAAGCTAAATTTCTTAATTGGACTTGTCATTTCTTCATTTTGGACTGAACCATTACTTGTTTACGGCAATACTTGCTGAAAACTTCTTGTCTGAATAGTAAATAGTACAGACCATGATCTGACTACACAGATGCACAGGCTAACCTGGTCTGCACTGGTTGCAAAGGCAGTCACAAGTGCCAACAGCATAATAAGGGTTATTGACCAGGGTTTTCTTTAAAGAATCAGTCAGTAGAAGGCTAATTTTAAATTGTAGGAGGCTGGGGAACCCTTGTTTACTTTTCATTTTCATTGAATTAATTCTTGTTTTTTACAATTTAGAAATTTGAGCCAGCCTGGGAAGGATTTGAAGAGGACAAATCTGCCGCCAACACCTCTTAAGGAAAACCCTGACTTCACTTTGGTATACTGCACTCCATCAACCTCTCCCCATTCCTCAAACCACTTGTGTCTGCTTCAAAACAGAACAGCACCATATCTGAGAAAAATTAACTTAATCATTTCTTGTGAAATGATTAATTTCAGAGTTCACAGTTTGACATTGGCTTCTGATTATTTGTTTAAATTAATGTGATAATGGCAGTAAAAGATTGAGTCACAGATGAAATAATCATCATTTTATGATGAATATCTGAGGCTAGAAAAATATAAAAATCAATGTGCATGATGCGCTGGGACACTGTCAGCAGGATTTACTGTAAACACTCATGTATTGTGTGCACTCATGTATAGTGCGTATCCCGAGTTAGAGGTTCAAAACCTTGGTATTAATATATTTCCCTTCAATAATGCACACTCATTCTTCATACATCGAGGAGGCTGCTATTTTGTTTAGCCGCTGGTATTTTGTGGAAATTCGATTGAACTATAGGTAACAAAAGTTCTACTGCTTCCGAAAGTCAGTCATGTGATGATTATAATTCACACTTCTAGTATCCACATTCAGCTTGAATTGTTAAGTTAATGTTCATTATGGCCAATAGTTGGAGTAATTGTTTTCAAATGTTGACACCTTGTTGCTTGTTTGTTGCAAGTTCCTTTCCAATTGGAATTTGAAGAACACAATTATCTTTAACGGAACAGTTCTGTCCAAAATTGAACTAACTAGCTAGAATATCATTTGAATGTACTAAAAACAATCAACTGATTGTATAATCATAACATAATGACAGTCATAGTTTGTCTCAGTAATGACGATGTGAATATTGCATTTGGCTTCATGTCATTAATGAATTATTATGTAAAGTACAGTACAGTACTGAAAGCGTTCTGGGTGATTTACAATGATATATAAACAAACTAGAACAATGATTTCGTAAGCATTTATTTCACAATTATATTGAAGAAATCACAAACAGACAAGTTTCTGGCAAGTATATACGAATTGCTTAATTTATTGATTTCATAGGCTATTTCTTTTTTCTATTGACTTGTAACGATGTTACAATGTATATATAATTTGTTAGTGTTGTTTTTTGTTTTTTCTAGGCGATGTGCTGTGCTTCTTTCGTCGCTTCTTTTCTTGTCTTTAGCCCATGAATTCCCCTGGACATTAATTTTACTTGACGATGTCAGGTGAATGTCAGGTAAGTGGAAAAGATAAGGACGATGTCCTTTATTTAGATTCAGGAAGTTTGGATGACTTCTCTTGAATGAAATTTTCGAGCCTTTCTGATTCTGAAAATACCCATTCCAGGGCCTCAGTCCGTTCTGTTGTGAAGGACGTGAGTAAAAGTAATAATGAAAACCCCAAAACCGGAAGAAGGTTTATAGTTTCTGGTGGAAAGAAAACATGTGCAAAAACAGGTAAATCCAAGATTGATATGAATAATTTGAGTATTCTTGAGTTTAGTTCCAATATCATTGATTTGAATTAAGTAACTCCCGATGGGATAAAACCATTTTAGGTCTTTCATGGTCACAAACGTCGAATGACGGCACAAAATTTGTCAGAGAATGACGATTTTGAACATGATGTATCCACCCAGAAATGTTATGCAGGAGCCGTCCGGCTCTGGGTAGTCAGATTTTTCTAGAGAGAAATTGGTCAGCATGTTGTTTAGGAGTGATAACTCCGATGATGAGAACGATATTGAGTCCGATGACATGTGGTCACAACCTCAGTTGAAGGCACCTGATATGGGCGAACCTATTTCTAAGTTGCTGGCAAATCTAATAAACACTGCATGTTCTCGTCAATGTATAAGTACCCCAGTTACATCATTGCTCTTTGACGATGAAATTGGGAAATTAAATAAATTAAAAAAAAAAAAAAAAAAATTGAGATAATTGTTAACGTTGGGAGAAACTTTTCATATAGAACTTCCATGAATAAAAGTTCCATTTTTTCTTTTGGTCCCATTAGGGGTACAAGGGGCAGAGGAGGTTATGGCAAGACACAGCCATATGGCAGGGGCATGGCGCCCGGGAGACAGAGCTATAGCCAGTTTGGTGACCAACATAACATGGGGAAGAAAAAGCCTCTTTAATTACAAACAGCCACGCATACAGCTACAGGCAGTAGCCCAAACTGATATGCCAGGTGAGTAACTCTGATAGGCTGAAAAGGTGTTTTAGGGAATAGAGAAAGCTGACTTCCGTCACATGGGTCTTAAATACTGTACAAGGCTATAAAGTAGTATTTGACAATCCTCCACTTCAAAAAAGATACCCCAATAAAATAAAATTTTCTGATTTTGAAAAATTTTTGATAGATAAGGAAGTTCAAACTATGTTAAATGAGGGAGCCATAATACCTTTAATACATGAGACAGACGAGTTTATATAAAATATTTTTCTGGTTCCTAGGCCAAATGGGAAATACTGTCCAGTAATAAATCTACGACAATTAAATCAATTTGTTCATTATGAAAAATTCAAGCAGGAAATTTTTCCCTTTGTTTTGAAATTGATACAACGGAATGATTACATGGCATCTCTTGATCTTCATGAAGAAAGTGTTAAATATCTTCAGTTTGAATGGAGAAATCAGTTGTATGCATTCGTGAGCTTATGTTTTGGTTTAAGCTCACCCTCTCTCTGTTTCACAAAAGTTTTATGACCACTTTATGCGTTTTTTCAGCAACTTGGTATCCGCTGTGCATATTACATTGATGATTGCATAAATATGAATGGAGACAAGGATATTTCTTTTCAACACAGAGAATAAAATATTTTGGATTAATAATTGCTATTGGGGTCTATATTAAACAAGATAAAGGAAGACAAGGTGGATACAATTTTACTAGTATGTCCATTATGAACAAACCAAGTTTGGTTTCCTGTTCCTTAACACAGTCTTGTTTTCTGTTCCGGTTAGGTTGCCAAGACACAGAGATCTGTTAACACTTCCACACAATGGAGAGGAACATCCCATGAGAAGGAGTCTTCAGTTGATTAGTGCAGCTGTATCTGGACGTCCTTCCAGGATCGCGGAGTTCCACAGAGAGTTATCAATGAGGTCAATGAAACCATAGATAGATATAAAGTACCTGCAAACAGTGTATATATGACTGCCCCTCGAGTAGACAAAGAGGTCTGTGGTGTTTTGGTTGGTAACCGTAGGGTTCAAACAAACAACAAATTACTGAGAGACATCAAAATTTGCAGCAGGGATGCTCCCAATTCTCTCACTTGCGGAAATTTTGAAGCCCTATACTGTACAGGTCCCAGAAATAAAGAATTTGATTGGGGATTCTTTGACATTACTTGGTCAAGTACAGTTTAACCCTTTCCCTCATAGAGGAAACCATGAAAAGACCTATGCGAACAACATAAGACCAGATCAGCCTGCGAGTAACTTGCAGGCTGATCAGGTTTTATGCTGTTCGCTGCTCCTCAGTGGTCTGGAAATGAGGACTTTATAATTAAATTCGGTAAGGTTTAACTGTGGTTTTCTGCAGATCAGGCTTTATGTGGTACCTACTGAGTGCGTCAAAATGAGTCTATATGAGGGAAAGGGTTAACATGAGTGTTCATAGACGTTATATGTTAAGACACCTTATCTGAAACCCAAATATGCAAATATTTGTATTGTGGTGTCATCTCAGGAAATGTGATTCCATTAGGCCGCTTGAGTCAGATATAGTGGCTTATTTGTTATATTTGAAAAATATGAACAAGTCTTACAGTGTTATTAGTTCTCACAAGTCTACAGTACTAGAGACTTTAATAATTGTTAATCCGTCCTGTATTATAACCAGTAGTCTGATATACAGATTTATGAAAGGTCTTAGAGTTGAAATGCCTCCTACACCGCGTTATTCTTCAACATGGGATGTTGGACAGGTTTTAAATCTAGTCTCACAGTGGACGCAGATAGATACATTGTCTTTAAAACTGTTAACTTATAAACTCGATCTTGTTTATGGTGTTTTTGGAAGAAAAGAAAATCCTAAAAATTGAGAAATTGGCTCTTTATTTGATGAAAAAGAAAACTGTCAGAGTAAGGGAATTGGCCTCTTTTATTGGACTTTTGATCACTGCTTTAATCTACACTATACTTGAGGCTCCTATGCATTACAGAGCTTTAGAAAGGTCCAAGGTAGAAATTCTTCAGATTTCCTATGATTTTGACTCTTTTTTAGAGCTTGACAGTTCTAGAAGAGATAAAATGGTGGTCAGAAAATGTCAGAAATAAAAATGGAAAGAAAATAAGACAGAATAAGATTTTTATCAATATACAGTATACAGTCTGATGCTTCTTTAGAAGTGTATGGTTCATACTATGTTGAAGGGAGGCAAATTGGAGGCAGATGGTCTTTATATGAATCTATGAATCGTATAAATTATTTAGAGTTACTTGCAATTTTCTTTGCATTGAAATCCTGGGTTTCAAAAAGGAATGATGTACTTGTAGCAGTTCAGAGTGATAATACCAATGCAATTTCTTACTTAAATAACATGGGTGGTATGCAGTCCAGGTCTATGGACTCACTGACAAAAAGTATTTGGGAATGGTGTTTAGAGAGACAAATTTTTATAACTGTGTTTTCATTTACCGGGAAGCGAAAACATAGAAGCTAATATAGGTTCTCGAGAATTCTCAGATACAACTGAGTGGATGCTTAAAAAGCCCATATTTATGAGGTTACATCTCATTTTTTCGAACCTAATATTGATCTTTTTGCTTTATGTCTTGTGGACATCAGACCCAGAGGCTTTATGTACAAATGCATTTTCTTTAGACTGGTCAAAATGGTTGCCATACATATTTCCACCATTCAGACTGCTGCCAGATCACAGACTCTTAGAGCTTTGAAGGTTGATCAAATTACTATGAGAGATGATAGTGTTGTATTTAATTATGGTGATAAATTGAAAAATACAAAGCTTGGACAAAATTTCTTTTTAGAATTAAAGACATTTCTAAAGCCTGAACTGTGTCCAATGAGAATATTAAAGAGTTATCTCAAACGTACAGAGAAATTGCGCAGAGATAAACAGTTGTTTATTTCTTTTGTTACTTATAAGCCTGTATCTGTTTATTTCTTTTGTTACTTATAAGTCTGTATCTACTAATATGATGGCTTGATGGTTGAATGATGTTTTGTCATTAGCTAAAATAGATGTGTCTATATTCAAAGCACATTCGTTTAGAGGTGCGTCCTCTTCAGCAGCTGCTAATGCAGGTTGCAAAATGTCTGACTTTTTAAAAATGGCTAATTGGTCATCCGCAAAGACTTTCAAGGCTTATTATTTAAGAACAACAGATGTTGCAGGCAATAATTTTCAGCAAAGTGTATTGAATCACTGATTCTTTAGCAAGGGTTGCTTATTTTTAGGGTACAATGTTTTTGATATAAATCTCATTATTTATTATGTATAGTATGTTATGTACACATGATGTTGAATGGGCTAAACTTTGTTTGCCCCTTGTACCCCTTGATGCGAAGAATAAGATTCTGTTAAAAGTATTAAATATTCTATTTTTATTTTATCCCTTCACAAGGTTTGTTTTGATAGATTATGGTAATGTTTATGTTGTCTTCTTTAAAGATGCTTGTATATTGAAGGCTGTAGGCCTAAGGAAAATAATGGAAACCCCATCCAAGCACTTGTTGTGAAGGATGGGGACCATAATAAAATTATTGGACTTAGGCCGGAGGCCGAAGATATACAAGCACCCAACCCATATATATGAAGTAACCCTCCCAGAACGATTGTTCTCTTTTATCAGGGTGATACAGGACATAGCATTTTTGTGTGTGTATATATTGAGTGTGTGAGATGCAAGATGTAAGATCTTTATTGCTTTGATGTGTGGTCACATAAGACAACATAAACTTCACTTTAGAAGCTATGTACAGACTTTATAGGGTACTGTAGTCACGTGATACAGGTAATTTTTTTACCTGTAAAAAGCGACTGGTCATGGGTCACTGGAGTGATATATTGCTTGTATATCTTCGGCCTAAGTCCAATAATGGTCCCCATCCTTCACAACAAGTGCTTGGATGGGGTTTCCATTTCCTCAGGTTCATAATGATCCGGAGAGAGCTTCCACTCATAAACAGCATACCTATGGAGATAATGACCTTATTTCAGTGTGTACACAATATAGCACTGAATTGCTATGCTAATGAATGCGGAGTGAGACAATACAGTAAAACGGCTGCAATTATTGTGCAAATAAACTACTTTTGATTTACCAGTATGTAATACTAGAAAAGCTGTTATTTCAGTGCAAAAATAATATTTCTCTCATTCATTTAATATATTCACCTTAGGTCTTGCAAACCATGCAGAAGATAGGCAACCCATCTAGAAATTTTATGGCAAGGCAAAGTCCTGTGCATGAAGAGCAGAAGGGGAGAAAACTTTAGGAGAAAAAACCTTCATGTGTTTTTTTCTCATTTAGATGTAAAGAAACGTATCCACATTACAAGAATAAAATAAAATCAACATGCAATCAATCTACTGATCCAGGACTGATTTATGAATGATGAGAAAACTGACTTTTTTGTTTGTTTGTTTGATGATTCAGGGAACATAACTCTAGAATATCAGTAGTAATGAATACTAAACCAAGACATTACTCTCCCATAAAAGTAAGTTCTGTCATTATTTGAAATCTGGCTTTGTTTGGTTCAATATGTATGAATTGTGAGTTCAATATATAACACATTAAGTTTTGCATTCATCAGTTCAGACTGACAGATACTATATTAGCCACTGAAATGAACCAATTGCATCGAAACATAAATGAGTTGTTATGAACATCCTAAAAATCAACAAAAAATAATACCCAAAAGAAAAAAAAATTACGATTTACAATGAGTTTGTCAAACTGGGTTAAAATAATTCTTTGCTTAAAAATTTGGTTAAACATTACACAAACAAGATTTGACTGCAACGTCATTGGAATCGAGCTGCCTTAAATGTTAAGTTCACATTCCATTTATTCCCAGAGGGTTTGCAGACAAATAATATTAGTTTATCTCAAATGTTATATTAATATGCTTAGAATTGGGCAACAAAATCTTTCAATGACACGAAATGCTGTTCAGAAAATGCAATCTGTTTACATTCATGTCTTTCAAACATCTTCAGACGCGCATATACAATTTATTGACATCATATCACTGGGGAGTGTATGGTCTACAGGATCAGAATAAAGTTTATGTTGTTTGCAGAGATTTAGAAGTCCCTGCCATCTTAATTCCATCACACTCAACAAGATAACCTCAAGGTCAGGACGTCTTTCAGAACTAACAGCATTGAAGATCCATTATAACAAGCTCCATTACCACACAAATGCAAACAGGAAGTGGTTCAACAGCATACCTCAATTGGTCATTTAATAAAAAAAAATAATCAAGGGTTTGATGCAAAAATAACTATGGTAACTGCATATAGGTAAAGAAGCAATAGTTTTGTGCCAAGCCTTCAATTTAGTATAATTTTTTTTACTTTTAATTTGTCAATCTGATGTAGAGTGATTTGTCAAGCCTGGGTATTTATGGTATGGTTGTACAGTATGTATACAGTAGCTTTGGACTCTAAAGATAAGATCATTATAGACTTACAAGATGGAGACCTTGTTGTTGTTTTTTTGTTGTTGTTTTTTTTCTTGTGTGCAGTGTTAAGGACACTCTCTCCCACCCATCAGCATATTTTATCCAAAGATAAAACACTTACATAAATCACTTAAAATATATTTTTTGGTAGCAGCTACAATGAGAAAAAAAGAATAATTCCAACAATCATTAAGTTTTCAGTGTCTCATAATCTGTCTAACAAAAAATTAAACATAAAAGGCCTAGGAGAGATATAACAGCATAACTATTATTGAAAACAAGAGGGCTATAATGGCCCTGAATCGCTCACCTGATTATAAATGAAAAAAATATGTTGGGGTTTTCATATTGACCTACTTTTTGACCCCACATGACCCAATTTCGAACTAATGTCCAAGATATTATGGAAACAGACATTCCGACCAAGTTTCTTGAAGATATGGCCAAATGAGCCTCAAGTGTAACAAGTTTCTAAATTTGACCTATGACTACTTTTCCACATGTCCAATCGAACTTGTCCAAGTTGCTAGGAAAACATTCTGACCAAGTTTCATGAAGATTGGGCCAAAAATGTGGCCTCGAGTTAACAGTTTCAGATTGACTGTGCCTAATTTGACCAACTACCAAATTGAACTTGTCAAGTTTATGAAACAACTTGACAAAGTTAATGAATTGGCAAATGGCCTCTAAGTGTAACAGTTCTAATTACTCATGACCTACTTTTTGATCCCACATGTCCCAAATTCGAACTTGTCCAAGTTGTTATGGAAAGAAACATTCTGACCAAGTTTCATGAAGATTGGGCCATAAATGTGGCCTCCGTTTAAGGTGACCTAATTTTTGACCCAACATATCCCAAATTTGAACTTGTCTAAGCTTTTATGGAAACAAACATTCTGACCAAGTTTAATGGAGATTGGGCAAAAAATGTGGCCTCTAGAGTGTTAAGGTTTTTCTAAGATTTGACCTCATGACCTTCTTTTAGACCCCACATGACCCAAAGTCTATCTTATCCAAGATTTTAAGGAGAAAAACATTCTGACCAAGTTTAATGAAGATTGGGCCAAAAATGTAGCCTCTAGAGTGTTAACAAGGTTTTACTAAGATTTGACCTTGTGACCTCCTTTTTGACCCCACATGACCCAAATCACTTTCCAAGATTTTAGAAAAAAATTCTGACCAAGTTTCATGAAGATTGGGCCAAAAATGTGGCCTCTAGAGTGTTAACAATGTTTTTATAAGATTGACCTCGTGGCCTACTTTTTGACCCCACATGACCCAATTACAAACTTGTCCTAGATTTTATAAAGACAAACATTCTGACCAAGTTTCATGAAGATTGGCCTAAAAATATGGCCTCTAGAGTGTTAACAAGCCAAATTGTTGATGACGCACACCGGACGAAGGGTGATCACAAAAGCTCACCTTGAGCTTGTTGTGCTCAGGTGAGCTAAATAAAGGTAAAGCTTTCTAAAAAAAAATAACCCAGTATCTTTTAGACACTTTATGAAACAAGGAATCCCATTGGTGAGCTCATCATTAAAAATCTATATGCCACAATCAGAAAGAGGTTCAAGTTTCCACAGTATTTAGATTCTCCCAAATAACTATTAACTTTCCATACCATGAACGACAAAAAACCATGAAGAAGCCAAATCCTTGATTTTCCCCCTCCATATTCTACAGTAAATATAAATTAATTGCAATTGTAGGGCAATAATGAGAGAGCGGAAAAAACAACAAGGTATCAAATAAAAAAGGTTGTTACCCTGTATACGAAATGATCAAGGACTTTGTCAACATGAGTCAAGTTTTAAACAACAAGGATTCCTCTGATTATTAACTAAACCATTTTACCTGACAATATCACACAAATACAAGCAAGGCCATATGGTTGTTCAGAAAGCTTGGGCGCAGGTCATTTATTCACGTCCAAGACATTGAAAATCTTTAATACCATTAGATTGCTTTCAAATAAAAAATCTAGTCAATTATTAGATTATAGAAGAGATTTTTTTAATGATTTTCCTATTTAACTCTATTAAAACAAGTACACCCTGGTTTGGGGTCATTTATAACCATTGACTATGAATTTGTACAATCTTGGTAGTGGACCTAAAGAGCTACCTGAACCAAAATCTAGCCTAGCTTTGATGATTATAAAAGATTTTTAAATTTTCATATAAACTCATGTAAGAAAATGACCCTGTGCGGGTCATTTATCACCATATGGCATTAATTTTACACTAGTAGTGGCCCTAGAATGCTTCATACAATACAATTCACATGAAAATTTTTAAGATTATTTACCATATAATCTAATGAAAACAAGTGACCCCTGAGTCGGGTCTATATCTATCAATGGCATAGATGTACAATTTGGTATGGCCCATAATGATTGCTTAGTCACCATAATATCTAAGCTCATTGCTATCATGAAGCAAATTTTATAGATTTTCCTAATACATATGAAAACCCAAATGACCCTGCGGACCATTATCACCAAGGGCTATGATTTGTACAATCTTGGTAAGGCCCAAGATGATGCTACATACAAATTTCTAAGCGTCTTAGGTTGTGAATTTATTAAAGTTTTTTAAAATTTTCTATATATCTATGTAAAACAATGACCCGGTGCGGGGTCATTTATCACCATAGGGCTATGATTTGTACAATCTTGGTAGTGGCCCATAAGATGATGCTACATACCAAAAATCAAAAGGTTAGGCCTTGTGGTTTCGGAGAAGAAGATTTTTTCAAGTTTTTCCTATATTAGCCTATGTGAAATCAAGTGACCCCTGGGGCGGGGCCAATTTTGACCCCAGGGTCATAATTTGTACAATCCTGGTAGAGAGTCATAAGATCATGCTACATACCAAAAATCAAAAGGCTAGGCCTTGTGGTTTCAGAGAAGAAGATTTTTTAAATTTTCATTTTTAAAATCTATTTTTAGCTCCTGTGACCTAATTATGCAATGGACCAGAACCATTTATACAACTTTAGTAGAGCTTCATCCAAGGAACATTCCTGCAAAATATTTTTCAAATTGGCCAAGCCGTTTAGGAGGAGATGTTGTTTGAAGCAATTGTTGACGCCGGACGCACGGACGCACGCACGCACGCACGGACGACGGACGACGGACGCCGGACAAAAGGCGATCAGAAAAGCTCACCTTGAGCACGTTGTGCTCATGTGAGCTAAAAAGGTTGTTTACCTTTTGTCTAGAAATGATCAAAGGAAGTTTGGGACAAACAGGGTACCAATCAATGTATATCTCATTGTAACGCCTCTGTTATTCACTTTCTCATTGATTGATATGACTCAAGTATCAGCAGGTATCAAGGTCAATTGTTTTGTAATCAATAATGTTTCTGATTAGAGTTAAGTTCATTGCTCTCTTTAATAGCAGAAATTTGCCATAAATTAGGGGAGTTTACTGTGTTGAGATTAGAAATGCTTGCAATTTTAAGATTAAAGGAGTTATCTTTCTTTTATGATGATTTTTACTTGTAATATATAAATAATGTACAATGGTTAATTACATAACAACAAAATTAACAGTCAAACATTAACTTGGACCACTAATTGTAAACTTAAAGAGGCATACCCTGAAACTGAATATGTCCATATCTTATTGAATTAATGAAATATTCAACATACAGTCAAATCTTTAGCAGAAAACTAAAGCAATTAAGGAGGAAATTCAAATTTATGTGAATCTATTTATATTTGAGGAGTTAATATTTTACTAGTCAATGACTTGAACATGATCTGATTCTGACTGATATGACAATTTTCACATCTGATCATTTTAAGAAAATGTTAACATAATAATTACAATGAAATGAAAACTATTCATAATACTAAGAAAATCTGTTATCTGTCAATTGATAGACCAAAGCAACAGATTTGGATTTCATTATGTTTGTTTTAGTGTTCCATTTGGAGACTAAGTCTACTTGAGACAGATGTAGTTCTCCCACAATGCAGTATCATGCCGTAGACATGTGACATGATACCAGACCCAGTCATTTTAGCCTGACACCAGACCAACCAGTCCTGAAACTACCTTATATATATCCTAAGCACCAAGCAGAGAGCTACCAGGTACAATTTTTAACGTCTTTGGTTTGTCAAGCATGGTGTTTTTAAAGTTTTTAAGCTAAATACCTATCTGTTGGATTTAAAAAATCCCAATAACCCAGCCTTCTGCAGGATTTAAGAAAAAAAAAAACTTGGTTATAATTTTGCATATACTTCATTGCAATGAGTTTATGCCTCACTGCTTCAATTCTGATCTATGATACCATGTGATTTTCATTACTTGCTGTTCTGCCCAGGAATAGTAGTTTTCTATTAAGACTTGTGATAGGGAACGATTGATCAATTTGGTCACTTTGTTGCAATTTTGTGTCTATAATACATTTTTCAATGAATGTCCTTCTAGAGAATTTCAGTCTCATAATAAATGATTCAATAAATCAATTTTGCAGTGCATTATCATTATTATTTTCTTTTTTTCTTTTGTTTTTTTGCTAGTTGTGGGTTATATGTCTATTGAAGAAAGGGGATATAACCTACTTGTTGTTTTCCCCATACTTTCATTTTTATCTCCCTTGCTGCACATCACATTTTTCACAGAAGGCATTTATAGAACACTATCGATTCAGACATTAATTTTTACAACATTTATTTATGAAAATTATGAATAGTATCATTGCTTCATTGCTTGTTGAGATTTAAATACTAACTACATTATCTGGGACATGAGGTTACAGGTTTGATATCAAACACTGCAGTATCATGCCACAACTATCAGTATCAACACCACATCCAGTCACATTATCCTGCCACTGGACTATCCAGTCCTAAAGTTACCCTTTGAAGGAAGCTAAGTGCCAAGCAAGGGTGACATACCAAACTGATATGTAACATTCAAACCCACAGCCACCCAGTTACAGGACAGTTAGGTCACCACGACCTATAAAATCAGTAAGTACCTAAGGATAAAGATGTTCAGTTGGTAGCTTGAACATCCTTAACCTGTACACTTTCATTCTTAATTGGACTTGTCCTTTCTTTATTATGGACTGCACCATTCATCGTTTATGGGGTTGCTTGCTGAAAATTTATTTACTGAATATCAAACATTGCAAACCATGATCAATCTTGGTTTGCACTGGTTGCAAAGGCAGTTACCTCATACATCGTCGAACACCAACGGTATATATTCCATTATCACTACTGTATACAGTTAAACCTGTCTGAAGTGGTCAGTCAAGGGAAAAATAGAAAGTGACTGCTTAACAGAGGTGGCTGCTAAATGAGGGTTAAACATATACCAAATTACTAGTTTGGTAATATAAAAAC
>CM037787.1:51446933-51496933 GCA_021229015.1 Solen grandis | reverse complement strand
AGAAGAAAAATGTTAAATCGAACAAAGAATACTTTTTAATAGCTATGTTATTTTAAACATGCTCTATACATTACTCGATTAATACGAGGTATATAATTTACTATATATAAATATACTCACTATTACAAAATCATTCATGAAATCCAAAGCATGTCAGACGACATTTTTTCTTTCTAGAGTAGAAGAATGTATTCGGTTAGGTCAACAGTACAAAACGCGATTCTTCTTGGACAGTAATGCTAAAGATTGAGTTGTAAACTGATAACACGTGAAACTGATGAGGAACACGGCTGGAGCAAGCAATTTTGTTTTTTCAATTACGACATGAGTACGATTTTTCTCGTTCGCCCTACACGTTAATGATTACGATGAAAACTACTGTTTGATACCTTGCATGACATACATACGAGTACTCTGGGTGCGGGTCCTCAATTAAGCATGGTTTTAATCATTCAGAAACCTTTTTTACATACCTAACAAATATTCTTTCACCCTCTCGAATGACATATAATGATGCACTAATAGAGAGCGTCTTTAACCTTCAACAAGCCTTAGGATCATATAGCCCATATTGTCAGTTTTTATATAGTCCAAATGGATTCTGAATCGAATTCCAACAGCTAATAGATGATTCTCTTGAGACTTGACCTGTTAGAAGGTTATTTCTAGCACAGATTGATCACTGTCAATACGGCGACCAGTGCACTGAACGTACAGATAAACACATGGCCTGACACGTCTGGAAATCTTCGTCATGTGACGTGGCATGTTGTGGGACCATACGCCGAATGCGTAAAAACGGATATTCTATTTGTCGTGCTTCGGGTTGATGACGCATGTCAATACTTTGAGGTAAAAGACAAGAGACGAAATACATACTTCGTTTGACGAGCGAGATTTTAAAAATGGTACTAAGATATGTTAGGATGCACTTTCTGGGCATATGATTCAGCACGATGTTGTAATGGCTAAGTGAGGTTGTCCTCAGACATAAGTATTGAAAATATACATGTACCTCATTTGAAACATCCTGATAAAGAACTATGGTCCGTAGTTTTCTGTAATTAAGGAATTCATTTTCATGTGTCTTCTTTGTTTGAACCATTTGTTGTAACATCTTATAGCATCTAAACTCAGACCTAAGGTTCGACCACCATCGTTTATGTTACTTGCTGTTAACGAATGATATTAAAACTATCTAACTCCATTTTGCAGATTCAGATAAAATTAAACCAATTACCCCTTTCATGTGTGAATATCCTTGATAAATTTTAGATAATCTAAACTGACAATTTAGTTGTTACATATCGATATGCTTCGTTGTTAAAAGGGTATTGGTGACACACAAAGAACCATGACGAATGTACACAAGTCTGAAGTTGTGGTTTTGTTCGATGTCAATTTACTCAGATTTGCTTTTCTTTCATCTGTGGACTGTAATGTCGTTGTCTTTTGGGAAAATCAATAACTTGACAATATATTCTTGGTTGATGAAATCGTTGGTTTGTAATCGTGGTATAAAATATCGACAAACTTCAAATACTAGCTTTTGTCATATTTTTTGACACGTGTAACTGTATGTTACTATCATTATTACAGATCAAGTAAAAGAAGGCGAAGCTGAAATAATGTTGCTGTATTTTCAAATGATTAAGTTAGCAAATGCACGAATACATTACTTTATTTAGTGCAAATGTAAAATTTGTCGTGGTCGAAGAGGCTACACTGCATATTGTAATTGCTGCGGTATATATTTGCTTTCCCATAATTTCAACTGTAAAAATCAGTTTTATGTCTGTAGAAATATTCCGATACCATCAGGTGCATAGCTGTCTTTACTCCATAAAAGCCCTGGCATGCATAGTTATTTTCCCGATTTTGCTTTTCTTCTTGTTTAAGGTAACAACAGTAATTCATGGAAAACTAAAACAAATCACACGCTAACAAATATTATTTTCATTCAGGTACATGATTTTAAAAAAAAGGTACGAGACGTCACCATTTTTATTCTAGGATTTAATTTTTTTCCGAGGGGGAGAGCATTCCCTATGGAGGCTTGCACATTGTTTTCTGTCCAGCTACGCGCCTGGCCATGGCGAAAATATTTGTTCAAAGATTGTATTCAATTCTACTGCGATTACACTCGTCAGGTCAGTTTTCAATCCAACATTTTTATATTCTTCTTGCAAAAATTATGTGCGGTTTTACATGTAATGTGAAGGGAGCCCTTAATTTGAACACAAATGTCATTTATTGCAAATCATCTCATGCTCATTAATTCACTCAGTTTGTCAAATTCCTGAATGGTCTGATGATTGCGTTTCTTGGTACCGTTCTTTTAAAAACGAATGATTTAATCAGCATTGATTTTTAAAACGTGAAGAAAGTTTGAAAGAATTTCATCTGAATTTTGTTCGAACATACATTGGAGCCAAAATACGTTCAGTCTTTTCATTTCTACTCTTATAATTTCATCAATTTCATGTTTGTTTATTTCAAAAGCAAAAAGCACATTTTTTCAATCATAGTTTATAGACCAATTGTATACATTGTAATGGTACATGCTTTACTGTTTGGATTTCCCCTGAGACTTGACTTGGAAACACACGTTTTTACACTCAAAAATAAACCCAATTTATAAAGACATAAAGAAAGTTATGTGTAGTGTGTCTTGAATCGTAATATATAATTTATTGCATTACTGATTTTGTGCTAAAAAATTGTATTTAACTGTGTAAATGCGGGTCAAATACGTATACAGTATGTGTCTGTCGACGTTTTAAAAGCACAGTAACTCGCGATACATTTTTCACAGATATCGTCTAAAAAATTCCTTTTAATTCTTTATAATGTATATTGAACAACCTATCATTGATCATGCTGAATCAGACAAACGTATTTCAATATCAATCAGTCGGGTAATACGTCTGCAAGAGAAATTATTAGAAAAATATTTCTTACATGACATTTATATTTTATGTTTAGACTCGTCAGTAAGTATGATGCTGATATATCTCCAATCATAGCGACACAGACAGAACTATAGATTTATTGGCATCTGTAAAACAAACAATATTCCCGTCATGCATAATGTTTAAAAATGTGCTTTCGCTCTGTAGAACTCAGACTGAACCATTAAATTTCAACGCACGCTTTCCTTCAGAATGCAGAGAATAAACATTAAATCAGGTAACCTGTATTTATTATACAGCAACTCATGCGTATATCTACATATTTACAAAGTAAGTATATAGCTTCCAAGTTATTGGAATCCATGATTATGTTAAATAACTTTCCATACCAAGTTGCGCTAAAAGCTTATATCTACATAGTAATACCATGACATGATGCATGACACATATTGTACTCAAAATGGCCTTTTTGAATTAACTAATGTTATCCAGGCTACATGTAAGTACATGTACAACCTTTGTTTTATTGACATTTTCAAATATTTCAGATATATGCTTTTTTTTAAAAAAAAACAAAAATGATGGTAGTTGTTAATGAATCAAGGAACACATATCCGTTACCTATGGAAGATTATTTATATAAACATTACAACATGCTTACTTCCAAATGCTTTATGAAAAAATGAAATGTGCTTGCAAATATGTATACTTTTCTATAATGACTTATTGCATTTCTGTTCGACGGTATTAAATGTCAAGTGTGTAATGCTAAATATTATGTGCTTACTGACTAATAATATGCCAGACCCAAGTGCTATTACTAAATGATATATGATAAATGAGAAGTGCAAACATACATGTATCCTATTGCATTTCTTTTGAGAAGTGTATATAGCTAAACGCTTTCTTTTAACTACCAAATAAGAAGTGCAAGAATATATGTTTATAAAATTTGTAAGTTAATAACAAGTGATTGCAGTTTCATATTTTCGTCTTCCGTGTATTAAAGCTTTTGTCTCCGTAATGCCATGCTACTGGCTCAATCCCTTACCTTGTATAACATTTTAAAGTTGTTCATTTCTGAAGTGGATGTATAAGGGTACCAAATACATATTTCGGCATTAAATACATTTTTTACTTGGAAATGACGAATATCATCAGGCAGTATTTGGTATCTAATTATTATACACTGACTCGATATCTATAATGTTTCACTACATTATGACCGCTTTATGATTATTTCAAGAAGACACAGGCTTAGAAGACTGAAACGCATAAAACCAAACAAAGAAAACCTGCATTTCTTATTTTCGATTTTCGTGCCTTATTCAAAAAGTAGTAAAAGACGTTTTTCTCTTATCTTTTAAAATCATCAAAAAAGGCAAGTGCTCCGCTAATCATTTTTTTTCTATCGTCTTCATTCATTTTCCTGATGACTCTAACATTCCATACAGATTCTTCAATATCAGATTGTTATAGATATTTTGGATGCGCCTAACTGAATAACCAGCGAGACGTTGTCCCATTTATCCATTTTATAATCACAAAATGTTCATCTATATTGAACCAAAAAAGAGACGCAGGGTGAACATTCTAGGTCTATAACTTATACAGAATTGAATGCTTTATAGAATACATGTAGTTTATTTCAGTTTAATAATTAATCTTTCATCAACAAGTTATCTAAATTTCATTAGATTATAACCAGTAATTCACGAGTAATTAAATCATATTTGATGGCACCACCTTATTCACAAAATGATATAAATTGGACAAATTTGGATTGTACGGCGGCCAGTCGATTGTGTTAATGTTATGGTTTGCCAGAGAGTCACAGCAAACATTGGTTACATGGGGTTGGGAATTGCCATGCTGAATGTTACACATTTGGGACTGCAACAGGTTGAAGAATTTAAACCCTATATCAAGAATATTTGATTTGAGCAATATGTTATCATTACGATGCATGTGATTTTTGCTTTTTTACAATTTTTTTCAGTGGGGCACAGTATATCACGCGGCTTAGCAAATTTAGATACCATGTTAATTACATATTGACCTTGAAAGTTGTATGGCTATAAGCATTTGATTACGGTTGCTAATTTATGTACCCTGCGTTTCTTTTTTTTATTGGTTGATATAATTGAAATCTCACACAAGGTTATTTCATGTGTTGTGTTATTATTGGAGATAAAATATTTAAGTAAAATAAGATTTTTCTACATGTTCAAGTTCGACACATTAGACCAGTCCAACCATTAAATGCATATAAATAAGACTTGACATAATTATTATCACCATCATTATCATTATCATCATAAACACCATTTCACTTATGGTCGCTTTCAGATTTTGTTCAACCATTTTGCATCAGTGACATTTTGTCCCGTGAACTTGCGGTACTGTATGCATAATTAATTAACAGCGAGCCTTTCCGATAATGGCGGGCACATTTCCGTAAACTCCCATGACAAGGTTTTGTTTCTTGAACATATTTGTGTCACTGGTCGTCCTGTACTATTACATTTACGCCGATATCGTTTTTCAGCTTTTTGTTAAACAAGAGGGTCATGATGGCCCTGAATCGCTCACCTGATTATAAATGAGCAACATATGTTGGATTTTTCATATTGACCTACTTTTTGACCCCAAATTACCCAAATTTGAACTTGTCCAAGATATTATTGGAAACAGACATTCCAACCAAATTTTATGAAGACTGGGTCAAAAAATGTGGCCTCTAGAGTGTTAACAAGTTGTTTTTTAAGATTTGACCTCCTGATCCACTTTTTGACCCCACATGACCCAAATTTGAACTTGTCAAAGATAGTATGGAAACAGACATTCCAACCAAGTTTCATGAAGATTGGGCCAAAATGTGGCCTCTAGAGTGTTAAAAAGGTTTGTATAAGATTTGACCTCGTGACCTATATTTTGACCCCACATGACCCAATTTCGAACTTGTCCAAGATTTTATGGGACAAACATTCTGATCAAGTTTCATGAAGATTGGCCTAAAAATATGGCCTCTACAGTGTTAACAAGCCAAATTGTTGACGACGCACGACGCACGTCGGACGAAGGGCGATCACAAAAGCTCACCTTGAGCACGTTGTGCTCAGGTGAGCTAATAAAAATTAAGTTTTTGTTAATGTCCAATGTTTATTTAAAAATCGAACCGAATACATCTAAAAATGAGTTTATAACAAAGGGATACGAGTATAAGTCGAAAGAAAAATAATATATAAAGATGAAAGTAAAAGTAATGATTTAATTACGATATCCTTACTAGTTAGGGACACATTAAAACAAAAAGGTTTAACTCGTGTTGAATAACGTGATACAAATAGTTCAATTTCATCCCCTCACTGTGAAAATAAAACATTATTTTTTTTTTTAAATTTAAAGAAAATCCTTCCGAGCTTGAAAAGGACTCGAAACACGCATGGGTGAAAATTTCAGGAATTTTCCTTACTGAAATTCAGGTTTTTCTGATTGCCAAGTGACTTCTAATTCTATATAAAAGTATATATAAAAAATGCTAAAATCAGGATTTTCGGAGTGGGGGTATTTTTTATTTTAATATAAATTTCCAACTTTACCCATGAAAATGCAAGTTTTTGATAATTATCAGTTCATGTAATTTTAATTAAGCTAACAAAACTGCTCACAGATCTCAGAGTAATAATAATCATTATAAAAATAATTATAGGTGTGTGAGAGAGAGGGAGAAAGAGAGAGAGGCATAATTTGTTTAAAAAGGAATCGCCCTTCGGAATAATATTGTGGAGCTTCAATTCAAGTACAATGATTTCTGTCTTTTTCAAACTCATTTTGACAAAACTGAAAAGGCATGATTGCTTTGTAAAAATATCATTTCAAATGGAAACGATTTAAGAGAACGAGATTTGAATTTTAGAATAGTTTAAAGACAATGAACTGAACTGAACACATACAATAATGGTCTAGTATCAGCCATGAATGCGTACGATAGGCTTAGTTGGTTGGTTTGTTTGTTTGTTAGGTTTAATGTCCCACCGAAAGGATTTCAATTATTTGGGGACGATGTCTACTTGAGACAGATTTAGTTCTGCCATACTGCAGTATCACGCCATAGACATTTGGCATGATACCACACCCAGTCACATTATCCTAACATCGGGCAAATCAGTCCTGGAACTACTCTTATATGAACGAACCTACGACCTTCCGCTCCCGAGGCGGGCGCTTTAACCACTCGGTCTAGGGGGACGGTACGATAGGCTTTGTAATAGCCTTAATAGAAAATACCAGCTGAAATGTCAATAATACTAAACGCAAATGAAATGAACTAGTGAAACTACACGTGAGCCAAATTTGAAGGAAACGTTTACATTCGTTTTAAGTTCTTCAATGTTTTTCCCTAGAAATATATCAGTTCTTACAGCTTTTTAACTAGTTGTAACTAAAGAGTAAATTGCTGTAATTTGAGTGATAATTAATGAATATATGCAGCATTGCATGGTAGGTAATTACATAAATTTAAAATAGGTTAATCACCGTGTATAATTTTATGCATTTCAAACTCAGATCAACGTAGTCCGAGTTTGTTTTTACTTTTGCTATTAAACGACATAATGATGAGGGTGTTCGCCTTCTCAACAAGAGGTCATTGTCTACGATATTCCATTTTGAAATGGGGCGAAATTTATTCCACATCTCCTAAAATACAATAAACATTGATCATACCTAAGAGAATATGTAAGCTTGAAAACTAATGACATTTGACAATTATCAGGAGATAAAGGGTGCCTCGTGCTATATGGTTTGATGAAGATAACTTATTTACATATTCAAAAATGTCCGATTAAGTCAAAATAGAGTTTCCCCTTTATTTGGGTTGTATGCGGCTTACATCAAAAGATTATCTGTAACTCTGTTTTGTTGTATCTGAAACACTCGAGCTAATAAAAAAAAGAACTAGTATGAGCCCAATTTTCATGCAAGAACATACAACGATTATCAAATATGAAACACGTGTCAAAATTGGTGTTCTTAGGTCGAATATAAATCCATTTTAAATCCCCGGAACAGGCCTTAAGTCTAGGGAATCATTACTTGGCGACTGTTGCTGCTGGGATTCGATCTAGATCCTCTCGAGAGAGTTTGTCGATTATATTGGCTATACAAAGTTTTCATGTCAAAATATTTGTCAAAAAAACACGCCAACAAGGACAGCTTTTAAAGTGTAAACCTCAAACGGAAGTCCAAAGGGCAGATTGAACTTCGTCTCGCTTGTCTATATCTTGTTTTGCATCATTCAAGTCATTACAATTTAAAACGCGCATGCAAATGTCGTTTTAACAAGGCTCTAAATAAAGAGATTGGGTGTCTTTTGGTTCTCATGCTTTCTCGTACAAAATGTCGGGCTTCATTCAAAGAAAACTTGATTTTCCTGCCTCATGAAATTCAGTATTCGAAAATGTAAAAGATTGATTTTGAAAATTAATATCGCGTGATATGGATGAGGAACACGGCTAGGGCCAGAAATTTTAATTTATAAATTACAAAATGATTACGATGATAACCATTGTCTGATATCCAGTGAAACAGGCATGCAAGTACAATCTGGATGAACGTTCTCAGGTAGAGATGGTTTGAATTATTCAGAAACCTTTGTACATGCCTAACGAAAGTCTTTCTGCCATCTAGCATGACGAATGATGATTGCACTTTAGATAAAGCTGCAATTTTCAATAAATAATATGGTAATATAACTTTAAGGCAACCAAAGCACCGAGCGTGAAAATAAACACATGAACGGACACGTCTAGACCATCTTTGTCATGTGATGTGGTACGTTGTGAGTAAAAAGACGAAAAAACAAAACAAAAAAAAACGGATTCCTATTTTTTGTGATTCGGATTGGCGCAGCACATTGCAGAATGTCCAACATTTGAGGCGATTTTTTTAATTTCGCGGCGGATAGACGAGATACGGAAAAAAACATATTTCTCTTAGGAAGCGAGATTTTGTACTAAGTAGTAGAATATCTTAGGATGCAGTTTCTGGGCATATGATTCAGTACGGTATTGCCATGTATAAGTGAGGTTGTCCTGACCTCTGACATAGGTATCAAAATTGTACCTCATTTGAACCATTCTGATAAAGAACTTTGTCCATTAGCTATCTTGTGAATTTATCTTAATGTTTCTACATGGTGTGAAAAATTCGTTATCAAAAGTTATCTTAAAAATACTGAATTAAGGCTTGCTTCCCTCGCCTAAAATACCACCGTAAATTAAAATCATATTCGTATCATATATGTTTTCTTGACCATTTATGTGGCATGCTATTAACAACGGATATTATTTTTTTCTGAGTTTATATTACAGAGTCAGTTAAAATCAAACCACTACTTACTACTTACATGCGTGAATATGACACCTGATAAACTTGAGATACTTTACACTGACAATTTACCGTTATATCGATATTTCGCTTTTGTTCTAAGGGAATTTGTGACATACAAACATGACGAATGAACATAAGTCTGAGGTTGTTGCTATGTTAAACGTCAATTTACTCGAATATGCTTCTTGATTTTCTTTAATCTGTGGGACTGGAATGGTGTTTTATTTTGGGAGAATCAAATACCAGATTTGAGACTTGTAACTTTATTTACCGTATAGCTGATATAATATTGCTGTATTTTCAAATGATCTAGAGAGAAAAAGCACGAACGCAGTAAATATATTTACATCTATAAGACTTTATTTCATGCAAATATGAAATTTATCACGGTCGAAAAATGCTACACTGCAGATTGTAAATGCTGCGGTATATATTTATTTTACCATAATTTTAACAATAAGAACAGTTAAATGTCCGTAGAAGTTTTTCCAGGCAATGAATAATATTTGTTCAGCGACTGTATTCAATTCCACTGCGCTTACACTCGTCGGGTCTTTTTTTATCGAACATTTTTATATTCTTTTTTCAAAAATATGTATGGTTATACATGAAATGCTAGGTATGGTGAGAGAGAGCTCTTAATTAGCTCACAAAAACGGGCATTAATTTAATTTTTTGCTTGCTTTGTCAAATTCCTGTATTGCCGAATGATTGCGTCTATTGATACCGTACTTTTACAGATGAAGAATTCAATCAGCACTGACTTTTAAAACGGAAATCTCATGTGAAGAAAGTTACCAAATGGTTTGTGGCAGGTCGCAATAGGGATTTGCATATAAACTTAGATAATTTATATAGCCTTATCACAATATAATCCCCAATGGGACAAGCATAATTCAAATTCAGCAAGTTAAGTAGCGAAAGACAAAGAGCCAAGAAAAACTACCCAAGAGATCGGAAGAAATGACAGACTTTCATATCATTAAAAAAAAAGATTCTCACGTGTGTAAAGGATTCATCGCTTTATGTTTTATCCGAACACGTTACAGAAGATTAAATAATAATTGTATTGTCCATCATCGAGAGACGACATATATGTAAATAAAACAATGATAGGTTTTGTAGGTGATATAAAATTAAACAATATAATTAATACCAAGTGAAATATAATTGCTCGTATTGATATATCTTAATTGATTTGTTAGAAGAAATTCCATCGAAATTTTGTTCAGACATAAATAAAAGCCGATAAAAGCAATCTCTTCTTTTCTAACTTTATAAAAACGTTATTCTTTTCATTTACTTTCTATTTGCTTATTAAGTGAAACGTACATTTATTTTAATCGTATAATACAGACCAACAGTACGTGCTTGACTGTATTTTCCCAGAGACTTGACTTGGTTAAAAACGATTTCTCTCAAAAGTTAAATTCAAATTATAAAGATATGAAGTGAGAAATGACTACTGTGTCTGGCCGCGTAATATATGAACTAGTGTACTACTTGCTTAATAAAATGGTTTTTAACTGTAAAAATGCGGGAACGTGACAGTATGTGTCTGTCGACATTTTAAAAGAAAAATAACTCTCGATACATTTGTTACAGACATAATCTATCATGTTCCTATACTTTCTTTATTGTGCATATTGGCCTAGCTGTCACTGATCATGCTGAATCAGACAAAGGGTTTTTCAACAGCAATCGATCTGGCAAAACGTCTATAAGAGAAATTATTAAAGATATATTTCGTACAATATATTTATTTTTATTTTAAAGTTCAGCAGTAAGATGCTGATATAGCTCCAACTATAAACGGAGGCAGAAAGATTTAGTGGCATCTGTAAAGTAAACGAGAGTCCCGTCCTACATAATGTTCAACGATGTCCTATCGCTATGTAGAACTCAGATTGACCCATTGAATTTTGACACACGCCGTCCTTTTGAATGTAGAGAATTAACTTAATGCAACCTTTATTTGTTATGTAGTAAATCATGCGTCTATCCCCTGTTTTAAAACAACACATTTACAAAAATAAGTGTATCAAAATCGAAATTGACTGAAAGAATATGGCTATGAACATTGTTCTAAAGTTTGAAGATGATTTCTTCGAAAATGAAGATGCTAGATGGCAAATAAGGTGAAATATGACATATCAAAAGGGGCATAACTCCAGACCTAATTGACATATATCAGCCATAAACAAACTATGCCAAGATATTTTGGTAATAATCATTGTCATAAAGTTTGAAGATGATTGCTTAAGAAATGAAGATGCTAGAGTGCAAACAAACTTAAAATTGGAGATTTTTTTTATATTTAAAGGGGCATAACTCCTTACCTCATGGCTGATATCAGCCATAATCGAACTAGGCCAAGATATTATGGTAATAAACATTGTCATAAAGTTTGAAGATGATTGCTTAAGAAATAAAAATGTTATAGTACAAATAAACTGAAAATTGGCATTTTTTAATATTAAAAGGGACATTAATCCTGACCTTTTAGGCTGATATCAGCCATAATCGAATTTGGCCAAGATATTATGGTAATAAACATTGTCATAATGTTTTTTGATGATTGCTTAAGAATTGAAGGTGCAAGAGTGCAAACAAACTAAAATCTGGCATTTTTTAATATTAAAAGGGGCATAACTCCTGACCTTATCGGCCGTTATTAGCCATAATCGAACTTGGCCGTGAGATTATAGTAATAAACGTTGTCATTAAGTTTGAAGATGATTGTTTAAGAAATGAAGATGTTAGAGTGCAAACAAAGTGAAAACTGACATCTTTTTAAAAATAAAAGGGACATAACTCCTGACCTAATGGGCCGATATCAGCCACAATCGAACTTGGCCAAGATATTATGGTAATTAACATTGTCTTAAAGTTTGAAGATGCTTGCTTAAGAAATGAAGATGCTAGAGTGCAAACAAAGTGAAATCTGGCTTTTTTTAATATTAAAAGGGGCATAATTCCTGACCTAAATGGCCGATATATGCCACAATCGAACTTGGTCGAGGTATTATTGTAATAAACATTGTCATAAGGTTTGAAGATGCTTGCTTAAGAAATGAAGACGCTAGAGTGCAAACAAACTAATTGTGGACGACGGACGGACATTCAACGATCCTAACAGCTCAACTCAGCTAAAAACCAGGAAACCCGTTTACTATATCAATTATGGGTTCTATGAATCAATTTTTTTTATCTCAATTTCCTGAACAATGTTCTTACACAAGTTATCTGATGCATAAATACCTTTAACACAATAATATTTCAATACTTCTCGAGTCCTAAAAGTGATTCTATTGGAGTAAACATTCCTTTCAGACAGCATTTAAAGAAAAAACATTACTAGAATTATCTAGTAACTGAAGAAATATGCAATTCGAGAAACTAAATCATTATTTTATTTTAAGAACATTATGGGAAGAGGTTCTATAAAGAAATAAACGCGTATATCGACTGAAATGTTACTGATTTTAAACAAAACTATCCAAATAAATTGTACTGATTTTTACTATAATCTGAAAATATGTCGATAGAATGTTGCTTACTGTGAACATGTCATTATTTCACGAATATGCCATGCTTTTCAATAGCACAAGCTGGTTTTTATATTTTTATATTGTCTTTCCCATTTCTAGTCCCTTATCGCAACACGTACTGTATTGGAAGCAGCCTGGCAGTACCAAGCCCTTTAGGCAGCACACGGATATAATTGCGTATTCTTGAAATATTGTGTTAAGTATCATAGCTTTCAGAAAACTAATGAATACGAATGATCGCGATTTACATAAGATCAGTTTAATAATGTGTATTCTAAACCTTATGTATACATCATACGATAGTTGATACGAGATTTATATAATTAAATACATATCTGCATGAACAATGAAATCCTCCAATAAATCCAACGCATGTCAGACTTTTTTTCTCCCTAGGGAAAAGTTAATTTTCGACTTTGACATCAATACAAACGTGATTCCTCCTGGAAAAAACAATACTAAAACTTGATTTAGTCAATTTGTATCTCGTGATACTAATGAGGAACACGACTTGAGCCAGAAATTTTAAGTTTTCATTACAAAATGATTACGATGAAAACATTTGTCTGATACACAGTATAACAGGCATGCGTGTACAATCTGGGTGCGCGTTCTCAATTGTAGAAGGTTTTAAATTTTCAGAAAACATGCCTAACTAATTTCCTTCTATTCTCCCGAATGACGCATATTGTTTGCGCCAATAGAGATCGTCTTTAATTTTCAGCAAGGATTGCGATGATATAGCCCATTTTGTCAGCCTGTTTATATAGTCTCTAATGGATTCTGAAATTCCAACAGCTAGCTCTCTTGAGAACCTGTTTGAAAGATATTTCAAGCATAGATTAATCTCTGTTTTTATGGCAACTAAAAGACTGAACGTACAGATAAACACATTGCCAGACACGAGTCGACAATATTTATCATGTGGTTTGAGAGACAAAAACAACAACAACAAATAAACGGATAACATATTTGTCCTGCTTCGATTTGGGAAGGACCATGCGAAATATCTCAACTTCGAGGCGATAATTCGAGGCATATAGACGAGAGAAAAAATATCTTTCACAATATATTTTCTTTGACATGGCTATTAAAATTGTACGTCATTTTAAACATTCTGTAATAGAACTATGTCCACTAGCATAAAGTGAATTCATTTTTATTGTTCTACATGGAGTGAAACAGTCGTTATCATTTACTTTTAAGTTATCTAAAAACTTACTTCTAACCATGCCTGATTATCCTACCTATAATACCTACGATACTACCAAATATTGCTTTTATGTTCGTGACAAATTTACAAATATGTTTTCTTGACTATTTATATGTCATGCTGTTAAGAACTAATATATAGTTTATCTGAGTTAATTTCACACATTCAGATAAAAAAAAAAAACAGGGACCGTTTATATCCATGTTTACAAAGCCCTTAGATATTGTAAACTGACAGTTTGAATGTTACATATTCCTTTATTGTTCTAAATAAATTGATGACACACAAACAACCATGAGGAATATATATTTTTCTGTAGTTGTTCCTATGTTAGACATTTATTTTGTATTTGGACAGGAGTGACGTTTATTTTCGGAGAATCAATATGACAACGTGTTCAGGTACAGGTAGTAAGAATTGTTGAAATCGTTGGCTTAAAAACGTTGCATAAAATATCTTAAATATCTAAATATCGACAAATCTGTCAAAGACCAACTTCGTTTATATTTATGGTACGTATAAGTGCAGATGAAGCAAAATAAGGCAAAGCTGAAGTAATGTTTGCTGTTCTTCATTTTTTTAAATGATTTAGAGAGCAAAGCACGAACACAGAAGAGTATGATGCTTTATTTCGTGCAAGTATGAAACTTGTCATGACCAAAAATGGCCACATTAGAGATTATAATGGCTACGGTATATATTTACTCTACCATAATTTCATCAATAAAAACAATAAATGTCTGAAGAAGTTTCCAAGACCATGGGGATATATTGTTTAACTATTGCATTAAATTCCATTGAGCTTACACTCATCATATTATTTTCCATCCAAACTTTTTATATTCTTCCTGCAAAAATATGTTTATTTATACATGTAATTAAAAAGGTGGCGAGAAATCTTAACAGTCTCATAAAGGACAGGTATTGTAATACATCATTCGCTCATTAATTTATCGGTTCGTCTATATCCTGAATGACCCGGTGATATTATTAACTGATACCGTAGCTAACAGTTGTATATTTGACAATTCTTTAAAAGACGAAGAATTAAAATCGGCATTGATTTTTAAACGGATATCTTGAGTGGATAGCTCGTTGGCTCCGGGTGTTCCATGAGCCCAGAGTATTGTTTATTAATTGGGTTTAACATCCAGCAGACATAATTCAGTCATGTGGATACCAGGAGCGAGATAGTAATGTAGTGATCTGCATATAAACTTAAGTAACTTATGTAGCCTTATTCCAAGACATAGTTGGATAAAATGGAATGGATGTCGTTATTTAGCAAGTTATATCTGAGAAAGATAAGTAGACAAAAAATATCCGGGAGATTTGGAGAAATGACAGACTGTCACACCAAGCAAAAACAAAAAGAAAAAAAAACATTCTTGAAAAATCTAGTAATGTCGTTCATCGATATGCGACATAATTGGCCGTTCATTCAATTCGAAAGAATATTAAATGATTTTGTGACATTTTGTATAAATAATCGGAAAAAGCATTATAAGAAATAATACTTTAATAATATACATAATAATGACTAAAAGGCACAAATTAAAAAAAAAAACACTTTTAAAAATACAGATTTGGTAGATAGCGAATGCTTTTTTCACAGGAGGAAGAAATACACTACTTAAACTATTTACATTAGAACTTGAAATAGACATATCCCCTTAAAAGGATGTGTCGTGTAGGGCATATTGAAAAAAATGAGATCTTGTTTGATAGCAGCTTCACTTTGAATTCTATGACAACATAAGGAATCCTCAAAAAGTTCTTTATAATATATCATGTAGATATTATTAAAGTAAGCAATATCACTTATATAAAGTTTAAATCACGGACGAATGACTGTTTATTTGCGTAAAATCCGACGGAATTTCATCTACATTTCGTACAAACATGCATAACAGCTAAATATATTTAATCCCTTATTTCTAACCTTATTTAAACTTTTTTTTTTTTTCATTAATGCAATGTTTGTTTGTTGGGTACACTTATGTCAATCATAGTATATAGACCAATGGTTTACACTGACCACGTTTTACTGTTTGGATTTTCCCGGAGACTTGATTTGGTTATACACAAATTTTCACTCAAAAAATAAATGCTATTTATCATGATATAATGTAAGAAATGATTACTGTGTCTGAAATCCCAAAATATGAAATAAGGCACTACTGGTTGTGTGCTTAAGGAAGTGTGTTGACTGTAAAAATGCGGGTCCAGAATCTGTACAGTATGTGTCTGTCATTATTTTAAAGAAAATAAGTTTCCCAACGAAACACTTGTGACAGACATCATCTTTCAGGCAAAGCAATGTACCCTTTATTTTTATTATGCATATTGACACAGCTATCAATGAACATGTAGAATCAGACAAAATGTAAATCTATAGTTAATCAGTCATAAAATACGTCTGCGGGAGAAATGATTAAATATATATTTCTTACAAGACATTGTTTTAGATTTATGTTCGTCAATAAGTTGCTGATGCTTATATATTTTCTACTTTAAACGGAGACAGACTCAGTTGCTTCCGTGTGGAAGCAATATGTTCGTTATACATAATGTTTAACGAGATGCTACGTATTGCCCTGCAAAATTTCAGACAGATCTATTAAATTTAACACACGCCTTTCTTCTGAAAGTAGATAATTTACTGAATGTAAGGAAATCTGTATTGTTTGTAATGTATGTATTCATGTCTCTGTTTTACACAAAAATATTGCAATATAAGTGTATGACGACTATGTTGTTGACTTCTTTGAAAATTCGTGATTTATTTAAATAGTTTTTTTTATCAGATTGTGCTTATAGCTTATACCTTAAAGTTTTATTTAATCTTAATAATAAATGTAGGCTGGTCGACACGGCGCTGCGACTGCATATAAACACAGATTTTCGGGAAATCGTTTTAGTTGCTTTTCTAAAAAGAATTATCTTTAAAATTGCTCCAGAGAATTGATTCATAATTTCATAATCACATGATAGCTGGTTTATTAGGTTAATTTGGGCAGTAAAATTCATAAGTTTCTTTTATTCAATCATTACATGTATATTCAATCAATAGAGAGTTCTGATATGCAATTAACAATAAGTGATCCTAAGCAAATTTTGAATAGTATTTTAAGTCAGTGATTATATTCTACAAGTGATCTGAAAAAGTGCTTAAGAAAGTTCCAAACAGACAAAAACTGTCAGTTTTAAACTGGAATTTTACAGTAAAGATGAAAATGAACAGATAAAGAAAAAAGACGAAAGGCAAAAACAAATTAAAAGAAAAAATGGTGAAGTGCTATAGTAACTATTTTGGTATTCGACTAATTTGATACACTGCCTCCATAGTTCTAATGTTTTGGTATTCGACTAATTAGATACACTGCCTCCATAGTTCTAATGTTTTGCTACACTGTGACAGTTTTATGATAATGTCAAGAAAACATGGACTTTGAAAGATTAAAATGCTAAAAAACAAACAATATAAACCTTATTTTTAACTCTAATGTCTCTTTAAAACAGCAGAAAGAAAGACTCTTTGCTTTAATCGTGTAAAACCATCAAAAGAGGCCATGGCGCCGCTAATTTTTTTTGTCATTATTCATTCCGCTGATGACTTTAAAATTCCACACACTATCTTCAAAATCATTTTGAAGCCAATTTCTCCTGAAAAAAAGTTGAATCGCTTGAACAAAAAAAATTCCCCATTAATTAGTTCAAAATAATTGCAAAATTTGTTATCTGTATTCCAAACCTTGTATAAGGTTACCGTATGATTGGAGAGAAAACATATTTTTGTAAAATTATTGTTTTCCAAATGTATAGGTTCGTTGCACCATACCGACTTCACTTATTAAATGCATATAAAGAACATGTATATATAATTTTGAATAAAAACACAATGTACGATAACTGAATGAGATATATTTATCACTGTGAATGTATAATAGATATGATCACTGCCATTAAATATGACCCTTGCTAATGCAACTTTTCTTGTCATATTAATGTTATTGTAAAAATTTGCAGAGTAGTCAATTAATTAAGTTTGGATTTTGTTTTTCCCCGTTTCTTTTAATTTTTTTTTTGCCGGAACTTATATTGGCCATTCTCGGGGCCCTGACCTATCTTTACAAAACTTCACACACGTATAGTCTTCAAGGAGTAGTGGTTCCCCCCCCCCACACACACACACACGATTTTTGTTAATGGAAGATCCCTGTGGGTTAGTCCCCACCCCCTCAAAGGTGGATTTTTGCATAAAAATGTATTTTGGTTGAATATTTCAAATTTCCAACCCTGATTCATATATTATTTGGTTTCTCATAATAAGAAGAAATGGAAAGTACTATTTTGGTGTCCCCGGGGTCACCCAGGGGCCAGGCCCCACCCCTTCAATTTTACTTATTACCTTATATCTTAAAATCTGTTTAGATCTCCACCCCTAAACCATATATATTCCTCTTTCTCATGATGAGATGGATTAAATGGTACCTCTTTTATGTTCACATGGGTTACCAAGGTGTCAGGCACCACCCCCTCAATTATACCTTTGACCTTATATCTCAAAAATGTTCAGATCCCCACCCCTAAAGCAGGCCCAAAGGGGTCTGGCCCCACCCCGTCAGTTTAACTTCTGAGCTTTATTTCAAAAACCATTGAGATCCTAACCCCTTAACTATATATATTCTTGTTTCTCATAGTCAGATGAAATTAATGGTACTTCTTTGGTGTTCACATGGGTCAGCAAGGGGTCAGGCCTCACCCCCTCAATTTTACATTTGACCTTATTTCTAAAAAAAAAACCATTCATGTGTGATTGTCTAAGGGGAAACTTCGTTTGGGAGACTTAGTAACATTTCACTGTTACAATTATTACTTATTTTGTTAGGAATTATTTATATCAGTTCCATTTACTACTTGGACATCATCTTTAGCCAACTGATTAGATAGCATACCGGTAGCACTATTTAAAGACAATGTTTAAACTGAAGAAACGTTCACTTTTTCGTGGTATGTTGATGGTCCCACCTGTTTGACCCCTGTACATTCGAGGTATTCTTTTTTCATCATTGACTTCTTCTCGACCATAAGATATGCCTGGCACATATTCTGTCTACTCACAGGTTTCTTTAATATCAAACTGGGTCATATTGGAAATTGAAAATCTGTCATCTCTCCCAAGATGTTGTTGCCTGGGGTTTTATTTGTCTCGACTTCTTTTATTGTCAACTTCTGTTTAAACAGGAAACACTTCTGTCGCTTGTGTGAGCCTAAATCATCTTGGGATCCTGTCATATCCAACCGGAAATCCTATCTGGATATAAGGTTATGGTAAGTTATCTGAAAAGTTTAATAATGATACAGGACATGAGCCCAAGCGTAGAGTTATTGATAATCATTCTGCGACTATAGCTACTTTGTTGCGGTTGACAACTTAATGGACGTAGCTTTCCTCTAATGTATGGTACACGCAACGAAAATATATCAAACTTCTTAGGCTAATTATTGATCTGTTCTGAGTCATATTGACGTCTTTGATAATTGATCGAATTATCTTTTTTCTTTTTCATAAGTTCAAAAGTGTGTATAAACAATTATGCATGTTCATAAACAAAGAGCGCTTTTTAAACAAAACATACAAAATACTTTGTTACTACGTTGATTGATAATATCAATGAGTTGCTTTGGGAACGTTGCTTCCAAACTCGTCTGCACACCCCTGATGTATAAACATATATCAGAGCATTACAACAGTTCAGTCTATAGTCCAAGGATGTCACTAGATAGGTATTGTCTGATATGATTTGTTTGTTAAAGCTATGCATAACAAGATCTGCTAAAGGATTTAACATACTGCGACCATGTCCATCACTGAGTCAAGCAGCACACTAAAATATTTCACAAGTTGACATTTACAGATGTATGATATCAGAGGTTCGATTAAGATTGTCTCTTGATGAAAACAGACCTTAAGTTTTAACATGTTGTGCATGAGACAGCCCTTAACGCGTCGAAATGCCTCCACTAGAGTAGCTCTATCTGTTGGTTTAACCCTTTCCCTCATAGAGTATACCATGAAAAGACCTATGCGAACAGCATAAAACCAGATCAGCCTGCGAGTATCTCGCAGGCTAATCAGGTTTTATGCTGTTCGTTGCTCCTCAGTGGTCTGGAAATGAGGACTTTATAATTAAATTTGGCAAGGTTTAACTGTGGTATTCTGCAGATCAGGCTTCATGTGGTACCTATTGAGTGCGTCAAAATGAGTCTATATGAGAGAAAGGGTTAAGGAACAAGTATGACTGTAAGTCATCGGCACAGAAATGCTACTTCAGTCTATGATTTCTGCAGTTTGAACATACATGGTAGGTGTACTCTAACTTCTTTTTGGTCCTAGATCCGATTGAGGCACGCTATATGCCATAAGTAATGGTTTTGAACATTCGCCTTGTATACACAATATTGGTCTAAAATAAAAGTGACACGTTTGCAAATTCCAGTGAATGGTGTGAGCGTCGATTGTGTTTGCAATCAATACAAAATATGTTCTCCGTCTGTGAAGATCTTCACCTCCAGCAGGGCTCGAAATCCCAATCTTCGGGACCAATAACAATAACTATTACCCCCGGACCAGCTAAAGGTTGGACGAACAGAGTAGATTTAAGAACGAATGATGTTCTGTGAATTATTTAACACCCCCACATGTCTTTTAAGTAATAACAATACATTGTTTCAATATATTAAAAATAATCTGAAAAATCGATAACAGTGCAGTGGAAATTCGATGGTTAAACAAAGGTTATCTCCATAGTCCAGAAAATCTTCTCCAGACATAAAGTTTTGTTTAAGGTAAAGCAAAGACATGCCAATGCCATTACAGTTTACATATAGATTTTCGAGCCCGACAATTTTTCACGAAATGAAGCCTTATACCAGACTGTATTCGTAAATTTATGTCGATCTTTTGAAAATAAAGCATACATTGTCCATCCTTTATTTTGTGTATTACTTATAGTTAGTATAAACACTGTTACACGTTTCACATTAGATTAACAAAGCTGGCGTGTAACGGGTTATATATGGACGTATTTTCAAGAGCGTTTTGTTTACTAAAATTTCAAGGGTGTAATTATTTGATTATTGCCAAGTTGTTTTTATTTTTAAGAAAATTAAACACCAATGTCAATGCTGAACTCAAAGAAAATCAAATTTAAGGAATATGCAACGAATATAGACATAGTTAATTTTGTAATTGTTCTTTGTGTATCACAAACGCATACTATTCAGCTAAAGACAATAAAAAAGTAAGTCGGTCCTGGTTGATTTTATCTGATTCTGTAGTTAAAAATAGCTAAGCCTTGTACCTTCCTTTAATACTATGATACATACATCAAAATTCTTTAATTGATATATACTTGTGGAATATTATGAAAACATATGATGCATTCAATATGAGCATATGTTCATAGCGTCTTTATTCATCGTAAAATTAAATATTGTGCATACAAGGATGTTCCAGGTGAATTTATTTTCAATAGGCTTGCTAGAATGCGACCGTACTGTCATAAAATATCATATTCCAACATAATATATCCTAATATAACTTATATATAGCATGGAATTTCACGGTACAATTTTTGCATAGATAGAAATGATATATCATCCACGTTACAGCAATCTGTTAGCACTCTATCTCTTCAAGGAGACAAAGTCTCAGAAAAACTGAAATTTTATCCATATGAAATAAAATTCAGGAAACACTTAAACACTTCTATGAAGGGTGTCAAAGATCATGTTGCCGTAAGGATGGCGATTAATCTCAATTAAACTTTCCCAAGAAAAGGTTTCAAGAGAGCCATTTGCTGGCTGCTGGAAATTTCAGACTATATCTAACAATATTGACTTTATCATCACTACATTTGCTTAAACAAAACAAGAGACAATTTTATAGAACAAATCTCATATGTCGATCAAAATGTCAGAATGAACTTCGTCCGACATGTAAAAAAGGGGCTTTATTTTACATAATTAACCCCCTTATTACATTAATACAGCGCATACTAGCATGTCTGTCATACAGGGTATCGCATTACAGTTTCCAAACCAATCATTTTGCAAGCGCTTCCGATCAAGAGATAACAATTCAGAAAATCATCTGAAATAGGAGGAAGAATAGGCATGTTTGCATATCTAAGTCGATAAAAAAAAAATCAGAAAACTGTCTCATAACATGCGAATGATTTTATGAAGAATATGTATAGAAAAGACTTAAAATAGCATAGCTACTGAATATATCTTGAACTTTAAAAGCAAGTCATTTCCAAAAACTACTTTTCAAAAAGTTATAGTTTATATATAATTCACGTGGTGCTTATCTTTTTATAAAACAGAAATTCTTAACTATATAAAAAGCCGATTTATCATATACTTTATTATAAACCGACGTCTAGCATGGTATTACAGTCTAGCTGTATTGATTATCTCTAGAGAATAATTGATCACATTTCCTTGATTAAGTATTTTCTTATTAAGTCATAGTCTACGAATTGCAGTTTCCATGGCGGTAACATGCCATGTTTCATAGTATAATTCAAGAAAACGTCAAAGTGAGTTAGCGCGTATCGATCGACTGTGATACGTATATGTATACGCATAAATATACTGTTTTGATGTTTATTTCACAGTTTCTGTAGGGGACAATTTTAATCACTATGACTTATTAATAAAAACAAATGACGCCCTTGAAACTTAAAAAAAAACAGAGGATAAAGAAGGGGGTTCATTGGTCATATCTCAGATATTCAGCAATATTTAGCGATAATGGAGAAGTATTGAATGGTTCTTAACAAAACGTCAGTTTACTGAAACTAATGTTTCGGTTATAAGTTCAAAAATAGATGTTAACAAATTGTAAATAAAAAGAAAAAGTGTCTCGTATAGTATTCAGCTTACCCTAGAGAATTATTCAGTTATTTCGTGCTAAATACGGTCCATATATTATTGCCATAAAACATTAAGTTCCCCGAGTTTTCAAGTTCGCAAACTGTGAAAATCGTCCAGAAGGAGTATCAAATAAGATCTTTGTGTCATACTAGAGCTTTCTCTCTCGTTGTAAAATCACATTGTTAGCAAGAGCAGATCGATATGTCTGCCTAAAATTATCTTTATTTCATTGAATACTGAATTTCATGAGCCGGAAAATCACGTTTATTTGAGTTATGTTCGAAGGCTTTTACGTAAATACCTTAGGGCAGTTAAAATGCATTTAACCCCTTTAAATTAAACCTTGTTTAAATGATTTTTTTTTCGATGCGTTCTAATCGTATGAATCAAAGCTCCTACTGCGTAATAACAAAACACACGGTACTGCTCGGCTTTTCTTGATGAACACAAAATTTACAGTCGAAGCATACACATGGCCATGACATATATAGACAGGGTTTGAAAGAATTCAGATTATTTAAATACACACACACACTATTCGCGTGATACGTAATCAATATCAAAAGTAAGAAATGATTGTTGTGTGTGTTATCCTCAGATATGAAATATGACATTACTGTTTTTTGTCTCAGAAACTTAGTTAAGCTGTAAAGTTCCGGGATCTAAACAGTATGGTCTGCTGACATGTATAAAGAAAAACACCCGGAATCATTTTTCGGCCGTTGGCCGTTTTGTTTTCACCTGAACTTCCTGTCTCAACTTAAAGGTGATCGTCAATAAACAGCTGATGAATACTGTAAGTTTTGATTGGTCGACTTAAAAATCTAAAGTATCCCTACGGAAAAGAGATCAGTTTGTTTTCTTTGTATATACATTCCTAAAACCTCGATTTTTCGACAGGTATATATTAATGCATGTCTTAACACTCAAAATAATTTATTCAACTACACAAAAAAACATATCTAAAAGACGAAAAACACATATCGAATTTGAAACCTTCAGACCCCTTCGAAACCTGGAAATCGCACAATGTATCAGAGCATAATACTATATGGTGGATGCACTCCAAGCTTGTTTTGTATAGTGACAAATATATTTTTGATCCCTTACTCTGACAACTGCTTGAATGCAGGTGACTCAAATGTTCCGAGGAACACCCATCCAGTTGTATTACCTGAAGGGACGTATTATGTTGTGAACTAGTCGTTCGTCTGTCCGATCGTCAGTAATTTCTTATCTGTTCTATATATTTTTAAAACTTGAGCATTAAAAATAAAAAAGCATTCATAATACTTGGTCAAATATCCTCTTATAAAGATGCAGAATAAACACTAAATGTAATTAAAACACCACGGCGGTGTATCCTTTTAAAGATTTTCTTTCTTTCTTTTTTAATAATTCGGCCAGCCTCTGGTATTCGACAATAGTGCGCTAGCAACATAAATTCAACCTAATACAACGCTGTGTCAGCTAAAAGGAAAAATGGTTAAAAACAAAGAAACAAGGTCGCCTTAGTCGTAAAGAGCTTCTGTTTTCTTTCAAACACCATTAGAGGCATTTCTACACAGATCATGCAATTGCATTGCTAATTTTTTTTTTTGCCATCATTCATTCTCATTTAGACTTTAAAATTCCACACACTATTTTCAATATCATTTATTCTAAAACCTCTTCGTTCTCATTTTAAACGCTCGACCAAATATCTGGTGAAGCATTGGTTCACACTCGATAAAAATGCATTATAATCAAATCTTACATACACAGACTTGACGCATGTTAGCAGGGCGAATAAATTCTTGTTTATCAAAAAAAAATTCTATTAAAAGTGCAATCATCATTTATGACTGCAAAGCTTAAATTTTAACTATTTTTGGTATTTGAATGAGACATGTGAAACACTTTTGCAAACATTTTTCTGAACACCTGCCGTCTTCCGTCGGGTCTGTGCTGCAGGATGTATAATTGATGTTAACTCTCTGTATCCCCTTATCTCAGACTTGTAAAGTACTTGTTTGCTTTCCGTTATCCGTAATATGGATCAAAAGACAACATTCTCACTGGCACTTTATAGCCGGAGTGGCACATCAAGATTCAAAACAAACCTAACGTCGCCTCTATTCACTCTTGTACCAAATGGTCGTTACAAATACCATCGTCTTTATCCTATTCGCAGCAATCAACTATAAGGACTATGATGTGATGTTTCAAAAAGTTTGATCTCCCTCAATTTCGTTACCAGTAAATGTTTCATTATCTGCTGAAGCATATATCGTGGTGTTTGTGATCGCCTGGGAAACTGAATGATGAGGTTCAGAATACAGGATATCTGCGGTTCCAAATTCTTAACTACAGCTAAACCGGTAAAATATATCTTTTTAACTGTAGCATGGTGCTATTAAGTAAATGTATGTCGATATATTGTTCGTTTTTTTTGTTGTTTTTTTGTTTTTTGTTTTTTTCAGTTTCCACCGGAAGTTAGTGAGCTACGAAAGAAGCTGTATCGAATGTTGAGAGAGGCGAGACGGCAGTATAGGAGGGCCTGGATCGCTCACCGACGGCAAACCAGTGCGAGACAAGGGTTTTTGAATGCGCATTATGTCTTAAAACGTTTACGGAAGTAACAGAGTTTGTAAATACATAGAAAATAGAACATATACTAGTATTATTTTCCCATACGAAACTTGGGCATGTTCTAGTAGTTTTGATTGTCTGGTTTTGTAGCCATTCATTTATATTGTTTCAGCACCAAATGAAACGTACTAACAGTGATATTGTCCTTTCTTACAGGGATGATATTTCAATAGTAAAATATCATCATGATACAATCATATCAAACTTGATGAAGATTGTAATTAAACTTTATTAATTTTACATCGATTACGAAACAAGTTCTCACAACTCAAATCAATTACTCTCGATGGCTCTGATGGCAGCGTGTGTGGTCATTATTGTGGGAGGAAACTCACGTGACTGGACGGACGACCACTGTCCCACGTACGTGATCAGGAATCGAACCCGGGACACATTTGTGAAGCGCATTACTACTACGCTATCCAGGCACTAGATTTTGTCCAGTACAAAAATTACCCAACTTTATGTGTTGTTTATATATGGCGTGAAGATTCATCTGCCTATTATGTAGTTATTACAGTTTTGTTTGATCTCATTAAAACTGATATACTTTATTATATAAAATAAGTATTGCCATAGTTGATTTTTGTGCACACGTAAGCTGTAAATCTGATTCCATTGCCTATGCCAGAAATGCTGATTTTATTTATTATATGGATTATGTTCCCGACAAACCACTTGTCAATGCATTTCTTGACAGGGTATGTAACTCACACGGCGCAAAACTCATACATTTGTGCAAGTCCACGTGTGTTCGTATTGTAAATGGCAGTAATTTACATTTGTTTCGCAGCACGGGGCTTCCATGAATGATTGTTTGCTTACAGAGGTACACTGTTCCTCAAACATTGATTTTACTTGTGTGGAGTGACCACACTTGTACTACAGTAGACGGCAGTCTTACAATGAGAGAAATATGTTTCGCATCATAGTCACATTGCCTGTTTTTAATATTTTGATAAGTGATTTTGATTTGGTAATCGATCATCCATGGGTAATTGATTAATAACTTTACCTAGACAATAAGAAATGTGAAAGATACTTTGTTTGCTAAATAATAAGAAGACTGCTTTTTTATTGATGCCTCAAGCAATGATAGATCGAACTGGTTTAATCAGGACTAATTCGATTATAAAATTACTTAATATTTAGAAGCCTTTCGTACTTTTCATTGTCATAGGTTAGAAACATAAAAAAATGCATTTACACAAGATGAGGCATAAAGATCTTTTTTCGCAATAAAAGAATGAATTTTTTATCATCATAAAATGAGTCAACTATAAAAGAAATTAAAACAGTCTTAACCTAAGGCGTTTTAAGAATATTTTTTAAAGTAAGATATGGCGGGTCTTTACCTCTCAAATACTTTAATGATTATTTTCAACATTGGGTGATTATATTTATCAATGATAAAGCAGAATCATTTTAATGATCCTGAAAATCAACGTGTACAGAAATATGGTTTCATGTGTAAACATTTAGGAATATTTAGATTTTGTAATGATTTTTGATGGGTTCAGTATATAAATATTAAAAAGTTTTAGAATATTTTCAAAACAAAGAGTAATCGGCAATTTCATACAACGGTAGCATGAATCTTTTCATGGATAATGTGTGTTTGTTTGTTGTTGTTGTTTTTAAACTATATTTCTAAGGGAACCTCGAATATGAGACTCTCTAGATATATTGCGTTACTCATATAGATGATTACTTTCCAGGATAAGGTTATCCTCACTTTCCTTAAAACTTCAGACAGCTATATTGCTTTGAAAAGAAATACTTTTGTGAAACTGAATACAGATTAAATCAAGAAGGGCGAAACTGAAATGTTTGATGTATTTTAAGTGATTTAGAGGGCAAAAGCACGAACATATCATAGTATTAGACTTTCTTTCGTTTTGAAGATTTGTCGTGATTGAAAAAGGCCACATTACAGATTTTAATGGCTACAGTATATATTTACTTGACCATAATTTTAATTGTAAAATTGTAAAACATTTTTATGTTTGTAAAAAGACTCTATTCTCCTTGCAAATAATGTAATGCACTATATGAAGAGAGCTCTAAATTGAGCCACAAAACGCATTAATTGTAATACATCATTTGCTCATTTATTTATTTGAGTCGTCAGATTCCTGAATGGCCTTGTGATTATTGATGCAGTGTCTGAAAGTTGAAATGTTGAAATGTCAATACTTTTAAAGATGAAGAAATGGAATCAGCATTGGTTTTTAAAACCGATATCTCAAGTATTGAAGCTATCCAGATGGTTTGCAGTAGGTCGCTGGCTCTGGATGTTCCACGTGCCCAGAGTGATATAGGGATCTTTACTAAGAATAAGCTAAGATGTAACCTCCAGTTGAACAAGGAAGGAAGAGTTGTCGTATTTCAGCTAGGAATAGCAGAGAAAGACAACGAGACCATAAAAATCCCCGGGATATTGTGAGAAATGACATATTGTCATTCCACGAAGAAACGGTTCTCACGTGTTACGTTTCTAAAGAATTCAGCTTTCAATCGTTAAACTATTTTGTGGCCTTGACATATGAGCCAGAATTTCATTGATCGATTATCTCCTTGCCACGAGTGATTTTTTTTTATTATTTCTTGGCCAAGAGATATCTTTTTTGCTATTAGTTTTTTGTTTACTTTTTTATTATCTGGTGGCCACGAGATAACTTTGTTTTTCGTTTACCCTTGTTTTATTATCTTGTGGCCACGAGATATCTTTTTTTTTTTTTTTTTTTTGTTTTTATTATCTCGTGGCCACGAGATAATTATTTCCTTTTTTACATGTCTCCTTTGTGCTTCCGTATATTTCACTTTCTTAGCGGATGTGTTTACCCAAATTTGTCTTTTTGAAAATTGAATTCCATTAAATTAATTATATCCTAATTTTATGTGAACATGCATGAAAGCGAAAATATGCAATCCTTTTATTTCTTTCGTTATGAAAGGGTTATTCTATTCTTTATTAAATATTTGTTTGTTTGATTAAACCTACACTTACCAAAATCATATGATATAAATCAATGGTACACACTGTAATGGTACACACTGTAATGGTACACACTGTAATGGTGCACACTGTAATGGTACACACTGTAATGGTACACACTGTAATGGTACACACTGTAATGGTGCACACTGTAATGGTACACACTGTAATGGTGCACACTGTAATGGTACACACTGTAATGGTGCACACTTTACTGTTTGGATTTTACCGGAGACTTGACAGATTTTTCACACAAAAGATAAATCCTATTTAACAAGATATAAAATAGGAATGATTACTGTGTCTGGGATCGACAAATATGAAATATGGCACCCCTGATTGTGTGCTGGAGAAAGTGTGTTTCACTATAAAGATATGACTTCAGTATCTATACAGTGTGTGTCTGTCGATATTAAAAAGAAAACTAACAGTTTCTCGCAATACAGTTGTCACAGACTTCATCAGCTATATCTAGCAAAGCAATGTTTCTTTGATATCTGTTCTATGCATATTGACCTTTTGTAAATGATAATGCAAAATCAGACCATTTGGTTTTTAACAGCAATCAATCATACAATACGTCTGCGAGAGAAATGATTAAATATGTATCTCTTAGAATACATTAAGGCTCGTCAGAAAGATGCTGATATGTCTCCTACTTTAAACGGGGACACATAGATTAAGCAGCATCTGTACAAACAATATTCCCGTTTTACATGTTTAACAAGGGGCTTTTGCCATGTAGAGCTTTTAACACATGCCTTTCCTTCTAAAGGAGATAAATTGCAAGGCAACCTGTATTTATAAAGCAATAAATTATGTGGCTATCTCTCTGTTTTTTACTAACATATTGAAAAATAAGTCTATGACGCCTAAGCTGTTGGCTTCCGTGAAAAATCCATGATTTATTTAGATACATTGTTATTGGAAGTTGTTCTTGAAGCTTAAATCTAAACCAAATGCAAAATATATGCATTGATCAAGAAGTCATTGCAAATAAATATTATCCAATACAATTAACTACAGCTTTCATTAATTAAATGCTCAGTATTCGATAAATGGCAAGAAACATTTACAGACTTTTCATATTTGACATTGTTGATGTATCCGTATAACTATGTCATATAAGTGTTTATCCTTTGAATTGCTTATATTGATCTCTATCTCAAGTATTGTTGTTGTTGTATTGGGGTTTACCGTCGCTGCGATAGTAGTTCAATCATATAGCGACGTCCAGCTAATTACAGGTTGAGATAGACCCCGAGTACGCAGAGGTACCCGGGTAGAACCACCGACCTACCGCAAGCCAGCTGGAAGGCTTCCTCACATGAAAAATCCGAGGTCCCTACCGGGATTCGAACCCACAGCGGTGAGGGGCTGAGAGATTTGTAGTCCACGACTGTAACCGCTCGGCCACGGCGGCCCCCTATCTCAAGTACAATTTTTTTAAAGGTTTGATATTGTGTAAATAATACATGTACCTTGGTCGACATTGTTACAACACAAATATTATGTAAAGCGTTTTAGATGCATAAATAACTTTAGAACACTTCCGACACTTATTTTGTCTCAAACACAAGCTAATTTAGTGAAGTAAGCATTCCCTAAACACAGCAATTCTGTAAGAAGTTTATGAGAATTTTCCAAAATACTTACATTCTTACGCTGAGGAAATATATTATTTCAACGAATTAAAACATTCTTTCATTTTAGAATTTATAATAATGTTAACACCAAATATCATTATCTAAACTATTCCAGATCTAACGAAACCTTTGGATAGAACTATTTTCATACAAAAACATGGTACAGCTGAATTTGAGACATGTTCGATCATAGGGACAGACAAAGCTAGCATTTTCAATTCGGTCTATGTCTGTACAGAAAATTTATCATTTCGACTCTTATGTTTCCGACTGCAAAGTGTTAAAGCGTTTGTCTTCGTAAATAGAAGATACTGTCCAAATCCAAAGCTAAACCTTTCTGTAAAAGTACAACTGATGAACTATTTCCTTGAATATTATTTAAATGTTGGACATTTCTTAAGTTACCCAAATGCTCAGTGGTATAGTGTCTGTTTTGCGTTTGGGAGGTATGTGTTCGAATCCCAGCCGGAGCACTTTCCTCCGGTGACCGCGTAAAACCAAAGACTTATAAAATTGGTGCCAGATGCAACCTTGACTAGAACTCGGCACACCACAAAATGGGTTTGGTATCGGAACTCGGAGTATTCAGTACTGGTTCTCCCCATTAACTTGTCTCCCGTGTATCGGTACCAAACACAAAGCAAGTAAAAGAATCATGGGGTCTGTTCTCAAACTTAGCTCAGGTATCGCACCTAGACTCCTTATTTCCAACCATTCTTCAGCAAAAAGGCGGGACCCCCACTCATGAGCAAGGTCTAAGATATTACCATAATAATCAGAAAATGATTGCTAGCCATTTAAATAGGAGATACGTATTTCGGCATTCAATATATTCTTTTATTTGGAAACGGCAAATTTGGTATCCACACTGCCTCAATATTTATGATGTGTTAATACATTGTGGCAGCTTCATAATTATTTAAAGAATACACAGACTTAATAAGATTGAAATGCTTTAAAAACAAACAAAGAATACCTTCGTCTTTTGTTTTAAATTCTAATGCTCCTTTCAAACAGCAGTAAATGACGTTTTGCTTTAATTGTGTAAAACCATTAAAAGAGGCTATTACTCCGTTACTCTTTTTTTTCTGTCGTTATTCATTTTCCTGATGAATTTAAAAATTTCTCACAATGTCTTTAGTACCATAATTGCTTTATTTGAAGGCCTTGATCGAATAAGCAGTGAAATATTATCCCTCAATAATCACAGAAATGCTCATCTATAATGAAAACCTCCTACAAGGTAATTGTACATTTGGAGGGAAAAAAAGATTATTTGTGTAGAATTAGTTTTTTGGGTTTTTTTATTAAAAAGGATTTGTCGCAATATACTAATTACACTCATTTAATGCATGTAAATAAGACCCCCTAAAGAGTATAGAATGACACAAAAATAAACGATTACTGAATTGAGTATATCATTTCATACATAGCCCGTGGCTAATGCAACTGCTATGCAAGTCATGTTAATATTAATGTTGAAAAAAAATGCAGAGTCGCCACGTTTTGATTCGACAAGTTATTTCCTCAACAGTTCTATCAACTCTATTACCTGCTTAGTCACCAATTAAAACAAATATATCTGGAATTGGGGAATTAGATGACATACCTGGAGCACTATTTTTAACCCTTTCCCTCATGTATACTCATTTTGACGCACTCAATAGGTACCACATAAAGCCTGATCTGCAGAAGAAAAAAAACAGTTAAACCTTACCAAATTTAATTACAAAATCCTCATATCCAGACCACTGAGGAGCAGCGAACAGCATAAAACCTGATCAGCCTGCGGGTTACTCGCAGGCTGATCTGGTTTTATGCTGTTCGCATAGGTCTTTTCATGGTGTCCTCTATGAGGGAAAGGGTTAATTAAATGTCATTTCTAGTCAAATTTGCCATTTAACGTGACCTTTATCTTCTTTTGAATGAAATTGGCTGTTAAATAACAGTAACAGTTCGGGAATTACTTTTTTGTATACATAAATAATCCCCGCTTATAGCCCATCAATAGTCGAAGATGAAAACATGTGTTAATTCATTCCTGTAATGTATGGAAATAGAGGTCAAGTAAAATGTCAGGTATGACGAGCAATAAAAAAAGCTAGTAAAATTAATTCACACAAGAAAAATTCACTTTTGATCCTATCAAAAAGCATTTTACTGCTGAATTAGTAGTTAATCTGTAATGGTAGTATCATACTATTTCCAGGGACTTTTTAAAGGAAGATAATGTGATAGGGTCTCTTATTTGAAGAGCATACCTTAGTTTTAGTGCAACAGTTACAAATCTCAAGCCATTCTATATTACGGTTTGACATCTGGCAACACTAGTTTAAATGAGGTATTTTGTGACCGTCGGTGTCAAACTGACCGTTTAACATTTTCTTTATCTCTGTACTTCAGAGGTATTCAATATGGGGGAGTGACGTGACTGTAACGGATGGTCCTTGCAGTTATCAAATCAGCTGTTTTCTAAACAGTGTACTAAACAGTGTTTTATTGTTGCTGGTGTTTATTTTAAATGTCTCGGACCGCTGTGGGTTCGAATCCCGGTAGGGACTTCGGATTTTTCATGTGAGGAAGCTTTCCAGCTGGCTTGCGGTAGGTCGGTGGTTCTACCCGGGTACCTCTGTGTACTCGGGGTCTTCCTCCACCTGTAATTAGCTGGACGTCGCTATATGATTGAAATACTATCGCAGCGACGGTAAATCCCAATACAACAACAATAAATGTCTCGAGTCCAATACGTAACTAGTCAGATAGTGTTTAATATGACATATTTGCCTTTGCTTTGCATAACAAGCTCTTGGAAAGGAGTTAACATTCTTCTTCTCTTTCATTGAGTCAAGCAGCACCCCAAGATATCGTTAACAAATTGATGGATCCGACATTTACAGATTATCAGAACTTAGATTAAAATTGATTCTGATGAAAACAAGCATTAAGTTTAAACATGTTGTTGTGCATCCAGAATACTATATCACCGAGACTGCCCTAAACGCAGTGTAAAGTATCAACTTGCCTATTGAAGGACAATAATCACTTTGAGTCATCGGCATAGACATTTTGCTTCAGGCCATGATTTCTTCAGATTTAGCCTAAAGCTTGCTGTACATTAGAGGTGTGCGGTCCTAAACCCGATCCTGGAAGCCCGCTTACTTTCATCAGTAAAGGATTTGACAATTCGCAGTCTATACACATTGATTTGGTCTAAAAGGAATTTTGACATTTTTGCAGGTTCTCGTGAATGGTCTTGATGTTTTTTTTTTCAAAACAGGAAGATGTTCATCTAGGCATATCTTTAAAGCAATGTTTGTATAGCTCCCAATATTTATTAGGTTATCTTGAATTATTAAAAGAAATATGGATAATTGGAGAAATAAATGATGTTTGGTGAAGTAACACCAAACATACTTTGATTCAGGAACTTAAAGTCGATTGCTAAACATGTTTTTTGTAATCAATACGAATTTGATTCTTCGTCTATGAGGATCTTAACAATATTTTATCTCCAACAGGGCTCGAAATCTCAACCTTCAGATCCAAAACAAAAAAACATTTCCATGGTCCAACAAGGAGTTTGACAAGTTGAATAGATTAATGAGCGAATGGTATATTTCATTGAATCTTCTCTGTGAACCTATCAACCGCTCCCACATCGTGCTTTATAAAAATATCATTTTGGTAAACAGATTATTTCCGATACAAAAATAATCTGCAAAATCGGTTTCATTACTGATACAAATATCAGTGCAGGAAAATGAAATTCGATAACTGAACAAATCTCCATGGCCGTGGAATTCTCCAGACATAAAGGTTTACTGTAAAGCACGGATATGCTAAAACCATTACAGTCCAAATTTAGCTTTCCGAGCCCGACGAATTTCATATTTGCACGAAGTAAAGCCTAATACCAAAATGTACTCGTGATTTTATGTCGACAATTTGAAAATAAAGCAATCAACATTTCAGAGTGTCCATCCTGACTTATATGTATTATTTATATCAAGTATATACACTGTACATGTATCATAAAACTATTCAAATTCGATAAACAAAGCTGGCCTGTGACTGGCTTGTCGATATTATATTTTATGTTTATGATGGCGTTTTCAGCTTTGCTGGCTAAATTTTCAAGCCTTAACATGGTTATTGTGGGATTTTTAGGAAATAAACGTAAATGTTGTCCCAAAATAATTTTATATAATCAACAACGACTTCAGACCTAGTTACTGCCATCAATGTTCTTTGTGTATCACAGTCTCACGCAAAAACAACTACAGTTCTAATATTTACAATTCACCAAGAGTGCTTCATTCAAGTCAAAAAGTGTCTCTTTATTGATAGCTCAATCTGTAATAGAAACATAGACAAGCCTTGTACTCTTAAGATAAGAAGTGTAGACATCAAATGATGCATAGTACGACTTAATACTGTGCATGCAAAGATGGTTCAGGTGAGTTGTATTTTCAATATGCTTGTCAGGTCGCAACCATATATATTTTTCACATCCTATAAATAATATATAAACATGAAATAGCCTAAGATAACCTTATATGACATACGCGATAACACTCTTTATGAAAGTGAATGATACGAATAAATTTTTTATATATATTTTTTTTTATAAAAAGGAAACTTATGTTTTTATGCGCCCGTCAAATTACGGGACGTATTATGGCGTGGCGCTCTTTGTCGGTCTGTCCTTTCGTCTGTCCGTAGACGCTTCATTTCCGCACAATAACATTACTTTCACAAATCACTGATCATGTTATAGTTATGTGCCCGTTATAGGCAAATTTCATGTGAAATGACCGTTTCCGTGCAATAACTTTTGAACGACTACATGTAATGAATTCATATGTATTATGAAAGTTTATGCCAATAAATTACAGGCCAAGTGTGATCTGGGTTACAATCCACTGTTTAATGATAGTTATTTGATAAGTTCATGAGTTTGTGATATCTGATATCACACAGAATGCATGTCCTATTACTCAATGTAAAACAAACTGATATGAATACACGCAACAGGAGAGGAATGTCGCAGGTTGATCCTATGGCTGATCCGTTGTCCTGATTAAATGCTGTCAGATGAAGTGACAAGATGTGGCGTTCCAGCATCGTGACAGTACTTTATCTTCTCTAGAAGACTGAAATACTGTCCGAAGAAAATAAAATTAGAAAAAAAAAAAAAAAAAAACACTTTCATTTCGTGTTAATCTAGATGTTGCTGTGAGGGAAGCGATTAATCTAAATTAAACTCCCTAGAACAAGTCTAGTGTCAAGGGATCCATTTGTTTGCTATTGGAAAATTTTGACTAAATCTAAATAACAATAGCGGCTATACCATCGCAATATTGATGGAACAAGAAAAGCGGCAATTTTACAGTGCAAACCCCATAAATCAATCAAAATAGCAGATTTAACCTCGCCCAGCATGTAAAATCATTGTTTTTACAGAACCTAAACGCATTTTCCTATTGAGACCACACATCATCTCGGCATGCCTGCCATAAATGATATCGCAAGAAAAGTTTCATAATAATCATTTCGTAATTGGAAAAGTAGAGATAATTTCTGCCTCCAACCGTTTCCAAGCTTTCCATCAAGCGATATTCACAAAATTATCTTTAACATATGGAAGAATTGCTGTGTTTTCCTGCCATGATAAAAAAGAATAATTGTCTCTTATACTGGGAAATGTTTAATGGGGAAATTTATTATTCATATGGATTTTCATGTAAATATAAAATATTTAATTAATGGCCGGTGTATAGAACATATACTGATTTTATTTCATGTTTCAAAGCAAGTGGTTTCCAAAAATGACGAAAACATAACAATCTATTTGGATTACGTTCTAAAAATATACTTTAGTATCATACGTCACATGATGCATTTTAGTGGTGTTTTATCTATCATTCTATCAATTTATCAAATGCAACTTTCAAAATGAAAAATTTTTGGCCTTAATCATTTACAACATAGAACTTCTAATCATTTACAAAAACAGAACTTCCACACCAAAACGTTGGTATTAAGCCGATATCTTATGATAATACTGTCTGGCGATACTCATGTCAGTATATTGATTCGCTCTTGAGAATTGATCGCATTTCCTTGATTAGGTCTTCTCTTGGTCTTTCATAGTCTACGTATTATAGCTTCACTGGCGTTAACCTGCCATATTTTATTGTATATTTTAAGAAAATGTCAAAGTAGGAAAGAGCGCACACGTGTATCATATGCATTAGTGTTTGTTTCACTCTTTAGCGGTTGATTGTGGCGTTTAAAGAGGATACGTGCTCTCGTTAAAATCGAGAGCAACATTCCGGATACTTAAAACTCAAAAAAGGAAACAAGGAGGTTACATTGGACAAATTGTGTACATGGGAATTCTTTTGTTCTTCTTTTAACATTATAGACAGTGCCTGCAAACATAAACCAGATATTCAGCAAAAGAGAGTGCTATCAGAGTAATGACACTTAATACAATGTTAAACACTTGAAGCGAATGTTTAGGTTATAAGTTGAAATACAGATCTTAGCAAAATTAAAAAGTATAATGCCCATTCTGCCATTCTGTACTAAATAATTAACTACATTGTCTTTGTTTTGTGTTAAATACGGTCCACAAAATGTTGCCATAAATTATCCAGTTTCCTTAACTGGAAACAAGGGACGGCGCAAATAAGTTTGCAAATTCTGCAAACCTTCCAGAATGGCAATTAATTAAGACCATTGTATCAGACTAGAGCGTTCCCTATTGTTGAATTATCACATTGTTAGCCAGAGCAGATGAATTCGTATTTCGTAATTCGTTTTTCATTGAATTAGCTTGACTAATCACGTTTATTTGAGTAATGTTCTGAGGTTTTTACGTAAATGCATGAAAGCCATTTTAAAATATATTAAATCCCTTTAAATTCAAATTGTTAAAATTACTTTTTTATTCAATATCATTAGAACATTTCAGCGTAATAACAATATACTGTTTGGATATTTTACTTGAGTACTTCAATGGATTGTACACAATAAGTCAAATTTTAAAATAATTCAGATTATTTAACCATGCGCATTCACGCGATAGGAAACCAAAACAAAAAAAGTAAGAAATAATTGTTTCGTATCCCCAAATATGAAATATTGCATCGCTGGTTTTGTGTTTAAGAAACTTAGCTTAACTATAAAGCTGCAGTTCCAGGATTTACAGAGTGTATCTGACGACGTTTTTAAAAGAAAAATAACAAAATCTTAATTTGGCAGACAGAGTCTATCAATCACAGTAGTCTTGTTTGATTGAATTGACTGTTGTTGGGATGCTAAATTATGCATACGGACGCATATTTCAGCTACACGTCTAGAAGATAAACGTCAAATCATAATATGTATTTTTATAATCCAATGTCTTTTGGGATATAATCTGCATCTTCTTTAGCGAGTCAAGCAATATTCCGATTGGACTATGTATGAGATATTGTTTATAGAGCTCAGGGCGGCTACATTAAATTTTAAAACACGCCTTGTTAATATGTTTTTAGACATGCGTCTAACCCACTATTTTAAAATAGCAATACGCAGAATAAGTATAATGGTGTATTATTTGGCCACGGTGATAAATACAATCCTTTAGAAGACTAAATTGTTATTAAATCAGTATGCGATCGAATCTAATATCTAAATAAGAATATCATAATCAGACACAAATTATAACAATTAATTCAGTAGCAAAATTTATTATTGATTATTATCCAATACACAAAACACATCCTTTATTTCCATTAGCTTTGGCATATTTTGTTTATGACACGATTGTTTATAAAAATGAGCGTTATAGTTCATGAACTATGGAATATATGTACACATAAAGACAAATCCGTTCATCGATAACGGAGGCAGTCGTTCCAGAACATGTAAACAAACTTTGGACCGTTGTGATCAAAGGGATTGAAAAGGCATTTGTTCTACATGACTTATGTATGTAGGTTTTCATTTTACATATCATTTATAATTTTATCTTCTTGGTAAAGAGTGGTCGTTTTTCAAACCGAAGTCTTTAATTATGCTGATGATGACTTAGGTCAACCTCTGGTGTTCGACGGTCGTGGTCTGCCAACGTAAATACAACGTAATACAGCGCTGTGTCAGAAAAAAGAAAGAACTGCTTAAAAACAAAGAAATAATTGCGCTTTAGTTTTAAAGTGCTTTTGTTTTCTTCCAAACAGTATTAGAGCCATTTTTGCACTGATAATGCAAAACAACAAAATGAAGCCATTGTGCTGCTAATCTTTTTTCTCCCAGTATTCATTCCCTGAAGACTTTACAATTCCACACAATGTTAAAAAAATCATTTATCCTTAAACCACTTCGCTCTAATTGTAAACGCTCAGCGGAATACGACAGATGAAGCTTCGGTTCACACACAACAAAAATGCATTTTAATCATATAATACATCCAAATAACTTTGCACATTCCTACGTGCATCTTTAATGTTAGCAGGACGTATAACTTTTTTTGGCAAAATTGCATCATCACTTGACCCTGGGAAGAATTCATTTTAGCTATTTTCGGTATGTCTTTCAGGGACTAAATGATGGATGCCTTCCACTCTTTTTACGTTAACAACTTTTTTTTCTGAACACCTGCCGTCGTTCGTCGGGTCTGTGCAGCAGGATACATAACTGATGATAACATTCTTACCAATTCTCAGACAATTCCTATGTGCCTTGATAGGGTAGTGATAACGCACCTCGCTTCTTACCAATACGCTCCGTGTTTGATTCCTGGTCTACCACGTGAGGGGTTAGAATGTTCGCCCGTCAAGACACGTGGGTTTTCTCTGGTCTCTCCGATTTCCTCCCAAAATAATGATCACATACGCCGCCACCATAGCCATCGAAAGTAATTAATATAAGTTGCGATAACTTGTTTCGTAATCGATGTAAAATAAATAAAGTTTAATTCCTATGTGACGATGATTCTAAGCAACCCCTCTTCCTCCTTGTACCAAATGGGCGTTACAAATACTATAAAGCACCTAAATCAAATCCGATGCAAATCAACTTTAAGGGCTGTAATGTGATACTTGCAAAATGTTTAGTCCTCCTCAATTTTGTTCACAGAAAATTATTCCAATTAACCTTTTCTATTTCATTATCTTCTGAAGTATTAATCGCAGTGTTTGTGGAAAACTAGACTTTTCTCTTTTGTTTCAAATCCTAAACTACTGCTAAACCGGTAAAATACATCTATTTTTCAGCTGTTTCATGGTACTTTAAACTAAACGTAGGTCAATAATTGATTATTTCATCAGTTTCCATCTGCAGTTATTGAGAAACAAACGCAACTGAATCCAAATTTGAGAGCGGCGATGCGACAGAATAAAAGGATCCGGATCGCATATGATACACACTATATCCACAGCAAACCAGTGCGAGATGAAGGGTATATATGATGTATGTATCTTTTAACGTTCACAGACTTAACATATATTTGCATGAAGATGCAAAGTTCGTAGATGCATTGACCAAATATGATATAATTTTCCTATACGTAACTAGGGTTTGTTCAAGTAGTTATTTGGTTTTGTAGCCCATATTTTTATAGTTTCAGCACCATAATGCAAAACGAGCTATCGGTTTCATTTTCCTTTTTTGCAGAGGACACATAGTTTTATGTAAAAAAATCATTGTGATACAACCATATGAATTAAACTTGATAAAGATTTTTATCCTCTACGATAATGACCTATACTCATGTGGTGTTCATAGATGGTGTGAGAATTCACCTGCCTATCATGTAGTTATTTCAGTTTTGTTTGTTCTTAATAAATACGATATACTTAACCATAAAAATGGAAGTGTCAACGGTGATTTTAATTGACGAGTTGGCTTTAAACCTGATTTCATTGCCTATGAAATAAATACTGATTTTACTAATGGCCAAGATTGTGTTCCCGACCAGCCTCTTGTCAGGGTATGTAACTCACATGTCCACGTGGGTTAGTATCATCAATGGCAGTCATTCACATATGTTTCTCAACACATGGCTTCTGTAATTGATTATTTGCTTGCAGAGTAACACTGTTTTCAAATATTATTGATTTTACTTGTGTGGGTGACCACAAATTCTTTTCCACGTAATGCATTACAGCAGACGACAGTCACACGAGGAGAGAAATCTTTTCCGCATCAAAGCTATATTGCCTGTTTTAGATAATTTGATAAGTGATATTGATTTGGTGATCGATTATCCATTTGTAATTATATTGATAATTTTACTCAGACTATGAGATATTTGGCAGCTCCTTTATTTGCTAAAACCATATGTGATAAGAAAACTGCTTCTTTTGCTGATGTGTCAAGCAGTGATAAAGCGAACTGGTTTGATAAGAAATGTGTTGCTAATAAAAAATACTTAGAAGCTTTACGTATTTTAATTGTCATCAGAGAAATATTGATTTATACAAGGAGGACTTTTTCGCAATAAGAAAAGAACTTTTTAAACACCAAAAAATGAGTCAGAACATTTTAAGAATGATCCAGCTAGAAGCGTTTTTGAAATATTTGAAATGAAGAACAATGAAATGTGACAAGTCTCTACAACAGTTTTGTGATCATTTTTCTACATTATCAATGTAAAGAAAATGAAGCAGCAGCATTTTGTAATAATAATAAATTTGATGCTGCTTATTGTATGTTTGATGAGTCTGGTGTATCAATTAGCAGTCAAAAGTGCTAACTGCTTCTACATTTCCTTTATAAGTAAAACAAAAGCAGTACCGGTAGATCTATCTCATCACACTGTGGGATATGGATTTTATTTTACTGATAGAACACAGTATTTCAACGGTTAGCATAAAATAAAAAATGAGTCATCTATGTATCGGGTCAACACTATTTCTAACGTGTTGATGCCACACATCTATCTGATCGCCGTTCTGCTGCCCCCGCCTTTTTCTACCGTGTGTACTTACAAGTTCCCCTGTCAAATATTGATGTCAAACTAATTACACTTGGAGGAAAATTGCAAGTTCACAAGAAGCACCGACATAAGGCAAAGAAACTGGAACGCTCCCTTGGAATAAAAAATCCATCAGATTTACCAGAACCTGAATGAAGAGCGGCTCAGCCATGGAGGTCCACCTTAATTGGTGTAGTCATATGTATTATGCTAATCATGTAATGTATGTTTCTTCCATTGATCCTTTTTATGTATTGTAACTGACTGCGAAAATGACAATACCGGATATCCATATTCAATGCCCTCTAGTGGGCAAGATATACGTGCACCTGTTTTCGTAGGCGGGAAAATTATCAATGGAAACTCTATGGATGAAATTGTGTGAAGTAAGCCAGTGGAGTGCAGCAGTTCACGCACCTCGAGCATGTAAAGTGGCCTTGGTTAATCTAATACGAATATGGCAATTAAAAGTATGGCCCTCACAACTACAAGATCCATTTGATTATGGAAATGAATAAAACGGTTCCAAAATACAAGCCACACCTTCTCATTTTCTGTTCCAGTCTATGCTTAACGCAACAGTAGGACTCTCAGTCCTTTGATTAATTTATGTTCGCTGCAGAAATTGAATAAGTTAGATAAGGTATGTCCCATACTTTGATCCTTGCGGTTTCCAACGTAAAACATGTATTGTAATTGTAATTGGTGCCTAAGCGTAGCTTAGTTTATGGAAAAAAATGTCTGAATATATTCTAAATATATCCGCAGATATCCATAGATAACTTATCCACATCCTAAATTGTGGTAAATACTTGATTTTTCAAAATAAATCGACCTATTTTGTATATGGTGAAATAGAAAGATATTCTATTGAAATAAATCGCTGAAAAAAGTTTCTGATTGGCCACACATTTAGGGTAACTTTTAAATAGAACGATGTAACATTTTTCACAATGTGAAGGAAAAAGGTTACATATTACAAGTTAACAGTATATATTGTAAAACAATTGTCTGTAAAGGACTTGAAAAAGGTTTCTTCCCAGCAGGGTTCGAAATCAACTTTCAAATATAGTATAGATAAACACTTCCACCGGGTCATTCTGGAATTTAACGACACCAAGTGAATTGAACAGCGGATGATGTATTAAAAGGAACATCTTGGGAATAACCTGAAGCCGTGCATGATAACAATACAATACTTTCGAGAAGAATATTAAGACACAGGATTGAAAATTAATCTGAAGAGTCGATACATTCAACTATAAATGTAAACGAAGTGGTGTGGAATAAAATCGTTAACCAAATACAATCTCCATGGCCCTGGAAAAAGTCTCCAGACATAAACCTGTCTTTAGAATTGTATTTATGGGAAAGAAAGGATATGCCGTAGCCATTACAGACGGTATGTAGCCTTCCAAATAAGACAAATCTCATATTTGCACGAAACTAGACCTTTTACTATGGTTTGTTTATGATCTCCTTCAATCGATTATCTGGAAATTAAGCACTTATGTGGCCGTGTACGCAAGCATCTCGACAAAATTACGAATTATTTCATTTCTCTTAAAGAAATTTCAGATTTGGCTCCTTATATATATATATATATATATATATATATATAACATGTACACTTCTAATAATAGGGATACATATTGTTATATTTGTTGCTGTCTTTATGTGAAGTTTCCTATCGCTGCGTCAGCATTTTGGACATAAGGAGAAGTCAACATAATTACATGGGATGTGGAAGAGATCCCGTGTACACAGAAGCACCCGGGTTTAACAAAAGTAAATTCAACAGTGGTTAGGGTCTGAGTTTTGATGGGTCATCGACCTAACCCGCTCGGTCAAGGAAGCCCTACTGGAATATTTATCATAAAAATAAGCCAGTTTGATGAACAAAGCTGCCCTAGCGGTATCTGGTTTGTCGATATTTCCAGTATGCATCGCGTATTCAAAAAAGGCAAATGCATAGTTCAGATATGTTGTTTTAGTTTTTATGTTGTTGTTGTTGTTGTTTTGCTCTGCTTTGCCTTGCCTTGCCTTGCTTTCATTCTTATTATTGTTAGACAGCAGCCTCCATAGTAATAAGCCGCTTGCCATCTTTGTTCTTACAGTTTATCATTACTATCTAGTTTCACTTTCGTTGGAGTGTCTTAGGGGATACCTTCCAATTACCTTGGAATTGGAGTCCCTCTTTACCATACTTTCCGCTCTGTGACTCCATGTGCCCCTTTCAGCAATAGAGCTCTCTGTCTTTTTCAGTGTAGCAATACCACGTGATCGTGACGTCACTAAAGGCACTAAAAGAGAATATAACTAAGAAAAAAATTAAAAACCAAATCTAAATAAAACAAATAAGAAAAAAAAACGAAAAACAAATATCGCTATCTCGTGGCCACGAGATAATCTAGCGATTTAATTGGTCAGCTTATTCGTGGCCACGAATAAGCGAGATTTTTTTTCTTAGGTTTTCTTATGTATATCTCGTGGCCACGAGTTAATAATCGTTTTTTTTGTTGTTTTTTTTTTTGTTTCTTTTTGTTTTGTTTTGTTTTTTCTTAGTTAGTAACTCGTGGCCACGAGATAATAAAAAAGAAACACACCATGTCCCATGTCCCCACTGTGCTTCCGTAACTGCGTTATACCTTGGAATTTGTTTGTATGCGAGCGGACTTCAGTTCCAAGCTATTTTGTTCCAAAGGTTCACGTAGTGCTTAGAAAAGCGGCTCAGCTGCTGATGGAGATCCTATGTTCCGTGGAAATCTTTTTTCCCCTTAGACTGACACATGTTCCTTATAAATCGATGAAGAAATGTAATACTTACGGGTAATTTTCTATTTTCAAGAAAGCCACCATTGACAGATTTTGTCTAGGTTTTGATTCCATAAGTAACGTCACAGCCACGTAGTATTGCTACGCTGCATTTTCAAAATAGCTAGAGCACTACTTCGAATCTCGGTCTGGCCATTAGTGGTGTATCGAATTTCGTGCGTTGGGTCAGTGGGCGACCCGAGTTGCTATGTGTATTTCGGTCCCTCCTTCCCGTTAAATAATGCAGACGTCGATATATTACCGAAGTACTGATGACGGTAAATTCCGACAAAAAAAAAAAGACAGAGCTAACAAAGGGCACGCTTCTATTCTTGGAAAATATTAGGGGATGCAGTGTAGAATTTAAGTCATGTTATATTCATAAAATATCATCGAAACCGGATTAAAGTGTGACATAAAGAAAAGTTATGGCGTTGCTAGCATGTCTCCCAGTATCAAATTTCTACATTATGTCACAAATTAACTGTAACTATTGAATCGATTTTTCATTGCGGTCCTTGAGCTGTCTCGTCTGGTACCCTGTGTGTTATGAACATGCATTTACTTGGTTAATTGGTAATATCCACTGGTTACGATCAACGCTTTTGAGAAGACCTTTTCAAAACTGTACTTGCCTCAAAGTACTGATTAAATTCAGAAACCGTCGAGGATGGGTAGTATAAGTGATGAAACTTGTCTCTAAGCTGACGTAATGGAAAGCAGTTAATGGATAAATGAATTATAACATCAGTACAGTTTTTGTAAAGTCTAGTCTTTGTTTCCTAATTAAGGTATTCTATCCATCATTAAATTTAACATGGTTCTTCAAAAGACTTCAGTGCAGATACAAGCATCCACTGACTTGGAGATATAGGTTCTATTGCTCAAAGTCTAAAACAGCTTGCATTTACTATAAAATTTCCAGTATAACTTGATGGACCATTATCACAATTTAATGATGGATTGATAACCTTAAAATTCGAAATCTAAAATCAGTAGCCCGTAACAAATATTGACAACCACCCCTTTCATTCAACTCTCCCTCTCTCTCTCTCTCTCTCTCTCTCTCTCTCTCTCTCTCTGTATTTATATCGCTGCTGATGTTGTTGTTGCTGTTGCTACTGCTGCTGCTGTTTTAATATTAATGAGTTTGATTTTGAAAGGGAAACGTATTATAAGTGGTATACTTATTTTTCTAGAAACTAAGGAAGGTGTGAGACAATTAAATCCAAAAAACAAAATTTGCAATTGTTTTGTCTTAATTTGAATTATCTTTAATAAAGGAGATATTTCAATACTAATGACTACTCTTTAACAAAAAAGTATTTTGAATTCCCTAGCGCTGTGGGGGAAGATATATTACAGTGTCACATTTACTATATTTACCACATATAACAATTTTCCTCAAGGACTTAAACAGTTATGTTGAAACGAATGTTTGTTATACTGATCTATATTGAGTCAAAATAATTATAATTCAAATTAGAAGGCGGGAGGTCGTGGTTCGATCCCCAGCCGTGACATGCAAAAGTCGTTAAAACTCGTACTGGTATAGATCCCTTGCGTTACGCTCAGTTTGAGGACTGGTTGGCCCGGTAGCAGGATAATGTGACTGAGTGTAGTATCATGCCACATGTCTACGACGTGATACTGCGGTGTAGCAGCATTATATCTGCCTCAAGTAGACATAGTCTCCAAATGACTGAAATACTGTCGGTGGGACGTTAAACCCAAACATCAAATTAAAATGATAAAATATTATGTAACGTTTCAAGAAAAAAATAGTGCATACATTTAGATTTGATTCTTTCTCAAGGGGACAAAGATAAAGTAAAGAAATTCGTGCCCACAGTCGAGTTTTACTATCCAATGCATGACTTGTACCTCACGAATAAGGTTTGTGCATCGATTGGTGCGTAATGTAATGTAATATACTTTTACCTCAGTTTGTAAATTGTAACTCAACATTTGTAGGTAACTATTCAGCCCCAAATCCGATCTAAACACAAGCTAACTATGGCCTCTGACCCTAATCTAAACCTTTACCCTGACCCAAACACCGAAATATATTCTCGTACAAGTTCCTACCTCACGAGGTAAGGTGTATCTGTTCGCGTGTAGGTATGTTGTATGTGAAACAATACGTCAGTACATATAAACGTAACTCTAATGAAGTCGAAAGCTTTGTGTGTCCACTCAATATGGATTGAGTTTCTCCTAAGAATTCATAATCGGCTTAAGTTTTTCTCCTTGGTCACTTCGACGGACGGATTTCCTTACATGCTCAAATCTCGTACTTCATACGAGCTTGCGAAAGGAGATTTGTCGGTGGATGCCTCCATTAATTTGCTATCACATCGTCTTTCCACAAGCTTATTTTGGATGAAAGATCTATGTCAACAAGAAATTTAATATCCATTATCAGCTTTCAAACAGAAACGGCTGACTAGTTTGATTTATTCTGTGACAATATTAGATATATACGTTCTTCGTCATAGTAGAATTACTCAGAAAATTGTTGCTTTAGTAAGACTGGTACAAATTATATACGTGATTAAAGATATACTTTTAGACACATAATTCATTTCAGATTCGGGAGAACATTTCAAGCAAAAAGTATTAGTAATAAAAAAATAATAATTTACACAACACATTCACATCTTTTTTAAATTTAAACTAAGTTACATATAAAAAAAAAAATAGATAATTGTATATTAAACGTAAAAAAATAGATTTTAATTTACTTATCAATGTTTATTTGATTGGTTTTATTTTTTACCTTCTTTTTTTCTGTCATTTTAATGGCATTGTCTAGACAAATAGAAAGCAGCCTCGCCGTGATATCACGCCTTTAACAAGTGGCATGATACCACACTCAGTCACATTATCCTGACACATGATATACCAGCCCTGGAACTACCCATATGTGCTCAGCGCCGAGCATATTGGAGATAAAACATACCATTTTAAAGCAGCTCGTTCACAGATGACCATTGACTATGAATTTAATTTTAACTATATGTGTATAACGTCAATACCCATATACAGACGCATGGTGACTAAATGCAGCCATCCATGATTTAAAGAAAAAAATGGGTGGTTTTCCGTCACAGGCAATAGCGTTACAAACGATATTAAAACCATATTCAATATTATAAAACATATATATATTTTTTTTATTGCCTTCATATGACTGATCGCATTAAGCATGCGCTCACTTCACAGGCTGAACTTACGAATTCGCTACCCGGAACTGGTGAAGAAGCCATGTTGCGAAACGTGTCACGTGGTACCACAAACACCTGTACATCGTATTCTATATTTTACCATTTTCCCCGAAGTGGCGTTTACGAAAATCGTTTTCCCGTGCAATGTATCCTAAACTTGCAGAGTTTATTTGTTAGGAAACAGACTTCATCAACATTAACAAGGAAGAGAAGATAAAGGTTTTTACGATTCCTGGGTTGGACCAGTACTTTGCGCCTGGGAAGGTTATGATAAATCCTTGCCCCCAACAGGATTCGAACCCAAATCCTTCGGATCTGCAGTAGGGTATGTAACCACTGGACCACGGCACCCAGTTTTCTAATTTCCACTTAATAATACTTGTTATATAAGGTGATCATTTTTATTAGCTTTGTCGTGTATTTGATTATTTAGTAAAGTAAGAAGGATGGAATGCGTTTCTACTTAACATAAATAGTTTGAGTTTTAGTTAGCGCTAAGTATTGTTGGTTAAATTCGAACCGATTAATTACAGTGTGAGCAAACAATTGGTGTTGTTTACAACGACAGTAATGTTGAAAATAATATATGCATAGCACTTTCAAAATAAGGTGTTATTATGTTTGTTTATGCAGTGGGTTTAATATCCCGCTGTCAGCATTTCATTCTTTTGAAGACTATGTCTTTTTGAAACAGATATATTTCTGCGACTCTGCAGGAATGATACCACTACCAAACTGGGCAGTACCCGGCAAACCAGTCCTGGAACTACCCTTATATGCTGAGCGCTAAGCAAGGGAGCTGCACCAGTACCATTTTTTACGACTCTGGTAATGTCGCTTTCAGGAATATATAAAATATCAATCAATGTTACATCATCCAATTTCAAATACGGTGTAATGACCATGTAATTAGTTAATTGTGTTCTCAGCTGAACATTTCCTCTAAAATATTGCATCGTGTGTGACATGATTATAAATTTCGTAGGATACATGTTTTTTGCCGTTTATTTTTATTTATTTATTTATTTATTTATTTATTTATTTATTTATTTATACAGACTGTCACGATTGGGTGAATGAACAGAACAGAAAAAAATGGGTGGTGAGATGGGACAGGCACCAGTTACTTTTGGACACGTATACATTGATACATAACGATAAAGAAATTGTCTCTAAACCTGGAAAAAAAAAGGTGATAGGCGACAGACAAAGAAAGTAGGGCAGTTAACGTGTACAACGCACCAGTGTGACCTCGATTTATTCTGTACATTTTATTTGTGTCAAACTTTTCATTATCGGTACAAGTCTCGCACACTTGAAAGCACTAGACAGTTACCGGGGTACCTGTCCCTATAAACATACTTTATTAAATTTCCAAATCTATCTAAATCTTCTTATCTTACGCCTCCTCTATAGAGACAGGGGTCTCACACATAATCAAATATTCTAAAGTGAGCCATCTCAGTGTTGTCCCCTCGTCTAACGGTATTATTAATCAGCGAGATCGATCCGAGCAAAAGTGCATAACTTGCAGGTTTGGGTGCTTTGTGATATTGCCTGAATGCAATTTACATTCCGTATCTTTGTTTGTCAAAGTACTATTTAGGTGAAACGGGTGGGGCGCGTCTGGTAAGGTAAAATAGAACACGTTTTCAGTTCAGCTGAATTGACAACGACGATAAGCGCTCAATAACTGTAAATCACACGAAACGAGATACAAAATACATGCCCCCATCAGATAACGTCCAGTCGTCGGCTGACACTTTGAGACAGTAGACGTCGGTATTGGACCACAGCCGGACCGTTTAGGGGAGCTTGCATCTACCGCGAGGATTCGTTCTGTCTCTATCTGACTTTGTTGGAGAAAAGAGCGCAATTAAAAAATGTCGTCTGCAATCTGTTTCATTGTCGTCTGCCTGGCTTTGCTGCAGACGGCCGAAGCCCAGTGTACTGAGGGACTACAGGAATGTCAGTGGGAAAACTGGGGAACGTGGACCGAATGCAGCAAGCCGTGCGGCGGCGGGACTCGAACCCGGAAACGCGGACTATGTTGTAAGTCTAACGAAGACATTGACACCTGCGCTAAACGATGTGGCACAACGGACTCGTCTTACATGTCAGAAAACTGTGGAAACGTCTGTCCAACAGGTAGGGCTAGAGTTACCTTAGTATAGAACCAAACTTTATAAGGCGAAATAAAAGCATAACAAACGATTCAAAGACATTTTCTCATATAAAACACATAAACAAGGGGACAAAATATCAACAGTAGTAAGAATAATATGTAAACTTTTTTTGAATAACCAAGACGATGGAATTGCGGTGACACACATGTATTTTTTCTTATACATTATGGAGAAAGTGTATATTTATCAACAGTTCTCACCATCATATGTGATATAAAAACTGAGGATTCATTTGAAATTCTTTTTCTACTTTTTTCTCATTATATAAAAAACACGTATTGACATATTTTAAACTAAAATTGTATATTCAGTTATTACTAGTTGAAACATTATTTTGTCTGAGAATTATGAAATACAATTTGTTCGTTTGCCAATTGCTTGCTTCTCTTGGTTTCAAAATGTTATCATTATTGGTATCATTATCAGAATTATTATCATCATCATTGTTGTTGTACAGTTTCAAGCAATTGAGTATCTGTCACATGAATCTAACAGCGTCAGCCGACAATATTTAAAT
>CM037787.1:51396833-51446833 GCA_021229015.1 Solen grandis | reverse complement strand
AAGGCAATGAAAAAAATGACAGATAAAACTAAGAAAATAACAAAAGTTAGATTAAGACAAAAACGTTGAAATTTAAACGGGGTATTATAAATAATCTAAAATATTTCCCCTCTTAGAGAACATATTTTAAGATATCTGATAAAGAGATAGTAAATTCATGTTTGCATGCCAAACGCGCTCATAATATCACCCTATTTTGCACGTGTAGGTGAATGCACGTACCAGGCCTTGAATGACACGGCGCTCGACGCCACAGACTTCCGATCTATAATGGACGGGAAATTGATGACCAACCCTCCAATGACCTTGTCCAGTAACGACCCTGAGTAGGTTCTCTCTCTCTCTCTCTCTCTTTCTCTTTAATCTTTATTTTTTGTTTTATATATTAATTTTTATAATGAGCTAGTAAATGACTTTGTATCGATGAAAATTACGTCACATCGTATTGAATCATTCCTCAGTTTGGGAAGTTTCAATGGCAAAAGGGAAAACAAAAGAAAAAAACTCGATTATAAAAAAATGCATTATATAGAAAAGCATGAAAATTTAATGTTGATTTTCGTCTTGTTTTAAGTGGTCGGAGAAAGGAATTTCCATCTTGTGTATGTTTTATTCATCTCCTAATTCGGAATCTATCAGATCTTGGCTATCACGAATGGCTGGCGTCAAAGCTTTTTTCTTTAACGATTTTCAATGGAGACAAACTGTCCAACTTCTTCTAATCAAGATAAAGTGGATGATAAAATATGGGCATTTATTATTTTATTTTAATGGTTTTCTTAGAAGTATCCTCAAAATAGAAAAGCTGATCTTTTGATAGCTGGTTCGTTGGACATCCAACAGCAAACGGTATTGATTCAGAGATACGGCAGCATAATTTGTTGCTGTTTTTGTCGTTGTTGTTTTATATTCTCAAATATGAAACAAGAAATATATTCAAAAAAAAGATATTCGGAGTAAAAGAAAAAAAAGAAAAATAAAGGAAGTAAATGTGTGACAATATAATACTGTGTAATAACGCTGACACGTTTCAAATGGTCTGTGATTTTAAAATAATGTTAAACAAAATGTTATTTGTCGCTAAATTTAGGAGATTTGATAAACGAGCACTAGCCTGTGAAAAAAAAAGACAGAAAGTGACCAAAAAATAATATAAGCGAAACATAAACCCTAATGATTCTTTTGTCAGATGTGCAATATTTCCTAACATTCGGGAAAACATTATGAGCGATGTGCTTTACGTGTTAGTAAATAAAATTTCAGAATGTTAGGAACAGCTGTACATCTGACAAAATGATAATTGTGACCTATGTATAGGGCATCCGCTTCACGTGCGCCCATTAAAATTTATATATAAAAAAAAAACTTATAGCAGTTTATCTGAATCGAAAAATAAGGTAGTTTTTATGTTTGAATTTTCACTGGATGAATTTTTATGTTTAAAAGGTTAGATTAAAATGTTTTCCAAATGACAATCATGCAAAAAGATATGCATCCTGTATCTCCGATTTTATGATGTAATATCCTAAAATAAACAATTCACTCTTTATCAGTAGATTTCGGCAAAACCTAGCTTTCTCAAGAAAAACATGTTGTTTAGCCACTACATAATGGACGTTAGTACAGTCACTATATATGTCCTAATAATTTATGCAAGCCAATAAAGCGGGTGCTTTTCAGAACTCTTCGATTGTTAACCAAGATTATATTGGTTCAAAAATAGGTCAAAATCCACTTTATTCAGCTTACGCCGAAACAAATCGAATTCTTGGGGAAGAGGAACAAGAGGTCTCCGTGGCTAAGTGGTTATAGTCACAGTGTCGCCATCAATTAATTTCTCACCTTTGTGTGTTTGAGTCCTGGTCTTAGAAATAGGTTGATCTTGCTGAATTTAAAAGAATTTAACCGAGTTGTTTCAACTTTTTAAGACTTAAAAATTCCTACCAGTTACCATATTGTTTGTAAACTTAGCATTATTTATCCAATAAATACCTAGATTTATACAAAAGATAAACAAGTGGGACAAGATGGCTCACCTGAGAAATAAATATCTAAACTCGATTCCTTGGGGTTTCAATTGGAGACAATGCATTAGGATAACGCTACCATCAAATCAATTAACGAATTGCAACTTAACTATCATAATAATAAAACAAATAATGTTTATTTGAAAAGTGAATTATATTGGGAGGGGAAAAATGTTAATTTGTTGAACTGCAATAATCGAATGAGGTAAGTTTCAGCTATATTTTAAGAATGCCCTAAAGACCCGCGCTGTCTAGTCCAGAAGGTCTTTCTTTCATCATCTAAGTACATAAAGTACATTTAATGTGAATATCAGACATTGCCCCGTGATTCTTCGTTGCAAAGTGGTGTTATAGAGTAATTGATAAGGTCTTTACGACTGTGAAACGAAATGATTAAAACTGAATTGAATAAACCGTATGTTTATATGGTGGTATATCCTTGTCATAATTTAACGGTGATATGCACTTTTCCTGCTTTTAGCAGTAGAAGTTTAAGCCCCGCCTTTATCTAATGTTAAGAGGTTAAGGTCAAGTGATTTTTGTGTAACCCATGTCAACCACTGACTACCAATTAACCAAGTGTAACTCTGAGTAAGTCAGTTTTAATACATCTTTAAACACTTGGAAATTCCATTACATATTCAGGGTATCTACACATATGACTCCAAGCTGGTTACAATATAACTGTACGAATATGTATGCTTCGCATACCGCCTATTGAACTATTGAAAGCCAGGCGGCCAGACCATCAGCGTATATAAAAGGAACCTCGGTGATACAGTCTGGCTTTTTATTGACTATATGCAGTTAATCACATATTCTTTTCGGAAATCCTCTTTTTCTTTTCTTTTCTTTTTTTTTTTTTTTTTTTTTTTTTTTTGCTTCAAGATTTCTATTTTTTTTTTTTTTTTTTGATACTTCGTGCCCTTAGTTATCAAAATTTTAAATGATTCCCATGCTCAAACACAGAGTATGGTCATTAGAATCAAAAGGGATTTGAGTAGTATGAAATTAGAGTTTTATCTTGAGCTTGAATAACTCTCCTGACGTGTGACTGTTGTATACAGGTACTGTAAGAAGACGTGTCAAAGTTTTAACCTAGAGAACGGGATGCGATGCTGGACAATCGAGATGACGGACAAGTGCAAACTGTATTTCTACCCAAGCCCGATGGTTTTGGCCAACCCAGAACTGGTCGGGCATTCCCCGGGGCAGACACTCTTTCTCCGCCAGTGTCCCAAGGGGGTTCTCTTTCTCTATCTCGTAGGCATGCAAGGAAGAGATATACTACAAAATCTATCTATCTATCTATCTATCTATCTATCTATCTATCTATCTATCTATCTATCTATTTGATGTTTGTCATGTTTAGAAAATATTTATTTATAAAGTAACATCAACATATTTTATCTTAAATCTTTTTCAAGCAATTAATATCTCCATCATTTATCTATCACATAAAGCTATGCCATTTGCAAGTTTTCTTTGGTAATGCTGTTGCTTTTTATACATTCCAACAACATGAAATTTTGCAAAAGATTTATATTTTCATACTATTATTCAAGTGAAAATTCTCTTTTCCTACATCAAATTTCTGGGTGATTTATACCTTGTACAGCGGTTGTCCAATTAACTAAGATATATGGTATATCGTGGGTGTAATATATCCAGCCATCAGCGGTGATGGGGATTTTACTGAAGCTTGAAAAAGTATATATTAAAATTTATAATAATTTTACATCTGGTATGGAAGAGGATAATTTACCAAAGATTTAAAGCAAAAAAAATAAAAAAAAATCGAGAAAGTACGATGTTTTGAAATAGAAAATATATATCATAAATCTAAAGTTGAGCCTGTATCAGCGGTCACTTGTATTAAGCGGTCAACCTGCATTTAGCGGTCAGAGGCTCGGGGGTTTTTTTTTACCATTTTCTTTAACTCGTTTAATAAAATTCTATATTTTATGACAACCCATGTGAGATCCTATATATATAACATACACCTTCCATTTTTAGCAGTGGACATTTAAACCATACATTTACCGTTATTTGCAAGACCAACTGCTCACAAACAGTTACACAAACAGAACACCATGTGTTAATTTATGTAAACAAGGTCAACCTTTGACTATTTAGTATCCGATGTAGGTACGAGATAGCTTCTATATCATACTGAGCTCATCTGGTCCATGTACGGTTCCTTAACTGCCTATCAACCTGGCTGATCCAACCGTTGTAAGTGGTGAACAGTTAACCTACTTTACAAACAAAACAAAACAAAAAAAAACAACAAAAAAACGAGTTTGTTTACCTAGTTATGAATATAAACTGTCAAAATACCAGTTGGGGAAAGAGCTAAAAAAATATAGTGCAGATGCAAGCATCCATTGACTTGAAGTTATAGGCCCTTTTGCTCAAAGTCTATCTAAAGGCTCACATAATCATTTGATGGACCACGATCACAATTTAACGATGTATGGATTACCTTAATATTTGAACAGTGGTACAGTGCAAGGCTACCGCAGCTGACATCGTTTTGGCCGTGGATTCATCGGGAAGCATCGGCGCGGAAAACTTCGAGAAGGTTCGGACGTTCTTGGAGAACCTTATAATGAGCTTTGATATTGACGGGGACTACTTCACGAGGATCGGTCTGCTGTTGTTTAACGACAATGTCAACTGGCAGTTCAAACTGGGGGAACTTTCCACTAAACTTGACATGCTAAAGGTAAGGCTGTAAGCTTGATGTTTTATTATGAAATCAATGTATGGTCCCGGTCCCGGTGCGTGAATGGTAAGAGCGTCAATCTTTTGACCGGAATAGCGCAGTTTCGATCCCCGGCCGCGATATATCAAAGTCGTTCATATGATACCGGGAAATTTTTCATGCCTAGCATTCCATATATTAGGATAGTGCCTAGTGCAAGGGTATGGTATCACGTCACTTGTCTGCAAGGTGATGTCGCAGTGAGGTAGCACTATCTGAAACGTGTTAACAAAGTCTCTGCAAGACTGAAATAATGTTGGTAGAGCGTTTAACAAGCCAAAAGATTAAGTGGTACTGTGTTTACGTCCTTTTCTGACCGGCACGACGCTACCAATGTTAAACGTCCCGCCGACAGTATTTTAGTCATTACTAAACTATGTCTACTTAAGTTTGTATCTTTTTGATCTAGTGTCAACATTACCATTCTGAGATTGTTGTGCGACTATTAAATATCAAATCCTTCTATAGTGTTTTCTTTCATGTCATGTTATTGCGGGCTGAGAATTCAATGCGCGCTGAAAACAGCAAAAAAATAAATAAATAAAAAATAAAAAGCTCTTGCGAGAGAAAAAAAAGTTTATTTACACGGTGAAAAACTGAGCGTATTGTTAAAAAAAATAAAAAACTCTCTTTTTTATGTAAATATTTTATGACCTCAGTGTGCCCAATGTAATCTTAGAACTGATTGCATTTATGTGCTTATCTTTGCTGAAATTCCGTTCTATTCGAACTGATCTTCTCTGTCATGTACAACAGTCTTAACAAACCTTGAGGAGATCGTGTTTGACACAATGTCAAGGCCGTATTGTCTGTGGTAGAGTGTCAGCAGACAGGGTGGTAGCTTGCATGTCTGCTGATCCGAAGAATGTGGGTTCGAATCCTGTTGTTGGCAAGAATATGACTTCTCAAGGTCGCTTAGTACTGGTCCAAGCCAGGAAGGACATCATCCTAATCGATACACGCAGAAACACGCTTAAACAAAAAGTAACAAGGGTTCCAATTCTAAATTCTACTTTTCGTTTCATGGGAAATAACTTAAAACCTCTATGTTATTGATGGTTATAACCCGCTCTTGTAATACTGTGTAAATCAATTATATATATATATTTTTTTTAAAAGTCTATAAATCATTTTAACCCTTTCCCTCATATAGACTCATTTTGACGCCCTCAATAGGCATCATATAAAGCCTGATCTGCAGAAAACCACAGTTAAACCTTACCAAATTTAATTACAAAATCCTCATTTCCAGACCACTGAGGATCAGCGAACAGCATAAAACCTGATCAGCCTGCGAGTTACTCGCAGGCTGCTATGGTTTTATGCTGTTCGCATAGGTCTTTTCATGGTGTCCTCTATGAGGGAAAGGGTTAAACAGTTTATATTCCATTATTCTTATTATTGAATACCACAAAAAAAAGAAAAATGCAAACATGTTGTATCTTTTTTTTTTTATCTTTTTATCCGTTGAAAATCCATGGATAGTTTAATACAAAACATAGTTTCTAAATGAATTCCGGGATGTTCCTCTCCGTAACCATTATTTATAAATATTCCAGAAAGCCATATGTGAGCAGCAGACACATTAATTTACAGTATTTATCTAGACATATTAACGTAAACTGAAAAAATACAGTACATGTGTATATAGCCATCAAAATGGAATATAAATTTGCGATACTCTAAGCTGCATCCCGTGGATTTTTTTCTTTCTTACAAAATAACTTCTGTACAGACAATTTAATTTCGTTGGTATGTGTTTCAGAAATTAAGTGACAACTCAAGACATTCAATTTCATTTTATAGAGTGTTATAGGCACCTACTGCGAAATCATCATTTTGTGCTCAAATTGAATTTAGTTGAATTTCGCAGCATCTTTACGAAGTCGATTTCGTGGATATATACATATATCTCGCCACCTGCAAAAATGCCTCTAAGTTGTTTACGTGACCGTGGTATTTTCTTCCCCATCCCTTGTTTTTTGGGGGGTTTTTTTTTTTTTTTTTTATACATCCCCTGTAATTTTCATATCGAAAGTAACAGATCGATATGGATATTGACCTCATAGCTATATACCGTGTGACTTATAATCTCCTCTGTCTGTCGCTCAGTATATATAAGGGTAAAACATGTACCCTGAAAACGAAATATCCAAAATACCTAAAGTTTAGCTCTATATCTGTCTCAAGCAGTCATCGTCTGCAAATGACTGAGATACTGTCTGTGGGACGTTAAATCCATTAAAAAAAATGGTCATTTTAATAAATCGATAACAAACATAACTAAAGGTCACGTTGTCAGATGGACTCTGTTACCAGGCTATCCAGAAGATGAAATACGTGATAGGAGGCACCATGACCCACGCGGCCCTCGAGGAGGTGCGGACCGAGGGTTTCGTCAATAACAGGACAGGGGTGCCCCACCTGGTGATCGTACTGACGGACGGGTTGTCAAGGTTACCAGGACTCACAAAGCTGCGGGCAGCCTACCTGCGAGAGCAGGGAATGCAGGTTTACGCTTTAGGTACATTTTGTTATGACTTAACATATACATATTAGCTTTATTTCATCATAATTTTAGAGGCTAATTTTTTATCATTTTAGTTTTATAAATATATTTAGAATTCATTTTCCTCTTTTTTTATTTCATCTTAAATTTTATATATTTATATTACGATTTTCTTTCTTTTTCGTCGTCGTCGTCTTGTTTTTCATTATCGCTTCTTCTTCTTCTCATATGCTATTTCATTGATACATACTGCTTATTTTTCTTATGTTTTTCTTCTTCTTTAATTACTGTTAAATCTATATTCTATGGTCTCCTTAGTTTTTTTACAAATTCATTCAAAGCCTCAATGCAATCTAAAACATTGTTAGATCAATTTGAAAGTGCCTTTAATCTTATTATCATAATCGAATCACGGCTTCCATCCATTACTTCATCGGAACATTTCTACTTGTCTACACGCAAGTTATTACCTTCACCAAAGCGTGAATTAAATAATCGGGAACCAGTGACAACCAGAATTAATGACTCCATTCCTTTACTTGATGGGTAAGCTTTCTCCGCTATCATTATTAAGGGTCTACCATGTTTGATAAATTATATGAATATCTGAAAAATTTAGCCGTGGCCTGATGTGATCATGTTTATTCATTACAGAGTAAGTATTATATAGACATTATCATATAGGAGTAATTATATAGGGATCCTTACAAAGGGATCCAGAGAGTCGGTCCCCCATTTGGAGACCATGTCTACTTGAGACAGATATAGTGCTGCCACATTGCAGTATCATGTCGTAGAGATGTGGCATGATTACCACACCCAGTCACATTATCCTGACACCGGGCCAACCAGTCCTGGAACTACCCATATATGCTGAGCGTCAATCAAATGAGCTATAACAGTACCATTTTTACGACTTTGGTATGTCGCGGCCCAGGATCGAACCAACGACCTCCCGCTCCTGAGTCGGAAAGTTTCTGATAGAGTTGAAGAAAAAGATATTGCATGTACAAGAAAACCAGATAAATGCGGAAGAAAATATTGAGTCTCATTTCGTTCCAATTATTAGTTATCTATGTAATACTATTAAAGTCATTAAAACTTTAATTTTCTTTATATATTAATTACTCATTTCTGTTACCATTTTTCTAGAGTAATTAAAATTAGATTCTCGTAAAAACAAAAAGATTTAATTTTAGTGAGATTGCTAATTTAGATTGCTCGATGTTTCTTTATTGGATTGGATCTTCAGATCGTTAAGCAAGAAAATCCGTTCACAAGAGACTCTCCTAAAATACAAAATCAGTAAAGATGCCCCATGTTTTGTTGCGCGACACATTCATTTTATATACGATTCATTATTACGAACTATTTTTCTTTTTGTAAAAAATAGGTGTCTTATATACATAATTATAGTTAAATGCTGAGATAATAATTCTTACATTTTATACTTATCTGTTTCGAAGGTTCTTAATTTGGCCAGTAGTTAAATTTGAGTCTAAGAGAGGATTAAAAAAATACACTGATCATTCTGTGAATAGGGCGTGGCGTCACTCCGTTAGTCAGTGTGCACCGCGGCTGTATTGTTTAGAATCGAACTTAAAACCTTCTGGTTTCTGGATCACATCATAAGAAAAAGTGTTTGCATCCCTAGGTGTGGGCAACAACACGAACCCTGGTGAGATTTTCAACATCGCAAGTTCACCTGAAGACAAGTACATCTACACGTTTGATACGTTTGACGACCTTGATGCCACGAATCTGACCTTCAACGTCAACTTTGTACCATGCAAAGGTCAGTAGATCACTAATCATTATTTTATACGTTACTATATTCTCTGCGAATTTATATGTTGACTTTTTTTTTTAAATAAACTTTCTTTATTTTACGACGATTGGACAGAAAGCGACATCGTTTTTGAAAATCTCGCTGGCACTTTTGGCGGCGTTCACGAAGTCCTTTTTGTGGGAGGTAAAAGGAGCGCCGGGAGAAAACCCATGTGTCCGAAAACAACATCGGACTGACATGGGATCGAATCCGTGTTGCATTGGTGAAAAGCCATAGCGTTCACCACTACCATCTGGACACCATTAATATGTCTTCTAAGTTTCAAATGACAAATTTAATGCTACATGTATATACATTGTGCATTACGATAAGGACGCGAATCCTCTAAACTGCTAGTTTTTTTCTTTCTCCTTTACCGTACTTTTAATAAGAATAATGACTAGCTTCAATACTCCTGTGCATGTTACAAGTGTGAATTTTATATATACGACATTGCAAGAGCAGGAGTATCGATCCTATAAGCAATACAGTCATAACATTGGACATCTTGGACAGAATTCTCTGCAGTAACCCAATAAACGCTTAACAAACTTAGCATATTTTCTTGACAAGACAAGTGCTTCTTAGCAGTCCAATGATATTTATCATGAATTAACGCTCAAGAAATACACTGTTATCACAAAGGTATTTGCTTCATACCCGACAAGTGAAGGTTATTCGGAACATTTCTATTGATTGAACGTTAAGATGACAGTATCATAGCATCATATTCATTCAGCCACTTAGAAGCAATAAAAATGACAGAGCAATGAATGGGATGATAATGAAGAGAGTTTGACCTTGACCTTGCTGAATCGTTCAGTAACCTCGGTGCCCGAACTTCCCGTCAACTTGTGCTATCCCCATCACAACTCACAGTTACATTGATTCCCGGATCCTTGTTGATCCCGGAAAACCACCTTATTAAGTCTTTACCTCATGTATATCCATGTACGAATCTATGACTTAGTTAATATCAATTAACTGAACTTAAAATGGTACATGAAACAATAGATTTTTTTTTTCTACAAGAAAGTGAAGAATCTGAGCTACACTATTTCATGAGCAGAGGAACTCCTGGTCAGATTCTGATTCTGGAAGGAATTGTTTCTGATTTAAATTGCTTTTATTGACAAGTCAACAGAGTTTTTATAATTAAAGGGTTAAGATATGCATAACCTATGTATCCCATAATGCATTTGTATGAGTATCTTTATGGCTTTTCTGACAGGCTACTCATTAGGAGCCAGCAGAGGTTTGCAAAAAAAAAAAACACTTCTAAAATGAAAAAGAAGTAATAATACTTCATAATTACTTTTTCTTTATTCTAATTTATTATTTTTGTATTGTATGAAATACATTTTTTGCAGTGTTTGAAATATAACACTGTATATAGTCACATTATTTAGATAGGTTATAGAGTATTTATTAAGTACATATGCACGCATACCCTCTCCAAGATTGTGTAATAAAATGCAATTGAAAATGGAAATAATTTCCTTCTAAAATAGATTGTGTAAATGGTCTCTTCTTTTAAAATTATCATATTTCATCGACAGATGTGCTACTGCAGAATATCTCAACTACTGTAGCAACAGTCATTCAGAGCAACTGTACCGACAAGGTCGACAACTGTGCCTCGTATGGTCGAGATATGTGCACCGATTATGCTCCTTGGGCACATGCGCACTGCGCTCTGTACTGTGAATTCTGTCAAGGTAAACGTTTGCATACTTGAATTTTTACACTGCTACGTTAATTAACATTTACTTGTATCACCTCCGTAACGTTATTTTCACTTTGCGAGACTGCGATTACCTCCCTTGAAACAATCAGTCAAAAAGATGTATCACTTAATATTTGACTGTAAGAACATTTTATTGGATTAGGTTTTATTATACTCGTATGGTTAGCTAATATAATATTGCATATTAACATATAAATATGTTTAACATGCAGATTAGTTTGTTGTTCTTGTATATATTATAAATTGTTTCAATACTAGTTTAGCTAGTGCACCCGGGTGCTATTTGTGCAAATTTAGCATAATTGTACGTGCTGCAGGCCCGCCCATGACCGTCGGGCCATGTGTGGACGCTTTGCCCAACTGTGCGTCGTACGGGTCCTACATCTGTGGGGAAAAGACGTATGTGAATTGGGTCAACAAGAACTGCCAGAAATTCTGCGGAGTCTGCTGTAAGTACATCTTTTGTCATTCATGACATCGCGATCTCGCGATTTCTCGACAGTTCTTGAAAAACACTTGTATATCGCAATATTCAAGGAATCGTTCTGCTTAATCAATGCTTATGTACATGCTAAATCAAATAACAGAGATTCAAGACCGACTTTTCGTTAAATTTAAATGTATAGTACTATCAGAAATCGCGAAACACCTATTTATTGTGAATTTTTATTGTTCCTTGGAAATATTAATGATACTGGAAGAATAGAATTTATTCATTTACTATGCACCTACTCCGAATGATTTAAAAATGAATCTACGAATATTTTTATTCGAGAAATTAATGTTAACGGAATTTAATGTTAACGAAAAGAAATGATTTTAGAGTAAAACATTTTTATCAGTGATAAAATCTGAGGTCTGAAACAATCTATAGAAATGCAATTAATTTAAACACTTTAGAAAACTTGGGTCAATAGCTGTGATAATTCATGTACTAGATAAATAGATAAACAGATTCTTTTTCTTTTTTCTTTTTTGGCTGGTATTGTTAATGACTGATGAAATTTTAGTTATTGTTATCTGAATTAAAAAGCACTTACTGCGTACTAATTGTGACAAGATTCAAGTTTTAAGATGTTGTTTCTAACAATCATGTGTGTATCCAGTCATACGTAGGTAGCCATTGTGTACAATTCGTTGAAAACATGGTAACATATGCTGCCATATGAATGTCTTAATTTCTTGAGGGAGCTTAAGCCCTTAAAGCCTGCATCCGCTCAGAGTATCTGCATTTATATGTGGCGTACAACTCAAAATTGGCCCGGTTAGGCCTACATCAGAATTTAAAAGAGAATCTTTCGTCATCGGAGATAGGCGAAGTAATACGAGTGCAAAGTCTCCTTCCAGTGTAACACTTGAGTATCAACTGATAATCCTTTAAGGTGGAACAGAAACAGATAAGGTGTCACTTCTTATGTTTCAGCGTCCGGAGAGACCACCACTGTCCCGACAACCATAGGGACGACAACACCAGGTATAGTTCCGGTCATATTTATTATTAACGCGATGGTTTTTTACAAGATTTTTTACACTATAATATATCTAGATGTCTACTAAAATGAACGAATTTTCTGGAGAAATTATTAGATCATATTTGCAACAAATGATTACTGAATTTGAAAAATATTTTCCAAATACTTTTCATTATATTACAAAGCATAATAGAGAGGTGTTGATATCTCCATTCTTAACATTTTATACTTTGTAGAAACAATTTTAGATGTTTCAATGTTTGCCTTATTTGTCAATGATACATTTGCAGATACTTATAGCCGCAATTTCATTTTTATGTATAATGTTTGGTTCCGAAATTTTAGATCGTCACCCACTTCAACAAAAAAAGGTTACACAATTTAAAATTAGCAATAATAGGTGGTTTTACAGGACTTTGTTTCTCAAAATGCAATATAGATTCTTGGAAATATGAATTCATAAAATAACGTCGATATTCCACCCTCTAGCTTTACACCAACATATATTTCTGCACTCCAGTTTTGCAAATAGTCAATAACGCTCTTTGTTGTGTCCAAACTCTAGTTTGCAAATAGTCAATAACGCTTTAAAGTTTGTCCACACTGTCGTTTACGCAAAAACGCAAATTTCGTGTCCAAATACTGCCATATTCTAGCTTTACAAACCATATAGACAAAAATGTTATTAATAAACAAAATCAGACGAATGAATCAAGTGTATCATATAAACCCTGAAAGGGCAATAAGCAACTGATTCATGCTCTTATTATACATTGTGCTACTCCTCCTATCGGGAAATAGTTGAAATAGAGAAAAAGAGAATGTGAAAAACATATTCTCACATTGCAGTGCCGATCTGCCAAGACACGATTAACACCTGTTCCGGGTACAAGTCGTCATGTAGCAACAAACAGTACGAACCCTACCTTAAGTCCCATTGCGCCGAGACGTGCGGCTTCTGCAAGTCTTACGAGACTATCCACGGAAACGCAGTGCATGGACAGAAGTAAGTTTGTCATTTATCTATCTAATATAATACATCTCGAAGACTGGGTGGCCACGTATATGGTTATTATTGTAGAAAGAAAACGACGTATCCAGAGTAAACCAATGTGTCTAGACAGGCGACCACTGAACCTTCTCGCGAATGTGACCAGGAATCGAACTCGGGTCGCATTGATATGAAGCAAAGTTCGTTACCACTACACTATCCAGGCGTCGGAATTATGACAAGTGTTGTTTGAAATGTTCGTTCCCACAGAAAATAATGTTGGAAAAATATGTTTACGTTGAGACTTGTTTTTGTTGTTGTTTTTTTCTTTACATAATATTGGTGTTAGCGTTTCACAATAACGAAAATAAAAATGACTGTGGTAGAGGAGGTAATTTTATACTAAAATGATGATGATGACGATGATGATGATGATGTGTTTCCAGGTGTCCGGACTGGTACCTGCCCGTGGAATGCGCCATGGAAACCACGGATTCGACCTGCTGTCCCTTGCCCAAGTGCCCAGCAGGGTATATCACTACTGCCGAACTAGATATATAATGGAGGATCCCGGGTCGTCATGCCAACACAGTTTCTCCTTTTTTTTTCCACAGCTTATCCTTGTAGCACAGTTCTAGCGTTTAAAAAAAACACGCATGCATATTTTCAAAGACGACAGTTTCTCTTTCTTTTCGATTTAAACATTAAGTGCACTCAAATTAAGTCCATAAGTTCTCATAAATAAAGCATAAAACTGTTCTGATAATATTAGGGGTCCACGCGACGTTGCCGGATATCTTCGTGAACAGTCGGTTATCTTCGTGAACAGTCCGGTCTGTCTTCGTGAGTAGTTTTCTTGAAACCAAAAAAACATGAACTGGTAATTGTAAATTTCCCACAGCTATCCCCCTGTATGTTCGCGTCACAGCCGCAAGAATAAATTTGTATTTTCAATTTCATAGAAACTGGCTGAAATCAATCTGTGAACGTTAAAAACTCTCCTCGTGTTTAAAATCAATGTTGTTATTTATCGTTGACCGAATCAAAATTGGTGTATTTTATGCTCATCTTTTGTGCTATGGTAGTGATCTGCAATTGAAAGTGGGGGAGCTACTGCGAAGTCTTCGGTTACTATTGGCGTTTGTTGAAAATACGAATAAGCTTTAACGGTAACTGAAATATATAATACCTTTCCCTTTTTAGTCTATACTAATTCACCATTGCCCTTGTCTAAGTAAGATCAATTAGATGCAACTCGCAACTCTGTTTAGAACTGTTGCATATCAGATCGAATACAGACATTGGAGTAATAAGACATCCATATATATAAGAAAATTAAAGTATGTACATAAAATAATAGTTTTTTTTTCTTTATCCCTGCTTCAAATGTTGCATCACAATGGCTTTGTTTACATAGGTTCAACACCCCATCGACAGTATTTTGGTCATCTGGAGACACATAAATGTTTTCGGAAACAAAACTCCAGTGACATTATACCCCACCCAGTCACATTATCCTGACAACGGGTGAACCATTTCTCGAACTAAGCTGCCAAGTAGAGTTGATAGTCATATAGCATTGCCAGTTAACATACCTCAAGGTATGTCGAGGCTGGGGATCGAAACATCTTGGTTACAGGGCGGACGCTCTAACCGCTCGGCCACCGGGACAAATGTTAACTCAACATCCTAACCTTACTCCTGGAAGAACTATTACTTAAGAAGAGGCATCCACAAAAAATAAATAAATAAATAAAAAATGAGTTTTGGACTTTTTTTTCCAAAGGAAACCGCAGATGTCGCGAACTAGGGACATTTTGTGTTATTAAAACTTTCAAGAATTGTGAGAGAAGTAACGATGCTTTTATACTTAAGATCAATATATTCATGCAATTAAGGGACCACGACCATAAATTTATTTTTTATATACGCCTTAATATTGGCGGTAGAATAATTTGGCTGTGTTGACGGTTTTGTGTGATGCGCCAAAATAAATCCACCGTCATCATTTGGAACGCCATTTTAAGTATAGACTAACTGAATGATATTCAATATATTGACCAATTGCTTAACCGGCCACCTAGAAGCGCCAAAACACTCGTGTTCCGAATCCGCCAATTAAAACATTCGTCAATAATTAGATGTATACTGCGTAATTTTTATGCACAGGCATTTTAAGGAAAACAGAAGTTATATTGTTTTCTTTTAAATTGTTTATTCCATAGACCAAAACCAAGCAATTATGAATAATAAGTAAAAGCAAAAGTAATAAAAACAAGAGGGCTGTGAAGGCCCTGGAATCGCTCACCTGAGAACCAGGTATTAGTGGTGGGGGAAAGAAACAGCAAATATCTTGTGATATTATGGAAAATGGGCTCTGCCCCCTGCCAGCCATGTTTTTCAATGGATCCAAATAATTTGAACAGTTTTCAAAGAGAGTGACCCAAGAAACATCATTCTGTACAAATAATACTTTGAAATCCAGGCAGTACTTAATGACAAGAAAAAAATTCAAGTTTGTACTATATACATGTAGGGAAAACGGGCTCTGGCGGGAAGGTTTTTTGACCGATCCAATCATTTTTTACAATTTTGGTTAGCAAGTCACCCAAGAAACATCTGTGCCAATAACTTCAATAACCAATGAAACATTTGGACAAGATGATTTTCGAATTTGTACTTTATACATACAAAGAAAACTGGATCTGCCCCCTGGCGGCCATGTTTTTCAACCGATCCAAATAATTTTACAATCTTGGTAGAGAGTGACTCAAGAAACTTCTGTGCCAAAAATATTTTAAATCCAGTCAGTACTTTGGACGAGAAGATTTTTGAAGTTTTTCACATTTTCCCCTTTTAGTTGCCATGGCAACTAGTTTTTGGCATGGAGTTTACATATTTGAAGCTTTGGAAGAGGACTACCCAAGGAACATTCCTGTTAAAGTTTATGAAAACTGGCCCCATAGTTAAGGAGCGGAGTTAAATGTTGACGACGGACGGCAGACACGACATTCATCGGTCACGATAGCTCACTAAACAATGTGGAATTTATAGTACACCTAACATTCCCATGTCCATGCAGGCTACAGCAAGTGATATGGTTTATTAGTTAGAGACTCAATCTTGTATATTATTTATGCACAACTGTCATAGTCTACCTTTAAAACCTGCACTTACTCGACTATAAATGTCTGACACCCTGCATGTCCACAGCACGGAAGTCTTGACAACCTTTAGCTTAGCATGGCCTTTGCAAAGACAACGGGGTCATCAGTTTGATGATCATCAAGTAGATGACCACATAAAAGGTCTTGACTCAATAAAGATGATTGAGAAACAGACAGTACAAAATATTGACCCCCACACACCTCGATGGTTCCTGGGACTCGTTACATTAAACTTCTTCGCACGAACAAAGATCTTAAGTCATAAGTGTCCTACATAGTGGATGTAAAGTCCTTATTTGCGATATGAAACGCCAGAAAAAGTGGTCCATTTCATTGTTTTAAACAAACTTGTCACAGTTTGTGAATAAAAAAAATCACCAAAATCCTATCATTTTGGTATACGAAGATTTGTTTTTTGTACATAGTGAAACGGATCCTAGGGTCATAACAATTTCTCTGCCTCGAAACCTTCATGCCATGTGGGAATGGAATAACACCATTGTGTCATGATCGTAAGGACACCGTTTACATTTATCTGACAAGAGGACCATGATGTGCCTACGTCAGTAGATCGCCCACTAGAGTAGTATCAGCCTAAATAAAGATTAATAGATTTACCGTGCTATTCCCAAAAATCAGGCAGATTTAAAATGATATTATAATAAATCAGTCACATGCACTTATCATTTTGGCATATCAACTTCGCTTTTGCACATGACTAAGAGGAGATAAATGGTGGAAAATAAAAATCAACAGTATGTGATCACTGGTTTACAGGGAAATAGTTTAAAAAGTTCCATACTGATTTTATAATGCGTCTAGTCGACACCCTGTGATCAACAATTTTCAGACAGACAGACTGACAGACGACGGAGAGGTGATCGCTATGTGTTACTTCTGCTTACAGCAGGTGACACAATAATACATCTAATAATATAAAATTTAGAGTAATTTAAAAAGGGGAATGAAATAAACGAAAAAAAAATCATCAAACACTTAATCAATCTACCATCAAATAAGGCCTCAATGATAGCACTTATAACAATCATAACACATAACAATATTATCATTCTTTATTACACCAGGGTCACAATATCTTCTATTCTTGATTTACATGTGACCTGTTTTACATGTGACCTGTTTTCAGATGGACAAAAATGTGGGTGAAAAAAAAAAAAGATTAGTCAAAATCAAAAATTATTAATGAATATTAGATCAGGTAACTTTATATTATTTAAAGAGACCCTGATTAGATGTCGGAATCTAAATTCTTAAACAAACATATAATTCAGTAGTTTAATCTGATCATAAATTTTTAAATTCGTTTTATTAGACTAAAACTGGACACCCTAAATGTAAATAAAAAATGTTTCTCAAATTAATGAAAAATATGCAAGTTTAAAGTTGTGAATCCCTTTAAACAAAAATTAAGAAAAAATCCTTTTCCGTGTATAAACCAATTTATGATAAAATATTAAAAGCCATGACTATTTTATATGTAGATAATGTACATTATACAATATATTGAGTGACAAAGTGCTTATCCCCTTTATGGAGCAACAATGCACTTATATAGAGCCGTTATTGCAATATATAGAATCGTATATGGACATTTTAACTTCATATAATAAAAAATCAACTTGACGTTTGGTGTAACCGCTCAATATAAGGACACACTCACTCCGTATATTGACCTTTCACTCTATATAATGCTAAATAAATTTTAATTTAAAAGGACAAAGTCATAAATTACATTTTCATTTATTAAGCTAATTCTACTCAATATACTGCTGTAACGTCTCTTCATAAGGAAATAGTCACTCAATACATTGACATTTTCACTTCATATTATGCTAAATCAACTCTATATGTTGATGTAACGTCTCTACATAAGGAAAAAGTCACTCAATACATTGACATTTTCACTTCATATTATGCTAAATCAACTCTATATGTTGATGTAATGTCTCTACATAAGGACAAAGTCACTCAATACATTGACATTTTCACTTCATATTATGCTAAATCAACTCTATATATTGATGTAATGTTTTAACATAAGGAAAAAGTCACTCATTTTTTATGCTAAATCAACTCTATATGTTGATGTAATGTCTCTACATAAGGAAAAAGTCACTCAATACATTGATATTTTCACTTCCTATAATGCATATAAGACAGTCATGGCTTTCCATAAAAAAACTGCATACATGTATATCAAAGCAGCTGAAACATTACTACATATATCAAAGCAACTGAAATAAACTAAGGTAAATGTACTGAATAAAATGTGTATCACTTTTAGGTTTCAGTTATTTCAAAGAATAAAACCTTACATGTGATCACAATATTTCAGAAAATTAAACCTTGCAATAACACAAAAAGCATGGTTTCCATAGTAACAAGACTGAGAAAAAAAAAATACTTTCAAATATAATTAGTATACAAGTCTATGCAGACACTGTTTTCTAGTTATCTATACAAACAATCATGGATATGCATACGTCCAACAAACAGTATTTCAATAATTTGAAGACCATTAAATATATTTTAATATGTTTAGTGTACTCCCTATGTGTATCAACCAATGGATGTGTTACATTGTGCTACGCCCACTCACATCATCCTGGCCCCGACGACCAAATCATAGAACTGTCCTAGAATCATAGAACTGCAAGGGGGACACATGAATACCAAATTACAACATAGGTAGGTGGTGGACGTTGGATAGAACACGTTACCTCCTGCTCCAGAGGCATTGTATCAAATTATTTTATTTTAAGACACAAGTAAGTTACATATAATGATATCATTTTGTAACACATGTATATCACATTAAATTTCTTCACAACGCAAATATCACTGACCTCAAGTGACCAAATACAACATAATTTTCATAAATACCTCGAAATTATGCATATGATCTATCATCATCTCAATACATTACTTTCAGAATAAAGAAATCCATATTTTTCAGATAGAACTTATTTTGGCATATTTTCTGCATTCGAAAAAGTGCAAGGATAAACATTGATTTTTTTTTTAACATGAGTTTTTATGGTCCAAAAACCTCTTTCAAAGAGCTTATATATTAAAGGTACCCATATATGTTAACAATTAGCAGAAGTTATATCAAAATCTGACCAAAAGTAGTTGAGAAATACGGAAGATAAAATATATTTCTGGAGATATGGCAAGGGGGACACTAAATGAAAATTGAAGCAAGCGTGACATGCCTACAATATAAGCAAGTAGGCTTTGTACTACTTAATTGTTGTGAAACTAAATGAAAAGAAGCTAAGAAATAGTGTGAACAAAATATCTTTGAGAAATATAATAAAGGGTCATAACTCATTTAAACTCAAGTGAATTATGACATGCCAACAACTACACTTGGTACTTATTAATACTGTAAAGTTTGATCAAAATCTGACCAAAGGTACATGTAGTTGAGAAATATGGTGGACAAATCTCGTATACAGACCTACCAACGGATGTGACTCCATTGTAACCCCCATAAACATCTTAATGGGGTATAATAAAAATTAGACCGATATAGTATGTGTTGCATCTCTTTGACATGGAGCCATTGACAGAAGTTGTGAAAAGTCAGTCACTAGGGTCAGTCAACATATTGAATAGTTCATAACGGGCGACCTTTATCAATACAATGTAATCAAACTACCACCAGACAAGCAATATATTAATGATAACATTTTCAGCAACCTTTATAAAATAAACATACATACGGTATTTCAATTTGTTTAGAAAACAATGTTCAGATGTGGACCCACATAAATAGACAAGCCTCCGTTATTTCTTTAAAAGACTCTTTGTACCTTAAATGTAATATGTTTTTTAAATAAAAAGTAATAATGTTTAAATTTGAAAAACTTACATTCAACAAAAAAGTCCCTTACAATGAAAACAAATTGATTATGAAGCTACATATATCACATCAAATAAAATAAAATGCCTATTATTTCCAAAAAAAATCAAGAACACCCTTATATTTATATACCCTCATATTTCTGAAACATAAAAAGTAATTCTGCTAAAATCCTCTAAGATTTACTCAGAACCACTAAGAATTACTAAGAAGGCACTATAAACTATTCAAATGGCACAAAGAAGTATATTTGAAATTTGTGATTATTTGAATTATTGTATTAGAAATAAAGAAAAAAGAAATGTATACATTAGGAATAGGTAAACAAAAGTTTCAAAAATTAAAGAAAATTATGCAAGATTAAATTTGTGAATCACATTAACCCTTTCCCTCATAGAGGACACCATGAAAAGACCTATGCGAACAGCATAAAACCAGATCAGCCTGCGAATAACTCGCAGGCTGATCACGTTTTATGCTGTTCGCTGCTCCTCAGTGGTCTGGAAATGAGGACTTTATAATTAAATTTGGTAAGGTTTGAGTTTGGCTTTCTGCAGATCAGTATGTAGTACCTACTGAGTGCGTCAAAATGAGTCTATATGAGGGAAAGGGTTAAAACCAAATTGAAGACTTAATAAAACGTTTATATATATAACAGTTTTACAGTAACAGTAAACATATTGTATCCTATTGATCATATATACATCATAATTTTCATAACCACTCAAACAATCAAATAGTGCTATATGAAAACCTTAAAAGATAATAATAATAATAATAAACAAAATAATAATCAACATACTGACAAGCATGATATTCTTAGGATATAAGCAACAACTCTACAAGCCTTTAAAAATGTCAACGTATCAAATACAATTACAAAAATAATGATGTATAATACAAATAAGTACTGGAAAAAAAACATTTTTATTGAGAAGTTTTTAACTGATTTTATAGGTGGATTAAACTTTTTTTTTTATTTAGTTAAATTTTTATTTTTAGAACAAAATTCCTTGAATATTATGCACACATGAAATAACAAGATATTTAATGAAGTTTGATGTCAATGACAAGAAGTGTCCCTTGGAACTGTCACCTGCTGAAAGAAGTATGATGGAAAGAGTGTAACATACTAAGTATGACAGACAAGAAGTGTCCCTTGGAAATGTCACTTGCTGAAAGAAGCATTATCTTAAAAAAGTGTAACAGACTAGCTGTGACAGACAAGACGATGGAAATGTGACCCCTACATGTGGAGAAGTGACCCCTACATGTAACCCCTGCTTACAGCAGGTGACACAAAAAGTTTCCAACAGTACAATATAATTATACAAGTGCATGCACATGGAATGATGCAAACCCCAGGAGAGTTGAAAATGTTATGAAGATAAACATGTCTGTACATTTACAAAATAATAAAGTTTCAAAATAATACTTGTACAAGGTTCCATTCCTAACAACAATGCAATGCATTAAATACTTCAATTCCTAAACTGGGTAAAAACATATTTCACCATTCCCATTTTTCAACATATTAAAGTATATGACTAAGTTGACTTCAACCATTTACCTTCATAATCAGCTGATTACCATTTGTTAAAACATGAAATATGTATTTTATTAGGGAAACAATGAAGTTTGTCCCTACGTATGTATTATTTAGCGGTAGGTATGGTTGGTGCAATATGAGCCCGTTTTTTTATGATGATAATGATTGTAAACCTCTCATACCAAACTTAAATGGCAACTGATTTACATTAACCTGACTTGCATGTCACCAAACATCGTAAATTAAGATTTTCCTAAATTTCCTTAACTCAGAACTTGAAGATCTCATACAAATTTCCTCGCAGACATGGAGAATAAAAAAAAAATAATCTCATTATTAGTGGGTTTTTTTCCGCAGAAAATGGTCTTCAAAAGTGTATTGATACAGAATTTGATATTTGTAAGATGAGAGAAATCTCAAGTTCTCATAAATTGCAAGTGTCAAATTCATTAAAATGGTAGGATTGTCACAAAATAAAAAAAAGTGCAAAGATCTATATGTATTACAAATATCATCACATTGAGACAAAGGTCACAGTTCTGTACATCATTGTGAAGGAATTGCAAGCAGCATGATAAAAATGAGTGCTCAAAACCAAGTGGGCAACATTTTTTTATAGTTACGAAGTTGTTTCCTTTATAACCTCTGTACATATTAGAGTAAACAACTGATATTTAAATTTTCCTTTAAAGGCATAATAAAGACATTAAGATTGGTAGGATTGTTCAAATCATTGTTTGAATAGCTGAGTAAAAATATGAAGCAAGATTAAAACATCTGTAATAGTTTGAAAAAAAGAAACAAAAACAAAATCGCAGGACTTGTACTACAAGTGAAAATTAATTGGTCTATTTATTAATTGTCATTGGAGCCCAATTTATCTAGCAAATCACATCCCCCTAAAATGTGTATGCGTTCAATCTTTATATTTTTCATGTAAATGATGTATAAGAAAAGCAAAATTCATGATTATAACATGTAACTGGTTTTGCACGCAACACTTGAGTCCCCTACCGATGAGGTGCATAACATTTCCATTATCAAAGCAATCAGAATTTTGTGACGTGCAGAATCTCCATACTGCCATCTATTCATATACCAAGTTTCATAATATTATCTTAAACGGTTTTTATGTTAACGGTGGATCCAGATTTACGGACATCCGACAAACCGACGGATAGACAGACGGAGGGAAAACCTATAGTCCCCTCCTGTAAACACCGGTAGGGGAATGACAAGCAATGACTTGTGAGAGATCACCCCTTACAATCTCCCAAGAACATAGATTTTTTTTGCAAAAGTCTTACTACTAACTATAACTTAGAATAAAACCAATCAATTGCAAGACAGCATTTAAATTTTATTATTTTCATTCATCTGTTTACTAAATTAAATTTAAAAATTATTTGCAAAATTTTTATATACACAACCTCTGGAAAATGAATGTGTGCTGGATTTGCATTACAGTTTATACAAATGATTGGTGTCTAGACCTCAAGTGTCCATAACATGAAGAACTCGAACTGAAATACTCCAAACAAACCCAACAGATATGTGCACCACATTGGCAAGACATATGATTACATCCATCAATTTTTTCTATTCCAACTGCACATTTTGGGCAACGTTTACGAGAGTGTGGCTTCTCATTCAGCCATTTTTTCAACGAGTTATTGTCTTCCTTGGCGCTTTTATACATAGCACATGTCATACCCATGTGATACTCAATATTACATGATGTGCAGATTTTGGTCTGACAAAGACTGCAAGTGAAGGGCTCTCCAGTTGAAGATACCTGATACACCATGTTACAGTCAGGAGTCAAACAATATTTGTACTCCTGACTCTTCTGTGAAACAAAATGACTGATAGCTGCTTCAATCCACTTTGGTTTTCTGACTACACCCCTCTTCACAAGAGATGTAAAGTCCCGTATTACAAAAGGCGTGTCACATCCTTCACTAGCACATGTGACAGGGAAACTCTTGCTGGATATCGCATTTTTTACTTGTGAGTCTAGACACGTCTGACAATATGCATGACCACATGACTCCAGGCGGTAAATCTCTTTGTCTACAGGGCAAAGACATACTGGACAATCTGGCATGTCAGTATCTGTCTCTATTCTACTTCCCTTCTGATTTTCTGCAGAACGCAACTCCTCAATTACATCAAGTGCACCCTTCAATGATTCTTCATTACCTGTAAGTGTGAGCTCATGACGCATGAAGTTGAGAGTAACTGCGAATAGTTTGAATTCAGACTGCATTTTTTCTAGGTCATGATCAAAGTAAGAAAGCAGTGCTTTCAGCATTCCTGGTGGATATCCATGTCCCTTTAAAGGAATTGTTTTCTCAGCCATTGCTCCACGTGTATTGATAAATTCTCTAGTTTCTTTACTGCTTAGCTCTGTTCTCTTTGAGCCTTTTACAATCAGTTTCATCTCTGTTTGATTAAGGTACAATATTGTTTTTGTTTCCTGTTTATGGTTTCCATCATTGTTTTCCATATCTCGAAAAGAATACAGACAAGTTCCCAACTGAGTCAAATGATATTTCTTCACCATCAACGATGTCATCAACTAGGACTTTCACGTCTGCTAATTTTCTAGGAGAATCTGCTGTTATGTCCACAGCATAATGTCCACTTTTTAATGGACGTAAATGTACCAATGTTGACGTCTGTATTTGGTTTCTTTCCTTTAAAAATGCATTAATTTCATCCTCTACTGCTGTAAATACATCTTGTCTAACATGTACAGACGTTTTGAATTCCTGACTTACTCTCACTCTGTTTCCATACACTAGGTCATGACTTTCCGTTAGGCCTTTTGCAGCCCTCTCACATTCGCTGGGATCTTTAAAAAATACTTTTGCAAAAACAAATGCAGTTTGTTTCTTAAAGTCATGTACAAGAAGTCTATATGTGTTTCCCGTGACATAGCTGGTAAGCAATCTGGAAATTGCATTTTGTATTATCTGCCTTTCATCTGTTTTCCAAATTACATTTTCCCTTGGTATAATTATCTTAAATCGACCTGGATTATCAGCTAATGATATACCAAGTGCATCAGCCAATCCTTCACATACTTCCTCCTCTTCAACATCTGTTGGTAATCCTTTTATAAAAAGATCCGACTCTCCACTCCTTTTTGGAATCTGCAAGTTGACTAAATTACTACGTACCTGTACAGTAGTCATCATTAATCTTGCCAAATCTTCAGGCATTTCTAGTTTTGTATAGCAATGTCCCTTTGATTGCCTCCTACACAATTTTAATTTCAGTATGTAATCACCATCAGTGAACTTCTGGACTTGAAGGTGAGTGGTTCAACTATAAAGTCAAAATCTTGACTGTTTCTATCACATTTACTGCTGAGACAGCATCTGCTTCATTAACAAAAGTAACTTTCCCCCAATCACTCTGGTTTTTATTGGCTGACCTTTGCTTCCAGACTTGTTCTACTTCTCCAAAGGCAGAGAAACAAGTCCTTAACATCCTGTTCTGTTTTGTCATCTTTCAAATGAAATTTCTGTTTCAATTTCAATACTCGGAACTGAGATGGCATTAAGATTGTTTTAACTTTTCCACCATCTTGCAGAAGAGCACGCACACCACTTAAACTATTTCCAATCATTTCCTCTAAAGTTTCAGACTTCAGTTGTTTTGATAAATCGTTGATTTCCCTTTTAACCATTTCTGATGCAATATCTCTGTATTCAGGGAGACAATACAGGGAAACCTCACCCAATGGTTTATTGGCATCAATGACAATGACTGTGTTATTGCAGGTTTCATGTACTAGATTCTCAAATTCCCTTCTTTTTTTGTGCAGTGGTCCAACAAACTTCCAAAACACATGCTTTCCAAGTGGCTGCCTTGTCGCCTGAACAACCTTCCTAGACTCTAAATAACTTACATCTATTTGAATTTCTTTCTTTGCCAACAAATTGTCAATCAATTCCTGTTTTACTGGTGTCACATTTGTGATAAAGTCAGCAGATGTTTTAAGAAGCTGACTGAAAACAACCCATGTTGGCTGTATACCTAGGGATTTTAACGCAGGAAGATGGATGTATCTGTACTTGTTGATCTCTATCTATGATCAAGTAACCTGCACTTTCATGACCCAAATAAAAGCAAAGGTTTGATTTCATTACTTCCAAAATCAATTTTTGTAGAATATCATCTACTTCTTCATTTGCTTCCCTTAATTCATACTTCATTTTCTGTTTCAATTCACTGTTCAGAACAGTCATAATTTCTTTCACAGTTTCACGTATTCCTTTCATAGATTTTCCATTTATACAATTCTGGTTACACCACTGACCTTTCTTCCTTTCCTCAATCTTGTCCCATTTTCTGTAAACTTCTAATGCTGTTAGCAGGTCTCCACTATTCTGACAGAACTTTTGTTTCTGTTTATCTGACTGGTTCTTTTCCTCTACAGAACTACCTCTGTAAAATATTCCACTTTGACTACTACAGGCTGCAATAACCAAGGACTCAATGGGCACACCTGCATCAATTCCATTCCTAACTAACACACCTAATCGTGGTTCAACTGGCAGCTTTGCAATCCATTTTCCTAGATCAGTTATAGATCTTTCCTGCACAGCCCCTATTTCATTAAGTGATTTCATTGCTGCTTCTAAGGCCCCATGCTTTGGTGCTTGCACAAACTCAAAATTAAGTGGGTCAACTCCTAATTCCATAAGTTTAAGAAGAGCCTGCCCAAGATGAACTCTCAATATTTCAGGACAACCACTCTTCTCCATTTCATCAAAGTCCTTTTTTAAATAGAGTCTGTGACAGATACCACTCGCTGTTCTCCCAGCGCGACCTTTTCTTTGGTTTGCTGAACTTTGACTGACAGGCATTGTATCAAGTGAGTTCATGTTCTTCTTGGGATCATATCGCATTTCCTTAGCAACTCCTGTGTCAATAACAAAGCAAATACCAGGAATTGTTATAGAAGTTTCTGCACTGTTTGTTGCAAAAACTATTTTTCGCTTTCCAGCAGGTGCTTTTTCAAACACCTTTTGCTGTTCATCAATCTTCAATCTTCCGTGAAGCTGCAAACATACAAAATCGTTTGATGACACTGATGCAATAAATCTTTCACTACATCTTTCTGTTTCAAGTGGTGTAGCCAAGAAGACGAGAATGTCACCTCCATCTACTTTGTGTGTTTCGTGGACCTCAATGGCCTTTTTCACAGCTTTGCTTTCATAATTCTCTGGAAAGGCACTCTCATTACCATTTGCAGTATCCCAAATCACATCAACAGGAAATGTTCTTCCTGAGACTTTAAGCACAGGACAGGAATGTTCTCCTCCAAAATATTTCACAAATACTTCGGGATCAATTGTGGCTGAAGTAATTATAACCCTCAGTTCTGGTCTTTTATCCATACACTTTTTCAACATCCCTATTAGCAAATCAGTATAAATGCTCCTTTCATGTGCTTCGTCAATTATTACACAAGAATAGTTTGAAAGATTTCCATCCTGCAGACATTCATTTAGTAAAACATGGTCTGTCATAAACAAGACTTTGGTCAAGGCTGTACTTTTTCTCTGCATTCCTACTCTATATCCAACAACTTGTCCCACGTTTGTAAGAAGTTCTGCAGAGACATGGGTAGCCAAACTTACAGCTGCTATTTTTCGGGGCTGAGTACAGGCTATCATTCCATCACCTACAATGTAATAAAAACACAAATGCTAAAAATGTGGCAATGCTGATACTGTTCTTGGAGAATTGATATACATCACAAATGCACAAATGAGAAGTTATAATATTAGTTGTTTTTTTTGTTGTTTTTTTGTTTTTACTGACTGGGTTTATCGTCCCACTGACAATATTTCCGTGATTTGGAGACTTTTGTCTACACAAAGACAGATATAATGCTGCCACTCGGCAATATCACACTGTAGACAAGTGGCATGATACTTCAACCTGCCATGGAACAACCCTTATAAACTAAGCCCAAAGCAAAGGAGTTATACCAGTACTACTTTTTTGACTTTGGTATGTCGTGGTTGGGAACTATAATATTTTCTACTTTGACGATGATTTTGATAAACAGTTCAAAAGAATATTGCACAAGAGAGCCATAGTGGCCCTAGATTCATTCAACTGAGTACCTGTCACATCAATTTTGAAATTCTAAAAAGGCAATATATGAAAATTAAGCAGTTATTATGGATTTAAGATGATCATTTAAGCAAATTAAAAATAACTTCTAAATACTTAAGTTATAGAGAGGAACAATTTTATTTCCTGTATAAAATTTTACCCAAAGGGGCATAAATGTCAAAACATTTTTGCATTATAATATTTGGGTTATCTCCCTTGTACAATTCTATATTACTAAAAGAACAAGCTGATCGTGCATACACTATGTATACAGAGTATCACAGTTATTCAGTAACCATTCAGTAGTTGTTTAATTTACATTAAAAAATAAATAAAATTTCACAGTTTGCGAGAATTTATGGTGAATCCATAGAAATTTGATAAATCTGAAAACAGATACATTACTGGGGGACACCGTATAGTGGGGTTTTCTTATTGTTCAAGAATACGTCTACTCTCTTGGGGGAACCTCGACTAGCCTCGCAACCCGTTACAAGGGTGTAACAATACAATGAAATCCCATTTTAAACACATGGGTCCTATTATTTATATTTGAGAATTGGCCCATTTATCTTTCGAGTTTATGTTGTGTGGCGTTTATACGAACACTTGGAAGGAAGACGCAGTATTTTGGTGTACGTATAAACCAAGATGTTCACGTATTCATACAGCATGCGGTACATATAAAAAGCATGGTAAATGGTCCAAGGCCAAGACAACTTCATAGCTGTGTGCAGTATAAGTGGGGCTCTTGACGTCATTCGTACCCGATTCAATGTTAATATCGCCACACCAATAACGGACAACGAATTATACAGCCCAAGTTTAACCTGTGCATTTTTTAGCACATATCATGTCTTAGATTTGTGATCTGTTATACTTCAGTTAGCCTGTCATTCCTGTAGAATTTGTTTATTATATGCAGGTCGCAATAATAGTATTATGGTTCACAGCAACTGCAAGTTTTCATATATTGGTCCATTCTGCATTATATTCCAATGCTGCAATAATTATCCTTCCCCACTGAAAATAAAAACACACACCTTTTATATGACAGCAATGTCAGTCCCTTTTAATTCTATCTTCTTCTTTTTGTGAGTTAAACTTAGTTTATTTCATTTTATTTGAATCATTTTATGCCATCAAAGGCTAACAGATGGCCAGTTTACCTAACAACTTATTCCTAGGAATCTGACAATACTGAAAATTTAGCACACATCTCTTAAGTTAACTTAGTAAAGTGATGGAAGACAATGACTATCAAAAAGAAATTGTAGGTCACTCATCATGGAGACCCTACCCGACCCTAGTGGGGATCGAACACGCAATCCTCGGCTTCACTGCAAAGTGCCACTATGGCCGGTTTATCTATGTGAAAGCCATGGTCCCTATCATGTGGTTGGGCACTGGGACATGATATAACTCATATCTATTCTGATGAATCCCAACCCTAAAAATATATTAAAGCGATTTTGCAGGACTTTTTGTTGCATCTAAGAACCCTGGGACTCATTTTTTAAAACAGATCAACCTTTGTAACAGCAATTTTTATAGGGTTATGTGGTGATTAATTGTGCCATATGAACATGAGATCTAAGAATGTTTAATTTATCTACATAAAATTATTGTTCTACAGGGTTATTTTAGCAACTTATGTGTAGACTTATTTTGAGGTGTACAGGTAAAATGTCAAGGTCACTGTGACAAAAATTAAGCCTGAAATATAACAAAGGGCAATAACTCAAAATTATGAAAGGTAGAGTTATCATTCTTGTGCTATGCACTCCTCCTCAATAAGATCTATCCACCTATGAAGTTCTAAGTTGATACCTCAAATACTCTTTGAATTATGCTCCAGACAAAAATTAAGTCTGAAAAATAACAAAAGACAATAACTCAAAAAAATATGAAAGGTAGAGTTATCATTCTTGTTCACTGCATTCCTCCTCAATGAGATCTATCAACCTATGAAGTTTCAAGTTGATACCTCAAATACTTTTAGAATTATGCTTCCGACAAAACTGTGGGACGGAAGGACGGACAGACGGATGGAGACTATTACTAAGAAGGTGGTGGGGGATAAAAAAAGATAAATTGGATAACTCTCAGATTTAAATAATAGGACCCGTTTAGTTTAACATGGGGACACAAAACCAATTTTGTTGCATTATTTTGATCTATCTATGAAGTTTCATGTTGATACCTTTTATAGTTGCATTATGCTCCAGACAAAATTATGACGGACAGATGAACGGACAGACGGATGGACAAAGCGACAACTATATGCTCTCCCTTCAAGAAGAATAAAAATTGGGACAGACGGGCCATTAGATGAAGTGATTCTTATAAAGCCCCATCCCTACCCTAGGGTAGTGGGGGTATAATAATTCAAAAGTTATGAAGTCAATAGTTATGTTTCTTACATACTGCACTTCTCCTGAAGGCAACCTATATACCTTTGACGTTTCAAGTCAATATCTTAACCTTTTCCCTCATATAGACTCATTTTGATGCACTCAATAGGTACCACATAAAGCCTGATCTGCAGAAAACCACAGTTAAACCTTACCAAATTTAATTATAAAATCCTCATTACCAGACCACTGAGGAGCAGCGAACAGCATAAAACCTGATCAGCCTGTGAGTTATTCACAGACTGATCTCGTTTTATGTTGTTCGCATAGGTCTTTTCATGGTTTCCTCTATGAGGGAAAGGGTTAAATACCTTTTGAATAATCAGTCACATTAAGTTTTTTCAAACAACACAGATGAACCTATGATTACAACTGCTGATCACCATAGGTCTACTTTCTCAAATCTTCTAAATAAAACTAGAAATTTGTTTTCATAGAAAACTGATGTCTCCTCCCACCCCCTTCCCCTCAGATACACATATACACTATTGAACAAAGTGACATATGCAAACAGTTAAAGTAAAAAGACTGACTATATTGATAAAGCTCTGCACAGAGTTATGGACATTGTGTGTGAGACTTCCTCTCATCAGTCTCTTTTCATAACTGAAATTTTGTTTCAATAGCATAAGTAGAACAAGAGTTATCTTGCAATCAAGAAATTGAAAACAAGAGGCCCATGATGGCCCTAAATCGCTCACCTGAGATAAATAGGTTGACCCAAAGAACATCTGTACCAATTTATTTTAAAATCTGGCCAGTAGTTTTGAAGAAGATGATTTTTAAAGTTTTCATTTTTTTTCTTTTTGTTGCCATGGCAACCAGAGTTCTATATGGATCAAGTTTATTTAAGCAACTTTTGTGAAGGTTGACCCAAGGATCATTCCTGCCAAATTTAATCAAATTCTGTCCAGTGGTTTCAGAGGAAATGTTGATTAAAGTTTTCCCTATATACATATAAGGCAAATAAGCCCCGCCCCTGGCGGCCATGTTTTTTATGGATCGGAAAAATTTAAGCAACTTTGGTAGAGGTTGACCCAAGGAACATCTGTACCAATTTATTTTAAAATCTGGCCAGTAGTTTTGAAGAAGATGATTTTTAAAGTTCTCATTTTTTTTTCTTTTTGTTGCCATGGCAACCAGAGTTCTGCATGGATCAAGTTTATTTTAGCAACTTTTGTGAAGGTTGACCCATGGATCATCCCTGCCAAGTTTAATCAAATTTTGTCCAGTGGTTTCAGAGGAGATGTTGTTTAAAGGTTTCTCTATATACATATAAGGCAAATAAGCCCCGCCCCTGGCAGCCATGTTTTTTTATGGATCGGAATAATTTTAGCAACTTTGGTAGAGGTTGACCAAAGAAACATCTGTACCAAATTATTTTGAAATCTGACCAGTAGTTTTGAAGGAGATGATTTTTAAAGTTTTCAAATTATTTTTCTTTTTGTAGCCATGGCAACCAGAGTTCTTCAAGGATCAACTTTATTTTAGCAACTTTTGTAGAGCCTCACCCAAGGAACATTCCTGCCAAGTTTCATTAAATTCTGTCCAGCGGTTTCAGAGGAGATGTCGTTTAAAGCAAATTGTTGACGACGCATGACGACAGACGAAGGGTGATCACAAAAGCTCACCTTGAGCACGTTGTGCTCAGGTGAGCTAAAAAGGGGGAAAACTCCAAAAATATTGAGGCTACAGTTATGAACTTTGTGCATGACACTTTCTCTCATTAATTTCTTTCCATAAATTTCAATAGGATACCATAAGTTGAACGGAAGTTATCTTAAGGACATGAAATTGTATAAACTGGAAAAACTCCAACAAAAAACATTTGAAATGGATTATGCTCTAGTAAAGTTTATAGCTTTGATACTTTATGAGTTATGCTCTGGACAAAAATTAAGTATGAAATTTACAAAGGGCAATAACTCAAAAATATGATGCACAGAGTCAAAGTTCTTGTGCATGACACTTCTCCACAATGCGATCTATCCACCTGTGAAGCTAAGATACTTTGTGATTTATGCTCCAGACAAAAAATTAAGTATGAAATTTAACAAAGAGCAATAACTCCAAAAATATGATGTGCAGATTTATGGTTCTTGTGCAGTGCACTTCTCCTCCATGGGATCTATCCACCTGTGAAGTGTCAAGTTAATAGCTTTGATACTTTCTGAGTTATGTTCTGCACAAAAAGTGTGACTGACAGACAGACGGACAGATAGACAGATGGACTGACAGACAGACAACTCAGATAAAAACAATATGTCTCCCCCATATAAATATGGAGGGTGACATAATGAATAATTAGAATAAAACAACTTTGAAAATGTCCAAAATGTTATTTATGTAGAAGTTTATTTTATTATTTTCCATGTGATTAAGGGGCATTACTCTAAAAATACTGATCACTGAGTGATACCATGTGTGCCCTTTAGCAAGTATGAAAAGAATGAGTACAATATCTTTAATAGGTTTAAAAATATTCTGTCAATAAGCAATTTTGAATAAAAAATTCTAAGTTAAAAAGGGGCATAACTCCAAAATTACTGCTTTAAAAGTAATGCCCCTTGTCTTACAACTGCGCCCTGTCATGATTAAGTGTTCAAAGTTTTGTGTTGATACCTTTAAAAGTGCTTGAGTATTAGGCTACATTAAGTTTTTGCACGACGACAATGACATGACGACAACCCAGCGATCATAATAGTATATTAACTTAATTGGTAGATGTTCAAAGTGGTCGTGAGTTACTACTGACCCCACCCACCTTAAACAGCCCCAATGTAGTTCAAACACCAATGAACTATCTATCCATTTGATGTTCAATCCTTAAGTAGTCATCATAGCAGACGTCTTGTAAGATTGGTATTCTCAAAAATCCCTCATCAAAAATGTACAAAATGAGCCACAGCTGAATCTTGTAAGGATGCCTTGACATGGCCTGAAACTGTACTTAACAATTTTCATGCTCTGACTCAAATATGCCCATTCACTTTAATAGAGAATTGAGCCTCAGATTGTATAGGTTCAGAGCTCCAGCTCAAGACATTTTTTTTAAATTTCATATTGATAAATTTTGCTTTATAATAAATTATCAAAAGTTGGAAAATTTGAAGTTAAGTATTTGAGCAGTATAAAATGAATAGGTAACTCATTATTTAGTTACTTTGACAATTATGGTACTTTAAGGTAAAGTCCCTGCAATGGTACGCTACATTTCGACTTCATGGCCTTTCACGGAGATAACCAAGGTTTCCTAATGTTTCATTAAGATACCTTTGGTTATCTTGGTAGAGGTTAAGTGGTCCAAGACGTAGCCATTACAGGGACTTTATCTTAAAGTACCATTATTGTACAAGTATCAGGGTCCCAAATGAGATTTGAAATGTTTATTTCCTAAACTTTTCCCTTCATTCAGAAAAGTCCCTACAATTTGGTGGTACATGGCTAATCCTGGGGGTAAAAACCATCTACAAGGGGGTAAATGGGAATAATGGGTATATTGAAATTTATATTTACCTGCAAAGCCGGCCTGGTACAAATACTGCGCAATTTGAGTTGACTTTCCTGACCCAGTTTCTCCAAGGATCACACAAACTTGGTTATTCCGTATCATGGACAAGATGTCTTCTCGTCGTGCATACATCGGCAGTGCTGCATTCAGCTTCCCGCATTCGATACCAAAGCTTCTTCTGATTTCCCTCATATTATTTTCAAACTTTGGATTATGGACAATGTCTTTAATTTTCTTCTTCATTGACATTAGATAATGTTCAAATTCTAACCTTTGATTTTTTAATTCTTTCAATTTATCTCCCCATGCCAAACTTTCATTTTTCAGTTTTTCAAATCTGTCAAGTGAAAGACCTCTCTTGGCAGCCAGCTGACTCTCTGTTTCATTAACATGTTTTTGCTGCATCAGATATCTTTTCATCATGCAAATCAAGTTCCTTTTTTGCAGCTTCAATAATACCTCTAATTGTTTTTTCTCTCAAATCATCATACTGCTTTTCCTTTTCTTCCAATAAACCTTTGGCTTCTAATTCATCAAAATGACATGTAATTTTACTCTCAGATCCATGGTTACTTCTCTGAAGTAAAAATCTAGCTGCAGAAGCTTTCTTATTACTGGGTAATCTTAATATCACGAGGTCCCTGCTGCCGGTTTTTTCTTTTCTTTTTATGATCTTTTTTATTTCAAATTCAATTGCTTTTGGATTTCCCATTCTATACATAAGGAACTCCTTCAGGTTCTTGTGATTAGACACATCATCAGACATGACAAGGAACAGATCTGTGGCCCTATCACGTGGCTTCTTATCTATGTTTGTCATTTTATTTACTCTACCATGCCTTCTGGCTGACTTTGGATGATCTGCCCCACTGGTACTTGACTTGGATTTCTCCTGCCCATCTTTCACAGATGAACGTCTTCCTTTATCCTTTTCTGACCTTTCCCCTTCAGGTGGTCTATTTTTTCCTCCAGGGTCCAAGTCCAACACTTTTTTAAACTTATCACCTAATTTTCTTCCTCCATCAGCAGTTTCGTCAGATTCTCTACCCCTTGTTGCTGCTTTGCTTCCTGATTTCAACTCCTGATCTGTAGGACCACTAGAACTAGTTTTCCTTTTAGTCACATCCATACTTATTGTATTAGTCTGACACAATATGATTCAAATTTTCCGTCTTCTAAGTCCACATCATTAAGATCTGCCTGACCTCAGTTGTTCGAACATTTTCTGAACCTGAAACAAAAAATGTCAAAGTTTTATGCTTTAATTTCATCAAGAAAATAATCAAATTGCTGCAAATATCATTAATTCAGATGTTTCTTTGAATTAGTTCCTTAGACAATTAACTGAAAGAAAATCAGTTTTTCAATACTTGTATAAAATCAAAAGCTTGATATCTTTGTCTATTTTCATATAATGTAATTAAGTGAAATTACACAAAATGGACACAAAAACTCATTGTTAAATGAATATTTCCCCTTTCTATGCTATTGACCACATTTAGGGGTCCTGACCTGTGTTTTATGACATACATTAAACTTGAGAGTTTCCTTCATTCAAAATTTCAAAAACCACCTGACTTTTGACATTTCAAAACAATTAAAGACCTTTCTGTAACAGCATGCTTTATATCATGTTACATATAAAAATAATTATGTTTAACATGAAAATTGATTATTTTAATAGTCTTAAAAGAAACTGTCTCTTACACTGTTGAGTCAAAAACTGATGATTATTCAATGCAATCACTAATTGATAGAGTACACAAGTCACTTTTTTGGTGGGGGGTCTTTTTATCTGGAGCACTAAATACAAGAATCTCAACTTTTAACAGGTAAACTTGCAAACCATCCATCATTAAATTCTGGTTGTAGTGTATCAAGTGATAGTAATAAGTTTATACTAAATGCAAGCCTTTTATAGACTTAAAACAAAAGGCCTATTTCTCCATGTCAGTGGATGCTTGCATCGAACTAAAGTCTTTTTAAGCATTTCAGGGATCATGATTATAATGTAATGATTGATGGACTACCTTAAGTAAAGGTTATCCACCTTGCATGTTTTAATTCACGGTATCCTACAAATGCAATTTTAAATAACTAAATTGTTTCTAAGTAGGAAGATGAAAACACTGTTATGGCAAAAATTCTTCCTAGCAAGAAATGTTTGTTTAATTAAAAGACTCATCAACAGTATTTCAGTAATTTTTGGGACTACATATACATGAGCCAAATATTGTGCTGCCTCATGCAATATCAAACCCAAGAGACAAGTGACATTACCTGTTTACCACACTTTATCACATTATCCTGAGCCTCAAACATTAGGATGCTAAACCAGTTCTATTTTAAAAGACTATGGCATGTCATGGCCATGAATTGAACCTATACAATGCCTGGGTTAGGGAAAGAATAGTTTAGGCATTTGGCCAACAGAAGTGATGGGAGATGTTTGTAGGATTACAGTCAGCAAGAATCATATATTCCAACAGTTGTTTATTTAGGCCCCTTGAGAAACATATTGTATTAACCCTTTCCCTCATAGAGGACACCATGAAAAGACCTATGCGAACAGCATAAAACTAGATCAGCCTGCGAGTAACTCGCAGGCTGATCAGGTTTTATGCTGTTTGCTGCTCCTCAGTGGTCTGGAAATGAGGATTTTGTAATTAAATTTGGTAAGGTTTAACTGTGGTTTTCTGCAGATCAGGCTTTATGTGATACCTATTGAGGGCAGCAAAATGAGTCTATATGAGGGAAAGGGTTATGAGTAAGATCTTCAGCAGATGCCTTCATATAGTTCAAGTATCCAATATTGGTAATACAATGACTTTGTAAGCAGTATGGTAGCTCAGTTGATTGAGTTCCAAACTTGTAAGCTCTGTGTCTCGGGTTCAAATCCTGATCTATCTGTACATTTTCTACACATGGTTATGTAATGTCCAAGTAGTTACCCTTGTCGCTGTGAGAACTGTGTAAGCATTCCAAGAACTGGAATGGTACTGGTTCTAGTCCTTTGCTAAATGTAGGGCCATTACAGTACAGTTCTCCAGTGTATATCACATGGACAAATTTCTTTTCAAATATACATGGGTGTATATTATTAAACTGCCCAAAAGTAATTTTCATCAGAAAGATATTTGTGTCAGTGGTCTGGTGGTTCTTCAATCCTGTAGGCTTGGGGTCTAAGATGGGTTCAAATCCAGATCATGCTGTACATTTTTCTTACCTGGGTATAAAACAGTCTTTTAGTAATTCAAATCAGTGTGAGATTTGTGTTTGTTTGTTGGATTTAACGTCCCACCGACAGTATTTCAGTCATTTGGAGACGATGGTGAGATTTGTGTTAGCAATCCTATATATATCAGTCTGTATCAGTTCTCACATTGTATGCAAAGGGTCATGGGTTCGAATCCTGGTCCGGCTTTACTTTCTTTTTCACCTGGTTACATTTGGTGCCAAAAAGGGGGCCATTTCAGTATAGTTCATCTGTATGTATCACCCTTTGGTTTGTCAAGATCATAGCAATTTGTTATGTCCTATGAATTCAGGGACAAATTCCAAATTCAGCATGTGGTGTAAGTGCACCCACTCAAGTCCTGGTCTGGCTGCAGATTTTTCTCACCTGATCATTTATAAATGTGTTGCCATTGGGTTAAAAAAGAAAATAGATATTTTGTTCTCAGTCCTTCGACCTCAGGGCCTAATTAATTCAGAATTTGAGGTGGATGTTATTTTTTTGGCCTTAAAATAATCCGTAAAGTATGAGTATTAATGAAACATTTGAACGAGAGACCATTATGAATTCATTCTCTTGACTTACTGAATCCATTTGAGGGGACATGGGATCAAATCCATGTCTGGGGCTTTAAAGTTTTCTTTAATTGTTGTATTACATTCATATGAATGAAACGCCTCTTGTGTAAACTCAATGTTGACCTTGTTGTATGATTCTCAATCTCACATTATATCTATCATTATTCATAAATTATTTAAATCAGTTATGCTATCAAAAGGTAAAATTCTTCAGTGGATCTATAAGTAAGATATTAAATGACTATAAACATATTTAATGCTTAATGAGCTCTAGTATAGAGCTTAAAAAAGAAAGTAAAATTGAATAAAAAAACTAAATTGAAATAAGAACAAAATCTGGAAAGGACAAGGGCGATTGACAGAAAGATGAATAAATACAATAATGTAGATGTAGACACTACTAATTATAAATACAAAATAAAAGGTAACATCAATGTTTTGAATCTAATAGACTAACTGTCTGTTATGGTGATCAAAAACAAACTTCACAACAAACCTTTAAATCACAATATAGGGTAAAATTGATTATCATATCAATTGATCAGATAGATACCAATTTTCAAATTACTGCATCTTTCTTATAAATGGATTGTCTTTTCGAAACTGGAAACTATGTTCTCTCATTCCATTTTAATCACAAGCATCAAGATGCCTGTTTCATTCGCTATCAGCTTAACTATCAACGTAGTTTTAGGGGCTGGGGAGGTATTAGAAATGACAAAATACACCGAATTAACAAATGCACTTCTTATTCATAGCTATATATCTTTAATCAGTAATTTCATCACACATTTGATTCAAATTATATTATATTATGTATTTTAAAAGTTTTTGTGTAATTTATTCTTTTGTGGCTTTTATTTTGGCGGTATCAATATGATTTCCGTAATACTGTATTACTACTGCATTTGATAAATATAGCTACTATCTGTACCCAAGATATGGTAGACCTAACTTGACAGATGCCGCTTACTTTACATGTTCTAACAAAGATACTGAAGTGAATATATTGAATAGATCGATATATAGATATTGTTTAGTGCTTAATAAAATTGTGAAAATATTGGAGTTTTCTCTCTTATAACCAACAGGTTTCAGTATGAACTATTTTTAACCTCAGAACTTCTTCTGCGTAGTTATACTACGAAATGTTAAAATTGACATGACAGGCTGTTGTCAATCGATTTGAAATTGCTAAATTGAAATTACTAAAGACTGCTGCGCATGCACACGCAGTCTAAAAACAGGAAATGCAATTATGTACACACACATCTTATCAGTGCTGGCAATTTGTCAATATATCATAGCTAACTTATGCACTATACACACACATGTACAACCAGATTATAACAGATAATCATGCGGCAAGCATTACATACATACTGATTTCTTGATAAGAATTCATGACATTAGGTTAGTGGTAATGTACATGACAGATCTGTTTAAGATTGTAGGCTGGAATTTGTCATGACCCTCCCTGGCACAAAGTACTAGTCCAACTCAAGAACCATCAAGGAGTGTTTGTACAGTTGTAAGTACAGTTGAACCTCGCCAAACCGAACATCATTAAACCAAATTCCTCGCCATTTCGAAGTTTATTTTCGGTCCCGATTTCTTCCCTTCTTATTTTAACTAAAAATAAAATGTTTTATCCGAATTTTGCTATTTCGATTTTTAGCTATTTCGAAGTAAAAATCCCGGTCCCGAGGTCGCAATTCATGTACATTTTTCAATTTTTATTTCGAAGTCCAATTTCATAAATTTTTGTGAACTAATTATTGTCCTTATTATCAATCGTATCCGGGTCAGTAACCAAGTTTATGTTGCAGAGGCACCTGGAGTGATGGATCAGGAAAGTTTTTAACACCTTTTTTCGAGACTGGGTTGGGCAACGTGTGTCCCTCCGGAAATGTTGATTATTGCTAATCGATGTCTGACAGGTTGCATGATATGCACGTGCCAGCAGATATACCCAGGTGTCAAATCTTTAGTACATTCCATATCATCGCGTTCGTCACCGGCATGCGACTACTCATGAAGCAGCAGATCAACAGTAAAAATATGTATCATTGTTTGACATGGTAGAATGATTATGTTCATCAGAAGCATCTAAGTAGATCATGATATATTTTCATTACTTTATATAACTTGCAAATAGTATATAAGTACACCTAATGGTGGTTTTCACGGCATAACGATTTACACAATATGCACTTGTAATGAAAACGCGGACATGCATGCGCGCTCACAAACTGAAATTTTCCATCAGATCTTTAATCTGAATAATCGTTATTTCGAAATTTTCAGCTTGGTCCCTAGGACTTCGATTTAATGAGGTTCTACTGTACTTGTCTCCCAATCAACATTAGAAGAAAGACATTTTAACTTCAAAAAGCATTCTTATCAACTATCAAGACATAACTCAACTCTCTGAAGAACTTTCTAATATGGACAATGATTTATTTCTTAGAGAAGTTTCATACATCTCCAATGTGCTTATAACTGCCAAAAACTTACAACATTACAAGTTTACAACAGCCAAAATACACCACTTCAGGTGACCTTGACCTTAAAGTTGTAAAGCATGTTCAACACAATCGTAACTATATGGCTGCCATACAATATTAATATTATAACAATAATAATGCGCACTACTTGATTTCTTAGAGAATAATTATCATAACAACTCTTTAGTTTTGGGACACTTTCCATTCAATATCTAATTTTACTGACTTTCAATTTTGGGGAAACTTTAAGTCTATATTTTTGGGGGCAATGACCAGTGTCATTTATACATGTATTGGCCTGCATTTTAGATTGACAGAGCATGAGTTTTATTTTACCATGAAATTTACTTAACACAGGTGTTTGTTTTACTATATTTCATGTTCTCTGGGCTGTTCTCTAGGATGCAATGAACCAGGGGTTTGGCAGTGCTTGGTATAATTTGTGATTTCAACTCCAACCAGTCAGACATGGAAAAAATCAGAAGTGTATATTTATTCACGTTGAACAATAAGTGTAATTTTACACCAGAATGTAGATATGTTGCTCTTTGCTAGGTATATGTCTCATTTCAGAGTGAAATGGACTATATAATTGACCAAATAAACCCAGGGAACAAAATGAAGAATAAAGGTAGAGTAAGTCGACACTCTATCAAGAAATTATCTTTGTTCACACTGATTCAAGATGGGCGTATTTTAAGCGTACAAAGTCTGTACTGAACGATAACCTAGGTGGATAGTTATTACAGGCAGTAAAGATATTTTATGCTATATACATATATATATATATATGCACTGGTACCCACGGGCAACAGCATGGCAGGTATCCAGTAAAGAGATGGGCTTGCTTCAACCCTCTGGTTCCAGCATGTGTTTTATACATTATCTTAATGAAGACTCAAATTGTATGAAAATCCTTCGAGACAGAAAAGGAGACATGGAGCATAGATGAAATCAAAGGTTTAAACTATTGACCTTGACCTAGAGCTGAAACATACATAGGTTCTGCACTGAGATAAACATTTGACCAAGTTGAATGAAAATCCTTTCAGGGGTAAAGGAGATATGGAGCTGACACAAAATCAAAGGTTCAACCTAATGACCTAAGTCACCTTCAACTGTAACCTTAACCTTCATCTGACATGGTTTGATTACTGTTTAATGAAAATTCTTCCTGGTGTAATTAACCCTTTCCCTCATAGAGGACACCATGAAAAGACCTATGCGAACAGCATAAAACCAGATCAGCCTGCGAGTAACTTGCAGACTGATCAGGTTTTATGCTGTTCGCTGCTCCTCAGTGGTCTGGAAATGAGGATTTTGTAATTAAATTTGGTAAGGTTTAACTGTGGTTTTCTGCAGATCAGGCTTTATGTGATACCTATTGAGGGCATCAAAATGAGTATATATGAGGGAAAGCGTTAAGAGAAATGGAGCTGACATAAACTCAGAGGTTCAAAATATTGACTTTCAATTGTAACCTTGACCATGAGCCAGTATGGATGGGACACAAGTTCAGCACAATGTCTCACTAAGGTGACTATTTGACCAATGTTTAACCCTTTCCCTCATATAGACTCATTTTGACGCACTCAATAGGTACCACATAAAGCCTGATCTGCAGAAAACAAACAAGGCAAATCTACTATTATGCCTCACTTTTTGGTAGGGTGCATAAAAATACCCAGGTGCACAAGTTCATGTTCTGATTAATATGTTCATGAAGTTTCAAGTCTGTAGTACAAATACTTTCAGAGTTACATGCATTACAAGCATAACATTTCAAATTTTTTTTAAAAAAAAAACAGAGGCCCATAACTGTCAACTTTAACAAAGGTTAGATAAAAATACAAATACTTTCAGACAAAGGCCCATATCTCTGTCAACTTTAACAAAGGTTAGATGAAAATACCCAGGTGCACATGTTCCTGTCCTAAATAATATATCCATGAAGTTTCAAGTCAGCAGTACAAATACTTTCAGAGTAATGTGCATCACAAGCATAAAATTCCATATTTTTCAAAAACAAAGGTCCATAACTCTGTAAACTTCAACGATTGTTCGATGAAAGTACCCAGGTGCGCAAGTTCATGTCCTAAATAATATATCCTTGAAGTATCAATTCTGTAGTACAAACACTTTAGGAGTTATGGGTGTCACAAAGTTTCAGGACGGACAGATCGACATACGTACAGACGAACAAAGGCAAATCTATATGCTCCACCCCCCACCTCCCCAATTTTTTGTGGGCACATATAAATGGCATACAAGAAAGAAACATTTTAGTTAAGTATATTCAATAAGTTGGTTTACTGTTTGAGGAGTGATCATCAGAACGCAAAGTCTTGACACAAGCTTCATTTCCATTGTACCATTAATTAACCCTCACCATGCTAAATTTCCTCAATGTAACAATAGCTGTTGAAGGGAATGTTTTCTTGATTTTTTTTTTGACAGAATAGCAACCAGTGCAGACCGTGATCAGCCTGCACATCTGCGAGTCACAGGACCAATAGAACTCCTCCTACTGCTTATACTGTCCCCTGGGGGATTCCTTACAACAGCCAATCTCAGTGCAAGAAGTGAGGAGTCACATTGGTAGCTGGTAGAATTTAAATCAGAGAGAAAGATATACAAAACAGTCTACTATATGCTTATGTATATATATGTAACGATGAATAATAACCTGTTAAAAAAAAATGCATGAAAAAACAAATAGTTAAATAATCTTTTTGTTCGTTTGTTGGGATAAACGTCCCAGTGACAGTATTTCAGTCATTTGGAGATGATGATTACTTAAAACAGATAAAGAGCTTCCACACTGTAGTATCACACCGTAGACATGTGGCATGATACCACACCCAGTCACATTATCCTGACACTGAGCCAAGCATTGATTTTCTACTGTTGACCTCTAAATATGACCCCGACCTTTGAGCGAGCAATCATGTTCTTTCGCGCGACACTCAGCCTTAATATGGTAAAGATTTGAGGCATTGATTTTCTACTGTTAACCACTAAATATGACCTTGACCTTTGTGCAAGCAATCTGGTTCTTTTGCCTGACACTCCATCTTAATTAATATGGTGAACATTAATTTTGTGCCAAACCATTTGGAAATCCAGTGAGGCATTAATAAGTTACAGACAAATGATTTATCCCAATTTCCGAGATTTGTTTTGTTTGTTATTATATCATGTTAGTGATCAAGAAAATGCCTCTTTTCACAATAATTTTTAATTTTGTAACACACCAAGTTGTTTGTTTTTTGTTGTTGTTGTCGTTTTGTTGTTTTTTTATGAAAAAAAAATATTTCAGTGTTTATTCAACAAATAACACAGACAGACTGATAGATCTTTCCTTTCATTCTAAAATAACAAATATATTGGAAAACGTATTCTTGACTTACCTTTAGATATCCCTATCCTACCCTTAGCTCTCTCTATATATATTTCCCCCCCACACACAAATGTCTACCTTGGTGATGTCTAAGCGTAATTTTAATTTTATGCCCCTACGACCTTGACTATATCGATGGTTTTCCTGGGAATTTCCTCGGGATTTTCAAAAAATGTAGATCTGGATCTACTTTCGTTTTTGAAAAAATACTAGTAAGGTGGGTTTTCCCCGGATTCTCTAGTTTCCTCCCACTGTATTGGTCGGTTCACAAGCTCGCATATTGATTTACGTTTCCGACTTTAAATAAAGATTATTATTAGTAGCAGTAGTATAAGACTGTTAAAACTTCATAAATGCATTGGTAATTACACTTACTTTGCACCAGCTTTGCAGCATTGTCCGTTGTACACAGCTTACAATCACACTGGATGACCCGGTGTAGGGGATAAACATATACTCTCTAATTTGCGTACGTGTTTATTTGTCTTTATCGGGAACGCAACTATTAGTTCTTATTTATTTGTACATAAGTGTACGTAAATTGCTGAAATATGTATATATTTTCTTGTGCGAGTTCAAATCTCTTTTAAATTACAGAATTGACAGATTAAACCTCAATAAAACGAGTGATACTATAGCTGTATAACAGATGTCAAGAAAATCCTACCGGTATCACATTTTAAAGGCTTGAAAGTACTGGCGTGCGAGTAGTATCCGTGATTTTTTCATGCTTTTTTACGATTTTTCATTCATTAACGAGAACTAAAAATAAAAAGTTTACAGAGTAACACAGGTTGGTTCAATACTCATCTTTCGTGTAAACAATCCATTGATTACGTCATTCGTGTGTAGAAATTAAGGGGCTCAAAGTGGGGTTATGATTCGGTACAGAATGACACGTGACAGAAGCAGTATCCGTGATCCGTGCGTTTTATGCTGTTATAGAGGTAAGTAATGGATATACTTTAGTTTAATCATTCCATAATTATTTCAGCACAACTGCTTTCCATACTTATCCATTTACATAAAAATATGTTCTTGATTTGTTGATATAAATGGTAATTTATGCGCCCTACGCGAAGCGATAAAGGTAAGTGACTAAAGCGAGGAGTGTCTAAAGCGCGTGTCTGTTTAAATTATAATTTAAATCCTATTTTTTTTCTTCTTATTTTGTGTGTAAACACGTATGTAGACCTACAGTTCAAACATTTGAACGTACTTTAATATATATTTTATTTCTTTGATTTAAATAACATATAATTATCTATGGTTACTGATCTAGTATGAAAGCCAGGCATGGATCATTGTTGTAAAATCGTCAAAATAAACAAAGCACTTGGTCCTGTTTTCCACATTTAATGTTTGACACATTTTTTATTAAATATACATCCAGAACTATAAATAGATAGCTAAAAAAAATAAAAAAAAAAAAAAAAAGAAAGAAAGACGAACAAAAAAATTCTAGATATGAATTTTGTGAACATGTTTTCTAAATTTCTTCACTCTTCTCTCAGCCTGCAAATAACACCAATTTAACTCAATTCTTGTAGGTCTTTCACTCTTCTTCATACAAGACTGGCATGCACAAACGGCATAACCATTCCTCTTGCCTGCAACCATTTCACGCTCTCTCTCACTCAAACACTCTCCGTGAAACCATCCACTCCCACTCTTGCACATCTCACTGTCACATCCATACCACATCACTCCATTCTCTTCATCATTTATTCGCCCTCTCTCTCCACAAACTCCACAAGTGTATTTTTTTGGTGCAAGTTTCCCAAACTTTGCCTTTTTTTGTTTTTCTAACAAACGCTCTTCTTCCCTTTTCTTCTTTTCACTTTCTCTTTTCTGTTTCTTTATTTCTCTTTCATGAGCCTCTCTTGCTTTTTCTTCTTTCCTTTGTTCTTTTCTCTTTAGTCTCTCTTCTTGCTCTTCTTTCTTTTTCTTTTCGCTTTCCTCTCTCTCCTGAGAATTAGGTTGTAAGTTTAAGTTGAAATTCGAAAGTAATACGTTTATGAATCGAAATAAGATACTTGCATATTTATCAATCCAAGCTGCATGCATAATCGCATTTCTGTCGATTTTACGACGATGCTCTTATAAAACACATATTTTTTTTTTTAATGTGTTTATATATTTAAAACGTTCTATTTTCTCTCACTCATAAAAATATGAATAGTGAAAATATATTAATTTTGTACCTTGTCATAAAAAATATGTTTTTAAATATTTATACATATCTAAATTAATAAGTTTAGAAATGTTAAACCTTTAATGATGCCAGCATCTCATCCCCTGAAATCAGCATCCCGCTGGTCACTAATTTAGAGCTGACCTTCTTCACAGCTTTAGCCTCCACAGGAGGCAGGACCAATACCTCTGCTAAGGACGCAGGGATTATCCCTCGCGTCACGAGAGGATTCTGGCCAACATATTGGCCGCATGACTCGCATGTCCTTATTAATGGGGCCTCCGCTGTCAAATTAGCCTCGAATGATGGTGGAATAAGTTGACTGGCATCAATGGCGTGCCTGTTTACTGGCATGATGCCTGCCTTTGCAAAGGCGCCTTTGATTGTTGAGGGTGCTGTCTGATCCAAGGCATAGGATAAGACCAAGGGCAAACGAGCTTTACTAATGCTTGTCCCTGGTCTTGTGAATCCAATGCCATGAGACAGCGCTTGCACCTGTAACATCATTGATAATTCATTGAATAGCAATGATGTAAAATCTTCTGAAAATGTGTCCGCGTTGAAATGTTTTGAAACATTCTACACTTACATATATGTAAAAGCAAAGCTTAATTTATATAAGGCACCATGTACGTTATGAAAATAAAGAAAAGACTTGATGTAACAAGGAAAATCTTGTTTCAGATTTTAATCACCGAAAAGCAAATGATGCATGATTTATTGACATCGAATTTCAATAACTAAAAAAGCCATATTTTTTCTATAATCGGATACCCCATTATTTTATTAGGAAGTGATTTAAAATGAAAAATTATATTTGGTTATACTTGAGTGTATATTTTCAATGTTTTAAATAAATAATGTATTGCCTTTTTTTTCAGAGGGCCGTTGATGTTGACATCAAGAGGCTGCAAGAAATGTGTTGTATGACTAGGAAGCCCAACCAACACAACATCGTTTGCCCTTGCAGCCTCTATGACGCCAAGCGATATATGGCTGTCATGGTTGTCCATTAGCAAAACTACTGGACGGGCTCTTCCACAGTTCGGAATAAAGCATTTTATAAACCATTCGTGAAAGAGCCCTGAATCACTGTACCCCGATTCAGTGCTCGCAAACAGCCATGAACCTGAAATATACAGCGCATAAAAATGACAATTAACATATCTATATCATGACTAGTAGCACCACGGATGTTTTTTTTTTTAATTGAGGGATGGATAGAAAATATAGTATGGAATAGAAAACTCATTAATTTTTTTCAATATATTACATATTAAGAGTTTTTCCTTCACATTTAAACATGTTTTGTTCCAACATATCAGCCATTCAATGGAACACGGATTGTATGGAAGATTTAATTGATAAATTTACAGTTTGCAGCATGTATTGTTCATAAAGAATTTAATTAGATATTCGTTTGTTGTACAATACCTGGGACGCCATCTCTGTAGCTTCGATGTGGGAAACCGCCCTTGTATATTATGAGAGGCGGCAGGAACTTCCCGTCAGCAGAAACACAAAGATGCGCCGTTATGTGGTCAGCAGTCATGGCCTGATAAATAACAAATCGTTGATGTATGTTTTTAATATGTCTGTCATATATGTATTATGCAATAATAAGAGAATGATAAACATTACCTGTTGTTGGTGAGTTTGGCCAATTCTAGAGGCCAATACTTTTGTGACGGACGTCTCCTTGCCTGACCATCCTGTTTCGTCACAATTGAATACCTTAAATATAAATGACATACATATATAGTAAATATATTTGGCAAATCTAATGTATACAATTCATGTTTTGAATGCATCTATGCTTACCTGAGCAGGTTTGTCAATCAGGTTACAGTCAGTCATCACCCTAGTCCACATGTCGAAAAAATCGTTCACGATTTTTTCATTGCTCATCCTGAGCCTTGCTTTATTCCATACCACTGGTTTCTTAAATGCCAATTCCGGAAATTTGTCAGCCAATTTGCGAAACCATTCATCACTTGGACCATTTGCCGAAAAAAATGTCTGCTTTCCTGAAATAATGTTGTTTTTTAATGTATAATATGATATGCATCATAATTGTATGTTTTTAGTGAGTGTAGGCTTTGAGAGAGAGAGAGATGATCATATAATTTATGTATTGATTGATGTTGCCCAATAAAAAAAAATTGACTTCTCTGAAAAAAAAAAAAAAAAGCCAAACACCTAGCCGAAAATAATATAATCTCGAGCACCTTGAAACAGAATCCCCATTTTTTAAAAATTTTTTTTTTTTTTTAATTACTGTAAATATTTGTTATTTGGCCTTTTATAGTATGTAAACTCGTATATCTATCAATACAAATGTAACTTTATTAATATGCCGCTAATCTATGTCAGGAAATTACCAGATTTCGCTACTATCTCCATTATATATGCCCTGGCCATCTTCCTTGTTAATGGGAAGCCCTTACTCGCCATGTGTAAACAAAAGTTTACAAATCCTCTTGTCTCCTCCTCGGATAACTGGGGATTTGGGCCTTTTTTGGTGCTAAGGTCTGGATTGTCAACATGGTCTTTAAGGGTTTGCCTTGGTATAGCATATTCCCTTGATGCTTGAGACACTGTAAGGCGTCTCTGCTTAACAGCTGACACTGCATTCCGCAGGTCATCTGCATTATATGATGCTGGCATCTTAAAAATTGAAAATTGGAAGATTTTTTGTACAATTTTAGTAGCCATTATTAATTGAAAAAGGCGAAAAAAAAGTTGTTTGTTTCCACCAACATCTCCGACCGAAAAAATAGGGTCGGTAGGTCGACTAACTTGTTGTTTTTTTTTTTTGTTGTTGTTGTTTTTATTTCTACCTTGTTTTTTGTTTTAGAGGAAATGACGCAAAACAGCGTTTTCAACCGTAATAGCCCTTATGCTACGAAAAAAAAAAAAAAAAAAAATAGGGTCGGTACAAAAAATAGGGTCAGTCGGATTAGTGGAAACAAGTAACTTTTTTTATTACGCCTAAATCCCCTTCGGGGACCCCAAATATATAAGAAAGACAACCTATTAGAAATTTGGATATTTTATTTTAGTTATCTCCCTGTATCGCAGTGCTGAATTATTTTTAATTGATATTTTTGCATGCTGTAGTCTATATGCAATTTCAAACAAAATTATATTAAAACATGAATATTTTAATTAAAGTTAATGCCTTGATATTTTCTTGATCATTTGTTTTGTGTCAAATTTTCAGAATATTTAATCATCGCACCAAACTTTTTTTCCGTCTGCTATTTAGCGCATATGTATTGCTCTTAAGGGAACTAACTGCAGACATTTAATGCGCATGCGCAGTAGCGCACGCGACGATGCCTCACGAGATAATGTTTATTTATATAATTTACAAATATGTTTTCGTTATTTTCTTAATGAATACTTACCGCAGTCAAACAAAACTTCGTCTGCAGACTTAAAATGACGTATATTATGCGATACAAAAAATAACTTCTCGAAAGAGAGCGATAAAATAGAAAAATCGACCGAATCACGGATACTACTAGTTCACGGATACTACTCGCACGCCAGTATACTATCTAAAGGTACAACAGAAACGACTGCTACTTACATTGATATCACTGAAAATAATTAAAAAATAATCTAGAGACCATGAGGAAATACTTATCACTATAGATAAATATGGAGTAAGAAAAGGTTCAGTGATATATGAGGTATAATGCAAAAATAAATTTAAATTTAAAATGCAGGCTTCTTCTACATTTGAAATAGTAATTTTTCGATGTTGACATCTATGGACCGTTCCGAGCTTTTCCGCATAACACGCCGTCCTTAGTTATTGTTGCCTCACAAGCTAACTTTCAAGATGGCCGCCACTGATGCTGTAGCATCTGATCCCCGAACTCATATACAGGATAATATCTCAATAAAATACTTGCCTAACGGTCTTCAAATATGGGAATAATAAATAAAAAAAGGCCCACGATTACTTTACCGAATGCCTTATTTATAAAATCAAGATCTAATGAATAATTTACCTAAGATAAAGTAAGAGAACCTATGACAGTAAAATGTAAACATCCGTGTCCA
>CM037787.1:51342830-51392830 GCA_021229015.1 Solen grandis | reverse complement strand
CTCTTGGCCACAGGTTAGCAGTATTTGTTTGTTTTAGTGGTCATAATAATAATAATAATAATAATAACTGAACAATTGAAAAATTTCAATGCAGATACAATCATTCATTGACTTGGATGCTCTTTTACTCTTAGCCTGTAAAGGCTTATATTTAATATATAATTCCCACAATTACTTAATGGAACACAATCACAAAACATTTATGGATGATTTACCTTAAATACTAAACAATTTTATGTGTCTTATATGAAAACAACAACAAAAGCTTTCATGCATGTAACAGAGAAGCTTAAAGGCACCAAGTTAAACTCAAGATTACCAATCAACATGAAGAAAAACATACTCTACAGAAAAAGTGCCCAGAATGGACTCATATGACTTATTAGCAGGTATACAATTCACAATCTAGGAATAATATTCCCTCTGGGTATATTCCATGTGCGAATTATTTTCCTTGTCCGAAATATATTCCAAGTCCAGTTTATATTCCTAGGCAGTATATTCCGAATTATTCTTTGTCCAAAAAATATTCCTCGTCTCTGCTCATCCGATACATTAAATATAAGATAATATTGGTTCGATTTTCAGAATTTTTTTATCATTCGTTCCTCGAATTTTCGCTGTTTTACAATAATTTTAAAAATAAAAACGTTATTTAAAATGTCAAAGGAGATGATAAAATGTTTCATGTAACACTGAGAGTTCATGGTGTTTAAGAGTATGATGTAATTAGTTGTAAAATATTCCTCGAACATAGGTCAAACTAACGCCGGAAGAACTGGAACTGTAGGTCATGACTGGCAAGTCGTTTTGTTACTCTGAAAAAAGAAAGGAATTAAAATCATAACAACCAATGTTTTTTTTAAATAGTATCCTAAACTAAGGCTAGCTAATCAAAGACCAAATGAGGGTAGACCTGGTATTTCTTCAAATGTATATTCAATGTATTTGAAATATCGCAGGAAAATCAGAAGCTTCTAACGTTCTGGTTTTAGATATTCTGATTTCTGACAAACAGGTAAGGTAAAGTGTCTCTCAAAAAGTGCGCACGCCCTTGAAAATCAACAGTGCTTATTTTTCCAAAGATTTTTTTTTTTAAATTTGATATACGAAATATCCCTTATGAACAAAACGTTTTAAAAGCAACAATTCATAAAGTCTAACTAATCTGATTAATTTGAGAATTGCGAAAATGTCAAAAGAGTTAAAATAAAAAGAGAACAAAAGATGAATAATTAAAAGGGAACTGTGATGCAACGAAACAGATCTAGATATTCTGATATATTTGAGTCATGTTTAATTTCCAGTGTTCAAACCTAAGGTTTGGTTATATATGCGATCCACGGTCGCCACCACCAAAATCGTGAAAAATGGTACTGGTATACATGTAGTTTTTTCCTAAACTCTAAGCAAATTATATGGGTAGTCCCAGGACTGATTGGCCCGATGTCAGGATAATGTGACTTGCTGTGGTACCATGCCACATGTCTAAGGGTTGGAACTGCAGTTGGGCATCACTATGTCTGTCTCAAGTAGACATAGTCTACGAATGACTCCAAAATGACTGTTAAACTGTCGACAGAACGTTAAATAAAATAAAAATAAAACACAAACGATATTAGGCTGAGCACGCTTATACTGGAACCATCCCAACATAAGCTTCAAATGCCACAATGCCTAAAAATAGTTTTACCTGGTTTTCGGAAAAAGAAATGTCATTTAAACCTAGTACGAATTTTTATTTTATGCTTTTGATGGGATTTCAGCGATATGAATATATTTAATAACTTCTCAGTCAATTTTTTTTAAAAAAGGATATATATAATTTCATTCGCGTTAAAGCCTAAACGCGTAAATGTGCTCGTATTTTGTGGAAGATGTAGTTTTATTTCATCAAGTGACGTAGAAAAGTGTATTCTTACGAGTGGCTTAGCTACAGTTCTAAAGGAACAAATATCCTCAATGTAATGATATATTTATTTACAATAATGAAATAATTCTTCCCAGGTTCGAAGTTATTACTTTTTCCAAATAATCACATTAGATTATGAAATAAGGATCAGATGACCATCCGTACACGCTCGAGTGTTGCCAGATATACTGGTGGAATCATTCGAGACAAAGCAAATAAAATATGACAATATCTGATCATTTTATCTTGCATCAGATAACTAGGAGTTATATCCGGAAAATAAAAGAAATGCTTTCGAATAGAACTACTCGGACGGTAGACGTATAACATCGCATCCATCATCGCGGACTACCATGCAAATAACAAAAATGTAATGGTATGGTCGCACGTGTGACTTAAACTTATATATGAGAGAGAGAGTTATCTTTCTTTATCTAGTACATGTACTTAAATCGAAGCTCATTGCAAACAATGCATGGATAAAAATGTTTTTGAACAAACTAATAGAAATGCGATAACTCTTTCTTCTGCACCCATTTCTGCGTGTTAATATTCGTTATTGTGTGTCTATGAAAACTTCAATCAAATGTTTTCGTCAGATATCAAGAGACATATAAGTTTCATGCGCGTGTTGTTTCCGAGCGAATATAGGCCACATGGCATTGTATTTGGTACGACGTCTATTGTAACCAGTTGAAAGGTCACCAAACGGATATGTATCAATGACATTTATATATAGGAGAGAAATGAATGAGTAAAATGCTGAATTCACATTTTCCATCAGTATATTTCAATTCGTATTAAATTTTATAAAACTTAAACCTACTTCAATGATGACGAAAGCGCATGTGTTCAAGAGTAACATCCAAAGTATCAGTGGCGGAACTACCGGAAGGTAAAAATTGGCCAACGAGTGAGGAAAATTGGGGGAAATTGTATTGATAATGTTAGAACTTTGGTAAAATGTAACACCAGGCATGTAGGTCTAGATGCAATAGACCTTTCTCCAGAGTTTAAGCAATATTCGTCATAATTAGCTGATCAAAACTGTCCAATCAGTGACTGGGGAAAACCTCATTTGTATGTTTGTTTCCCGTCGATCACTGGAATTTTACATCAGTATATAGATAAGGTGTACGGGAAAGGTCATAGATTTACGTAGGTGTACACCTCATTTTGGAGTTAAATGGCCTATTGTGTTTGTCAGGCGTAGGCTTATGAACTCGTTGAGTCCCTCAGCGACCTCAGTGCCTCATTATTTCTTCAGCTTGTGCGAAACACACGGTCCAGTTATGAATAATAAAAGTTACTTACCCGGTTCACATAACCCGAATGCATTTTCAACAAAGCCTCTATCACATTCGCATACTTTATTTTGTCCATTTCCACCAGAAACGACAACGCATTTCAATGTTTCCTCTGCACAGGAAGGGGCACTCAGGCATGGATCTCCGGCTAAGCCTGAACAGCGAGAATGAAACACATAACAAATGTAATTTTATCTTAAACCAGATAAAAAAAGAAACGTTTTTTCTTGAAGTTTTACTATCATTTTCCCAGACGCCCTCAAAGTTTAACGTCGCAATAGCTCAGTGGATGAATGTCCGCTTTGCGTTCGGGAGGGCTGGGGTTCGAATTCATGCCGGAGCACTTCTTCCGGTGACCGCGTCAAACCAAAGACGTATAAAAGGGGTACCAGACGCACCCTTGCCTGGCACTCGGCAAAATGGGATTGCTATGGGAACTCGGAGTACTCAGTACTGGTTCTACCCAGAAACTTGTTTTCCGTGTATCGGTGCTATACACCAGGCACGTAAATGAACCAAGGTGTCTATTCACAAAATGAGAATGAGCTAGGGCATCGCACCCGGACTCCGTTGTATCCAATTATTATCTCTTACGCTCCTGTCTCTTCAGCAAAGAACGGGACCCACACGTGGGAAATCCTTGACCGTAAGGTCTAAAGTATGGTCAATATAATTAGAAAATGATTGCTAGCCATTACAATAGAAGAAGAAGAAAGAACGTATTTTTCAAATGACATCAGCTTATGGATAAGCTACGTAGAGATGAACGCCTCATTATCAAACTTAGCTAATTATGTTTAAATTTGGTTCCAATTTAGATATATTTAATCGATAATTTGTGATTCTAGAAACCACGAACTCTGCACAATGAACAGAGTAACTGGGAAATATTATTCATTGATAAATTAATTCACAATATTTAAGAAAATGAGCCGCATGATATAATGATTACATAGTATTAGGACATACTGATCAGCATCGAATATCGATAAGATTGTTACTTAACTTTCACACTTATTTTTTTTCTCCAAACAGAGTGCTGTATAAAAAAATTCTTATGATCCAAAATAGATTTTAGCAATACAGGTAAATGGGACCTCCATTCCAATCAGGTGTTTCACATACAAATCAATATAAAAATCTTATGTGAAGCGGTGTGCAATAACTCATAAAAGCGAGTGTGTATATGCCATTCCCATTCTAAACTACAGCTAGTATAGCTTACAAATTTATGTCGATTGGGGAACAAGTCCTTACAAATAATAAAAAATCCCTCTCGTCGGTTCCTGGGTTTGACCAGTACTTGGTACTTGAGAAAGAAATTGAAATCCTTGCCAGCCGCCCCCCCAACGGGGTTTGAACCCACCACCTTCAGAATTCCGCAGATACGTTACTTTTGGACCACGACTACAGTTAGACACCAGAAATAACATAAATTATCCGCAAGGAAATGATAAAATATCATGACCTATTTATAGAACGCTCCACGCAACAGATTGTACACTTTAATGGTTTGAAACGACACTTGTTTCTTTTAGTGTAATAATCAATAGGCGTTAAGTAAAAGTTTTCAAATCGAAATATTGCATCCAGACATCAGATTATATTTTCACAATAAAATATACATTAACTTGATAACAAAAAAAAAAAAATAAACAAAAAAAATAGAGTATTCGCTTGCTGTAAGTATGATTAATCTAAAAGCTAAGCTAAAAATTTTTTTTTTTACGTTCTAAAACTCAGCCCCACTCTCTTACACACCGGCTTCCATTCCATTTACCTCTGTGGTTGGCTAAAGAAGTAGTTCCAAACTCAAGCAATTTATAATAGAGACCACGACGTCATCCAGGCCATTGATAATACTTAATTTGAAATACGAGTAGATAGTCTCCTAAATTGTGAATCATATATATAAATAGCATCATTGAACCTGATCGGAATGGTCATTGAAATTACAAATACAGGAATATAGTTCCCATAATGAAAACAATTTAAAATCAAACTTTTCCACATGTTTAATGATGATTAAAAAAAAATATTTATTCAATGTTTCTGTACTTCTGATTCTCAAAATAACTTCAATCCGCGTTAAATATTTTTTTTATCCGGATTGGTAAGATTATTGTTATTGAGCCCATTGCAGTGGTGATTTAAAGAGGGACAAACGACAACTCTGCTTGGAGATTGACTCAGGCCTAAACATTAATTTGATATCAACAACAAAAGGAATAAGCATTTATAAAGAACTAAAGAAATATCAATTTATCATTCTGCATTGTATACGTCCTATTATTCTACATAAATCCGTTTTATGACCTATCAATGCAACCGGTTTGTAACACGTGATAATCCTGTACATACCGCGACAGTACACCGTCCAGGTCTACTACGTTATTGGACAGTGAATTTAACATCTCAGACACAAAGTTTACGATAAAAGCCATTAACAAATTAAAGCGGTTTAAAACATAGGTGAGGGTGAAAATTGTGTTATAGCATTCTATACAATCAAGTACAGTTTAGATTGTTCCAATATATGCTTTTAAATATTCCCTTAAACAAAATGCATTTAATTTTTAATTATTCAAAATAAGTAATAACAGTATATTATTAAGATCTAAGCACAAAATAAAAATAATAAAACAAAGGTCATTTTACACTGAAGATTCAAATACGGAAACATATTTGAACTCGTGCCAAGATTGGAATACTATATTTGACTCGCCTGACGGGCATTTCAGTGTAAAATAACCTTTCATTACTGTCAATGAATTAATTCTTGCGAAGGTGACGGTTTTAGTAAAATGCGCCAAAATAAGTCAATTGTCACAATTTGTGTCGCCAATTTACAAGTGTAATCTGATCCAATGACATTACCAATGACTCTATCAATTTCAACAGACCAGTGGGAAAGCGCAAAAACAAATCACCGCCAGAACAATAAACTTCAAAAACCGCCATGTAAAGATCGCGTCAATTAAATAATGTATACAGTATGCTGTACAAATATAAATACAAATTGCCAAAATGTACCTCCTCCATCACATATGATTTCTCCACTGTCAAGTGTTACTTCACTGAATCCCGGGGGACAGAGGCACGTGCCGTTAGCACACACTGCGTTCAGGGTACCGCAGATATCAATAATAGAGACGTTACACGGCTGATTCAGAGCGGATTCTGGAAGGGAATGTATCGTGTATATTAATTTATGGAATGTCTTGCAAAGTAAGTTTCAGAATAAATGGGAATATAGCTGAAAGCTATCCAAATAGCTTAGATTTCAGCGTTTATGCCTCTGTATCTAAAATAGTTTTATTCATTTTTCAGAGTCAGTCCAAAATATTTATGTCTAATATGATTTGATATGTTGACCAAGATTATTATTATGTTTATCATTTTCATGAATCAACTGATTCAGAATTATTACATCATTGCAGGAGACTAATTCCACCATCCTGCTGGCTACCTTATGAGAACATTTTTATTACCTTTGAACCTTAAAATAACAACTCAAACAAACATTTCAGAATTTCGAAACTAAGAAAGCATTTTATTTAAATTCTCGTCGTTCAGAATGTGGCCATCATTACTGTAAAATCATTAATTTTCGATGACATATAATTACGCTGATTATGAACGAAATAGAATTCCGTGGGTACATTTATTATTGGATGTATCTTTTAAAAAAAACAAAAACAAAAAAAAAAACGCGGGGTTTATATAAGAGACAAGTTTTCGTTGGGATTAATATTCGTGGATGAAACCCCCAACAAAATCGGCGAAAATAATTAATGATTTTACAGTATCCTTTCAGTCGATTTAAAGTTGTGAGTGGACAACCAGAACATAACGTAAAAAAGTACTTTTAGAGTGTTCGAGTACGTGTTGAGATAATATGCTATATGAAGGCTGTCAAGCGACCTTATGAAAAAATAAAAAATAAACAATAAATAAATAATCGGAAATATTTAGCAAAAAGTTAAGAAATAAAAGAAATATAGTGTAACCTCTGAAATCCGAACAACCGTGGGACCGACCAAAAAGTTCGGATTTTGGACGTTTCCGGAATTCAGAAGTCTGGATTGAATTAGACTAGTACATAACCATGTATCTATGTTTATTAATGGTTGTGAATAGTGTAACTTTTGTTTATATGTGTAACAGTGTTTGTATTGTTTGCTAAGTGTAATTATCATCACATCCTTTGAAGCTTTGCCTTATACATGTATATATATATATATATATATATATATATATATATATTGTAAACGGTTATGTTAATGTGATTTCCCATAATCAATTATCTTACTTTCCTTTCTCTCCCATTCCCTTCCTCTTTCTTCTCTCTCTCTGCTTTCTGCTTACCTTATATTTCCTTCCCTCTCTCTTTCTCTATTTGCTATTTTATGTCAAAATGGGTTATGCTAATGTTGATTCCGAGCATTATTTGTATTTTTCTTTCTTTCTTTCTCTCAACTTTAAATTTTGCCACTTACGAAAACCAATACATTGTCTTATGCAGCCTAATTAATTACGCATCTAACAACACTGAAAATACACTTAAAGATGTTTGTTTCAAAAATATATCAATTAATCCACTTATCACACCACTTTAATCATTTAGAATGTGTCACTATCTAATTGCCTATATATTCGCCATTGCAAACTTGGAGGCGCAAACATGTGATTCTAACGGGTGTCAAAATAATTGGCAAATTGTAATTCTAATGCGTGTCAAAATAACGATCAGAGCTGATTAATAAAGAGAATAGGGGATAAATTGCCAAAGGGCTTACAGTTGCCGGTCTGTTTACCTGTCAAGCTAGTAGCACTGTTCGGATTTCAGAGGTAAAATAGCGTTGATATAACCCAATATTTATAAAATTATTGTATGGAATTCAGAATTTAGAGGTTCCGGAAATCAGAGTTATTATTTATATATTCGGGACCAAGAAAATGGTCCGGATTTCAGAAGTTTCCGGATTTTTGAAGGGTCCGAATTTCGGAAGTTACACTGTAGTTGGTTCAACGACTATAAAAACAAGAGGGTCATATGGCCCTAGATCGCTCACTAGAGTACAACTTATTCAAAATAATTCTGGTCACTTGATTTTATTTAGCTTCTTCCAGCAGCAACGAAATTCAAGTTTCAGATAGGATGAATTCTTAAGTTTCTTAAGTTAGTCAAATTATCTGAAGGCCTCATTTTTTAAGGGATCAAAAAAGCTTACACAATTATGGTATGAAAGCTTGAGGTAATCAATTGTGCAAAACAAGAATTAATTCTGAACATTAGTTCCAGAAGAGTATAATTTTCATATTTTCTATATAGAGTGTATAAGGAAAATAGACGACGCCCTAGGTGATTCATTTTTCACGGGATCAACGTTTTTTTAGCAATTATGGCAGACAACCATGAGGTGACTATACATGCCAAAAGAAATTTAATTCTAACCAGTGATTTTATAGAAGAAGAAATCTTTGAAATCTTCTATATACAGTTAGGGGCCTCTTGTTACCAGTGATCAACTTTATTTTAGATATTATGGTAGAAAGTCATGAAATGACCATTTGTGTCAAATGAAATCATTTTCTGACGATTGGTTTTACAGGAGAAGAATTTTGAAATTGTCTATATAGGGTATATATGGAAACTAGCTTACCCACAAAGGGCTTCAGTTTTTAAGGAACAACGTTTTCTTTAGCAACTATTGTAGACAGAAATGAGGTGACCTTTGTGCCATATAAATTCAAATTCTGTCCATTGGTTTCACAGAAGAAACATTTTGAAATTTTCTTTATAAAGCATAATGAAACTAGCTGACCCCGCCCCCCAGGGGCCTCATATTTCAAGGGATCAACTTTATTTTAGCAAATATGGTAGACATTCATAAGGTGACAATATTTGCTAAATGAAATTTTAATTCTGACCATTGGCCTCCTCAAAGAAGGAATTTTTGAAATGTTCTATATAGAGTATATAAGGAAATAAGCCAACCCCCCAGGGGCCTCATTTTCAAGGAGTCAACTTCATTTTAGCAGTTATAGTAGGGCACTATTAGGTAAACGGTCGACGGACGAAGGGTGATCCTAATAGCATATCTTGAGCACGTTGTGCTTTGATGAGCTAAAGATTAGGAAATGTCGAAATACGTAGGAAATTTTTTTAAATCGCTTGACAGCCTGCGAATGCGACAGCCTGCTTATAACAGTAGATAAACAGATGCACACCTCTTTATCCAAAAACATACAACGTTCCTGCAAATTTTAAACTTTTAAAACGCTAATTTCAAGTTGTTTAATGTTTTTCTTTTTTGTGTCATTTGTAAAACCCAAGAATCACTTTTGTGTCTGTAAATCTGTCTGTCCGTCACACTTTTTCCGTCACGTTTCAGCAGGTGATGCATGTGTTCCAAGAACACTTTTTGTCTTTAACAGAAACTTAATTTTATCATTATAACCACTCCACTTTTAGACAACTCTTCCATTGTTTTTCTTATATATTTCTCACAAATGAACATAACGTCAATGCTCAGAGTGTATCTTAAAATTTAAAAAATAAAATTATGATATGGCGACAATAGCAGAGTAAAAATGATGGTTAATTATCAATAGTGCTATTTATTAAAAAATAGTTTGTGTACATTCTTTGAACTATTTCTTTAAAAAATTGAAAGGTAAGAAAGTTATGTTATGATACCACAACATTAGAAGCATTTGAACCAATGGGCACAGGCAAGGATTTCTAGAATCCCCTAAAACACCAGAAAACACGAAAACATCATACAAAAAATGCCTGCATTAACTTAACACATACGCATTACACATTCTCCGCCACATGATACTTTGCCATCCGGGTTGTTGGAGACAAATCCATCATTGCATATACATACAGCATCACAAAACGTGCCATTAGTTGAACATGTACTGTTCGGCTGCTTACATATCCCAAATGTACAATTTTCACCAAGTTCCTTTTCTGTAACATAGAGAAGAAGAACCAAGGCTATGCAACTTATTATACTCATGGGAACATGAATGAAATTAATGTTTATTCGCTTTCCCCGGTTTAAGTACTCACTGATATTTGAAGATTTTGTCTATATGAGGCATATAGTGTTGTTTCCGTGTGATATAACATAATCATTGCATTATACCCCACATATATCCCGGAACTAAATTCCAATGCTTCGAGAAACACAAGGGAAATATATCAGTATCATCGTTACCGACTCAGGTATGCGATGGCCAGGCATCTAGATTAATTCTCGGACGCCATCGATATTTGACGTTATCTAGATTCTAATATAAGTTAAAAAAAACACATACATTCTTATACGAGGATGATCCCTTAAAAATGAGGTTTTCAAGAAAGAAGAAATGTGGATAACAACACAGTCAATGAGTGAAATTTTGAATTTAATTGATAAGGGTCTTCCGCTTGCAAAATACTATATCATCTTACTTTTCTCCTTTTTCCATGTGATTATATATAAAATCAGATTCGATAATTTGGCTTTCTTACCACGTTTTTTGTTTACGCTTTGGTATAAATAAATGATAAAAATATATCGACTGTAACATACATATAAGTCTACTTTTCCTTTAATTATTGTCAGGCTAAATAAAGAGAATCCATTCACTGCATGATTATTACGATGCAAAAAGATTATCTATTTTAAAGTAGGACATATTTGAAATTTAAAGAATATTTACCTGGTACACAAATTCCATTGATATCTCTATATCCAGATGAACAAATACATATCCCATTTATACAAACTGAATTTGATACAGCGCATGCGCTGTCTGTGCTGCAGCTTCCATTCAGAGAAACCTCTAAAAAGAAAAAGTTAATCATTCCATAAACAGATACATATGCAATTTTTTTCCGCGACAGATAAACAGTATGGCAAATCATTGCCTTTCAATTTAGTTGTGTTTTTTAGCATTTTTAATTTTTATTTTATAAATCTTCTTTATTGAATATGTTTAACAACTATAAAATAAAACATTACTTTTTTTATCATGAAACATGATTTATGTCTAATCAGAATCCATCATAATATAGTATAAATATAAAACTGTTCATGTATATATCAAGCATCCGTTCGAATTGAAATGTAATAATTGTTATAATCATCACTATTTATTTTTTAGTCATCAGTGTGTCACTTTCATATTCTTTCCTTCACAACCAAACTTGAAATATCCTTCGACCGAACATGTTATTATATAATATTAAGAAAATTTGGTTGATTTTTTAATAAATACTTTTGGACAATAATCTCAATTAGACAGTGCCCATTATTAACCTGGTCAAGAGAACATTGAAATTAATAGTCTTAATAGTCTAAATATACAGAAGACAAAAAAGACATTAACTTCTCGAAAATAAAACAATCAATTTCACTTTTAGACATCTGTGTCAAATAAAAAGTTGAAGGATATTTCAATGATTTAGTATATCACTACTTATGTATCAATTATCAGTGTTCAGCTAAATACGTTCTTTTAAGGTGTAAAACGAAGAAGTACTATGAAATACAAATACCGGAAAAATATAACAATAAAGTATTATTAAATTTAAAGAAAAAAGAAACATACGTAGTATGCAGGTGCCATTTATAGGAATATAAGACGTCCGACACTGACAGGTACCATTTAATGAATCACATATTGAGTTGGATGTTGCACAGGCGGTACTACAATTGCAACTACTGTTCAAAGGAAGTTCTGTGGAAGAAAAATATACTAAAATTACATGCACTTTTAATAAAATGAATTAGGCATTATACAAGGAAATATTTGACATATAAAAATAGGTTTTTCAAAAACAAAAGCTACAGAAATTGCGAATGAATGAATAAATAAACCTCGTTCAAAAAGGCAAGGGATGCGCTCGTTTTAAAGAATGTGTAAAATGAAATGTCAGAAGTGAACCAACACTTACGTGAAACGCATATGCCATTCTCGAAGAAAAAACCATCGTTGCAGAGGCATATTCCGCCTTGACAGGATGCGGACATGTCGGCACATTCAGTCATATTTGTACAATTACCAAAAGTCGGGATCTCTGCAAAACAATGTGAAAAACAAGATAAACTTGGTTTGATAGTTTCTTATAAGGCTACATTTAGTAGAAAAAGGACTCAACTTAAAATGAAGCGTTTGCGATGTACTTCATGAAACGGGAACAGTGTACCAGATGCGAGAGCTTCAATCAGACAAACACTTGTTTGGACTTATTGTGAAAATGGGAACCATTTGTCTACACTAGACTTTTAAATCGCCGTGAGAGTGAGATGTTAATCAGGCGTGACAAGTCGGTTACCTCTTAAGCATGAACCATTCGCTGTTGGATAGTAATCATCTAAGCACGCACACGTTCCGTTGCCATTGCAAAAGGAGAACATCACACCACACTGAATAGTGGCGTTGCAGGATTCATTGAGCGACAACTCTGTGAACGAAATACAAACGATAAACGTGTTTAGTAAGGCATGTGGTCTACGTGGAGCGAACTGCAGGTGTATCAACTGTAGCATCAGAAGGGACGTTATGAAAGTAGCGATTTAAGATGACTAAGTTATTCGTGATTTAGCAGATAAAGGATCAGGAGGGAAACTTGTCAGAAAGGAGTAAACTTACGTAGAACACAGCTACCGTTCACCTCATAGTAACCCTGCTGGCACTGGCAGGTTCCACCATTCATTTGGTCACAAACAGAATTGTTTGGTGCACACGCAGTACCACATGTGCAACTACTGTTCAGAGGTAGTTCTGTGGAGGAGGAAAGAATCCATGCGAAACTATGGCATACATACACGGTCATCAGAAGTACAGTTTAAGAAACAAAGCCAAAGATTGCTAATGAAGTTTTAAGTCAATTTGGTTAATCGAATTAGATAAAAAGGAAATCAGAAGGCAATCTGTCCTAAAACGTCACGGATGCATTCATTTGCAAAGTAGATAAACGGATAAAACGAGAATAAAATAGGATCTCTTCTTACACGGAATGACTGAGACTGTATCACAAACGGATATACATCTTATACAGCAATTTCAAAACACTCTGTGTTTAAGAATACAAGCGGTGCATAAAGTCATGCATCAGAACTAAAGCATCACTTACGTGGCACGCATACGCCATTTTCGGGGTAAAAACCATCGTTGCAGAGGCATATTCCGCCTTGACAGGATGCGTACATGTCGGCACATTCAGTCATATTTGTACAGTTACCAAAAGTCGGGATGTCTGCAAAACAAAGTGAAAAAACATACGCTTGGTTTGATAGTTTCTTATATAGCTACCTTTAGTAGAAAACGGACACGTTACACGAAAGTTGAGACACTCCACGAAATTCAAAAGAAAATTGACAGCAACAAAATATAAGTCTCGAGGATCGGCATTGATATAAACTTTCAAGAGAGACGATCTGTCGTGACTACCGCTCCAGTATGCCTTTACTGTACGTAACGACAAAACAACTAGATTAATAGTGTTTCAAACAGATGGAGCATAGTTAGAAATATAGAATTAAATTTAAGAAAGTAGTAGTAGTAAGACCTCAACTCAAAATGAAGTGTTTGCGATGTACTTCATGAAACGGGAACAGTGTACCAGATGCGAGAGCTTCAATCAGACAAACACTTGTTTGGACTTATTGTGAAAATGGGAACCATTTAGTCTACACTAGACTTTTAAATCGCCGTGAGAGTGAGATGGTAATCAGGCGTGACAAGTCGGTTACCTCTTAAGCATGAACCATTCGCTGTTGGATAGTAATCATCTAAGCACGCACACGTTCCGTTGCCATTGCAAAAGGAGAACATCACACCACACTGAATAGTGGCGTTGCAGGATTCATTGAGCGACAACTCTGTGAACGAAATACAAACGATAAACGTGTTTAGTAAGGCATGTGGTCTACGTGAGCGAACTGCAGGTGTATCAACTGTAGCATCAGAAGGGACGTTATGAAAGTAGCGATTTAAGATGACTAAGTTATTCGTGATTTAGCAGATAAAGGATCAGGAGGGAAACTTGTCAGAAAGGAGTAAACTTACGTAGAACACAGCTACCGTTCACCTCATAGTAACCCTGCTGGCACTGGCAGGTTCCACCATTCATTTGGTCACAAACAGAATTGTTTGGTGCACACGCAGTACCACATGTGCAACTACTGTTCAGAGGTAGTTCTGTGGAGGAAAGAATCCATGCGAAACTATGGCATACATACACGGTCATCAGAAGTACAGTTTTAAGAAACAAAGCCAAAGATTGCTAATGAAGTTTTAAGTCAATTTGGTTAATCGAATTAGATAAAAAGGAAATCAGAAGGCAATCTGTCCTAAAACGTCACGGATGCATTCATTTGCAAAGTAGATAAACGGATAAAACGAGAATAAAATAGGATCTCTTCTTACACGGAATGACTGAGACTGTATCACAAACGGATATACATCTTATTACAGCAATTTCAAAACACTCTGTGTTTAAGAATACAAGCGGTGCATAAAGTCATGCATCAGAACTAAAGCATCACTTACGTGGCACGCATACGCCATTTTCGGGGTAAAAACCATCGTTGCAGAGGCATATTCCGCCTTGACAGGATGCGTACATGTCGGCACATTCAGTCATATTTGTACAGTTACCAAAAGTCGGGATGTCTGCAAAACAAAGTGAAAAACAACATACGCTTGGTTTGATAGTTTCTTATATAGCTACCTTTAGTAGAAAACGGACACGTTACACGAAAGTTGAGACACTCCACGAAATTCAAAAGAGAAAATTGACAGCAACAAAATATAAGTCTCGAGGATCGGCATTGATATAAACTTTCAAGAGAGACGATCTGTCGTGACTACCGCTCCAGTATGCCTTTACTGTACGTAACGACAAAACAACTAGATTAATAGTGTTTCAAACAGATGGAGCATAGTTAGAAATATAGAATTAAATTTAAGAAAGTAGTAGTAGTAAGACCTCAACTCAAAATGAAGTGTTTGCGATGTACTTCATGAAACGGGAACAGTGTACCAGATGCGAGAGCTTCAATCAGACAAACACTTGTTTGGACTTATTGTGAAAATGGGAACCATTTAGTCTACACTAGACTTTTAAATCGCCGTGAGAGTGAGATGGTAATCAGGCGTGACAAGTCGGTTACCTCTTAAGCATGAACCATTCGCTGTTGGATAGTAATCATCTAAGCACGCACACGTTCCGTTGCCATTGCAAAAGGAGAACATCACACCACACTGAATAGTGGCGTTGCAGGATTCATTGAGCGACAACTCTGTGAACGAAATACAAACGATAAACGTGTTTAGTAAGGCATGTGGTCTACGTGGAGCGAACTGCAGGTGTATCAACTGTAGCATCAGAAGGGACGTTATGAAAGTAGCGATTTAAGATGACTAAGTTATTCGTGATTTAGCAGATAAAGGATCAGGGAAACTTGTCAGAAAGGAGTAAACTTACGTAGAACACAGCTACCGTTCACCTCATAGTAACCCTGCTGGCACTGGCAGGTTCCACCATTCATTTGGTCACAAACAGAATTGTTTGGTGCACACGCAGTACCACATGTGCAACTACTGTTCAGAGGTAGTTCTGTGGAGGAAAGAATCCATGCGAAACTATGGCATACATACACGGTCATCAGAAGTACAGTTTTAAGAAACAAAGCCAAAGATTGCTAATGAAGTTTTAAGTCAATTTGGTTAATCGAATTAGATAAAAAGGAAATCAGAAGGCAATCTGTCCTAAAACGTCACGGATGCATTCATTTGCAAAGTAGATAAACGGATAAAACGAGAATAAAATAGGATCTCTTCTTACACGGAATGACTGAGACTGTATCACAAACGGATATACATCTTATTCAGCAATTTCAAAACACTCTGTGTTTAAGAATACAAGCGGTGCATAAAGTCATGCATCAGAACTAAAGCATCACTTACGTGGCACGCATACGCCATTTTCGGGTAAAAACCATCGTTGCAGAGGCATATTCCGCCTTGACAGGATGCGTACATGTCGGCACATTCAGTCATATTTGTACAGTTACCAAAAGTCGGGATGTCTGCAAAACAAAGTGAAAAACAACATACGCTTGGTTTGATAGTTTCTTATATAGCTACCTTTAGTAGAAAACGGACACGTTACACGAAAGTTGAGACACTCCACGAAATTCAAAAGAGAAAATTGACAGCAACAAAATATAAGTCTCGAGGATCGGCATTGATATAAACTTTCAAGAGAGACGATCTGTCGTGACTACCGCTCCAGTATGCCTTTACTGTACGTAACGACAAAACAACTAGATTAATAGTGTTTCAAACAGATGGAGCATAGTTAGAAATATAGAATTAAATTTAAGAAAGTAGTAGTAGTAAGACCTCAACTCAAAATGAAGTGTTTGCGATGTACTTCATGAAACGGGAACAGTGTACCAGATGCGAGAGCTTCAATCAGACAAACACTTGTTTGGACTTATTGTGAAAATGGGAACCATTTAGTCTACACTAGACTTTTAAATCGCCGTGAGAGTGAGATGGTAATCAGGCGTGACAAGTCGGTTACCTCTTAAGCATGAACCATTCGCTGTTGGATAGTAATCATCTAAGCACGCACACGTTCCGTTGCCATTGCAAAAGGAGAACATCACACCACACTGAATAGTGGCGTTGCAGGATTCATTGAGCGACAACTCTGTGAACGAAATACAAACGATAAACGTGTTTAGTAAGGCATGTGGTCTACGTGGAGCGAACTGCAGGTGTATCAACTGTAGCATCAGAAGGACGTTATGAAAGTAGCGATTTAAGATGACTAAGTTATTCGTGATTTAGCAGATAAAGGATCAGGAGGGAAACTTGTCAGAAAGGAGTAAACTTACGTAGAACACAGCTACCGTTCACCTCATAGTAACCCTGCTGGCACTGGCAGGTTCCACCATTCATTTGGTCACAAACAGAATTGTTTGGTGCACACGCAGTACCACATGTGCAACTACTGTTCAGAGGTAGTTCTGTGGAGGAAAGAATCCATGCGAAACTATGGCATACATACACGGTCATCAGAAGTACAGTTTTAAGAAACAAAGCCAAAGATTGCTAATGAAGTTTTAAGTCAATTTGGTTAATCGAATTAGATAAAAAGGAAATCAGAAGGCAATCTGTCCTAAAACGTCACGGATGCATTCATTTGCAAAGTAGATAAACGGATAAAACGAGAATAAAATAGGATCTCTTCTTACACGGAATGACTGAGACTGTATCACAAACGGATATACATCTTATTACAGCAATTTCAAAACACTCTGTGTTTAAGAATACAAGCGGTGCATAAAGTCATGCATCAGAACTAAAGCATCACTTACGTGGCACGCATACGCCATTTTCGGGGTAAAAACCATCGTTGCAGAGGCATATTCCGCCTTGACAGGATGCGTACATGTCGGCACATTCAGTCATATTTGTACAGTTACCAAAAGTCGGGATGTCTGCAAAACAAAGTGAAAAACAACATACGCTTGGTTTGATAGTTTCTTATATAGCTACCTTTAGTAGAAAACGGACACGTTACACGAAAGTTGAGACACTCCACGAAATTCAAAAGAGAAAATTGACAGCAACAAAATATAAGTCTCGAGGATCGGCATTGATATAAACTTTCAAGAGAGACGATCTGTCGTGACTACCGCTCCAGTATGCCTTTACTGTACGTAACGACAAAACAACTAGATTAATAGTGTTTCAAACAGATGGAGCATAGTTAGAAATATAGAATTAAATTTAAGAAAGTAGTAGTAGTAAGACCTCAACTCAAAATGAAGTGTTTGCGATGTACTTCATGAAACGGGAACAGTGTACCAGATGCGAGAGCTTCAATCAGACAAACACTTGTTTGGACTTATTGTGAAAATGGGAACCATTTAGTCTACACTAGACTTTTAAATCGCCGTGAGAGTGAGATGGTAATCAGGCGTGACAAGTCGGTTACCTCTTAAGCATGAACCATTCGCTGTTGGATAGTAATCATCTAAGCACGCACACGTTCCGTTGCCATTGCAAAAGGAGAACATCACACCACACTGAATAGTGGCGTTGCAGGATTCATTGAGCGACAACTCTGTGAACGAAATACAAACGATAAACGTGTTTAGTAAGGCATGTGGTCTACGTGGAGCGAACTGCAGGTGTATCAACTGTAGCATCAGAAGGGACGTTATGAAAGTAGCGATTTAAGATGACTAAGTTATTCGTGATTTAGCAGATAAAGGATCAGGAGGGAAACTTGTCAGAAAGGAGTAAACTTACGTAGAACACAGCTACCGTTCACCTCATAGTAACCCTGCTGGCACTGGCAGGTTCCACCATTCATTTGGTCACAAACAGAATTGTTTGGTGCACACGCAGTACCACATGTGCAACTACTGTTCAGAGGTAGTTCTGTGGAGGAAAGAATCCATGCGAAACTATGGCATACATACACGGTCATCAGAAGTACAGTTTTAAGAAACAAAGCCAAAGATTGCTAATGAAGTTTTAAGTCAATTTGGTTAATCGAATTAGATAAAAAGGAAATCAGAAGGCAATCTGTCCTAAAACGTCACGGATGCATTCATTTGCAAAGTAGATAAACGGATAAAACGAGAATAAAATAGGATCTCTTCTTACACGGAATGACTGAGACTGTATCACAAACGGATATACATCTTATTCAGCAATTTCAAAACACTCTGTGTTTAAGAATACAAGCGGTGCATAAAGTCATGCATCAGAACTAAAGCATCACTTACGTGGCACGCATACGCCATTTTCGGAGTAAAAACCATCGTTGCAGAGGCATATTCCGCCCTGACAGGATGCGTACATGTCGGCACATTCAGTCATATTTGTACAGTTACCAAAAGTCGGGATGTCTGCAAAACAAAGTGAAAAACAACATACGCTTGGTTTGATAGTTTCTTATATAGCTACCTTTAGTAGAAAACGGACACGTTACACGAAAGTTGAGACACTCCACGAAATTCAAAAGAGAAAATTGACAGCAACAAAATATAAGTCTCGAGGATCGGCATTGATATAAACTTTCAAGAGAGACGATCTGTCGTGACTACCGCTCCAGTATGCCTTTACTGTACGTAACGACAAAACAACTAGATTAATAGTGTTTCAAACAGATGGAGCATAGTTAGAAATATAGAATTAAATTTAAGAAAGTAGTAGTAGTAAGACCTCAACTCAAAATGAAGTGTTTGCGATGTACTTCATGAAACGGGAACAGTGTACCAGATGCGAGAGCTTCAATCAGACAAACACTTGTTTGGACTTATTGTGAAAATGGGAACCATTTAGTCTACACTAGACTTTTAAATCGCCGTGAGAGTGAGATGGTAATCAGGCGTGACAAGTCGGTTACCTCTTAAGCATGAACCATTCGCTGTTGGATAGTAATCATCTAAGCACGCACACGTTCCGTTGCCATTGCAAAAGGAGAACATCACACCACACTGAATAGTGGCGTTGCAGGATTCATTGAGCGACAACTCTGTGAACGAAATACAAACGATAAACGTGTTTAGTAAGGCATGTGGTCTACGTGGAGCGAACTGCAGGTGTATCAACTGTAGCATCAGAAGGGACGTTATGAAAGTAGCGATTTAAGATGACTAAGTTATTCGTGATTTAGCAGATAAAGGATCAGGAGGGAAACTTGTCAGAAAGGAGTAAACTTACGTAGAACACAGCTACCGTTCACCTCATAGTAACCCTGCTGGCACTGGCAGGTTCCACCATTCATTTGGTCACAAACAGAATTGTTTGGTGCACACGCAGTACCACATGTGCAACTACTGTTCAGAGGTAGTTCTGTGGAGGAAAGAATCCATGCGAAACTATGGCATACATACACGGTCATCAGAAGTACAGTTTTAAGAAACAAAGCCAAAGATTGCTAATGAAGTTTTAAGTCAATTTGGTTAATCGAATTAGATAAAAAGGAAATCAGAAGGCAATCTGTCCTAAAACGTCACGGATGCATTCATTTGCAAAGTAGATAAACGGATAAAACGAGAATAAAATAGGATCTCTTCTTACACGGAATGACTGAGACTGTATCACAAACGGATATACATCTTATACAGCAATTTCAAAACACTCTGTGTTTAAGAATACAAGCGGTGCATAAAGTCATGCATCAGAACTAAAGCATCACTTACGTGGCACGCATACGCCATTTTCGGGGTAAAAACCATCGTTGCAGAGGCATATTCCGCCTTGACAGGATGCGTACATGTCGGCACATTCAGTCATATTTGTACAGTTACCAAAAGTCGGGATGTCTGCAAAACAAAGTGAAAAACAACATACGCTTGGTTTGATAGTTTCTTATATAGCTACCTTTAGTAGAAAACGGACACGTTACACGAAAGTTGAGACACTCCACGAAATTCAAAAGAGAAAATTGACAGCAACAAAATATAAGTCTCGAGGATCGGCATTGATATAAACTTTCAAGAGAGACGATCTGTCGTGACTACCGCTCCAGTATGCCTTTACTGTACGTAACGACAAAACAACTAGATTAATAGTGTTTCAAACAGATGGAGCATAGTTAGAAATATAGAATTAAATTTAAGAAAGTAGTAGTAGTAAGACCTCAACTCAAAATGAAGTGTTTGCGATGTACTTCATGAAACGGGAACAGTGTACCAGATGCGAGAGCTTCAATCAGACAAACACTTGTTTGGACTTATTGTGAAAATGGGAACCATTTAGTCTACACTAGACTTTTAAATCGCCGTGAGAGTGAGATGGTAATCAGGCGTGACAAGTCGGTTACCTCTTAAGCATGAACCATTCGCTGTTGGATAGTAATCATCTAAGCACGCACACGTTCCGTTGCCATTGCAAAAGGAGAACATCACACCACACTGAATAGTGGCGTTGCAGGATTCATTGAGCGACAACTCTGTGAACGAAATACAAACGATAAACGTGTTTAGTAAGGCATGTGGTCTACGTGGAGCGAACTGCAGGTGTATCAACTGTAGCATCAGAAGGGACGTTATGAAAGTAGCGATTTAAGATGACTAAGTTATTCGTGATTTAGCAGATAAAGGATCAGGAGGGAAACTTGTCAGAAAGGAGTAAACTTACGTAGAACACAGCTACCGTTCACCTCATAGTAACCCTGCTGGCACTGGCAGGTTCCACCATTCATTTGGTCACAAACAGAATTGTTTGGTGCACACGCAGTACCACATGTGCAACTACTGTTCAGAGGTAGTTCTGTGGAGGAAAGAATCCATGCGAAACTATGGCATACATACACGGTCATCAGAAGTACAGTTTTAAGAAACAAAGCCAAAGATTGCTAATGAAGTTTTAAGTCAATTTGGTTAATCGAATTAGATAAAAAGGAAATCAGAAGGCAATCTGTCCTAAAACGTCACGGATGCATTCATTTGCAAAGTAGATAAACGGATAAAACGAGAATAAAATAGGATCTCTTCTTACACGGAATGACTGAGACTGTATCACAAACGGATATACATCTTATACAGCAATTTCAAAACACTCTGTGTTTAAGAATACAAGCGGTGCATAAAGTCATGCATCAGAACTAAAGCATCACTTACGTGGCACGCATACGCCATTTTCGGGGTAAAAACCATCGTTGCAGAGGCATATTCCGCCTTGACAGGATGCGTACATGTCGGCACATTCAGTCATATTTGTACAGTTACCAAAAGTCGGGATGTCTGCAAAACAAAGTGAAAAACAACATACGCTTGGTTTGATAGTTTCTTATATAGCTACCTTTAGTAGAAAACGGACACGTTACACGAAAGTTGAGACACTCCACGAAATTCAAAAGAGAAAATTGACAGCAACAAAATATAAGTCTCGAGGATCGGCATTGATATAAACTTTCAGAGAGAGACGATCTGTCGTGACTACCGCTCCAGTATGCCTTTACTGTACGTAACGACAAAACAACTAGATTAATAGTGTTTCAAACAGATGGAGCATAGTTAGAAATATAGAATTAAATTTAAGAAAGTAGTAGTAGTAAGACCTCAACTCAAATGAAGTGTTTGCGATGTACTTCATGAAACGGGAACAGTGTACCAGATGCGAGAGCTTCAATCAGACAAACACTTGTTTGGACTTATTGTGAAAATGGGAACCATTTTAGTCTACACTAGACTTTTAAATCGCCGTGAGAGTGAGATGGTAATCAGGCGTGACAAGTCGGTTACCTCTTAAGCATGAACCATTCGCTGTTGGATAGTAATCATCTAAGCACGCACACGTTCGTTGCCATTGCAAAAGGAGAACATCACACCACACTGAATAGTGGCGTTGCAGGATTCATTGAGCGACAACTCTGTGAACGAAATACAAACGATAAACGTGTTTAGTAAGGCATGTGGTCTACGTGGAGCGAACTGCAGGTGTATCAACTGTAGCATCAGAAGGGACGTTATGAAAGTAGCGATTTAAGATGACTAAGTTATTCGTGATTTAGCAGATAAAGGATCAGGAGGGAAACTTGTCAGAAAGGAGTAAACTTACGTAGAACACAGCTACCGTTCACCTCATAGTAACCCTGCTGGCACTGGCGGGTTCCACCATTCATTTGGTCACAAACAGAATTGTTTGGTGCACACGCAGTCCCACATGTGCAACTACTGTTCAGAGGTAGTTCTGTGGAGGAAGGAAAGAATCCATGCGAAACTATGGCATACAAACACGGTCATCAGAAGTACAGTTTTAAGAAACAAAGCCAAAGATTGCTAATGAAGTTTTAAGTCAATTTGGTTAATCGAATTAAAAAAAAAAGGAAATCAAAGGAATTTTCCCCTAAAACGTACGGAGCATTATTTAAAAAGTAGAAAAAGGGAAAAAAGAGAATAAAATAGGATCCTTTTAAGGAATCTGAGACTGTATAAAAACGGATTACATTTTACAGAATTTCAAAACACTCTTGTTTAAAATAAAAGCGGGCTAAAGTATGCATAGAACAAAGCATAAATACGGGGCACGCTACCCTTTTTTGGGGTAAAAACCACGTTCAGGCATTTTCCCGCCTTGAAGGATGCGTCATGTCGGCACATTGTTATTTTACAGTTACCAAAAGCGGGTGTTGCAAAAAAAGTGAAAAAAAAATCGTTTGGTTTGAAAAATTTTCTAATATACCTTTAGTAAAAAGGAACGTTACACGAAATTGGACACCCCACGAAATTAAAAAAAGAAAAATTGCGCAAAAAATATAATCTCAAATGGCTTGATTAAACTTTCAAGAAAACGATTGTCGTGACACCGCCCATATGCCTTTATTGAACGAAAAAACAACTGTTAAAGTGTTTCAAACAGTGGGTAGTTAAAAAAGTTAAATTTAAAAAGTAGTAGAGAAACCCCCAAACCAAAATAAGTGTTTGCGATGTATTATAAAGGGAACAGTGTACCAGATGCGAGAGCTTAAAATCAGAAAAACTTTTTGGCCCTTTTGTAAAAATGGGAACCTTTTTTTAACTAGATTTTAAAAATCCCGGGGGAAGTGGATGGTAACGGGCGTGACAAGGGGTTACCTTAAGCAGAACCATTCGCTGTTGGGATGAACACAAGCCGCACCTTCCGTTGATTGCAAAAAGGAGAAAATCCCCCACTGAATAGGGCGTTGGGAACATTGAGCGACAATTTTTAACGAAAAACAAAAGATAAATGTTTAGAAGGCATGTGGTCTACGTGGAGCGAATGCGGTGAAACGTGACAGAAGGGCGTTATAAAGTACGTTTAAGGACAAGTTTTCGGTTTAGAGTAAAGGGTCAGGAGGGAAAAATTTTCAAAAGGATAAAATTTCGTTAAAAACCTACCGTTCCCCAAAAAAACCCTGCGGCCTGGCGGGGTTCCCCATTCATTTTGGTCACAAACGAATTGTTTTTGGGCCACGCGTACCCATGTGAAAATACTGTTCAGAGGGAGTTCTGTGGGGAAAAAAACCTGCAAAAAAAGGAAAAACACGGTCATCAGAAGTTTTAAGAAAAAACCCCAAAATTTTTTAATAAATTTAAAAAATTTGTTAATGAATTTAAAAAAAAAAAATCAAAAAGGGAATCTGTCCTAAAACGTACGGGCATTCTTTGCAAAGTAATAAACGGGTAAAACGAAAAAAAAGGATCTTTCTTACAGGGGAAGCTGAGCTGTTCACAAAGGATTACTCTTATACAGAAATTTCAAAAACTTGTTTAAAATAAAGCGGTGCATAAAGTCATGCATCGAACTAAAGCAAACTTAGTCCGCATAGCCATTTTCGGGTAAAAAAACCCTCGTTCGGGGTTTCCGCCTTAAGGATGGTAAAGTGGCAATTCAGCATATTTGTACAGTTACCAAAAATCGGGGTGTCCAAAACAAAGTAAAAACAACATACGTTGGTTTTATAGTTCTTTAACCCTTTAGTAAAAAAAGGGCACTTTCCGAAAGTTGAGAACCCACAAATCAAAAGAGAAAAAATTTACAGAACAAAAAAAAGTTCCCGGGATCGGATTGATATAAACTTTCAAAAGAGACGATCTGGTGACTACCCCCCAGTACCTTTACGTCGTAACAAAAAAACAACTGATTTAGGTTTCAAAAAGATGGGATTTAAAAAATAAAATTAAATTAAGAAAATTGTATAAGCCTAACCAAAAAAGAAGTTTTTGCGATGTACTTCATAAACGGGAACAGTGTCCAGATCGAAGGGTTTCATCAACAAACACTTTTTTGGATTATTGTAAAAATGGGAACCATTTGTCTCACTAGATTTTTTTAAATCGCCGTGAAGTGGATGGTAATCAGGCGGACAAGGGGTTTTAACCTTTAAGCATAAACCCTTTCGCTTTTGGGATAGAAATCACTAAGCACGCACACGTTCCTTTCCCTTTTGCAAAAGGAAAAACATACACCACACTGAATAGTGGCGTTCAGGTTCATTGAGCGACAACTCTGTGAACAAATACAAACATAAACGTGTTTATTTAAGGGTGTGGTCTACGGGGGAGCAAACTGCAGGTGATCAACTGTACTCAAGGGACTTATGAAAGTAGCGATTTAAGATGACTAAGTTATTCGTGATTTAGCAGATAAAGGATCAGGAGGGAAACTTGTCAGAAAGGAGTAAACTTACGTAGAACACAGCTACCGTTCACCTCATAGTAACCCTGCTGGCACTGGCAGGTTCCACCATTCATTAGGTCACAAACAGAATTGTTTGGTGCACACGCAGTACCACATGTGCAACTACTGTTCAGAGGTAGTTCTGTGGAGGAAAGAATCCATGCGAAACTATGGCATACATACACGGTCATCAGAAGTACAGCTTTAAGAAACAAAGCACAAAACCAAAGATTGCTAATGAACGTTTAAGTCAATTTGGTTAATTGAATTAGATAAAAAGGAAATCAGAAGGCAATCTGTCCTAAAACGTCACGGATGCATTCATTTCCAAAGTAGATAAACGGATAAAACGAGAATAAAATAGGATCTCTTCTTACACGGAATGACTGAGACTGTATCACAAACATATACATCTTATACAGCAATTTCAAAACACTCTGTGTTTAAGAATACAAGCGGTGCATAAAGTCATGCATCAGAACTAAAGCATCACTTACGTGGCACGCATAACCCATTTTCGGGGTAAAAACCATCGTTGCAAAGGCATATTCCGCCTTGACAGGATGCGTACATGTCGGCACATTCAGTCATATTTGTACAGTTACCAAAAGTCGGGATGTCTGCAAAACAAAGTGAAAAACAACATACGCTTGGTTTGATAGTTTCTTATATAGCTACCTTTAGTAGAAAACGGACACGTTACACGAAAGTTGAGACACTCCACGAAATTCAAAAGAGAAAATTGACAGCAACAAAATATAAGTCTCGAGGATCGGCATTGATATAAACTTTCAAGAGAGACGATCTGTCGTGACTACCGCTCCAGTATGCCTTTACTGTACGTAACGACAAAACAACTAGATTAATAGTGTTTCAAACAGATGGAGCATAGTTAGAAATATAGAATTAAATTTAAGAAAGTAGTAGTAGTAAGACCTCAACTCAAAATGAAGTGTTTGCGATGTACTTCATGAAACGGGAACAGTGTACCAGATGCGAGAGCTTCAATCAGACAAACACTTGTTTGGACTTATTGTGAAAATGGGAACCATTTGGTCTACACTAGACTTTTAAATCGCCGTGAGAGTGAGATGGTAATCAGGCGTGACAAGTCGGTTACCTCTTAAGCATGAACCATTCGCTGTTGGATAGTAATCATCTAAGCACGCACACGTTCCGTTGCCATTGCAAAAGGAGAACATCACACCACACTGAATAGTGGCGTTGCAGGATTCATTGAGCGACAACTCTGTGAACGAAATACAAACGATAAACGTGTTTAGTAAGGCATGTGGTCTACGTGGAGCGAACTGCAGGTGTATCAACTGTAGCATCAGAAGGGACGTTATGAAAGTAGCGATTTAAGATGACTAAGTTATTCGTGATTTAGCAGATAAAGGATCAGGAGGGAAACTTGTCAGAAAGGAGTAAACTTACGTAGAACACAGCTACCGTTCACCTCATAGTAACCCTGCTGGCACTGGCAGGTTCCACCATTCATTAGGTCACAAACAGAATTGTTTGGTGCACACGCAGTACCACATGTGCAACTACTGTTCAGAGGTAGTTCTGTGGAGGAAAGAATCCATGCGAAACTATGGCATACATACACGGTCATCAGAAGTACAGCTTTAAGAAACAAAGCCAAAGATTGCTAATGAACGTTTAAGTCAATTTGGTTAATTGAATTAGATAAAAAGGAAATCAGAAGGCAATCTGTCCTAAAACGTCACGGATGCATTCATTTGCAAAGTAGATAAACGGATAAAACGAGAATAAAATAGGATCTCTTCTTACACGGAATGACTGAGACTGTATCACAAACGGATATACATCTTATACAGCAATTTCAAAACACTCTGTGTTTAAGAATACAAGCGGTGCATAAAGTCATGCATCAGAACTAAAGCATCACTTACGTGGCACGCATACGCCATTTTCGGGGTAAAAACCATCGTTGCAGAGGCATATTCCGCCTTGACAGGATGCGTACATGTCGGCACATTCAGTCATATTTGTACAGTTACCAAAAGTCGGGATGTCTGCAAAACAAAGTGAAAAACAACATACGCTTGGTTTGATAGTTTCTTATATAGCTACCTTTAGTAGAAAACGGACACGTTACACGAAAGTTGAGACACTCCACGAAATTCAAAAGAGAAAATTGACAGCAACAAAATATAAGTCTCGAGGATCGGCATTGATATAAACTTTCAAGAGAGACGATCTGTCGTGACTACCGCTTCAGTATGTCTTTACTGTACGTAACGACAAAACAACTAGATTAATAGTGTTTCAAACAGATGGAGCATAGTTAGAACTAGAACCGCAAGCGGTATCTCGGTTTTCGCTTTTAACCTAATCAACATGAACACTTTATTTCAACTCAGCCACAATTTTCAATATGAAACAGAACGAAAAGGTTTTTGAAGACCTACTCTCATTTGCACAGTTTTTTGTTTTTTTTTGCAATGTTAGAACATTCAAACTCTTCTAGCGCAAGTATTTTCCCATACCCTGTCCCTTGAAATCCATCACATTCTGTGGTGCTGTCAACAAGGAACAAAATGCTGAAAACCGCATTTCAATCAGACTTTAACATTTTGAGTTATAAGCAAAAGAGTGATTTTAAGCAAAACGCCCTCTAGCGGCAAAATGAGAAAGAAAATTGAAAAAACAGCAAATAGTTCAAACAAGTATATAAGTCACACTAGTCGAACATTCTTTTTCTTATATATCACAAATTGAAGCATAAAAACTGATTAACAATTATTCCAAAAAAGGATCAAACTTTGGACTGCCGTAAAATGAACAAATCAAGTCCGATCTTCAAAAACTAAACATCACTGGAAAGAGCTCCTCAAGAACCAAAACCTTTATTATACTCTCAATGAAATATTTTTAGATTTGGAGCACTTTGCGGCCGAAAAAAACACAATTATCGTAATATGACATTGACCTTTTCAATGTTTTTTTTAACTTTTTAATTGTGAAACCCTTTCAAACTTAACAAAACATAACGTGTGAAAATTTCATGACGAATAAACAAAAAATAAAGTCAGGAGCGACAAAAAACATGTTTTTGGAATTTTAATTTTTCCTAAGGTTAAGTGAAGTTTGACCGTTTCTAGTGGACAAACCTCGCATTTCTTAAATTTGCCACCCCATATATTTTGTGTGTATACGTCTTTCAAATGGTATGCCGGAGACGGAATTCTTCTATCTGATCTCTAACAAAAACGGATAGGTTTTTTGTAGACCTACCCTCATTTGCACAGTTTTTTTTTTGTTTTTTTTTTTGCGAGGTTCGAACATTCAACCTTCCGTAGCTCAAAAGCTTTCAGCCACACGGACCCTCTTATCCTATCATATGTTATTAGGCTATAAACAGGGAACAGAATGCAAAAAACCGCATTCGAATCGGACTTCAACTTTTTGAGTTATAAGCAAAAGAATGATTTCAAGAAAAGCGCCCCCTAGCGGCAAAATGAGAAAGAAAATTGATTAAAATTTTACTGTTAGGTACCTAGCAAAGCAGCAAATAATTCAATCAAGTATACTAGTCGCACAAGTCAAACTTTTATTCTTATGTATCAGAATTTGAAGCATAAAACCTGATTTACAATTATTCCAAAAAAGGATCAAAATTTGGACTGCCGTATAATGACCAAATCAAGTCCGATCTTCAAAACCTAAACATCACTGGAAAGAGCTCTTTAAGAACTAAAACTTTTGTTCATATACTCTCAATGAAATATTTTTAGTTTTGGAGCTATTTGTGGCCGAATAAAAACACAATAATCGTAATATGACCTTGACCTTTTCAATTCTTTTTTATTTTTTGAATTGTGAGGCCCTTTCAAACATAACAATACATATCGTGTGAAAATTTCATGAAGAATGAACAGAAAATAAAGTCAGGAGCGACAAAAACATGTTTTTGAAATTTTAATTTTTCCTAAAATTTAGTGAAGTTTAACCGTTTCTAGAGGACAAACCACGCATTTCCTTAATTCGCCATCCCATATATTTTGTGTGTATACGTCTTTTAAATGGTATGCCGGAGACGGAATTCTTCTATCTGATCTCTAACAAAAACGGATAGGTTTTTCGTAGACCTACCCTCATTTGCACAGTTTTTTTGTTTGTTTTGTTTTTTGCAAGGTTCGAACATTCAACCTTATGTAGCTCAAAAGCTTTCAGCCACACGGACCCTCTTATCCTATCATATGTTATTAGGCTATCAACAGGGAAAACAGAATGCAAAAAAACGCATTCGAATCGGACTTCAACTTTTTGAGTTATAAGCAAAAGAATGATTTCAAGAAAAGCGCCCCCTAGCGGCAAAATGAGAAAGAAAATTGATTAAAATTTTACTGTTAGGTACCTAGCAAAGCAGCAAATAATTCAATCAAGTATACTAGTCGCACAAGTCAAACTTTTTATTCTTATGTATCAGAATTTGAAGCATAAAACCTGATTTACAATTATTCAAAAAAAGGATCAAACTTTGGACTGCCGTATAATGACCAAATCAAGTCCGATCTTCAAAACCTAAACATCACTGGAAAGAGCTCTTTAAGAACTAAAACTTTTGTTCATATACTCTCAATGAAATATTTTTAGTTTTGGAGCTATTTGTGGCCGAATAAAAACACAATAATCGTAATATGACCTTGACCTTTTCAATTCTTTTTTATTTTTTGAATTGTGAGGCCCTTTCAAACATAACAATACATATCGTGTGAAAATTTCATGAAGAATGAACAGAAAATAAAGTCAGGAGCGACAAAAACATGTTTTTGAAATTTTAATTTTTCCTAAAATTTAGTGAAGTTTGACCGTTTCTAGAGGACAAACCACGCATTTCCTTAATTCGCCACACCATATATTTTGTGCGTATATGTCTTGCAAATCGTATGCAACAAACAGAATTCTTCTATCTGATCTCTAACAAAAGTGGGTAGGTTTTTCGTAGACCTACCCTCATTATTCCACTTTTTTCCAAGGTTCGAACATTCAACCTCTCCTAGAACAATTTTTTTCAAGTACTCGATGATAAGATATCCATCATATTTGATTGGGCTGTCAACAAGGAACATTATGTAAAAAAACGCATCTAAATCAGGTTTCAAATTTTTGAGTTATTAGCAAAACAGTGATTACATGCATTGCGCCCCCTAGTGGCTAAATCAGAAATAAATGTGAAAAGTTTGACCATTTAGGCACATGTTCAGATAAAGATAACTCTATGCCCAAAATTTCATAGCTGTAGCTTTTCTCATCTGGCCGCTAGGCTGGACACAAAAATGGGTGGAATTGGAAAAATAATAAAAACTAGAACCGCAAGCGGTATCTCGGTTTTCGCTTTTAACCTAATCAACGTGAACATTTTATTTCAACTCAGCCACAATTTTCAATATGAAACAAAACGAAAAGGTTTTTGAAGACCTACTCTCATTTGCACAGTTGTTTTTTTTGCAATGTTAGAACATTCAAACTCTTCTAGCGCAAATATTTTCCCATACCCTGTCCCTTGAAATCCATCACATTCTGTGGTGCTGTCAACAAGGAACAAAATGCTGAAAACCGCATTTCAATCAGACTTTAACATTTTGAGTTATAAGCAAAAGAGTGATTTTAAGCAAAACGCCCTCTAGCGGCAAAATTAGAAATAAAATTGCAAAAACAGCAAATAGTTCAAACAAGTATATAAGTCGCACTAGTCGAACATTCTTTATCTTATATATCACAACTTGAAGCATAAAAACTGATTAACAGTTATTCCAAAAAAGGATCAAACTTTGGACTGCCGTAAAATGAACAAATCAAGTCCGATCTTCAAAAACTAAACATCACTGGAAAGAGCTCCTCAAGAACTAAAACCTTTGTTCATATACTCTCAATGAAATATTTTTAGATTTGGAGCACTTTGTGGCCGAATAAAAACACACTTATCGTAATATGACATTGACCTGTTCAATGTTTTTTTTTTAATTTTTAATTGTGAGGCCCTTTCAAACTTAACAAAACATAACGTGTGAAAATTTCTTGACGAATAAACAAAAAATAAAGTCAGGAGCGACAAAAAACATGTTTTTGGAATTTTAATTTTTCCTAAATTTAAGTGAAGTTTGACCGTTTCTAGTGGACAAACCACCCATTTCTTAAATTCGCCACCCCATATATTTTGTGTGTATACGTCTTTCAAATGTTATGCCGGAGACGGAATTCTTCTATCTGATCTCTAACAAAAACGGATAGGTTTTTCGTAGACCTACCCTCATTTGCACAGTTTTTTTTGTTTTTTTTTTTTTGTTTTTTTTTGCAAGGTTCGAACATTCAACCTTCCGTAGCTCAAAAGCTTTCAGCCACACGGACCCTCGAATCCTATCATATGTTATTAGGCTATCAACAGGGAACAGAATGCAAAAAACCGCATTCGAATCGGACTTCAACTTTTTGAGTTATAAGCAAAAGAATGATTTAAAAAAAAGCGCCCCCTAGCGGCAAAATGAGAAAGAAAATTGATTAAAATTTTACTGTTAGGTACCTAGCAAAGCAGCAAATAGTTCAATCAAGTATACTAGTCGCACAAGTCAAACTTTTTATTCTTATGTATCAGAATTTGAAGCATAAAACCTGATTTACAATTATTCCAAAAAAGGATCAAACTTTGGACTGCCGCATAATGACCAAATCAAGTCCGATCTTCAAAAACTAAACATCACTGGAAAGAGCTCTTGAAGATCTAAAACTTTTGTTCATATACTCTCAATTAAATATTTTTAGTTTTGGAGCTATTTGTGGCCGAATAAAAACACAATAATCGTAATATGACCTTGACCTTTTAAATTCTTTTTTATTTTTTGATTTGTGAGGCCTTTTCATACATAACAATACATATTGTGTGAAAATTTCATGAAGAATGAACAGAAAATAAAGTCAGGAGCGACAAAAACATGTTTTTGAAATTTTAATTTTTCCTAAAATTTAGTGAAGTTTGGCCGTTTCTAGAGGACAAACCACGCATTTCCATAATTCGCCACCCCATATATTTTGTGCGTATATGTCTTGCAATTCGTATGCAGCAAACAGAATTCTTCTATCTGATCTCTAACAAAAACGGATAGGTTTTTCGTAGACCTACCCTCATTTGCACAGTTTTGTTTTTTTTGTTTTTGTTTTTGTTTTTTTGCAAGGTTAGAACATTCAACCTTCCGTAGCTCAAAAGCTTTCAGCCACACGGACCCTCGAATCCTATCATATGTTATTAGGCTATCAACAGGGAACAGAATGCAAAAAACCGCATTCGAATCGGACTTCAACTTTTTGAGTTATAAGCAAAAGAATGATTTCAAGAAAAGCGCCCCCTAGCGGCAAAATGAGAAAGAAAATTGATTAAAATTTTACTGTTAGGTACCTAGCAAAGCAGCAAATAGTTCAATCAAGTATACTAGTCGCACAAGTCAAACTTCTTATTCTTGTGTATCAGAATTTGAAGCATAAAACCTGATTTACAATTATTCCAAAAAAGGATCAAACTTTGGACTGCCGTATAATGACCAAATCAAGTCCGATCTTCAAAAAATAAACATCACTGGAAAGAGCTCTTTAAGAACTAAAACTTTTGTTCATATACTCTCAATTAAATATTTTTAGTTTTTTTGGCCGAATAAAAACACAATAATCGTAATATGACCTTGACCTTTTCAATTATTTTTTATTTTTTGAATTGTGAGGCCCTTTCAAACATAACAATACATATCGTGTGAAAATTTCATGAAGAATGAACAGAAAATAAAGTCAGGAGCGACAAAAACATGTTTTTGAAATTTTAATTTTTCCTAAAATTTAGTGAAGTTTGACCTTTTCTAGAGGACAAACCACGCATTTCCTAAATTCGCCACACCATATATTTTGTGCGTATATGTCTTGCAAATCGTATGCAGCAAACAGAATTCTTCTATCTGATCTCTAACAAAAGTGGGAAGGTTTTTCGTAGACCTACCCTCATTTTTCCACTTTTTTCCAAGGTTCGAACATTCAACCTCTCCTAGAACAATTTTTTTCCCGTACTCGATGATAAGATATTCATCATATTTGATTGGGCTGTCAACAAGGAACATTATGTAAAAAACCGCATCTAAATCAGGTTTCAAATTTTTGAGTTATTAGCAAAACAGTGATTACATGCATTGCGCCCCCTAGTGGCTAAATCAGAAATAAATGTGAAAAGTTTGACCAATTAGGCACATGCTCAGATAAAGATGACTCCATGCCCAAAATTTCATAGCTGTAGCTTTTCTCATCTGGCCGCTAGGCTGGACACAAAAATGGGTGGAATTGGAAAAATAATAAAAAATAAAAAAAAAAAAATCAACAGAAGAAGAACAATAGGTTTTCGCCCAGCAGAGGCGAAAACCTAAATATAGAATTAAATTTAAGAAAGTAGTAGTAGTAAGACCTCAACTCAAAATGAAGTGTTTGTGATGTACTTCATGAAACGGGAACAGTGTACCAGATGCGAGAGCTTCAATCAGACAAACACTTGTTTGGACTTATTGTGAAAATGGGAACCATTTTGTCTACACTAGACTTTTAAATCGCCGTGAGAGTGAGATGGTAATCAGGCGTGACAAGTCGGTTACCTCTTAAGCATGAACCATTCGCTGTTGGATAGTAATCATCTAAGCACGCACACGTTCCGTTGCCATTGCAAAAGGAGAACATCACACCACACTGAATAGTGGCGTTGCAGGATTCATTGAGCGACAACTCTGTGAACGAAATACAAACGATAAACGTGTTTAGTAAGGCATGTGGTCTACGTGGAGCGAACTGCAGGTGTATCAACTGTAGCATCAGAAGGGACGTTATGAAAGTAGCGATTTAAGATGACTAAGTTATTCGTGATTTAGCAGATAAAGGATCAGGAGGGAAACTTGTCAGAAAGGAGTAAACTTACGTAGAACACATCTACCGTTCACCTCATAGTAACCCTGCTGGCACTGGCAGGTTCCACCATTCATTTGGTCACAAACAGAATTGTTTGGTGCACACGCAGTACCACATGTGCAACTACTGTTCAGAGGTAGTTCTGTGGAGGAAAGAATCCATGCGAAACTATGGCATACATACACGGTCATCAGAAGTACAGTTTTAAGAAACAAAGCCAAAGATTGCTAATGAAGTTTTAAGTAAAATTTCGTTAATCGAATTAGATAAAAAGGAAATCAGAAGGCAAACTGTCCTAAAACGTCACGGATGCATTCATTTGCAAAGTAGATAAACGGATAAAACGAGAATAAAATAGGATCTCTTCTTACACGGAATGACTGAGACTGTATCACAAACGGATATACATCTTATACAGCAATTTCAAAACACTCTGTGTTTAAGAATACAAGCGGTGCATAAAGTCATGCATCAGAAATAAAGCATCACTTACGTGGCACGCATACGCCATTTTCGGGGTAAAAACCATCGTTGCAGAGGCATATTCCGCCTTGACAGGATGCGTACATGTCGGCACATTCAGTCATATTTGTACAGTTACCAAAAGTCGGGATGTCTGCAAAACAAAGTGAAAAACAACATACGCTTGGTTTGATAGTTTCTTATATAGCTACCTTTAGTAGAAAACGGACACGTTACACGAAAGTTGAGAAACTCCACGAAATTCAAAAGAGAAAATTGACAGCAACAAAATATAAGTCTCGAGGATCGGCATTGATATAAACTTTCAAGAGAGACGATCTGTCGTGACTACCGCTCCAGTATGCCTTTACTGTACGTAACGACAAAACAACTAGATTAATAGTGTTTCAAACAGATGGAGCATAGTTAGAAATATTGAATTAAATTTAAGAAAGTAGTAGTAGTAAGACCTCAACTCAAAATGAAGTGTTTGCGATGTACTTCATGAAACGGGAACAGTGTACCAGATGCGAGAGCTTCAATCAGACAAACACTTGTTTGGACTTATTGTGAAAATGGGAACCATTTAGTCTACACTAGACTTTTAAATCGCCGTGAGAGTGAGATGGTAATCAGGCGTGACAAGTCGGTTACCTCTTAAGCATGAACCATTCGCTGTTGGATAGTAATCATCTAAGCACGCACACGTTCCGTTGCCATTGCAAAAGGAGAACATCACACCACACTGAATAGTGGCGTTGCAGGATTCATTGAGCGACAACTCTGTGAACGAAATACAAACGATAAACGTGTTTAGTAAGGCATGTGGTCTACGTGGAGCGAACTGCAGGTGTATCAACTGTAGCATCAGAAGGGACGTTATGAAAGTAGCGATTTAAGATGACTAAGTTATTCGTGATTTAGCAGATAAAGGATCAGGAGGGAAACTTGTCAGAAAGGAGTAAACTTACGTAGAACACAGCTACCGTTCACCTCATAGTAACCCTGCTGGCACTGGCAGGTTCCACCATTCATTTGGTCACAAACAGAATTGTTTGGTGCACACGCAGTACCACATGTGCAACTACTGTTCAGAGGTAGTTCTGTGGAGGAAAGAATCCATGCGAAACTATGGCATACATACACGGTCATCAGAAGTACAGCTTTAAGAAACAAAGCACAAAACCAAAGATTGCTAATGAACGTTTAAGTCAATTTGGTTAATTGAATTAGATAAAAAGGAAATCAGAAGGCAATCTGTCCTAAAACGTCACGGATGCATTCATTTGCAAAGTAGATAAACGGATAAAACGAGAATAAAATAGGATCTCTTCTTACACGGAATGACTGAGACTGTATCACAAACGGATATACATCTTATACAGCAATTTCAAAACACTCTGTGTTTAAGAATACAAGCGGTGCATAAAGTCATGCATCAGAACTAAAGCATCACTTACGTGGCACGCATACGCCATTTTCGGGGTAAAAACCATCGTTGCAGAGGCATATTCCGCCTTGACAGGATGCGTACATGTCGGCACATTCAGTCATATTTGTACAGTTACCAAAAGTCGGGATGTCTACAAAACAAAGTGAAAAACAACATACGCTTGGTTTGATAGTTTCTTATATAGCTACCTTTAGTAGAAAACGGACACGTTACACGAAAGTTGAGACACTCCACGAAATTCAAAAGAGAAAATTGACAGCAACAAAATATAAATCTCAAGGATCGGCATTGATATAAACTTTCAAGAGAGACGATCTGTCGTGACTACCGCTCCAGTATGTCTTTACTGTACGTAACGACAAAACAACTAGATTAATAGTGTTTCAAACAAATATCATATCATATCACAATGAAGTGTTTGCGATGTACTTCATGAAACGGGAACAGTGTACCAGATGCGAGAGCGAGCTGCAATCAGACAAACACTTGGTTGAACTTATTGTGAAAATGGGAACCATTTAGTCTACGCTAAACTTTTAAATCGCTGTGAGAGTGAAATGGTAATCAAGCGTGACAAGTCGGTTACCTTTTAAACATGAACCATTCGCTGTTGGATAGTAATCATCTAAGCACGCACACGTTCCGTTGCCATTGCAAAAGGAGAATTATCACACCACACTGAATAGTGGCGTTGCAGGATTCATTGAGCGACAACTCTGTGAACAAAATAAAAACGATACACGTGTTTAGTAAGGCATGTGGTCTACGTGGAGCGAACTGCAGGTGTATCAACTGTAGCATCAGAAGGGACGTTATGAAAGTAGCGATTTAAGATGACTCAGTTATTCGTGATTTAGCAGATAAAGGATCAGGAGGGAAACTTGTCAGAAAGGAGTAAACTTACGTAGAACACAGCTACCGTTCACCTCATAGTAACCCTGCTGGCACTGGCAGGTTCCACCATTCATTAGGTCACAAACAGAATTGTTTGGTGCACACGCAGTACCACATGTGCAACTACTGTTCAGAGGTAGTTCTGTGGAGGAAAGAATCCATGCGAAACTATGGCATACATACACGGTCATCAGAAGTACAGCTTTAAGAAACAAAGCACAAAACCAAAGATTGCTAATGAACGTTTAAGTCAATTTGGTTAATTGAATTAGATAAAAAGGAAATCAGAAGGCAATATGTCCTAAAACGTCACGGATGCATTCATTTGCAAAGTAAATAAACGGATAAAACGAGAATAAAATAGGATCTCTTCTTACACGGAATGACTGAGACTGTATCACAAACGGATATACATCTTATACAGCAATTTCAAAACACTCTGTGTTTAAGAATACAAGCGGTGCATAAAGTCATGCATCAGAACTAAAGCATCACTTACGTGGCACGCATACTCCATTTTCGGGGTAAAAACCATCGTTGCAGAGGCATATTCCGCCTTGACAGGATGCGTACATGTCGGCACATTCAGTCATATTTGTACAGTTACCAAAAGTCGGGATGTCTACAAAACAAAGTGAAAAACAACATACGCTTGGTTTGATAGTTTCTTATATAGCTACCTTTAGTAGAAAACGGACACGTTACACGAAAGTTGAGACACTCCACGAAATTCAAAAGAGAAAATTGACAGCAACAAAATATAAATCTCAAGGATCGGCATTGATATAAACTTTCAAGAGAGACGATCTGTCGTGACTACCGCTCCAGTATGCCTTTACTGTACGTAACGACAAAACAAGTAGATTAAAAGTGTTTCAAACAGATGGAGCATAGTTAGAAATATAGAATTAAATTTAAGAAAGTAGTAGTAGTAAGACCTCAACTCAAAATGAAGTGTTTGCGATGAACTTCATGAAACGGGAACAGTGTACCAGATGCGAGAGCGAGCTTCAATCAGACAAACACTTGTTTGGACTTATTGTGAAAATGGGAACCATTTAGTCTACACTAAACTTTTAAATCGCCGTGAGATTGAGATGGTAATCAAGCGTGACAAGTCGGTTACCTCTTAAGCATGAACCATTCGCTGTTGGATAGTAATCATCTAAGCACGCACACGTTCCGTTGCCATTGCAAAAGGAGAACATCACACCACACTGAATAGTGGCGTTGCAGGATTCATTGAGCGACAACTCTGTGAACAAAATAAAAACGATACACGTGTTTAGTAAGGCATGTGGTCTACGTGGAGCGAACTGCAGGTGTATCAACTGTAGCATCAGAAGGGACGTTATGAAAGTAGCGATTTAAGATGACTAAGTTATTCGTGATTTAGCAGATAAAGGATCAGGAGGGAAACTTGTCAGAAAGGAGTAAACTTACGTAGAACACAGCTACCGTTCACCTCATAGTAACCCTGCTGGCACTGGCAGGTTTCACCATTCATTTGGTCACAAACAGAATTGATTGGTGCACACGCAGTACCACATGTGCAACTACTGTTCAGAGGTTGTTCTGTGGAGAAGGGAACATTTGCGATTTTTTACACGTCAGAGATTTATTTATCGAATCTTACATAATTATACGAAAGTTATTTATTCTCATCACAAGAAGACATATGTCACTTCATAAATGATCATGAATTTCCGTTTCCTTATACACGTTTCTTTACTTTTTCAGAAAACACATTTTTATTGCTTTTAAATAACAAAACTGTGATTTAAAAATTTTCATCGGTCCTCTTCTTTGGCGATTCTCATTTTTTCCTTCCTTCTGTATATACATATATTTTCATTTGAAATAGATTTGTCCGTCAATGTTTTTCGTGCTTTTATGAAAGTATATTTGACAAAGATTAATATCAATAAAATATATTTGAAAAGCGTCGATTATAGCATATGTTCGCATTCTAATCACTATCTACTTATGCCATATATTAATTTTATTTTGTAATAAGATTACTTACTGGGTACACATATCCCCTCTTCAATATAGAACTTATCGTTGCAAAGACATTTTCCGTGTTTGCAGGATGCGTTAATGTCAGCACATGTAGTATTTTCAGTGCAATTTCCATATGTTGGAACATCTAATAATAATGTAAAGAGCATGATGTGTTTGCTACACATAAAAATGATAGAAATAAATATATTGAAATATGTCTGGAAGATGTTTGTCCAGTACAAGTGACAGAATACGAGCTGTGCAGTTTGATTGATAAACGCAAATGGGTCCATTTACCTTTAAAAATAAAGTCATGATTTTATTTTTATTAATTTTAATAAGATGGTAAATATCGTATTTCAGAAGATTTGGAACTTGTGTTTTCTCATTAATTTATTACGAAGTATTACTGCGAAAAGATTATGTCATAGGTCGACCACCGCAACTAGAACTAGAGTAGAAACAATGTAGAGGAAAAATAATATTTCTCGCTTAAATATAACAGCAATAAAATTAACAGGTAATATTGTATTCTTACTCGGTTTACATATGCCACCGCCGTTGGTTGCGGAATTCGAATCATAATAACCCGGCCGACATACGCAAGTAGCATTAACGCATTCAGCATCTTCATCAACGCACTTGGGATTTGAAACATCGCATGTACCACCTAATTCAATTTCTGTTCAAATATAATTGAAAGAAATTAATTATAATCAATATATATCATAGAATAACGATCTTTAATGATTAATCTATTTTTTTTTGCAGATTGTCATTGGGAGTCTACAACATTCTCGAATGAGCCCTGATTAAGTACATAAGTATTACTATACCTATACCTTGTTATGATTTTAGTAAACCCTTCAGATCTTTATTCTTTTAAAAAATAAATGACAGATTATATTCAAATATTGCATAAGCCGAAACTAATCGAATCTAAGGCAAAACTTGAAACAATATTAAGAGATATAGCTTTTACCTCATGGCAAATTTAAAAACATTTTCTTTCCTTACAGATGAACAATAATACTCACGGATATCTTTCTGATCATATACTTCTATGTATGAGCAGAACCTATCTGCTTATTTATTACCTATATGCAATTATACCAGATAATTTCCCGATGCATGCGTCTATATATGTGCCGGTTAACAGCATAATAATAAAGAATGTAGCTTTCAGACTAAGAGACATTTGACAAAACTTACTTTCTGAACAATTTCCTCTTGATTGATTTCCATTGCTGTCATAGAAGCCATTGTAACATTTACACACCCCATTAACGCATGCTGCATTATTGTCAAAGCATGGTGTTGTCGCATTACAAGAATCACCAAGGAAAGCATCTGCAATGTTCTTATAATATCATTATTGAGACACGTGAATTTATAAATAATATATTTTGACACTTCTTTGAATGTAGGAATAGATTAAACCTACTGTCAATTTGTTTTTCAATGCTGGTAATTTCAATTTTGCTGTAGCTTCAAATGTACCTATTGTTTTGTTCACTCTAGGTAGAAAAAAATCTGAAGTCCAGATTCATCTGGTATTTTCATCATCACAATTTGTTTAGTGTTAAGTAAATGATATTGCAAACATAGTCTTTATTTACATACACGGTATGCAGCAACCTCCTATGACTGAATCCCCGTTGGTATCCACAAAATCATCTTTACACCGGCACGTAGTGACGCCGCCAGTACACGGTTCGGTATTACTATCAATGCATTGAATAACAGGACTACATGGTTGACCAAGATCTGCATCTAGAAACGACAATCAAAAAGCATATATATCTTTAAATTATCCAAACTCTTTATGGATATCACCACCTCTCCTTTTTTATATCAACACTATATCAAACATATGGTATAGGATTGTACTGCTTTAATTTATAATATCTCCACCGGTTAGGAGCAACATGTTATTCTGCTTAACACACTAGACGGCAATATTTTACTTTGCCACTAAAAAGCATTATCTAATGTACGAGGAGTCTTTGAATATCAATCAATGTATGCAATTCTGCTACGTTCGTATTATTTATGAATTTTAATATTAAACCTTACAAACACCTTCGAAGTTATATGACTAATGTCAAAACATATTATTTTAGCCGTTTCATTCAGTTTATAATCCTACAAATGCATACCATGCATTCAATGATAAATGATTGTCCAATAATACCTTGTGGCTTGTACCTATTACCTGATTAGAATATTTGAGGGCTAATAAAGTTATCGCGGGTGAGCATGTTTAGCATAACACGTGGATATAACTAAACTATATAAATAAACACAACAAATAACGGATTCAACTAAATATCTCTAAAATTTTAATACTGCAGGTAAACTGGAAACGCTATGACAGATCCATATAATGAAAGCAACGAGATTATAATGCAGATTACTAAAGTGCTTTTATTTTGCAAAGCAGCACATACTCGTTCAATTCGGTTTTGCTGACGAATTGTGAGGCAGACGGAATATGTCTTTTTCACAGATGAATCCTGATCTACCATTTTTCGACTAATAACATACAAGAAAAGAGCAGCGTGCAACATTAAATAACACAGTGCCATTTTAGTAAATTTATACAAAGAAATTAAAAGAGAAAATCTATTTAATTATGTTTTTTTAAAGATACTACCGCATTTTTCTTTACTTCCTAAATGATGGAACTTACCGTTGTCAGAGCGTTCTTGTTCTGTATTGCGACAAAAATAGATTTACAGTACTTCCTCAATATAACCTCAAGGTTTTTATTCCTTCCAAGAAGCTTTGAGTTATCCAAAATTCATATACCCTGTTCAGTGCATTTTAAATCATATATTTCCTCATGTGGTGCCAATAGCTATGAAATATGTGTCCTACACTAAGGCGTTATTTTAGACATTTTTGAATTACATAATTATGTATTTCTCTGAAAACTGGAAAAAAAAACTATCGGCGTCCTATCTGTTTCTGTTTTCCATTTTCTTTTTTTTTCTTTTTTTTTTTTTTTGCGTTGACACGGAGCTAGTATTCGAATCAACTAGATATATAGCAAGGGCACGAAAATCAACAATGCATACATCTAGATACAAATCTAAAAAAGAGAAGAGTTTAACATGTGAACTAGGGCGACTCAATAAGAAACAAGTCTGTCTATTTCTGGTCGAAATCTATCTCTCCTTTTTTAATACCCCGCCGCGAAGCGGGAGGGGGGTTATAGGAATGCCCTTCGTCCGTCCGTCCGTCAGTCCGTCAGTGTGTCCGAATCATTTTCGTGTCCGCTCCATATCTCATGAACGCTTGGATACATTTTCTTCAAACTCGGCTAAAATGTTAACCTCATTGAGCTGATGTGCAGAAGGCATGAGGCGGTCACGCTGGCTCAAGGTCAAGGTCATCCTTGAAGGTCAAATGTTATTTTCGTGTCCGCTCCATATCTCATGAACGCTTGGACATATTTTCTTCAAACTCGGCTAAAATGTTAACCTCATTGAGCTGATGTGCAGAAGGCATGAGGCGGTCACGCTGGCTCAAGGTCAAGGTCATACTTGAAGGTCAAATGTTATTTTCGTGTCCGCTCCATATCTCATGAACGCTTGGACACAATTTCTTCAAACTCGGCTAAAATGTTAACCTCATAGAGCTGATGTGCAGAAGGCATGAGGCGGTCATGCTGGCTCAAGGTCAAGGTCATACTTGAAGGTCAAATGTTATTTTCGTGTCCGCTCCATATCTCATGAACGCTTGGACACAATTTCTTCAAACTCGGCTAAAATGTTAACCTCATTGAGCTGATGTGCAGAAGGCATGAGGCGGTCACGCTGGCTCAAGGTCAAGGTCATCCTTGAAGGTCAAATGTTTAAGCCTCCACTTTTTCATGTCATCTCGATATCTCATGTCATGTTCACAATCATACAAATTATGTCATGATATATAAAGTTTTTAATTGAGTTACACATGTATTTTGTGGTTACCTAACACATCCTATACTTCATTGATGTTCACTTTTTGTACTGTTTCCCATGTAAAACTTGTCAGTAAACTTTTAATATATGTGCCTCCGAATTCTGAGATTCATACATAACTCCGGAAAGTTAAATTGTCTTAAACTGATCTTCTATGTCTGCTACAACCATGCCAGGTTAAGGTGAACATAATCCTATGACCAAACAAATTCTAATATTTGGCCAGCGGCGGGGGATATAGCTGTCCTTTGGACTGCCTTGTTCAGTGTAATTACCCTCTTGAACGATAATTTAGTCCAATGGTATTCCATTTTCAGCAGTCCAGAACGAAGAATTAATTGAACCATTTTTCTACTGCCGCCACGACTTCCCCGGTCCATGAATATCCTTTTTTAAGTTCTGGAGCTAAATCCGGCAAATTTGCGGGATGCGGTATTATTTTATACCCGTTTCGCTCTACAGCATCCATTACAACCTTGTCAGTGTATTGATGGAGAAGAATCCCTTTATAGAGTCTACCTCGTCGTTTTTCGCGGTTTGCGGTTCTCAGTTTATCGAGTAAGTTTGTTTAGTACGCGCCATTTATTGTACTCCCCTTCGTTAAAATGTCCAACATAACTCCTTTGGCGTCCAAATTACAGTGGTAATAACCTTGCCAGCCGAGGGTTGCGTCTTGAACTTCTTGGGCATCGAGAACCTAGGTCCTACCCACTGGCGACTTTAAGCGTTTTGTTTTCTGACTCGAAGACAGGGACGAAAGTTTCAGCTACAGTTACCAGGCGCATTATAAAATGTCTTCCTTCGATTAATAAGTTAAATTCTCACAAACACTGTGTAAATTATGCATTGTCCGACTGATTTCTCAAAATATGATTGACTCCTAGATATCAAACATTATACGGTAGTGACTTATGACTAGTAGACTTTTAAATTTTGGGATCTGTACCTCAAATGTCAAGGTCACAAGGTCATACATTTAATTATCTTTAATATTATGCTGAGAAAGCATTGTCCAACAGATAACTCTCACTTTGTATCAATTATTGTAAAATTGGCACTTATAAGTAATAGGAGACCCCTTTTGGTTTTAGAGTAAGTCCCTCAAAGGTCAAGGTCACGAGGTATTAAGTTGAATGGACGGATCTGCAATTTGTGTGTAACTCCTCCTCCTATTGATAATTTGACAGTTTCTATTCATGCCGAGGTCAAGTGCTCACAAACAGTATCACAAACAAAAAGCATATGTTCTTTGTGTAAAGTAGGTCAACCGTTCACCATGTGCTTCACACTTCCACTGGTTGGATAAGCCAATTAATGTAAGCATTCTTGATTGACAGTTTAGGAACCATCCATTCTAACAAACACTGTGTTTAAGTAATTTGTGACTAGCCCACGCTATGAAGTCAAACATCATACATATAATACAGCTATATAAATAATATGGCATAAGAGGGGCATATGTTTTACAAACATTTTTTGTTTACGAATGAATCGACATGGACGAAAATTTGTCCCAGCAGTAGGAGTTCCATGGAACCACTTCACGTGCATACATCTCATCATCTTTGCACGAATCTACCTTCGATTTTCAGAAAATAGGCCGCGACTAATTCTACATCCGGTTTAGTGCCTATTTTTAATAACCTAAATAAAATGGATATTTCAACCCCTTCTCATTATGATTTTGTACTGAATTATATTGAAATTTATGAGGAATAGATTTTTTTAATTTCGGCAAACATTTATTTCGGCTGACATCCAATCATTTCTAAGAAATTGTACTTTTACTGCAGAAAATATGTTTTATTTTCTTGTTTTTTAGTTAAATATGCACTTTTCTCCTCCGAAAAGCTAAAAATCTGTAATGCAGATTTCCTTTATATTTTGTTTATTAATACGATATTTGCTTAACTACTAAACATCAGAGAAAAAAAAGAAAATCTGTATTACAGCTTTTTAGAAAATCGTATTTAAATTAACTCACCGTATTTTGTAGGTAAACCGGGAGTTGATTTCTTATATTTTTTTCATTTGATAACCCAATAGAAAATACCTGTCATTTTGTTGTTCATTGCTTAAAATAAAGACAATATGTGAAGAAATCAAACTAGTATGTGTTTTGGGTTGTTTCTAAATGAATATGCCGAAATTCAGCCCCTTTTCGGTAATTACGGTACATTTTACTCTTACGTGTAACAGCTCGGCAGCGGTGCTACAGTAAAGGTTTTTCAGGCTGTGATGAAAGCCAGCGTTCATTTTTGGCTAAAACATTCTGCTAAATTATCAACGAAATCATCAAAGGATTTGAAAATAAAGGTAAAGTACGTTTTCGTTACAATAAAATGTATTACATTGTGAGTTTTATGTATATTTTTAGTTGTTGTTTTTTTGGACTGTCTATCAACTGTCATTGTTCTGCGCGCGCCATTTTTATCGCACATGATATTTTTGTGAAATGTCAAAACTAGGAGGTTGTAATGGTTTATTTGATAGAAACCCGTTTTTAAAATGTACTTTTTCATCTAAGGAAGAAATAAACTTTTCATGAGACGCCTTCCAAACGATTACATCCCCATCATTATAAGACGCATGCAGACGACTGTATACAGATTTGCAAGTTGGAGGATTATGAGATATATTTAACTCTCTTTTAGGTATAATAACTGGAATAATTTTGATTTCTCACTAGCTAAATCAAGACACAATCAAGTCCGTTTATCTACTTTTTGTGTCAATTTGTTTTCAACATGATTTTCTAACTTTTACTCAGTGACCCCGTGTATTGAAAGATGGTTGTTTTAAAAGCGTTTTAACAGAGTATATTAACAAATTCCAGAGAACAGTACTGTAGTTAATATCTTACATGACAACCCTACATATTTTCAGTCTTTTTTCATGATTATTATAGTAATGATCTTATTTACATCCACAGTAAATTAATTTTATTAAAAATGATTTTTTATGATAAAATCAATTCTAAAATAAAATATTTAGCTCTACTCCTATAAAACTGTATGCAGTAAAACAAGTTCTACAAAACATTTTAAAATTCTGAGTTCCTAATTAAATCAAATTGTTGAAATTTCCTGATAACAAAGGCACTGTTCCCCTCCCCAGTATGCCTGGACATGTTTCTTTTTTTTCTTCCTATTTTTCAGGTGCCCTTTTGTGACATAAACTTAACCATAATTTTCATCATGAAGAATAACCAAATTTGACAATTCATACTATCCATGCATGGTTTCTTGTTCCTACTCTAGAAGTTTTTCCTAGTGAAAAAATCATAGGAGTTTGCATAAATGAACATTTTTAAACATTATTTGTTTCAGGTCCAAATTAAGATTTGTGAAACAAAACCATGGTGTAATAGTCACACAGCAGTGTTATGTGAAGGTAAGATAAAGATGAAAAAAAAATGGAAATTATTCTGCACAAGTCTATAAATATGAAATTAGAAAATAAACAAATAATAAAGTTCTTTAAATAAGGCATGCATATGTATGTTATTTACTTAACTTAGGAGAGACATAAACCAAAATGAGGTGATCCTAAAAAAAACAACAGGTTTCAAGACAGGAATGCTTATGCAAAGTAAGAAAAAAAAACAATGATTTTCATGTAAACTGCAAAGATCTGCAAAGCACCATTGGCTCTTGATATCCATTGTTTAGTACCTGTATAAGGCAGCATCCCCCCTCCCCCCAGCCAAAAGGTATGTCCCCCTCTCCATTTTCAAGCAAAATCCCCCCTTCAAACTTAAATATAGGAGCTCAAATAAATAACAAATATGGTAAAGTGGTAGATCGTTGTATTGTATACCAATGATTTTCATTTCAGTTATCCAAACAAAGATACTAGACAGGACCTAATTTGTACAGTTTTACTTATATAATTATTACAGTATGTGCAGCAAAAATTGCTTAAATTTTCCCCAACAGGAGAAAATGACACGGAAATTCCCCCTTCTGAAGGTAGAGATACTGTTCCCCCAAAACAGTGAGAGAGTCCTGAGCACACATTAATTTATTTTCTGCAGTGTTAAGCTTTCTTCATCTTTGAAAGAAAAAAGACCACAAATCATAATAAATGTACTTTATTAAGTGTGTTTTACTTATTATATGAAAGTGTAGTCTTTGCTTGACAAATCATACACACAGCACACATGAAACAAGCAATGTTACTTACAGTGACATTTGTGGTGAAGGAAAAAAAAAGAAATACAAATTGCCAATGAACAATTATGTTTGAAAAAAGAATAAATGAGGATATTACACTATTTTGATGGTATTTCACCTCATGTAGTGTTGGAATTTGGAATTAATCTGGGTTTAAGTTTATATTTCTTTTAAATATTTGCACTGAAGATGTGAGCATGTTATAACCTATTCATACTAATGATCATTATTACTCTTTTCAGATTGCAGAAAGCAGATAAAAGTGTATGCTGTCATTTCAAAGCCAGACGTTGCTGAATGTTGAAATAATTTGTGATATCTTAAATGCAATCTTAGAATATCAATAAACAACTAAAAATATATTGTGTCACTATTCAATGTATGAGTGTGTGTGTGAGAGAGAGAGAGAGAGAGAGAGGGGGAGAGAGAAGACTCATATACTCAAGATCGATACATTAAAATTCCCAAAAAGAAAATTAAATTCAAAGAATTAAAAACTCCAAAAAGAAAAATCAAATGCAAACAATTAAATGCTCTTGAAAGTTATCTGGCAGTCACTCATCTAAGGTTAAAAAATAATGTTTTGTTTTGTTTTGTTTTTGTTTTTTTTGGGGGGGGGGGGTTGCCCGTGGGTTGTAACGTCAAAGATGCGCAAATCCATACAACATTATTTGACGTTGTTTAATGCACGGGAACGTTTAACGTTGTTTACGTAACGTCATTATTTATTTAAATATGGCGACTGGCAGGATGTAGTTTTTCAAAAGAGAAGTGTTCGTCTTGATAAAGGCTTTCAAGCCAAAATCTAGAAACAGAGTGTTATTTATAAATATTGTGTTTTCATTCCCTCAGGAATGTGTAATGTTTTTTGTATACTGACGTCATTAAGGTGTCGTTAAGTGCAGGAATATGATGCAGAGGAACTCCTACTGCAGGCCTTAATCATGTATTAAAACAAGACATGAAAATCGTGGACGTGTTTGTCAATCAGAAATTCGCTAGGCTAGTAAGTGGTAACGTTTTGGCTTGCCAATATACGTAGTCGATACTAATGTTCATGGTTCATGATCTAGTCGCTTTGCACAAGCAGTACAAAACGGACATTATATTTTTGAAAACCTTTCGTATTGGATACAAATAATGCAACAATCATATTTACACAGTAGTTAATAGTTGGACGGCTTAGTATAATTCATGCACTTTGGGTTGAAAGCATGACACTTGGCACATGTGTAAAACATCCCCTACTGATTATTTTAGATATGGACCCAAGTCAGCAGCGCTCTATGGTGACCATGGCGACTAATTTGAAAAATGACCGCCAAAATGGCTGACAATTTCTTCAAAATCTTTTATTTTTGTAACTGTATGTAGTAGTATCATCGTTTTAGTGTATACATATCTCAGGCTACGAAAGCCATCGGGTACACACAAGTGTTAATGTTTAAGTAAATTTGCTTTAAATATATCTTTTATATCATTTGAATAGCCACCATTTTTCTTCAAATTCACCACCGGCTGTTAAACGATCATGACGCTAGTGTCTTAGAAATCCTAAAAAAATACTGGACGCAAATATATATATATGTTCTTAATTACATAAAAGATAATGAAGTTCTATATTTTAATTTAAAAATTTTTTAAACTACCAAATCATAATTACCATTGCACAAAATCCAGACCCTTTATTGCACATCACCGAAGCAACAAATTGAATTCAAATGGATTTGTAAGTCATGTTTATCATGCGTTATTGATAACTTAAACTATTACCGAGAGATGCAAATGTTAATGACAGTTTCCTTTCATTGGAAAATTGTACGTTATTTCTTTTTAAATAAAAAAAAACTTCTCCTACATACATTGTGATAAATATGTACAAAGAGCCAAAAACCTTTACATTATTCATATTTTAACCTCAAAGTAAGAACGAGGGCTGATACATTAACAAGAGAGCCAAGATGGCCTGTGTCGCTCACCTGAGAAAGTTTGCTGTGATAGGCATAATGACAAAAAAATGTGGCATCTAAAGTGTTTTTTTAACATTTGTCTAAGTGACCTAGATTTTGATCTTACCTGAATTTGCAACTTGGAATTCATGCAGTCGTCATGCTAAGCAAGTTTAATGAAGACTGGGACAAAAATGTAGGCCACTAGACAAGATTTTTTTCTAAAATTTGCCCTGGTGTCCTACTTTTTGACCCTATGTGGTCCAGTTTTGAATTCAATTCATCCGAGTTTTGATGTAAAAAAAACAACATTCTGACCAAGTTAAGGTTAAGCTAAAATTGTGGCCTCTAGAGTGTTCACAGGGTTTTTCAAAGATTTGACCAGGTGACCTAGTTTTTGACCCAACGTGATCCGATTTCAAACTCATCCAAGATATCATGTAGACAAACATCCTGACCAAGTTTTGTGAAGATTGGGCCAAAACTGTGGCCTGTAGTGTGTTCACAAGCAATTGTTGACGACGGACGACGGACAAAAAGCGGTCACAAAATCTCACCCTGAGCAAAAGTGCTCAGTTGAGCTAAAAATGAGTGCAAAGGATTAACTCTTATTTCAGCTAGCCTTGCTCAAGATAAAGACCATTTCTTGTAAAGTAGCAAATTCAAACTAAAAACCCTTTTACTGATACAGATATTTGATATATCTATGAAAAAAATATGGTTTGTGCACAAAGAA
>CM037787.1:51309128-51342730 GCA_021229015.1 Solen grandis | reverse complement strand
TAATTTAATTTGCGTATAAAAAAATTTCGTGCTACGGGGGTTGATTTTCGTCTCGAAAAAACGATGAATAAAGTAGGTCTACGAAAAAAGCCCCCATTTTTTCAGGAATGAGATAGGAGAATTTTGTTTGTTGCATGAAATTTGCAAGACATATACGCACAAAATATGTGGTGGGGCGATTTTGAGAAATGCATGGTTTGTCCACAGTATGCGGTCAAACTTTACCAATATTTTCGAAAAATCAACATTTTCAAAGCATGACTTTTACGGTTTATTTGCAGCTCCCGACTTTATTTTTTTATTCAATCTTCATCTTTATTTCACTGTTTATGCATTTTATAAAACAAATAAATTCATAGAAAAAATATCAAGCATAATATGCAAAGGTCAAGGTCATATACCAATTATTATTATTTATATCGGCATGAAATAGCTCCAATCTAAAATATTTTATAGAAAGTATATGAACAAAAGTTTTAGTTCTTTAAGAGCTCTTTCCAGTGATGTTTAGTTTTTGAAGATCGGACTTGATTTGGTCATATTACGGCAGTCCAAAGTTTGATCCTTTTTTGGAATAATTGTAAATCAGTTTTTATGCTTCAAATTGTGATATATAAGAAATAGAATGTTCGACTAGTGCGACTTGCGTACTTGATTGAACTATTTGCTGCATTGCTAGGTACTAATGGAAAAATTGTAATCAATTTTGTTTTCATTTTGCCGCTAGGGGGCGCTTAGCTTGAAAGCACTCTTCTACTTATAACTCAAAAGTTAAGCTGATCCAATGCGGTTTATTGCATTATGTTTCTTGTTGATAGCCTAATAAATGTGATAGTTTCTAGGTATGAGTGGCTGAAACTTTTTGAGCTAGCAACGGAAGGTTGAAAGTTCGAAACCTCGCAAAAAACTGTGCAGATGAGGGTATGTGTACGAAAAACCTATCCGTTTTTGTTAGACATCAGATAGAAGAATTCTGTTTGCTGCAAATGATTTGCAAGAACATATACGCACAAATATATATGGGGTAGCGAATTTAATAAATACATGGTTTGTCCTCTAGAAACGGTCAAACTTCACTAAATTTTAGGAAAAATTAAAATTTCGAAAAGATGTTTTTTGTCGCTCCTGACTTATTTTTAGTTCATTCTTCATGATATTTTCACAAGTTATGTATTGTTATGTTTTAAAGGGCCTCACAATTAAAAAGTTAAAATGAAATTTCAAAGGTCAAGGTCATATTACGATAATTGTGTTTTTATTCGGCTCCGAATAGCTCCAAAACAAAAAATATTTTATTGAAAGTATGTAAAACAAAAGTTTTAGTTCTTGAATAGCCCTTTCCAGTGATGTTTAGGTTTTGAAGATCGGACTTGATTTGGTCATATTACGGCAGTCCAAAGTTTGATCCTTTTTTGGAATAATTGTAAATCAGTTTTTATGCTTCAAATTGTGATATATAAGGAATAGAATGTTCGACTAGTGCGACTTGTATGCTTCATTGAACCATTTGCTGCATTTCTAGGTACCTAATAGTAAAATTTTACTCAATTTTGTTTCTTTTTTGCTGCTAGGGGGCGCTTGGCTTGAAATCACCCTTTATTACTAAAATGATTAAAGTCTGATTTTTATGCAATTTTTTGCATTCTGTTCCTTGGTGACATCAATTTGAAACAACACTAAAATATTTATGCGATATTTCATGAAAATGATAGTAATTCAATGCAACATTAGTTCGTTATAATGTTAAGTGGCATATCGCATTGTCGCGTGTCATTTTATACTATTGTGTGTCGTTTGCAATTGTTGTTTATCGAGTACAATTGTCGTATGTCATCCTCATAAAGCAACACACACATATAATGTTGCAGTACCCGAAGTCTGTAAAAAAAGTTTTCAAGTTTGCGACTACATTACAGACAGGTAATACTTAGAAGTATTCTTCTTGGTAAAAAGTCTGCTTAAACATTGCGACAAAAATGTTTGAAAGATCACTGTATTCAACAGTATTCAAAAAGCCATTGAACGAAGAAATATGTTTTTCGAAACATGTGACTCGTGAACTGAATGGAATTGCTTTTGCGAAAACCGATGATATCGCATTAGCGATTCTAGTTTTTTTTTATTTTTCTTACCCTTTTTTGTGAACGGCATAGCTCCGAGGTGAGAAAAGCCACATCTATGAAACTTTTATCAGTAATAACCACGTTCTTGAAGATGATCCTAACGTCGAGATAATTTTCATTTTTGTTTTGATTTTCCCGCCAGGGGGCGTTTTATATGAAAATGTTTAATAAGCAATATCTCAATTATTTGAGGTCCAATTCAAATGCGGTTTTTACATAATGTTCCTTGTAAATAGCCCAATAAAATATGATAGGTTCCAAAAATTTGCGTATATAAAACTTTCGTGCTACAGGAGGTTGAAAGTTCGAATCTCGCAAAAACTGTGAAATAAGGGGAGGTCTACCAAAAACCTACCCATTTTATTCAGAGATGAGATAGGAGAATTTTGTTTGTTGCATATGATTAGCAAGACATATACGCACAAAATATATGGGGTGGCGAATTCAGGAAATGCATGGTTTGTCCACAGTACGCGGTCAAACTTAACCAATATTTTCGAAAAATCAACATTTTAAAAGCATGACTTTTAAGGTTATTTGCAGCTCCTGACTTTATTTTTTGTTCAATCTTCATCATTATTTCACTGTTTATGCATTTTTATAAAATAAATAAATTCATAGAAAAAGAAATCAAGCATAATATGCAAAGGTCAAGGTCATATACCAATTATTATTATTTATATCGGCATAAAATAGCTCCAAATCTAAAAATATTTTATAGAAAGTATATGAACAAAAGTTTTAGTTTGTGAGAAGATCTTTCCATTAATGTTTAGTTTTTGAAGATCGGACTTCATTTGATCAAATGACCACAGTCCAAATTTTGATCCTCTTATCAAACAGTTGTATATCCATATGTTTTCTCTTTTTTGCAGCTCCTGACTTTATTTTTTGTTCAATCTTCATCATTATTTCACTGTTTATGCATTTTTATCAAACAAATAAAATCATAGAAAAAAAACAAGCATAATATGCAAAGGTCAAGGTCATATACCAATTATTATTATTTTTATCGGCATAAAATAGCTCCAAATCTAAAAATATTTTAAAGAAGGTATATGAACAAATGTTTTAGTTTGTGAAGAGATCTTTCCATTGGTGTTTAGTTTTTGAAGATCGGACTTCATTTGATCAAATTAGTACAGTCGAAAGTTTGATCCTTTTATCAAACAAGTGTAAATCCATATGTTGTTTCTTTTTTGCAGCTCCTGACTTTATTTTTGTTCAATCTTCATCATTTTTTCATTGTTTATGCATTTAAATAATACAAACAAACTCATAGTAAATAACAATGAAAATATGCAAAGGTCAAGGTCATAATACCGATTATTGTTATTTTTATCGGCACAAAATAGCTTCAAATCTAAAAATATTTTAAAGAAGGTATATGAACAAATGTTTTAGTTTGTGAAGAGATCTTTCCATTGGTGTTTAGTTTTTGAAGATCGGACTTCATTTGATCAAATTAGTACAGTCGAAAGTTTGAAAATCCATATGTTCTTCTTTTTTGCAGCTCCTGACTTTATTTTTGTTCAATCTTCATCATTTTTTCACTGTTTATGCATTTAAATAATACAAACAAACTCATAGTAAATAACAATGAAAATATGCAAAGGTCAAGGTCATAATACCGATTATTGTTATTTTTATCGGCACAAAATAGCTTCAAATCTAAAAATATTTTAAAGAAGGTATATGAACAAATGTTTTAGTTTGTGAAGAGATCTTTCCATTGGTGTTTAGTTTTTGAAGATAGGACTTCATTTGATCAAATTACCACAGTCCAAAGTTTGATCCTTTTATCAAACAATTGAAAATCCATATGTTTCTTCTTTTTTTCAACTCCTGACTTTATTTTTTGTTCAATCTTCATCATTATTTCACTGTTTATGCATTTAAATAATACAAATAAATCTTAGTAAGTTACGATTAAAATTTGCAAAGGTCAAGGTCATAAGACCGATTATTGTTGAAACCAGTACTCTTACTAGTCAAGTTAAAAGCGAAAACCAAGATGCCGCTTTGCGGTTCTAGTTTTTTTTTTTTTTTTCTTACCCTTTTTTGTGAACGGCATAGCTCCGAGGTGAGAAAAGCCACATCTATGAAACTTTTATCAGTAATAACCACGTACTTGACGATGATCCTAACTTCGAGATAATTTTCATTTTTGTTTTGATTTTCCCGCCAGGGGGCGTTTTATATGAAAATGTTTAATAAGCAATATCTCAATTATTTGAGGTCCGATTCAAATGCGGTTTTGGCATAATGTTCCTTGTAAATAGCCCAATAAAATATGATAGTTTCCAAAAATTTGCGTATATAAAACTTTCGTGCTACAGGAGGTTGAAAGTTCGAAACTCGCAAAAACTGTGAAATAAGGGTAGGTCTACCAAAAACCTACCCATTTTATTCAGAGATGAGATAGGAGAATTTTGTTTGTTGCATATGATCTGCAAGACATATACGCACAAAATATATGGGGTGGCGAATTCGGGAAATGCATGGTTTGTCCACAGTATGCGGTCAAATTTAACCAATATTTTCGAAAAATCAACATTTTAAAAGCATGACTTTTAAGGTTTTTTGCAGCTCCTGGCTTTATTTTTTGTTCAATCTTCATCATTATTTCACTGTTTATGCATTTTTATTATACAAATTAATTCATAGAAAAAAAATCAAACAGAATATGCAAAGGTCAAGGTCATATACCAATTATTATTATTATTATCGGCATAAAATAGCTCCAAATCTAAAAATATTTTATAGAAAGTATATGAACAAAAGTTTTAGGTTGTGAAGAGATCTTTCCATTGGTGTTTAGCTTATGAAGATCGGACTTCATTTGATCAAATTACCACAGTCCAAATCTTGATCCTTTTATCAAACAAGTGTAAATCCGTATGTTTCCTCTTTTTTGCAGCTCCTAACTGTATTTTTTGTTCAATCTTCATCATTTCTCACTGTTTATGCATTTAAATAATACAAATAAACTCATAGTAAAAAACGATGAAAATATGCAAAGGTCAAGGTCATTATACCGATTATTGTTATTTTAATCGGCATGAAAAAGCTTCAAATCTAAAAATATTTTATGGAAAGTATATGAACAAAAGTTTTAGTTTGTGAAGAATCTTTCCATTGGTATTTAGTTTTTGAAGATCGGGCTTCATTTGATCAAATTACCACAGTCCAAACTTTGATCCTTTTATCAAACAAGTGTAAATTCGTATCTTTCCTCTTTTTTGCAGCTCCTGACCTTATTTATTGTTCAATCTTCGTCATTTTTTCACTGTTTATGCATTTAAATAATACAAATAAACTCATAGTAAATAACGATGAAAATATGCAAAGGTCAAGGTCATTATACCGATTAATGTTATTTTTATCGGCACGAAAAAGCTTCAAATCAAAAAATATTTTATAGAAAGTATATGAACAAAAGTTTTAGTTTGTGAAGAGATCTTTCCATTGGTGTTTAGTTTTTGAAGATCGGGGTTGAATTGGTTGAGTTATGACAGAAAGGCTAAAAGTGTACTTTTAACGAAATTGAAACGCTGTAGTTTCATGAACTTTGAGTCAAATATTATGATTTCTTCAGCATTAACACACTGAAAAGTGAAGTGATGTATACTGCAAGGAATACTTGTTTGGTCACGTGATTATGATTTCATACATACTTAAGCAGAAATTATTAAAAAATTCATATAATATCGACAAGTTGATGTTTGAAGTTGTAATTTGCAAGAATGCCGTAGACTTCAATGTGCAAAAAGTCCTGAAAATTTCAAGTGATTCCGTCTACAAACATGGCAGATATTCATGTTTTTCGGATAAGGGCTTGTATACGAAAATCTAGCAATTTGAAGTAAGAGAAGAAGGCGGTTATTGGGTTGGTTACCCACGATCCGGACGTTCCTACGCAGGAAAGAGTGCCCGTGTTGAAAGGTGAATTGCGATGCGTATTTGAGAGAATGAGGTGCATTTTAGGATGCAATGGTGTACACCAGGACCGATAAGCACATTGCCTTAGTTATAACGGCTTTCTTCAAACTTTTATTAGGGCTTTCAGCCTCAAGTAGATTTTTTTTTTCTTTTCTGTTTCTTTTTTGGGGGGTTTTAAAACCTTTGTTCTCTTCTGTTTCTTTTTTGTTTTCGCATCGCTTGCGAAAACCTATTGTTCTTCTTCTGTTTTTTTTTTGTTTTTTTTATTATTATTTTTCTAACCTTTTTTTTGTAAACGGCATATCACCATGATAGAAAAAAGTCACATTTCTGATTTTTTTACCACTTTTGTCCTATGATCTGAATTTGATCCTAACGTTGAGAAAATTTTCATTTTTGTCTTAGTTTTGCCGCTAGGGGGCGTTTTGTAAAAGTTACTAAGGGCTAATAACTCTGTTATTTGAGGTCCGATTCAAATGCGGTTTTTTGCATTGTGTTCCTTGTTAGAAACTTAATAAAATATGATAGTTACAAAAAAAATTGCGTATATAAAACTTTCGTGCTACAGGAGGTTGAATGTTCAAATCTCGAAAAAACGGTGAAATGAGGGTAGGTCTACGAAAAAAGTCCCCATTTTATTCAGAGATGAGAGAGGGGAATTTTGTTTGTTGCATATGATTTGCAAGACATATACGCACAAAATATATGGTGTGGCAATTTTGAGAAATGCATGATTTGTCCACAGTTCGCGGTCAAACATAACCAATATTTTCGAAAAATCAACATTTTAAAAGCATGACTTTAAGGTTATTTGCAGCTCCTGATTTTATTTTTTATTCAATCTTCATCATTTTTTCACTGTTAATGCATTTTTATAAACAAATAAAATCATAGAAAAAAAATCACCTATAATATGCAAAGGTCAAGGTCATTTACCAATTATTATTATTTATATCGGCATAAAATAGCTCCAAATCTAAAAATATTTTATAGAAAGTATATGATCAAAAGTTTTTGTCTGTGAAGAGATCTTTCCATTAATGTTTAGTTTTTGAAGATCGGACTTCATTTGATCAAATGACCACAGTCCAAAGTTTGATCCTCTTATCAAACAATTGTATATCCATATGTTTCCACTTTTTTGCTGTTCCTGACTTTATTTTTTGTTCAATCTTCATCGTTATTTCACTGTTTATGCATTTTTATAAAACAAATAAAATCAAAGAAAAAAAATCAAGCATAATATGTAAAGGTCAAGGTCATATACCAATTATTATTATTTTTATCGGCACAAAATAGCTCCAAATCTAAAAATATTTTATAGAAAGTATATGAACAAAATTTTTAGTCTGTGAAGAGATCTTCCAATTGGTGTTTAGTTTTTGAAGATCGGACTTCATTTGATCAAATGACCACAGTCCAAAATTTGATCCTCTTATCAAACAATTGTATATCCATATGTTTCCTTCTTTTTTGCTGCTCCTGACGTTATTTTTTGTTCAATCTTCATCATTTTTTCACTGTTTATGCATTTAAATAATACAAATAAACTCATAGTAAATAACGATGAAAATATGCAAAGGTCAAGGTCATAATATTGTATAATATATACCGATTATTGTTATTTTTATCGGCACAAAATAGCTTCAAACCTAAAAATGTTTTATAGAAAATATATGAACAAAAGTTTTAGTTTGTGAAGAGATCTTTCCATTGGTGTTTAGTTTTTGAAGATCGGACTTCATTAGATCAAATTACAACAGTCCAAAGTCTGATCCTTTATCAAAAAATCTTAAATCAGTATGTTACCTCAAAAGTTTATTTCAGGTGGCATATTTTGTGATTTCGTGTCTTTGTCCAAAGTCGAAATAACAACAATATGGCACGTTTTCTTTCTTTCGCCTTTTTTGGCCAAGACATAAAGACACATGATTGCGTTATTTCCCCTTTCACCTTTAAGGGCTAGTACACGAAAATAAGAAATGGCAGATATCAGCCATCTTAATTTACTGCATTTCTAAGACCTAAATTGCAATATGTAAATAAATTTTGTTTATCATATTCCGCTAAGGGGCACTTTGCTTGATATCTGGGAAGAAAGTCCGGAGAGCTAATGTCAAACCCCCGGTGTCATTTTCGTCGTTGTCGTCCGTGAACAAACCTTTAACCTGGCTTATATTTTTATATTCTAAGAGATAGAGCTTAGATATTTTACATGTAGATAGCCCAATTCAAGATCTATCATTTGGAACTATGACTTTTGGCTTGTGACCTTGACCTTGGAGTTTGACCTACTTTTCAAAAACTTAAATCTTAGACAAAAAGTGTTGTTACGGCAAGCTATGTTGTCTTCTGACCACTTTTGTTGTTATAACTAAGAAAGTTGATATTCTTGTTGAAAGCCTGATAAATTTGATAAATCTAAGGACCAAAAACCTGATTTTTTCTACTGGCTATAGAAGGTTAAATGTTCGAACCTTGCATAGACTTTGCAGACTTGTGTGGGTATATGAAAAACATTTCTTTTGCAATCATCTTCAAACTTTGTAACAAATTTTGTACCGAAGTCCGATTAAAGCTTATATCTTTGAATAAATCACATATTATGCACCTTTTTACATAAAAGCAGCAATTTTGTATTTTTAAGTATCAACACACGCATAGAAATTTATTTGCTTTTATAATACAATTCGTGAATTGCAATGTTTGAAAAGAATGAGATTGAATTGCGAAAACCGATGATATCGCAATTCTAATTGCGATTCTAGTTATTATTATTTTTCTAACCTTTTTTTGTGAACGGCATATCACCATGATAGAAAAAAGTCACATTTCTGATTTTTTTACCACTTTTGTCGTAAGATCTGAATTTGATCCTAACGTTGAGAAAATTTTCATTTTTGTCTTAGTTTTGCCGCTAGGTGGCGTTTTGTAAAAATGACTAAGGGCTAATAACTCTGTTATTTGAAGTCCGATTCAAATGTGGTTTTTTGCATTGTGTTAATAAAATATGATACGTTTCAATTATTTGCGTATATAAAACTTTCGTGCTACAGGAGGTTGAAAGTTCGAATCTCGAAAAAAACGATGAAATAAAGGTAGGTCTACGAAAAAAGTCCCCATTTTATTCAGAGATGAGAGAGGAGAATTTTGTTTGTTGCATATGATTCGCAAGACATATACGCACAAAATATGTGGTGTGGCGATTTTGAGAAATGCATGGTTTGTCCACAGTACGCGGTCAAATATAACCAATATTTTCGAAAAATCAACATTTTAAAAGCATGACTTTTAAGGTTATTTGCAGCTCCTGACTTTATTTTTTATTCAATCTTGATCATTTTTTCACTGTTAATGCATTTTTATAAAACAAATAAAATCATAGAAAAAAAATCACCGATAATATACAAAGGTCAAGGTCATATACCAATTATTATTATATTTATCGGCATAAAATGAGCAAATGACCACAGTCCAAAATTTGATCCTCTTATCAAACAATTGTATTTCCATATGTTTCCTCTTTTTTGCTGCTCCTGACTTTATTTTGTGTTCAATCTTCATCATTATTTCACTGTTTATGCATTTTTATAAAATAAATAAATTCATAGAAAAAGAAATCAAGCATAATATGCAAAGGTCAAGGTCATATACCAATTATTATTATTTTTTCGGCATAAAATAGCTCCAAATCTAAAAATATTTTATAGAAAGTATATGAACAAAAGTTTTAGTCTGTGAACAGATCTTTCCATTGGTATTTAGTTTTTGAAGATCGGACTAGATTTGGTCATTTTACGGCAGTCCAAGTTTTGATCCTCTTTAGAACAATTGTAAATCAGTTTTTATGCTTCAAATTGTGATATATAAGGAATAGAATGTTTGACTAGTGCGACTTGTATACTTGATTGAACCATTTGCTGCATTGCTAGGTACCTAATAGTAAAATTTTAATCAGTTTTGGTTCTCATTTTGCCGCTTTGGGGCGATTAGCTTGAAATCACTATTAATAATTTTAAAAAAATGAAGTCTGATTTTTATGCGATTTTTTTTGCATTCTGTTCTTCGGTGACATCAATTTGAAATGACACAAAAAAGATAATGCGATATTTCATAAAAATGATAGTAATTCAATGCAACAGTTGTTCGTAATAGTGTTGACTGGCATATTGCATTGTCGTGTGTCATTTAATACTGTTGTTTGTCGTTTGCAATTGTTATTTATCGAATACAATTGTCATTTGTCTCCATCATAAAGCTAAACACACATATAACATTGCAGTACCCGAAGTCCGTAAAAAATGTTTTCAAGTTTACGACTACATAACAGACAGGTAATACTCAAAAGTATTCTTCTTGGTAAAAAGTCTGATTATACATTGCGACAAAAATGTTTGAATGATCACTGTTAACAGTATTCAACAAGCCATTGAACGAAGAAATATGTTTTTCGAATCATGCGACTCATGAACTGAATGGAATTGCTTTCATGAAAACTGATGATATCGCGATTTCATAACTGACAGGTAATACTCAACAATACTCTCTTGGGTAAAAAGTCTGCTTAAACATTGCGACAGAAACGTTTCAAAGATCACTGTTAACAGTATCAACAAGCCATTGAACGAAGAAATATGTTTTTCGAATCATGCGACTCATGAACTGAATGGAATTGCTTTCATGAAAACTGATGATATCGCGATTTCATAACTGACAGGTAATACTCAACAATACTCTCTTGGGTAAAAAGTCTGCTTAAACATTGTGACAGAAACGTTTCAAAGATCACTGTTAACAGTATCAATAAGCAATTGAACGAAGAAATGTTTTTCGAATCATGCGACTCGTGAACTGAATGGAATTGCTTTCATGAAAACCGATGATATCGCGACTACATAACTGATAGGTAATACTCAAAAATCTTCTTTTGGGTAAAAAGTCTTCTTAAACATTGTGACAAAAGTGTTTGAAATATCGCTGTTAGCATTATAAACAAGCCATTGAACGAAGAAATATTTTTCGAATCATGCGACTCGTGAACTTAATGGAATTGCTTTTGCGAAAACCGATGATATCGCGATTGCGATTCTAGTTTTTATTATTATTTTTCTAACCTTTTTTTGTGAACGGCATATCACCATGATAGAAAAAAGTCACATTTCTGATTTTTTTATCACTTTTGTCGTAAGATCTGAATTTGATCCTAACGTTGAGAAACTTTTCATTTTTGTCTTAGTTTTGCCGCTAGGTGGCGTTTTATAAAAATGACTAAGGGCTAATAACTCTGTTATTTGAGGTCCGATTCAAATGCGGTTTTTTGCATTGTGTTTCATGTCAGAGACTTAATAAAATATGATAGGTTTCAATTATTTGCGTATATAAAACTTTCGTGCTACAGGAGGTTGAAAGTTCAAATCTTGGAAAAATTATGAAATAAAGCTAGGTCTACGAAAAAAGTCCCCATTTTTTTCAGAGATGAGATAGGAGAATTTTGTTTGTGGCATATGATTCGCAAGACATATACGCACAAAATATGTGGTGTGGCGATTTTGAAAAATGCATGGTTTGTCCTCAGTATGCGGTCAAACTTTACCAATATTTTCGAAAAATCAACATTTTCAAAGCATGACTTTAAAGGTTATTTGCAGCTCCTGACTTTATTTTTTATTCAATCTTCATCATTTTTTCACTGTTAATGCATTTTTATAAAATAAATAAAATCATAGAAAAAAATTCAAGGATAATATGCAAAGGTCACGGTCATATAACAATTATTATTATTTATATCGGCATAAAATAGCTCCAAATCTAAAAATATTTTATAGAAAGTATATGAACAAAAGTTTTAGTTTGTGAAGAGGTCTTTCCATTGGTGTTTAGTTTTTGAAGATCGGACATCATTTGATCAAATGACCACAGTCCAAAATTTGATCCTCTTATCAAACAATTGTATATCCATATGTTTCCTCTTTTTTGAAGCTCCTGACTTTATTTTTGTTCAATCTTCATCATTTTTTCACTGTTTATGCATTTAAATAATACAAATAAACTCATAGTAAATAACGATGGAAATATACAAAGGTCAAGGTCATAATACCGATTATTGTTATTTTTATCGGCACAAAATAGCTTCAAATCTAAAAATATTTTATAGAAGGTATATGAATAAAAGTTTTAGTTCGTGAAGAGATCGTTCTTATGATGTTTAGTTTTTGAAGATCTGATTTCATTTGATCAATTTACAAAAATATTCGAATAAAGTTAATATCAATCAATTATGTCTGCAGTTGAAACCAGTACTCTTACTAGTCAAATTAAAAGCGAAAACCAAGATGCCGCTTTGCGGTTCTAGTCTTTTTTTCAAACCCTTTTTTGTGAACGGCATAGCTCCGAGGTGAGAAAAGCCACATCTATGAAACTTTTATCAGTAATAACCACGTTTTTGAAGATGATCCTAACGTCGAGATAATTTTCATTTTTGTTTTGATTTTCCCGCCAGGGGGCGTTTTATATGAAAATGTTTAATAAGCAATATCTCAATTATTTGAGGTCCGATTCAAATGCGGTTTTGGCATAATGTTCCTTGTAAATAGCCCAATAAAATATGATAGGTTCCAAAAATTTGCGTATATAAAACTTTCGTGCTACAGGAGGTTGAATGTTCGAATCTCGCAAAAACTGTGAAATAAGGGTAGGTCTACCAAAAACCTACCCATTTTATTCAGAGATGAGATAGGAGAATTTTGTTTGTTGCATATGATTCGCAAGACATATACGCACAAAATATATGGGGTGGCGAATTCGGGAAATGCATGGTTTGTCCACAGTACGCGGTCAAACTTAACCAATATTTTCGAAAAATCAACATTTTAAAAGCATGACTTTTAAGGTTATTTGCAGCTCCTGACTTTATTTTTTGTTCAATCTTCATCATTATTTCACTGTTTATGCATTTTTATTATACAAATAAAATCATAGAAAAAAAAACAGCGAAGATATGCAAAGGTCAAGGTCATACACCAATTATTGTTATTTTTATCGGCATAAAATAGCTCTCAATCTAAAAATATTTTATAGAAAGTATATGAACAAAAGTTTTAGTTTGTGAAGAGATCTTTCCATTGGTGTTTAGATTTTGAAGATTGGACTTCATTTGATCAAATAACCTCAGTCTAAAGTTTGATCCTTTTATCAAACAATTGTAAATCCGTATGTTTCCTCTTTTTTGCTGCTCCTGACTTTATTTTTTGTTCAATCTTCATCATGTTTTCACTGTTTATGCATTTAAATAATACAAGTAAATCATAGTAAATAACGATGAAAATATGCAAAGGTCAAGGTCATAATACCGATTATTTTTATTTTTATCAGCACAAAATAGCTTCAAATCTAAAAATATTTTATAGAAAGTACATGCACAAAAGTTTTAGTTCGTGAAGAGATCTTTCCTTTGGTGTTTAGTTTTTGAAGATCGGACTTCATTTGATCAAATTACCACAGTCCAAAGTTTGATCATTTTATCAAACAATTGAAAATCCATATGTTTCTTCTTTTTTGCAGCTCCTGACTTTATTTTTTGTTCAATCTTCATCATTATTTCACTGTTTATGCATTTAAATAATACAAATTACGATTAAAATTTGCAAAGGTCAAGGGCATAAGACCGATTATTGTTGAAACCAGTACTCTTACTAGTCAAGGTTAAAAGCGAAAACCAAGATGCTGCTTTGCGGTTCTAGTTAGGTTTTCGCATCGCTTGCGAAAACCTATTGTTCTTCTTCTGTTTTTTTTGTTTGTTTTTTTAGGTTTTCGCATCGCTTGCGAAAACCTATTGTTCTTCTTCTGTTTTTTTTTTTTGTTGTTGTTTTTTAGGTTTTCGCATCGCTTGCGAAAACCTATTGTTCTTCTTCTGTTTTATTTTTTTTTTTATTTTTATTTTTATTATTATTTTTCTAACCTTTTTTTGTGAACGGCATATCACCATGATAGAAAAAAGTCACATTTCTGATTTTTTTACCAGTTTTGTCCTAAGATATGCATTTGATCCTAACGTTGAGAAAATTTTCATTTTTGTCTTAGTTTTGCCGCTAGGTGGCATTTTGTAAAAATGACTAAGGGCTAATAACTCTGTTATTTGAGGTCCGATTCAAATGTGGTTTTTTGCATTGTGTTCCTTGTCAGAAACTTTATAAAATATGATACGTTTCAATTATTTGCGTATATAAAACTTTCGTGCTACAGGAGGTTGAAAGTTCGAATCTCGAAAAAACGATGAAATAAAGGTAGGTCTACGAAAAAAAAGTCCCCATTTTTTTCAGAGATGAGATAGGAGAATTTTGTTTGTTGCATATGATTCGCAAGACATATACGCACAAAATATATGGTGTGGCGATTTTGAGAAATGCATGGTTTGTCCACAGTACGCGGTCAAACATAACCAATATTTTCGAAAAATCAACATTTTAAAAGCATGACTTTTAAGGTTATTTGCAGCTCCTGACTTTATTTTTTATTCAATCTTCATCATTTTTTCACTGTTAATGCATTTTTATAAAACAAATAAAATCAAAGAAAAAAAAATCACCCATAATATGCAAAGGTCAAGGTCATATACCAATTATTATTATATTTATCGGCATAAAATAGCTCCAAATCTAAAAACATTTTATAGAATATATATGAACAAAGGTTTTAGTCTGTGAAGAGATCTTTCCATTGGTGTTTAGCTTTTGAAGATCGGACTTCATTTGATCAAATGACCACAGTCCAAAGTTTGATCCTCTTATCAAACAATTGTATATCCATATTTTTCCTCTTTTTTGCTGCTCCTGACTTTATTTTTTGTTCAATCTTCATCATTATTTCACTGTTTATGCATTTTTATAAAACAAATAAATTCATAGAAAATAATCAAGCATAATATGCAAAGGTCAAGGTCATATACTAATTATTATTTTTTTTATCGGCATCAAATATCTCCAAATCTAAAATTATTTTATAAATAGTATATGAACAGAAGTTTTAGTCTGTGAAGAGGTCTTTCCATTAATGTTTAGTTTTTGAAGATCGGACTTCATTTGATCAAATTACCACAGTCCAAAGTTTGATCCTCTTATCAAACAGTTGTATATCCATATGTTTCCCCTTTTTTGCTGCTCCTGACTTTATTTTTTGTTCAATCTTCATCATTATTTCACTGTTTATGCATTTTTATAAAACAAATAAAATCATAGAATAAAAATCAAGTATAATATGCAAAGGTCAAGGTCATATACCAATTATTATTATTATTATCGGCATAAAATAGCTCCAAATCTAAAAATATTTTATCGAAAGTATATAACAAAAGTTTTAGTCTGTAAAGAGATCTTTCCATTGGTGTTTAGTTTTTGAAGATCGGACTTGATTTGGTCATTTTACGGCAGTCCAAGTTTTGATCCTCTTTAGAACAATTGTAAATCAGTTTTTATGCTTCAAATTGTGATATATAAGGAATAGAATGTTTGACTAGTATACTTGATTGAACCATTTGCTGCATTGCTAGGTACCTAATAGTAAAATTTTAATCAGTTTTGGTTCTATTTTGCCGCTTGGGGGCGATTAGCTTGAAATCACTATTAATAATTAAAAAAAAATTAAGTCTGATTTTTATGCGATTTTTTTTGCATTCTGTTCTTCAGTGACATCAATTTGAAATGACACAAAAAAAGATAATGCGATATTTCATAAAAATGATAGTAATTCAATGCAACAGTTGTTCGTAATAGTGTTGACTGGCATATTGCATTGTCGTGTGTCATTTTATACTGTTGTTTGTCGTTTGCAATTGTTGTTTATCGAATACAATTGTCATTTGTCTCCATCATAAAGCTAAACACACATATAACATTGCAGAACTCGAAGTCCGTAAAAAATGTTTTCAAGTTTACGACTACATAACAGACAGGTAATACTCAAAAGTATTCTTCTTGGTAAAAAGTCTGATTATACATTGCGACAAAAATGTTTGAATGATCACTGTTAACAGTATTCAACAAGCCATTGAACAAAGAAATATGTTTTTCGAAACATGCGACTCTTGACTTGAATGGAATTGCTTTCGTGAAAACTGATGATATCGCGACTACATAACTGACAGGTAATACTCAACAATACTCTCTTGGGTAAAAAGTCTGCTTAAACATTGCGACAGAAACGTTTCAAAGATCACTGTTAACAGTATCAACAAGCCATTGAACGAAGAAATATGTTTTTCGAATCATGCGACTCATGAACTGAATGGAATTGCTTTCATGAAAACTGATGATATCGCGATTTCATAACTGACAGGTACTACTCAACAATACTCTCTTGGGTAAAAAGTCTGCTTAAACATTGCGACAGAAACGTTTCAAAGATCACTGTTAACAGTATCAACAAGCAATTGAACGAAGAAATATTTTTCGATTCATGCGACTCGTGAACTTAATGGAATTGCTTTTGCGAAAACCGATGATATCGCGATTGCGATTCTAGTTTTATTATTATTTTTCTAACCTTTTTTTGTGAACGGCATATCACCATGATAGAAAAAAGTCACATGTATGAAATTTTAATCAGTTATTACCACGTATTTGAAAATGATCCTAACGTTGAGAAAATTTTCATTTATGTCTTACTTTTCCCGCCAGGGGGCGTTTTGCATGAAATTTATTAATGGCTAATAACTCACTTATTTGAGGTCCGATTCAAATGCGGTTTTTTGCATTCTGTTCCTTGTTGATAGCCAAATAAAATATGATAGGTTTCGAGGGTACGTGTCGCTGAAAGTATTTGAGCTACAGAAGGTTGAAAGTTCGAACCTCGCAAAAAACTGTGCAAATGAGGGTAGGTCTACGAAAAACCTATCCATTTTTCTTAGAGATCAGATAGATGAATTCTGTTTGCTGCAAATGATTTGCAAGACATATACGCACAAAATATATGGGGTGGCGAATTTAAGAACTGTATGGTTTGTCCTCTGGAAACGGTCAAACTTCACTAAATTTTAGAAAAAGTTAAAGGTTCAAAAACATGTTTTTTATCGCTTCTGACTTTATTTTTTGTTAATTCTTCATGATATTTTCACAAGTTATGTATTGTTATGTCTGAAAGGGGATCACCATTAAAAAGTTAAAAAATAAATGAAAAGGTCAAGGTCATATTACGATTATTGTGTTTTTATTCGGCCCCAAAAAGCTCCAAAACTAAAAATATTTCTCTCAGAGTTTATGAACAAAAGTTTTAGTTATTCAAGAGCTCTTTCCAGTGATGTTTAGTTTTTGAAGATCGGACTTGATTTGGTCATTTTACGGCAGTCCAACGTTTGATCCTTTTTTGGAATAATTGTAAATCAGTTTTTATGCTTCAAATTGTGATATATAAGAAATAGAATGTTCGACTAGTGCGACTTGCGTACTTGATTGAACTATTTGCTGCATTGCTAGGTACCTAATGGTAAAATTTTAATCAATTTTGTTTCTCATTTTGCCGCTAGGGGGCGCTTAGCTTAAAAACACTCTTCTACTTATAACTCAAAAAGTTGAAGTCTGATCCAAATGCGGTTTGTTGCATTGTGTTCCTTGTTGATACTCTAATAAAATATGATAGTTTCCAGGTATGAGTGGCTAAAACTTTTTGAGCTACTAAAGGAAGGTTGAATGTTCGAACCTCGCAAAAAACTGTGCAGATGAGGGTAGGTCTACGAAAAACCTATCCATTTTTGTTAGAGATCAGATAGAAAAATTCTGTTTGCTGCAAATTATTTACAAGACATATACGCACAAAATATATGGGGTGGCGAACTTAATAAATGCATGGTTTGTCCTCTAGAAACGGTCAAACTTCACTAAATTTTAGGAATAATCAAAATTTCAAAAACATGGTTTTTGTCGCTCCTGACTTTATTTTTAGTTCATTCTTCATGATATTTTCACAAGTTATGTATTGTTATGTTTGAAATGACCCCACAATTAAGAAGTTAAAATGAAATTGCAAAGGTCAAGGTCATATTACGATTACTGTGTTTTTATTCGGCTCAAAATAGCTCAAAAACAAAAAATATTTTATTGAAAGTGTATGAACAAAAGTTTTAGTTCTTGAAGAGCCCTTTCCAGTGATGTTTAGTTTTTGAAGAATGAACTTGATTTCGTCATTTTACGGCAGCCCAAATTTTGATCCTCTTTAGAACAATTGTAAATCAGGTTTTATACTTCAAATTTTGATATATAAGGAATAGAATGTTTGACTAGTGCGACTTGTATACTTGATTGAACCATTTGCTGCATTGCTAGATACCTAATAGAAAATATTTACCCAATTTTGTTTCTCGTTTTGCCGCTAGGGGGCGCTTGGCTTGAAATCACTCTTTATAACTAAAATAATTGAAGTCTGATTTTATGCAATTTTTTTGCATTCTGTTTCTTGGTGACATCAATTTGAAACAACACTAAAAATCAAAGCGATATTTCATGAAAATGATAGTAATTCAATGTAACATTAGTCTGTAATAGTGTTGAGTTGCATAATACATTGTCGCGTGTTATTTTAAACTGTTGTTTGTCGTTTGCAATTCTTGTTTATCGAGTACAATTGTCGTATGTCGCCATCATAAAGCAACACACACATATAACGTTGCAGTACCCGAAGTCCGTAAAAAAGGTTTTCAAGTTTGCGACTACATAACAGACAGGTAATACTTAAAAGAGTTCTTCTTGGTAAAAAGTCTGCTTAAACATTGCGACAAAAATGCTTCAAAGATCACTGTTAACAGTATCAACAAGCAATTGGAAGAAATGTTTTTCGAATCATGCGACTCGTGAACTGAATGGAATTGCTTTCATGAAAACCGATGATATCGCGACTACATAACTGACAGGTAATACTCAAAAATCTTTTGGGTAAAAAGTCTTCTTAAACATTGCGACAAAAGTGTTTGAAAGATCACTGTTAACAGTATTCAACAAGACATTGAATGAAGAAATATGTTTTTTGAAACATGCGACTCGTGAACTGAATGGAATTGCTTTTGCGAAAACCGATGATATCGCGATTGCGATTCTAGTTTTTTTTGTTTTTTTTCTAACCCTTTTTTGTGAACGGCATAGCTCCGAGGTGAGAAAAGCCACATCTATGAAACTTTTATCAGTAATAACCACGTTCTTGAAGATGATCCTAACGTCGAGATAATTTTCATTTTTGTTTTGATTTTCCCGCCAGGGGGCGTTTTATATGAAAATGTTTAATAAGCAATATCTCAATTATTTGAGGTCCGATTCAAATGCGATTTTGGCATAATGTTCCTTGTAAATAGCCCAATAAAATATGATAGTTCCAAAAATTTGCGTATATAAAACTTTCGTGCTACAGGAGGTTGAATGTTCGAATCTCGCAAAAACTGTGAAATAAGGGTAGGTCTACCAAAAACCTACCCATTTTATTCAGAGATGAGATAGGAGAATTTTGTTTGTTGCATATGATTCGCAAGACAAATACGCACAAAATATATGGGGTGGCGAATTCGGGAAATGCATGGTTTGTCCACAGTACGCGGTCAAACTTAATCAATTTTTTCGAAAAATCAACATTTTAAAAGCATGACTTTTAAGGTTATATTGAGCTCATGACTTTACTTTTTGTTCAATCTTCATCATTATTTCACTGTTTATGCATTTTTATTATACAAATAAAATCATAGAAAAAAAACAGCGAAGATATGCAAAGGTCAAGGTCATACACCAATTATTGTTATTTTTATCGGCATAAAATAGCTCTCAATCTAAAAATATTTTATAGAAAGTATATGAACAAAAGTTTTAGACTGTGAAGAGGTCTTTCCATTAATGTTTAGTTTTTGAAGATCGGACTTTATTTGATCAAATGACCACAGTCCAAAGTTTGATCCCTTCAAACAATTGTATATCCATATGTTTCCTCTTTTATGCTGCTCCTGACTTTATTTTTTGTTCAATCTTCATCATTATTTCACTGTTTATGCATTTTTATAAAACAAATAAAATCATAGAATAAAAATCAAGTATAATATGCAAAGGTCAAGGTCATATACCAATTATTATTATTTTTATCGGCATAAAATAGTTCCAAATCTAAAAATATTTTATAGAAAGTATATGAACAAAAGTTTTAGTCTGTGAAGAGATCTTTCCATTGGTGTTTAGTTTTTGAAGATCGGACTTGATTTGGTCATTTTACGGCAGTCCAAGTTTTGATCCTCTTTAGAACAATTGTAAATCAGTTTTTATGCTTCAAATTGTGATATATAAGGAATAGAATGTTTGACTAGTATACTTGATTGAACCATTTGCTGCATTGCTAGGTACCTAATAGTAAAATTTTAATCAGTTTTGGTTCTCATTTTGCCGCTTGGGGGCGATTAGCTTAAATCACTATTAATAATTAAAAAAAAATGAAGTCTGATTTTTATGCGATTTTTTTTTTCTGTTCTTCGGTACACAATTTGAAATACAAAAAAAAGCGTTTCAAAAAGATAGTAATTCAATGCAACAGTTGTTCGTAATAGTGTTGACTGGCATATTGCATTGTCGTGTGTCATTTTATACTGTTGTTTGTCGTTTGCAATTGTTGTTTATCGAATACAATTGTCATTTGTCTCCATCATAAAGCAAAACACACATATAACATTGCAGTACTCGAAGTCCGTAAAAAATGTTTTCAAGTTTACGACTACATAACAGACAGGTAATACTCAAAAGTATTCTTCTTCGTAAAAAGTCTGATTATACATTGCGACAAAAATGTTTGAATGATCACTGTTAACAGTATTCAACAAGCCATTGAACGAAGAAATATGTTTTTCGAATCATGCGATTCATGAAGTGAATGGAATTGCTTTCATGAAAACTGATGATATCGCGATTTCATAACTGACAGGTAATACTCAACAATACTCTCTTGGGTAAAAAGTCTGCTTAAACATTGCGACAGAAACGTTTCAAAGATCACTGTTAACAGTATCAACAAGCCATTGAACGAAGAAATATGTTTTTCGAATCATGCGACTCATGAACTGAATGGAATTGCTTTCATGAAAACTGATGATATCGCGATTTCATAACTGACAGGTAATACTCAAAAATCTTCTTTTGGGTAAAAAGTCTTCTTAAACATTGCGACAAAAGTCTTTGAAAGATCGCTGTTAACATTATAAACAAGCCATTGAACGAAGAAATATTTTTCGAATCATGCGACTCGTGAACTTAATGGAATTGCTTTTGCGAAAACCGATGATATCGCGATTGCGATTCTAGTTAGGTTTTCGCATCGCTTGCGAAAACCTATTGTTCTTCTTCTGTTTTATTTTTTTTTTTTTTTATTATTATTTTTCCGTCTCTTTTTTGTGAACGGCATATCAACAAGATAGGAAACAGTCACAGTTCTGATTTTTTTACCAGTTTTGTCCTAGGATCTGAATTTGATCCTAACGTCGAGAAAATTTTCATTTTTGTCTTAATTTTGCCGCTAGGGGGCGTTTTGTAAAAGTGACTAAGGGCTAATAACTCTGTTATTTGAAGTCCGATTGAAATGCGGTTTTTTGCATTGCGTTCCTTGTCAGTTACTTAATAAAATATGATAGTTTTCAAAAAGTTGCCTATATATAACTTTCGTACTACAGGAGGTTGAATGTTCGAATCTCGAAAAAACTGTGAAATGAGGGTAGGTCTGCGAAAAATTTATCCACGTCTTTCACGAATGAGATAGGAGAATTTTGTTTGTTGCATATGATTCGCAAGACATATACGCACAAAATATATGGTGTGGCGATTTTGAGAAATGCATGGTTTGTCCACAGTACGCGGTCAAAAATAACCAATATTTTCGAAAAATCAACATTTTAAAAGCATGACTTTTAATGTTATTTGCAGCTCCTGACTTTATTTTTTATTCAATCTTCATCATTTTTTCACTGTTAATGCAGTTTTATAAAAAAAATAAAACCATAGAAAAAAAATTACCCATAATATGCAAAGGTCAAGGTCATATACCAATTAGTATTATTTATATCGGCATAAAATAGCTCCAAATCTAAAAATATTTTATAGAAAGTATATGAACAAAAGTTTTAGGCTGTGAAGAGATCTTTCCATTGGTGTTTATTTTTTGAAGATCGGACTTCATTTGATCAAATGACCACAGTCCAAAGTTTGATCCTCTTATCAAACAATTGTATATCCATATGTTTCCTCTTTTTTGCTGCTCCTGACTTTATTTTTTGATCAATCTTCATCATTATTTCACTGTTTATGCATTTTTATAAAACAAATAAAATCATAGAAAAAAATCAAGCATAATATGCAAAGGTCAAGGTCATATACCAATTAGTATTATTTATATCGGCATAAAATAGCTCCAAATCTAAAAACATTTTATAGAAAGTATATGAACAAAAGTTTTAGTCTGTGAAGAGTTCTTTCCATTGGTGTTTAGTTTTTGAAGATCAGACTTCATTTGATCAAATGACCACAGTCCAAAGTTTGATCCTCTTATCAAACAATTGAATATCCATATGTTTCCTCTTTTTTGCTTCTCCTGACTTTATTTTTTGTTCAATCTTCATCATTATTTCACTGTTTATGCATTTTTATAAAACAAATAAAATCATAGAAAAAAAATCAAGCATAATATGCAAAGGTCAAGGTCATATACCAATTAGTATTATTTATATCGGCATAAAATAGCTCCAAATCTAAAAATATTTTATAGAAAGTATATGAACAAAAGTTTTAGGTTGTGAAGAGATCTTTCCATTGGTGTTTAGGTTTTGAAGATCGGACTTCATTTGATCAAATGACCACAGTCCAAAATTTGATCCTCTTATAAAACAATTGAATATCCACATGTTTCCTCTTTTTTGCTGCTCCTGACTTTATTTTTTGTTCAATCTTCATCATTATTTCACTGTTTATGCATTTTTATCAAACAAATAAAATCCGAGAAAGAAAAACAAGCATAATATGCAAAGGTCAAGGTCATATACCAATTATTATTATTTTTATCGGCATAAAATAGCTCCAAATCTAAAAATATTTTATAGAAAGTATATGAACAAAAGTTTTAGTCTGTGAAGAGATCTTTCCATTGGTATTTAGTTTTTGAAGATCGGACTTCATTTGATCAAATTACCACAGTCCAAAGTTTGATCCTTTTATCAAACAATTGTAAATCCGTATGTTTCCTCTTTTTTGCAGCTCCTGACTTTATTTTTTGTTCAATCTTCATCATATTTTCACTGTTTATGCATTTAAATAATACAAACAAACTCATAGTAAATAACGATGAAAATATGCAACGGTCAAGGTCATAATACCGATTATTTTTATTTTTATCGGCACAAAACAGCTTCAAATCTAAAATTATTTTAAAGAAGGTATATGAACAAATGTTTGAGTTTGTGAAGAGATCTTTCCATTGGTGTTTAGTTTTTGAAGATCGGGGTTGAATTGGTTGAGTTATGATAGAAAGGCGAAAAGTGTACTTTTAACGAAATTGAAACGCTGTAGTTTCATGAACTTTGAGTCAAAAATTATGATTTCTTCAGCATTAACACGCTGAAAAGTGAAGTGATGTATACTGCAAGGAATACTTGTTTGGTCACGTGATTATGATTTCATACATATTTAAGCAGAAATTATTAAAACATTCATATAAAATCGACAAGTTGATGTTTGAAGTTGAAATTTGCAAGAATGCCGTAGACTACAATGTGCAAAAAGTCCTGAAAAATTCAAGTGATTCCGTCAACAAACATGGCAGATATTCATGTTTTTCGGATAAGGGCTTGTATACGAAAATCTAGCAATTTGAAGTAAGGGAAGAAGGCGGTTATTGGGTTGGTTACCCACGATCCGGACGTTCCTACGCAGGAAAGAGTGCCCGTGTTGAAAGGTGAATTGCGATGCGTATTTGAGAGAATGAGGTGCATTTTAGGATGCAATGGTGTACACCAGGACCGATAAGCACATTGCCTTAGTTATAACGGCTTTCTTCAAACTTTTATTAGGGCTTTCAGCCTCAAGTAGAATTATTAGGTTTTCGCATCGCAGTGCGAAAACCTATTGTTCTTCTTCTGTTTTATTAGGTTTTCGCATCGCTTGCGAAAACCTATTGTTCTTCTTCTGTTTTATTTTTTTATTTTTAGGTTTTCGCATCGCTTGCGAAAACCTATTGTTCTTCTTCTGTTTTATTTTTAGGTTTTCGCATCGCTTGCGAAAACCTATTGTTCTTCTTCTGTTTTATTAGGTTTTCGCATCGCTGGGCGAAAACCTATTGTTCTTCTTCTGTTTTATTTTTTTTTTTTTTTATTATTATTTTTCCGTCTCTTTTTTGTGAACGGCATATCAACAAGATAGGAAACAGTCACAGTTCTGATTTTTTTACCAGTTTTGTCCTAGGATCTGAATTTGATCCTAACGTCGAGAAAATTTTTATTTTTGTCTTAATTTTGCCGCTAGGGGGCGTTTTGTAAAAGTGACTAAGGGCTAATAACTCTGTTATTTGAAGTCCGATTGAAATGCGGTTTTTTGCATTGCGTTCCTTTTCAGTTACTTAATAAAATATGATAGTTTTCAAAAAGTTGCGTATATATAACTTTCGTGCTACAGGAGGTTGAATGTTCGAATCTCGAAAAAACTGTGAAATGAGGGTAGGTCTGCGAAAAATTTATCCACGTCTTTCAGGAATGAGATAGGAGAATTTTGTTTGTTGCATATGATTCGCAAGACATATACGCACAAAATATATAGTGTGGCGATTTTGAGAAATGCATGGTTTGTCCACAGTATGCGGTCAAACTTTACCAATATTTTCGAAAAGTCAACATTTTCAAAGCATGACTTTTAATGTTATTTGCAGCTCCTGACTTTATTTTTTATTCAATCTTCATCATTTTTTCACTGTTAATGCAGTTTTATAAAACAAATAAAATCATGGAAAAAAAATAAGCCATAATATGCAACGGTCAAGGTCATATACCAATTATTATTATTTTTATCGGCATAAAATACCTCAAAATCTAAAAATATTTTATAGAATGTATATGAACAAAAGTTTTAGTCTGTGAAGAGATCTTTTCATTGGTGTTTAGATTTTGAAGATCGGACTTCATTTAAGCAAATGACCACAGTCCAAAGTTTGATCCTCTTATCAAACAATTGTATATCCATATGTTTCCTCTTTTTTGCTGCTCCTGACTTTATTTTTTGATCAATCTTCATCATTATTTCACTGTTTATGCATTTTTATAAAACAAATAAAATCATAGAAAAAATGAAGCATAATATGCAAAGGTCAAGGTCATATACCAATTATAGTTATTTTTATTGGTACAAAAAGGCTCCAAATCTAAAAATATTTTAAAAAAAGTATATGAACAAAAGTTTTAGTCTGTGAAGAGAATTTTCCATTAATGTTTAGTTTTTGAAGATCGGACTTCATTTAAGCAAATGACCACAGTCCAAAGTTTGATCCTCTTATCAAACAATTGCATATCCATATGTTTCCGCTTTTTTGCTGCTCCTGACTTTATTTTTTGATCAATCTTCATCATTATTTCACTATTTATGCATTTTTATAAAAAAAATAAAATCATAGAAAAAAATCAAGCATAACTTGCAAAGGTCAAGGTCATATACCAATTATTATTATTTATATCGGCATAAAATAGCTCCAAATCTAAAATTATTTTATAAAAGTATATGAACAAAAGTTTTAGTCTGTGAAGAGATCTTTCCATTGGTGTTTAGTTTTTGAAGATCGGACTTCATTTGATCAAATGACCACAGTCTAAAAGTTGATCCTTTTATCAAACAATTGTATATCCGTATGTTTCCTCTTTTTTGCTGCTCCTGACTTTATTTTTTGTTCAATCTTCATCATTATTTCACTGTTTATGCATTTTTATAAAGCAAATAAAATCATAGAAAAAAAAATCAAGCATTATATCCAAAGGTCAAGCCAAAATTTTTTTTTAGGCATAAAATAGCTCCAAATCTAAAAATATTTTATAGAAAGTATATGAACAAAAGTTTTAGTCTGTGAAGAGATCTTTCCATTGGTATTTAGCTTTTGAAGATCGGACTTCATTTGATCAAATGACCACAGTCCAAAATTTGATCCTTTTATCAAACAATTGTAAATCCATATGTTGCTTCTTTTTTGCAGCTCCTGACTTTATTTTTGTTCAATCTTCATCATTTTTTCACTGTTTAAGCATTTAAATAATACAAATAAACTCACAGTAAATAACGATGAAAATATACAAAGGTCAAGGTCATAATACCGATTATTGTTATTTTTATCGGCAAAAAATAACTTCAAATCTAGAAATATTTGAAAGAAGGTATATGAATAAAAGTTTTAGTTCGTGAAGAGATCGTTCTAATGATGTTTAATTTTGAAGATCTGACTTCATTTGATCAATTTACAAAAATATTCGAATAAAGTTAATATCAATCAATTATGTCTGCAGTTGAAACCAGTACTCTTACTAGTCAAGTTAAAGCGAAAACTAAGATGCCGCTTTGCGGTTCTAGTAAGGTTTTCGCATCGCTTGCGAAAACCTATTGTTCTTCTTCTGTTTTATTTTTTTTTTTTTTTTAGGTTTTCGCATCGCTTGCGAAAACCTATTGTTCTTCTTCTGTTTTATTTTTTTTTTTTATTAGGTTTTCGCATCGCTTGCGAAAACCTATTGTTCTTCTTCTGTTTTATTTTTTTTTTTTTTTTATTATCTAACCTTTTTTTGTGAACGGCATATCACCATGATAGAAAAAAGTCACATTTCTGATTTTTTTACCAGTTTTGTCCTATGATCTGAATTTGATCCTAACGTTGAGAAAATTTTCATTTTTGTCTTAGTTTTGCCGCAAGGGGGCGTTTTGTAAAAGTTACTAAGTGCTAATAACTCTGTTATTTGAGGTCCGATTCAAATGCGGTTTTTTGCATTGTGTTCCTTGTTAGAAACTTAATAAAATATGATAGTTCCAAAAAATTTGCGTATATAAAACTTTCGTGCTACAGGAGGTTGAACGTTCGAATCTCGAAAAAACGGTGAAATGAGGGTAGGTCTACGAAAAAAGTCCCCATTTTATTCAGAGATGAGAGAGGGGAATTTTATTTGTTGCATATGATTCGCAAGACATATACGCACAAAATATATGGTGTGGCAATTTTGAGAAATGCATGGTTTGTCCACAGTACGCGGTCAAACATAACCAATATTTTCGAAAAATCAACATTTTAAAAGCATGACTTTTAAGGTTATTTACAGCTCCTGATTTTATTTTTTATTCAATCTTCATCATTTGTTCACTGTAAATGCATTTTTATAAAACAAATAAAATCATAGAAAAAAAAATCGCCCATAATATGCAAAGGTCAAGGTCATATACCAATAATTATTATTTATATCGGCATAAAATAGCTACAAATCTAAAAATATTTTATAGAAAGTGTATAAACAAAAGTTTTAGTCTGTGAAGAGATCTTTCCATTGGTGTTTAGTTTTTGAAGATCGGACTTCATTTGATCAAATGACCACAGTCCAAAATTTGATCCTCTTATCAAACAATTGTATATCCATATGTTTCCTCTTTTTTGCTGCTCCTGACTTTATTTTTTGTTCAATCTTCATCATTATTTTACTGTTTATGCATTTTTATAAAACAAATAAAATCATAGAAAAAAAATCAAGCATAATATGCAAAGGTCAAGGTCATATACCAATTATTATTATTTTTATCGGCATAAAATAGCTCCAAATCTAAAAATATTTTATAGAAAGTATATGAACAAAAGTTTTAGTCTGTGAAGAGGTCTATCCATTGGTGTTTAGTTTTTGAAGATCGGACTTCATTAGATCAAATGACCACAGTCCAAAGTTTGATCCTCATATCAAATAATTGTATATCCATATGTTTCCTCTTTTTTGCTGCTCCTGACTTTATTTTTTGTTCAATCTTCATCATTATTTCACTGTTTATGCATTTTTATAAAACAAATAAAATTACAGAAAAAAATCAAGCATAATATGCAAAAGTCAAGGTCATATACCAATTATTGTTATTTTTAATCGGCATAAAATAGCTCCAAATCTAAAAAATTTTTAAAAAAGTATATGAACAAAAGTTTTAGTTTGTGAAGAGATCTTTCTATTGGTATTTAGTTTTTGAAGATCGGACTTTATTTGATCAAATGACCACAGTTCAAAGTTTAATGCTTTTATCAAACAATTGTAAATCCGAATGTTTCCTCTTTTTTGCAGCACTGACTTTTTTTGTTCATTCTTATCATTTTTTTTACTGTTTATGCATTTAAATAATACAAATAAACTCATAGTAAATAACGATGAAAATATGCAAAGGTCAAGGTCATAATACCGATTATTGTTATTTTTATCGGCACAAAATAGCTTCAAATCTAAAAATGTTTTATAGAAAGTATATGAACAAAAGTTTTAGTTTGTGAAGAGATCTTTCCATTGGTGTTTAGTTTTTGAAGATCGGACCTCATTAGATCAAATTACAACTGTCCAAAGTTTGATCCTTTATCAAAAAATCTTAAATCAGTATGTTACCTCAAAAGATTATTTCAGGTGATTTCGTGTCTTTGTCCAAAGTTGAAATAACAACAATATGGCACGTTTTCTTTCTTTCGCCTTTTTTGGCCAAGACATAAAGACACATGATTGCGTTATTTCCCCTTTCACCTTTAAGGGCTAGTACACGAAAATAAGAAATGGCAGATATCAGCCATCTTAATTTACTGCATTTCTAAGACCTAAATTGCAATATGTAAATAAATTTTGTTTATCATATTCCGCTAAGGGGAACTTTGCTTGATATCTGGGAAGAAAGTCCGGAGAGCTAATGTCAAACCCCCGGCGCCATTTTCGTCGTTGTCGTCCGTGAACAAACCTTTAACCTGGCTTATATCTTTTATATTCTAAGAGATAGAGCTTAGATATTTTACATGAAGACAGCCCAATTCAAGATCTATCATTTGGAACTATGACTTTTGGCTTGTGACCTTGACCTTGGAGTTTGACTTACTTTTCAAAAACTTAAATCTTAGACAAAAAGTGCTGTTACGGTAAGCTATGTTGTCTTCTGACCACTCTTGTTGTAATAGGTAAGAAAGTTGATATTCTTGTTGAAAGCCTGATAAATTTGATAAATCTAAGGACCAAAAACCTGATTTTTTCTACTGGCTATAGAAGGTTGAATGTTCGAACCTTGCATAGACTTTGCAGACTTGTGTGGGTATATGAAAAACATTTCTTTTGTAATCATCTTCAAACTTTGTAACAAATTTTGTACCGAAGTCCGATTAAAGCTTATATCTTTGAATAAATCACAGATTATGCACCTTTTTACATAAAAGCAGCAATTTTGTACTCTTAAGTATCAACACACGCATAGAAATTCATTTGCTTTTGTAATACAATTCGTGAATTGCAATGTTTGAAAAGAATGAGACTGAATTGCGAAAACCGATGATATCGCAATTCTAATTGCGATTCTAGTTAGGTTTTCGCATCGCTTGCGAAAACCTATTGTTCTTCTTCTGTTTTATTAGGTTTTCGCATCGCTTGCGAAAACCTATTGTTCTTCTTCTGTTTTATTTTTTTTTTTATTTTTATTATTATTTTTCTAACCTTTTTTTGTGAACGGCATATCACCATGATAGAAAAAAGTCACATTTCTGATTTTTTTACCACTTTTGTCCTAAGATCTGAATTTGATCCTCACGTTGAGACATTTTTCATTTTTGTCTTAGTTTTGCCGCTAGGTGGCGTTTTGTAAAAATGACTAAGGGCTAATAACTCTGTTATTTGAGGTCCGATTCAAATGCGGTTTTTTGTATTGTGTTCCTTGTCAGAAACTTAATAAAATATGATACGTTTCAATTATTTGCGTATATAAAACTTTCGTGCTACAGGAGGTTGAAAGTTCAAATCTCGAAAAAAACGATGAAATAAAGGTAGGTCTACGAAAAACTTGCCCATTTTTTTCAGAGATGAGATAGGAGAATTTTGTTTGTTGCATATGATTCTCAAGACAAATACGCACAAAATATATGGTGTGGCGATTTTGAGAAATGCATGGTTTGTCAACAGTATGCGGTCAAACTTTACCAATATTTTCGAAAAATCAACATTTTAAAAGCATGATTTTTACGGTTATTTGCAGTTCCTGACTTTATTTTTTATTCAATCTTCATCATTTTTTCACTGTTAATGCATTTTTATAAAACAAATAAAATAATAGAAAAAAAATCACACATAATATGCAAAGGTCAAGGTCATATACCAATTATTATTATTTTTATCGGCATAAAATAGCTCCAAATCTAAAAATATTTTATAGAAAGTTTATGAACAAAAGTTTTAGTCTGTGAAGAGATCTTTCCATTGGTGTTTATTTTTTGAAGATCGGACTTCATTTGATCAAATGACCACAGTCCAAAGTTTGATCCTTTTATCAAACAATTGTAAATCCGTATGTTTCCTCTTTTTTGCTGCTCCTGACTTTAATTTTTGTTTAATCTTCATCATTATTTCACTGTTTATGCATTTTTATAAAACAAATAAAATCATAGAAAAAAATTCAAGCATAATATGCAAAGGTCAAGGTCATATACCAATTATTATTATTTTTATCGGCATAAAATAGCTCCAAATCTAAAAATATTTTATAGAGAGTATATGAACAAAAGTTTTAGTCGTTGAAGAGATCTTTCCATTAATGTTTAGTTTTTGAAGATCGGACTTCAATTGATCAAATGACCACAGTCCAAAGTTTGATCCTCTTATCAAACAATTGTATATCCATATGTTTCCTCTTTTTTGCTGCTCCTGACTTTATTTTTTGTTCAATCTTCATCATTATTTCACTGTTTATGCATTTTTATAAAACAAATAAATTCATAGAAAAAAATCAAGCATAATATGCAAAGGTCAAGGTCATATACCAATTATTATTATTTTTATCGGCATAAAATAGCTCCAAATCTAAAAATATTTTATAGAAAGTATATGAACAAAAGTTTTAGTTCTTTAAGAGCTCTTTCCAGTGATGTTTAGTTTTTGAAGATCGGACTTGATTTGGTCATATTACGGCAGTCCAAAGTTTGATCCTTTTTTGGAATAATTGTAAATCAGTTTTTATGCTTCAAATTGTGATATATAAGAAATAGAATGTTCGACTAGTGCGACTTGCGTACTTGATTGAACTATTTGCTGCATTCCTAGGTACCTAATGGAAAAATTGTAATCAATTTTGTTTCTCATTTTGCCGCTAGGGGGCGCTTAGCTTGAAAGCACTCTTCTACTTATAACTCAAAAAGTTAAAGCCTGATACAAATGCGGTTTATTGCATTATATTTCTTGTTGATAGCCTAATAAAATATGATAGTTTCTAGGTATGAGTGGCTGAAACTTTTTGAGCTAGCAACGGAAGGTTGAAAGTTCGAACCTCGCAAAAAACTGTGCAGATGAGGGTATGTGTACGAAAAACCTATCCGTTTTTGTTAGACATCAGATAGAAGAATTCTGTTTGCTGCAAATGATTTGCAAGACATATACGCACAAAATATATGGGGTAGCGAATTTAATAAATGCATGGTTTGTCCTCTAGAAACGGTCAAACTTCACTAAATTTTAGGAAAAATTAAAATTTCGAAAAGATGTTTTTTGTCGCTCCTGACTTTATTTTTAGTTCATTCTTCATGATATTTTCACAAGTTATGTATTGTTATGTTTAAAGGGCCTCACAATTAAAAAGTTAAAATGAAATTTCAAAGGTCAAGGTCATATTACGATAATTGTGTTTTTATTCGGCTCCAAATAGCTCCAAAACAAAAAATATTTCATTGAAAGTATATTAACAAAAGTTTTAGTTCTTGAATAGCCCTTTCCAGTGATGTTTAGGTTTTGAAGATCGGACTTGATTTGGTCATATTACGGCAGTCCAAAGTTTGATCCTTTTTTGGAATAATTGTAAATCAGTTTTTATGCTTCAAATTGTGATATATAAGGAATAGAATGTTCGACTAGTGCGACTTGTATGCTTCATTGAACCATTTGCTGCATTTCTAGGTACCTAATAGTAAAATTTTACTCAATTTTGTTTCTCATTTTGCTGCTAGGGGGCGCTTGGCTTGAAATCACCCTTTATTACTAAAATGATTAAAGTCTGAAGTCTGATTTTTATGCAATTTTTTGCATTCTGGTCCTTGGTGACATCAATTTGAAACAACACTAAAATATTTATGCGATATTTCATGAAAATGATAGTAATTCAATGCAACATTAGTTCGTTATAATGTTAAGTGGCATATCGCATTGTCGCGTGTCATTTTATACTGTTGTGTGTCGTTTGCAATTGTTGTTTATCGAGTACAATTGTCGTATGTCATCCTCATAAAGCAACACACACATATAATGTTGCAGTACCCGAAGTCTGTAAAAAAAGTTTTCAAGTTTGCGACTACATTACAGACAGGTAATACTTAGAAGTATTCTTCTTGGTAAAAAGTCTGCTTAAACATTGCGACAAAAATGTTTGAAAGATCACTGTATTCAACAGTATTCAAAAAGCCATTGAACGAAGAAATATGTTTTTCGAAACATGTGACTCGTGAACTGAATGGAATTGCTTTTGCGAAAACCGATGATATCGCGATTGCGATTCTAGTTTTTTTTTATTTTTCTAACCCTTTTTTGTGAACGGCATAGCTCCGAGGTGAGAAAAGCCACGTCTATGAAACTTTTATCAGTAATAACCACGTACTTGAAGATGATCCTAACGTCGAGAAAATTTTCATTTTTGTTTTGATTTTCCCGCCAGGGGGCGTTTTATATGAAAATGTTTAATAAGCAATATCTCAATTATTTGAGGTCCGATTCAAATGCGGTTTTTGCATAATGTTCCTTGTAAATAGCCCAATAAAATATGATAGGTTCCAAAAATTTGCGTATATAAAACTTTCGTGCTACAGGAGGTTGAATGTTCGAATCTCGCAAAAACTGTGATATAAGGGTAGGTCTACGAAAAACCTACCCATTTTATTCAGAGATGAGATAGGAGAATTTTGTTTGTTGCATATGATCTGCAAGACATATACGCACAAAATATATGGGGTAGCGAATTCGGGAAATTCATGGTTTGTCCACAGTACGCGGTCAAACATAACCAATATTTTCGAAAAATCAACATTTTAAAAGCATGACTTTTAAGGTTATTTGCAGCTCCTGAATTTATTTTCTGTTCAATCTTCATCATTATTTCACTGTTTATGCATTTTTATAAAACAAATAAAATCATAGAAAAAAAAAAACAGCGAAGATATGCAAAGGTCAAGGTCATATACCAGTTATTGTTATTTTTATCGGCATAAAATAGCCCTCAATCTAAAAATATTTTATAGAAAGTATATGAACAAAAGTTTTAGTTTGTGAAGAGATCTTTCCATTGGTGTTTAGTTTTT
>CM037787.1:51259028-51309028 GCA_021229015.1 Solen grandis | reverse complement strand
TTTGCATTTTTAGTTTTCAATTAAGAATTTCTGTGTTTCTCAAATTTAGCAGTACGTATACATGATTTATATTGTGACCTTTTCTTCCATTTAATTTTATTATCTGAGTTATTTAATCTGTATTGATTTAAAGCTATATAAAATTGCCGACGTTTACTATCACATTCAGTTGTAAACCACTTGTTTGATGCTGTATCATCTTCTTTGTTATTACTGTTAGTGCATGCATGTTTGGAACGTAGAGAACATTTAAATAGAGGTGCAACAACCTCATCGAAAATTCCAGAGAATTCCTGAATACACGTATCAATATCCTTATTCGAGTTTGCATTGCATACTCTAGATTTAAAATGTTCCAAATCATGTTTGGTATCAATCATTGATAAACGATCTTTGTAATCTTGTATATTATCTGTGTTCCAAACATATTTGTAATTAATCTGGTCATATTGTTCATCGTTATTAACAAAAGTTGTGTGACATTTTTGAAAACCTAAATTAAAGTCTATCATACAATGATCAGAAAGAATATTTGGGCCGTCAATGTTAAAATAGTCAATGAAATCAAATAAGTTTTGTGTGCTGATTACGTAATCAACTACACTAGAACCTCTGTTACCAACATATGTATACTGACCTATATTTTTATCATTACCTACACGCCCATTTAATATTCGCATCCCAGTTTGCTTACAAAGATCTAATAACATAACACCGTTACTATTAAGCCTGCCTTTATCCTTAGAGATACGGGGTGCGAAATCATCAGTACAATAATCGTCTGCTAAAACGTGTATATTTGATAAACTGTCATTAGGAACAAAATCAGGACTATCAGATGTATGAGAGTTCAAGTCACCGCATATTAGTAGATTGAGATCATTATCATTTCGAGAATTTAAAGAAACAATATGTTGTAACAATCTATCATAAGTATGTGAATCAATCATGCCCTGTCGCGTACTATTTTCAGGAACTATGTAACATAAACAAATGAACAAATCACTTTTCAAACCAAGTTTACAGCCATTTATTTTCACACAAATAATGTCATCATGACTTTGAAACACCAGTGTATCACTTGATACAAATTCATTTCTAATATAAACAATAACACCGCCTGAGGAACGTTTAGAAGACAACTTGTTTTCAGTCCTGTGTAAAGCAAAATGTTCAAAATCATTTACATTAAAATCAAAAAGTGTATTAGACCAAGTCTCCGTCAATAAAACAATATCATGTGACTTAAACACACTTATTAATTCAGGGGAGGTAAGTTTGTTTGTGCGTTTTGTAACGAGACCTTGGATATTAAGAAGAACACATCGCAGCGTGACCTTCTCCTCGGTTAACTAACTTTGACTGTTTGGGAAAACCCGACAATCGGTGTTATCCTGTGATTGGTTATTAATAATAGAATTGGGTAAAATCCGATTTGTATTACGTGTGACACTTTCACTTTGTCTACGGTAAGGTTTGGTAGAGTGAGAGCGTTTCTCTGACCTTGAGGTAGCACGTGCTACGCGTGCTCTACCTCTCACAGGTGAGACAGGTGGCTGTGTATTGATTTGAGGTGTTTGTTTACATTCACTTTCGATACACGAGTTATCAGGAAGTGAAGATGGCAAAATATGCTCGCTGCTTTGGGTTGTAAGTTGTTGCTGTGACAGTTGGGTGTTACAGGCGGGAGACTGCAAAACTGGCGGTTCATTAATGGGGCCCTGTGAGTTGACCATTGACATAGATGTGTTGGTTGTGACGCACGTTTCCACGTGAGATGCGTTTTGGGCTTCCATGTGAACTGATGGTTGTGGGTTTAATACTAATAATTGCCGGCCTGGTTCGATGCTGCTTGCATGTACGGGAGTGTGCTGAGTATCTTGATGCAAGTGGTTGACAGTGTAAGTCAGATCGGTTGGCATATATTGTGACAGTTCCTGAGGTGGATTATTGTTGACAACTGGAATAATGTGTTGGACATGTGTGTTTTGAAAATGTGGGTGTATAACAGTGTTGCTCATGGCAACAGGAAGAGAACAAACAGACGGATTTGGCTGTGGTAAGTTGTTTGCTTCCATTTGATCAGCATCTGATACTAATCCATTAACATTTGGTAAACACCCACTCTCAACTTGACCACTACATAATTTGACTCCTGACAGTTTCTCTATGTGTGTCAGTCTGCTTGTGTTGATATATCTGGACCACTCGGGTAGTTCATCATGAATAACACGGCCGTCTTTTAATAACTTTGCAGGGTATACAATCTGTGTCTTTGATTGAGGATGTTCAGATTTTATCTGTTTATATTTTGGCCAGAGACGGGCTCGGGCAGACTGGATCTCCCTCGGGTAATCGTAATCTATAGAAAAGTTGGTACCTTTCAACATGTAGACACTTCCCATGATGTTTTCTATGTCACAATAGTCACGAAAATTGACTATTATAGGTCTCCGCTGCAACTGCTTTTGTGGGTCTCGTCTTCCCAACCTGTGGGCTCGTGCAAGATATACTGTATTGGGGTCAATATCTAGATGATTATCAAGGAAGTCTCTAATCAATGAGAAACAATTTTCACCTCTATTTTCACTGAAACCTCGAAAAATCAAGTTATTTCTACGAGATCGTGCTTCGATGTCTATAGACTTATATGCCAATGTCTTCATGAATTCTGTTTGACTGTTTGTGATTTGTACAACTTGACCTAGATTTCGTTCGGCACACATGAGTGATTTCTCAAATATCGCTAAACCACGGTTGCAATGAATTTGATCATTTCTAATACAACGTAACTCATCAAACATACAAGTCAGTTTATAGTCTATGGACGAGTTTAGAAAATCATGCCTTGTTATTGTCGAGCTATGATGATCACCACTCGCTTCAATATGTGTGGGTGGGGGTGCGGGTGGGGTATCCCGCTCTTGGAGAATTTGAAAACGATTCATTTTTCCAACAGAGAAAGCGTGATTAAGCTCTATGTCCAAAACCGATCGCCACGATGTATGAAATATGTAAATAATGATGGCAAACCACAATAGATGTGACGTTATATTGCATGAATACCTCATCTAGCTTATTTTGAAGTCTGTTAACATCCCGCCGAAAATTTCAGCTCGTACTATCCGCCATGATCACGTGACATCATCATATGTTACCTCTATTTACAGATGTTACCTCTATCTCTAATGCTAGAAGATGATATGTTACCTCTATTTACAGAAATATGTTCCTTATCTCTAATGCTAGAAGATGATATGTTACCTCTATTTACAGAAATATGTTCCATATCTCTAATGCTAGAAGATGATATGTTACCTCTATTTACAGAAATATGTTCCTTATCTCTAATGCTAGAAGATGATATGTTCCTTATCTCTAATGCAAGACAATGACATGTTACCTCTATTTACAGAAATATGTTCCTTATCTCTAATGCTAGAAGATGATATGTTCCTTATCTCTAATGCTAGAAGATGACATGTTGCCTCTATTTACAGAAATATGTTCCTTATCTCTAATGCTAGAAGATGATATGTTCCTTATCTCTAATGCTAGAAGATGACATGTTACCTCTATTTACAGAAATATGTTCCTTATCTCTAATGCTAGAAGATGATATGCTACCTCTATTTACAGAAATATGTTCTTTATCTCTAATGCTAGAAGATGATATGTTCCTTATCTCTAATGCTAGAAGATGACATGTTACCTCTATTTACAGAAATATGTTGTTATCTCAGATATCCGTAGTTATGAAGTTTGTCTCGTTTAGAAATAGAAAACGGCTCCTTAAGATAAATATATCAAAAATCTATACGCAAAATGTTTGTTTTAAAGTAATATATGTATTGACTCAATATATATTAATATAATATATGTAGTGTGCATAATGATGGTGTACAGAAAGACCTCTCCCAAAAATGGAGAAAAAAACAAACTCCTCACTATCAAGGTCATTTTTTAACCTATTACATGTAGTTTTTACAAGAAAATAAAGAGGACCGTTTCACCTCACCTCGCTTCTTCATTATAAAAAACTACCTCCAATGGAACTTTCCATCACAGTTTTTAGTTTGTATTCTTTAAGTATAGCGACTGTGTTTGTGCCAATCCGATAGAATCTAAGCTGATACAGATAGTAGATGTCCAGAAAAGGGAGCAGGAAATACTTGACAGGTTGAGGACTGTGGAGAAACGAGAGAGATACATCTATCTTGAGAAGAGGCTTTTAAAGATCGAGTTTCGTGAAATTCAACTTCAAAGACGAATTACTATTGTTCAGAATTAGGAAAACGATTTGAAAACACGTCTGAATTAAGTTGATAAACGGGAAAAGACTTCAGAGCAAATTGTATCTGCCATATATAACCCTAAGATACCTTTCTGTACAGACATTCCCGATGCTGAAAATCCAGATGTTAATCAAAATGAACTACACGCGATCTCATCTGCACAAAGTAACGGGGGTGGTCTAATTAATGACGTCAGAAAGGAACGCAGTAAGAAATAACGTAAAGTTGGTGTGCTTAATTATGTTTGCCCCCCTTTTCTTAATTTAAGGCAAATTTAATACAAAATATTATGACGGTAATACAAAAATGTGTTTTATGAATTAAAGTAAGGAAATTTAACCATCGTTTTCTAGCGTGAGGTAATAAAACGATGCTGAATAAATAGACTATTATTTAGTATTTCAATACTCAATACGCTACATAATATTATTTGTATGAGGGAAAAGAAAAAATGTTTTAGTTCAAGGGTGAGACATCAGTTGACAGCTACAATACTGTAGTTATTCAACAATACAAATTTGCTAATTAAAACGACATTCTCTTCTCACACGTTAGATTATATGTTTGGATCTGTAGAGTAGACAATGGAATTTCGACGGAGCTTATCATTACTAGATAACAATATATCACCCCAAAATATATCCTACATGTTCTCAGGAAATTGGTAAAATGTACTATTAATACCTCATTGCCATTTAGACAACTTTTCTCTGACTTGACTTGACTATTTGAGTTTACCGTCCTTTCGACAGTATTTCAATCATATAGCGACGTCCATGTAATTACAGGTGGAGGAAGACCCGAATGCACGGAGTCATCCGGGTAGAACCACCGACCTACCGCAAGAACCTGTCTCTGAAAATGTTGGTGGTCTTAATAGCGAAACTGTACTGTAACTTTTGTGATATGTCTGAACATTTCGGTTTTAAACTTTTAATAAAAAGGTAATGAGCGTCGGTCAGTGAAACACATTTGAGATTGAAGTTGCGTTGAAGTTGCGTTCTTCGTAAAAGCAAACCATAACCTTCTCCAGCTTTGATCACATCAGAACCTCATCTTCGAAGACGTCGAAACAAACATTGGAAACTCATACCTCCACCGCCATGGCATATTACCCAGTTTATGGAACGTATTTCCTCAGTCTTAGTTTATAACAACCATATAGGCTGATGTGATATGGTTGCCATGGTGATGTCAAAGCACGAATTTACGCGCGTGGAACGTACAGGAGACATGACCAGGGGTCCCAAGTAATAATCCAGCATCTTTATACCGGAGATGACGTCAGTATTCAGAACGAGGATATAGGGGAAGCAGAGTAGGGTAACGGTTACATGACCTTCTCTGATTACCTTTTGTATTAACATTACGTTAGATACCTTAATATATTGGAAAGAAGCATACCATTGGTCTTTTTTTATTTAGTAATTTAACATCTTTGTACGATATATAATTTAAATAAATAAAAAAAACCCAGTTGACATAACCGATTTTCAGAAAGGTTCGAGATGTAAAGTTCGGTCTAATGAGTGTGCTATGGATGCAAAGTCTAGACTTTTATCTCCGAGATGGGTAAGCAAATATGTGTTAAAACTGGTATCGTTTCCTTGTTTAACTGGAAGTAGAGTTGTACTGAAGAAATAGAGTGGTAGGATAGGTTGTGATTAAGCATATCTTCACACTAACTAACAGCGGTATAACACCTCGTGTTGTATTTTATTTTGCTCCTCTCAAACAAAGAAGAGACTGTTTAACTCAAGAAATCTCGAAAACCGATACCAACTGCTGTTATAGTCTACTTTTATAACGCAGAAAGAAAAAGAATCGTACTAAATAGATAACAAACACTAGAAAATGTACCAAATGTCGCATGATGGTGATCATTAGTAAATTTTTCATTACATAAGTTGGTATAAGAAGACATTTTCACGTAATATTAATATTAATATTTTTTTCTTTAAATATTACCTTGGATTAAACTCAGTACCGATCTCTGTGCAACGAATACCGAAGAAACTGACGAAAAAATGGTGTGTTACCTATAGTACAGATCTGACTGTGAATAAGGTCCAAATACATATGCAGGCATGTACGCGAGAGAAAAGATCTAAATGAATAATTTACTTGTGTGTTTCTTATCGTTCAAGCCGCCGTTAAAAGTACACAGTTCATCTATCTTTGAACTCCGCAAATAACAGACAGAAGATAATAAGAGATCATCTTATTCACGTCTAATCAATTCTAAAAACATTTGCAAAGTATCAAGTGTAAAACAGAGTACAGATCTTCGTGTAAATGAGACTGTGACAAATACTTTATCCGTGGTCATTGTTATACAAAAATCATGTCAGGTATCAATTTCACCAACCTTACTTAGCGCTTAGTAATCCTTACCTACCGGTAATACGTTAATAATTGATATCTTTACAAATATTATAAGTCAATACCACAAATGATTGTGTTGACTTTGTTTTACTAATATGTTTCGTAAATCAGGATAGTAGAATGTGTGTTCACATTATTTAAGATTTTAAATAAATGCACAATTGAAGTTTGAACCCGTTTTAGCAACCGCCTATACTAAGCGGAAATCTGAATTAAGCCGTCAATACCAAACTGTAGCATTTTGTTTTATATTTGAACTTCATTTAGTGGTCACCTTTGTTAAGCGGCCATTTTTACTTGTTCCCTTGACTGGCCGCTTAAGACAGGTTTGTGTTTCTTATCTTCCAAACCGCCGTTCAAGATAAAGGGGTCATCTGACATTAACATGCATTGAGAATTGCGCAATTTACAGACGGCAGATAAAACCCCATATAGAATTGTCACATCTCCGATGGCGGGTTGTATCAGATTCGCTCTATTATTGTGTGTCTGTGTGGCAATTGTGGTACAATGTTGGTGTGTTGATGCCGAGACGTCAGGGGATACTGTGTTATCCCAGTTGATACACAAGATAGAAGCTGTCGAAAAACGGGAACAGAAAATCCTGGACCGGTTGAGAACTGTCGAGGAACGAGAGAGACAATTGGAAAAGCGGGTCCAGACGATTGAATACCGTGAAAATCTGTTTCTTGGACGAGTTGCCAACGTCCAAAGTCGAGAAAGGATTTGGAAACACGTCTGAAGCAGGTGGAAGAACGGGAAAGAAGTTTAGAGCTGATTGTGGCAGATATATGTGCCCAAATGAAGAACGAAAAGTCAGACGTCCAGGATGTTGAAGATACAAATGTGACTCATGAGAATCAGCTACAAGATACAATTGGACATAATGGTTATGTCGGATCGAGAAAAGTAAAACAACCACAGAGAATTGAGAAACCTGATAAAATAGGTACATATACATATGATTCCATACTGTCGATTTCATATCGTTCATCAGAAAATTCAAGCAATCATTTTCAGGTTATTGTTTTCTATTCAGGCCTATAGCCATACAAGTTGATTTGAATTTTCTTTCAGAAGCACTTTTTAGGGATACCAAAATATCAATATAATTTAACCTAAGTTTCGGGTTTACGAATTACCAGTCTCGATTAAGACAAGTTTTTAACCGGAAAATCGATGATTTGAACCTTCACTCGATTGCCTTGATTCCTTTTATTTTAAATTTTTTAATATATGTTATAATATATTTTATTATAGATATTTGCCTATTTTTCGTCTTCCATTCCTATTAATCCGGGAACAGAATACTACGCCTTTTAATATTACGGCATTATGTTTTAAATCATAATTCTGTCAACGATTAAGATAATATTCATTTTCTGCAATACAACTGCAATCGACAATGGTTTGCTGATGGAAATTCCCCTCGTTCACTTAAGGAAGCATTGGTGGATCAAAAAAAGCACATTCGTTACCAGAGAGCGAACCATAACATTCTCCGTATGATCAATCGAATTGTAGATGATATTTTTATAACTAATACTGCTATTCAATAAGTTTACTAACTGAAACAAACTTCTCTTCCCCCTCTCAAGGAAACATGCCTGTGTCAAAGAAGCATGTTCGTAGAGCAGAGAGTGAGGTTGAGGTTGCGTTCTTCGCCAGAGCTAAACATAGCCTTCACAATCTGGGAGAACATCAGAACCTCATTTTCGAAGATGTCGAAACAAACATAGGAAATGCATACAATCCCCACCATGGCGTCTTCACAGCCCCGGTAAATGGAACATACGTTTTTCATTCCTCAGTGTTAGTCGAAGCGAACCAACAGGTCTGGTGTGGGATGGTTGTGAACGGTATTTTCAAAGTACGCATATTCGCTCATGGCACGGACGGGTATGGTGACCAGTCGTCCCAATTAATAATACAGCAACTTGTTGCCGGCGATGACGTCAGTATACAAAATGTAAATGCAGATGGTATGATTTACGGTTATGGTTACACAACTTTCTCCGGTTACCTCTTTTATCAGCATTACCCAAAAACAGTCGTTGGATAGATTAATGTTTTTGGAAAGCATGCTATTCGTCTCTCATTAAAGGTAATATGAATGCGATGGCAATGCTAGAGAATGCTAATCGTGAACTACATACATTGACAAAATAAATATACATTTATTCAGACCGTCAGTTATTATTTTTCATGTTTTCGAATCATTTCCCCCAAAAAATACCTAAGTCAGCAAAACAGTTTTACAACTTTAGCCAGAAAATTACAATCAAGACATCAGTGGGTCGGTAAGTATATGTAGAGTAAACAAATAAACACAAGACAAACATTTTAATCTTATATTCATGACTTTTCACTACTGAACTGTGTCTTCATTTCACCGACTTCAAATTATGACATTTTCAACAAGTGCTGTAAACGTAAAAGATATTTTTGGTTAAGCCAAAATGAAAGTGTAATATAATCATCTTCTATGGCATACCATGAACAAAATATAACACTGTTGTGAAGTTTACCGTACAGTTGTAAATTTATGTTGGTCAGTGGTAATGTGTGTTGCCGATTTGTCTAAAATAAAGTTGAGATGAGTTTAGTTAAGTGACTCATCTTATCTGTTGTTTTTATACAACCATCAAACTGGCAATTAACCATAATTCAATACACGTATATGTACACGTTACATTATACATAAGCATGAGTTCTATTTTTGAAAGAACAGTTATCTCCAAAATACAATTTGAAAATACGTGTACATGACTGCATATAAATAAAACTTACTACAAGTGGTAAACATCGGCAACATAATAGGGAGATAACTAATTAACTGTGTATCAAGGGAGTATGGCATTCAAGAATATCACTTTTTTCATCAAGAGACTGTGATATCGTTTTAACTGAAATTCGAATTTATCAACTTTAACTGCAACACAGTAAGACATACTTAGTGTCATGAAATGTAAATGATCGGTAAAAATAGTTACGAAATGATCGACAACCTTAGGGCGAAACGAAGAAAAAAGGTTAGGAATTTGCTACGTGACGAATTGACTGATAACTAATCTCTATGAAAAAGTTCAAAGTATAAATTTTGCCAAAGATTTTGAAAACAAGTCTGTATGTAAAGCACGAAGCATTTTATTTGTTTCTCGGCATTCTGAACGTTTGTTTAATACGTTTTGCACAAGTTTCCCGTTCGTTTATGGTACGTTAGATATTACGTTGACATACGCTGATATACGACCGAGATACGTTACTCATAAGTTGGTGTTGTCGGTGGGACATCAAACAAACAACAAACCTATCAAACAAACAAACATAAGTTGGTGTACGTTGATGCATATCGACCGACAGAGATATGTTGACAGCTTGTGGCATCGGCGTAAATGATGTGCTTGAAATCGGCGCGTTTTTATACGTTCTGCAGCATATAGGTCACGGATCCGCGGTCGGGTATGTTACCACTGGATCACGACGACCTCATAGGGTGTATACGCTAGGAATACGTCTAGCACACATTGGTCATGCGCTGTCATAACTTTGTCATACGTTTGTGACAACTATTAATACATTAGTCATACGATATGTATACGTTCAAGACGCTATAGATATGTCCATTCCAATACCGATGCCGACATTCAGATGCATTTCGTTGAGAAGTTTGACGTTATTTGACACTGTCATTTTACTATTCTTTGCATACGTCGGCATAAGTTAAGGTAATATGACATGTTGTGACATGCCCATCAGGAGGGTTTGAGATCAATTGTTTGCTATTGGAACAAAAGTGACCGTTTATTCTCCGAGATTGATAATCACAACTCGTTCATAATAATGGTTTAGTGATATTTCATAACAGTGAGTATAGTTAAACTAAAGACAAAAGTTGTATATGCGGTCAATATCAATAGGCACGCTGTTATGCCATTACGTAGAGCGTGATACCGCGGTATGGCACCTCTAAATTTAATTATCTGTATTTTGAAAGTAGAAACAGTCCCCAAATGACTCACAACATGGGATGGGAATTGTTTTGCTATACTTTATATACTTAAAGGAAAAACAAACGCAGGATAAGTAGAATCTGTATAAGCTAGACTCAAGTTTTTACCTCATAACCTCGCAATAAACCTAATATGATAGACCCCCATCTCATTCTAAAGTATTATTTTGTTTGAAAAACAAATCTTTATCAAAATAATGAAAACTGTAATACCGTCGAACACTTCCTTATTAAAACTGACACAAACGTTTACCCTGCGTTTCTATTTCCTTTAACCTTTTCCCTCATAGAGGAAACCATGAAAAGACCTATGCGAACAGCATAAAACCAGATCAGCCTGCGAGTAACTCGCAGGCTGATCAGGTTTTATGCTGTTCGCTGCTCCTCAGTGGTCTGGAAATAAGTATTTTGTAATTAAATTTGGTAAGGTTTAACTGTGGTTTTCTGCAGATCAGGCTTTATGTGAGGGAAAGGGTTAAGCATATTTACATATTTTAACAAAAGGTCAGGATAAATTCTGAAACAAGGAGAATATATATAAAACCAGTATACAATTCAAATCATTTATTGTATGATATGATATATCCACTGTTATATAGGAATCCCGTTACGTCAAAACACGCTAAACACTATGTTACACGAAGACATGGTTGGCGCGGGGGTATTTATCACCGCTAGTGATATGTCTAGCTGTACTTTACAGAGGTAAGACACCTGAAGCCGTGATTCTATAGGCCAATGAATTGCAGACACAAACTCGCGATTAAGGCACCATATATATATCTTAAATACCCCAGTTAAAATGGTTATCTGAGTAAATAGTTTTTCTGTCTAACAAATCCATGTTCACATTAAACTAATCTCATATATACTCTCTTAATCTACTATAAACTAAGTCTCCATTGTGTTCGTGGGGCTGTATTTCACTGCCGTCAATTATACAGGAGGAAAATCGAAACTAGCCACTGCCACTTATATGGAAATATGCAGACGACAAACGATCGAACTGTCATTAATTATGTCGGGAGAATATTATTTACATTCAGTCGTCGTAACAGGCTGTCGATATATCAAGAAATCTAAAATACCTTTTCATATGATAATACTGTGTTATAGATTTTTTCTTTAGTTTAAATAATGGTATTGACAAAACAAAATGCACAAAAGAGGACGGTTTCTATATATGTTTTAATAGATAGTTTGTCGCTTTCGTGTAGAAAAGAAAGATATATAAGTCAAATGTATAATAAGAGAGAGAGAGAGAGAGAGAGAGAGAGAGAGAGTATCGGTATACACTTTGTTGATAATCAATACATCATATTTGCTATTTTATTATAATGTTAACTTTTAGTACTGCTATTAACGTTTTGTATATTTTCTTAAGGAAGATGTTTTATGCCTTTAACACTGATCAAAGAAACTTTTTGAAGCTATCATAAAAGATAAATTTAGGGCGACAATACATGTATTGACTTTAGTCCTCTTGAAATTTCTTTAAACGTATAAAAGCAAACAGACTTTGTCACAGTTGTGTGAATATATACTGACTACCTCTACTGTGATTTCATCATGCACCGACAGAAGACAAAATGATTGAAATATTTTCTTTTCATGTGTTTAATGCTTAAAATGTGAATTATATATCTATGATTGATTAAAAGACAATGGTTTGAGAGAGAGAGAGAGAGAGAGAGAGAGTAAAATGAAGCATGAAAATGAAAGAGCACAGTTGCTCGGTCGCGAGAGAGAGAGAGATATTTACGGTAACTGTAATCATATTTTTGTTAATTTATAGTAATTTCCCTTTAGTTTAAACTCATTATATTGCCGCATGTAAAGTAATCGTAACAATGGTTTATCTGCAGACTTCATTCCAGTATATAATATCATGTTGTGAACAAAATCAGTTAATGAAAATGCTGTCAAGAAGATAGATAAGATGACAGCTTATCTTTAAAATAAATCATTTTATTCAGGTATGTCATTATTATCTGCAAAATGATGCATACGTTAAGCTACAAAATCAGTATAAAATATTTCCCATTTCATTAAAGTATCAAACCGACCACGTTGCATTCAGTCCTTAGTTTCTGAGATATGCTTATATATCTAATATTAATCAAGAATTGTCACACACATATGCGTAGAATTTGAAATTCCCTAGGCTACATCTATGTAACATTTTAATACCATCACCATTTTTACGACTTGTATGTCGCGGCGGAGACCGAACCCACGACCTCCCAATTCCGGAGCGGACGCTCTAACTACACGGCCATCGTGACCTGTATATAATATGAGCACATTTATATGTCAATCATATCTGCATACCACCAAGTGTGTTTTAGAATGAATTGTGTACGACGTAACACAAGATAAAAACAACATGTATTGCTTATACAGTTTTAAATTTAAAAGATTGTATTAATTTAGTCCTACAATGAGATTAGTTCATCTACTACTACAACATCTACTACTACTACTATTATTATTATTACTACTATCACTACTGCTACTATTATTGATACTACTACTACTAATACTATTGCTACAACTTTACTACTACTACTACCGCTACTACTGATATTACCACAACCTTTCTTGCGACTGCTGCTAATGCTACTACTTTCTACTCTAGTATAAGATCACTTCGGGCTGACCAAGACTTATTTCGGTGTCATTGATGATTTAAACAACTAATGAGCTATATGTATACAATCCTCGGTCTCGAAATATTTTACTTTCGGCAAGTGAATATGAGTAATTAACTACCGCCAGGTCATTGTGGAAGGGCGATCAGGTAGAAAGAGAGTCCTGTATGTTGTAACAATTCTTTGTATGTCATATACCTACAGCTGTGAGGGCTTCGATATCACGTTTCTATGATTGTAAAGTGAATAGCGAGCGACCTTAACACTATTCTTTAATTATTTTATTATATGTATTGTAATGGGCAATAACCTAAGTTTCATGAACTCCAGTATTCGGGTCGACAACTATAATGATAAAAAAATCGTCTGGGGGTAGATTGCCGCGCTAGTGTTCCGGTGGTTGTGGGTTTAATCCCCGTCATTACCGCACTTTTTCCTAGTTTTAATATGTTTTATTTCATATTACATTAAATGGGGTTGAGGTTCTGCCTTCCTACAATACATAATTAAACAATGGCTTTAACGCTGGTTATAATTAAAACTCAATGTAGAGAGAGAGAGAGAGAGAGAGAGAGAGAGAGGAAATAATATTAACAAAATTTGGTGGCTCTTAATAAGTCGTTATGATTAAATTTGACTATATAACATGTTTGTATCATAAAATTTCTTTCCCAATCATGTCTTAAGATTGGTTGCCTGCATTAAATAATAGCAACGTATTTATTTAGCCAAGTCCGCATTAAATATTGAAAACAAAACGCTTAAGTGTAAAATGTCCTAATTGTTTGTATTAAGACATACTTCTTCATATTTACAAATAACATTTGTATCCATGACTAGGTAATACGCTGTTTTCACTTCGTTTAGATGACAGGGTCTTTATTCATAACATTTTCCTGATGAAAAAATGATCTATTTGGTTGAACTATTCTCACCATTCATTATTATATATAGATATTGTTGAGAGAAAGAAAAAGAATACGAACTTCTATTAGAATGAATGGTTAATTTTATTCTTTATGTTATAATATGTATTTATTTATACAAACGTATAAAGCAGTTTCAATATTCTTTTAGTTTGGATTTATGCTTTAAATAACTATATTCTCGCATACTAGTTTGCGTTAGCAAATAAATGAATTAATAATTAACTAATAATTGCTCGGTTAACAAAAGTAACATATTGCCCGTCAATCGTTTATAACTATGACATAGTAAAATAAAACGTATATTAGTGTACCATCAAGTTCGAAGTTTAAACAAATAACATATGAGAGAACAAGTTGATACGTCTACCACTGAATAAGTTCGAAAGTGCCAATGAATCGGTTATTACTTGCGATTCGATAGCTACGGTAAGTAGCGTATTACACTGAACAATTATCGATAACGCCAGGGGTAAACACAGAATTTAAATACCCTGCGTACATGCTTTATTTCAAGATAATGTCTTAAATAAAAGGAAATAAACACAAAAATCTTACCCTGGTGTGTGGTATGGGTCCGGGGTCATCAATATACTTTTCCCGTTCGCTGGTAGGGGCATTTTCGTGTTTAAGTCCCAATTTGACACAGTTAATTTAAACTGAAAGTCCGACTGAACTGTCAATAGTGGGTTGTTAGCTCCGGAGCGATTAGCGTAGTTAAGGGATTTGTTTATTACGTCACGCTTTTATGTGTACATGCGTTTCCAACGTCAAACCGGGCGACGTCGTGAGATTTATGACGTCGTGAAATTCAAAATTTCTTGAATGGGTCTTATAATACGCGGTTTTAACATTGAACTGTTTTAAACGTTAACTAGATCTATATAGTTGAAATAAAGTTGTGAATTTTTGACAGTTAGGAGATTATTGTTCATGTAATTAGGTATATTTCTGAGTAGCATGATATAAAAAGAGCATGTGTTAATGTCGCGTAGCAATGACTTAAATACGTTAGATCTACTTTGTATAAAGATAGATATTTTACAGTCTTGGCTTTGAACATAATTTATGAATCAGATTCAATGTGGACTGAGTGTATATGGTTGGTGTTAAGATAAACATGAAACTAATTGGAATGCATAAGCATCTGAATTACGAGTAAATAAATAAATAAATAAATAAATAAAACTATATCAAAATGAAAAAAAAAAAATCAAACTAAATTGAATTTATGAGTAAATAAGAAAAATGAATAAAACTATGTCAAAATGAATAAAAAATAAATTAAACTTACATAAATAAATAAAAAATAAATAAGACTATGAATTGATTTATATGTTTCTATTTATAGATAAGTAGTTATTTTTATGACTTTCATTTGTATTCACATAATTGGTTGTTTACTTTTCTTCTGATTATTGATTAATATTTATATTATTTATTTTTTATTTCCTCACACATTCAAGTTCAGTACAATAGCTGCTGGCTTGACTTGATTTGGCTTGACTTTTTGAGTTTACCGTCGTAATAGCTGTTGGATAAACTAGATAAATAAAAGACATACGCATAAACAAGCATATGCATCATTTTACAATTAATATACAGTTGAACCTGTATTAGCAGCTATCTCTACTAATCGACCAACCTGCATTTAACGGTCAGTTTTAACATTACCAAATTAGCAATTTATTATATATTTAACCTTTGTTTAGCGGTCACCTCTGTTAAATGGGCATTTCCTCTTGTTCCACTGACTGACTGCTTAAGACAGGTTTGACTATAATTTGTATCCTTCTGATATTTTTGCCTTAATCGTATTGATGTTTTATTCGTGTAATGAATTTATTCATCAATTTATTCACAGAATGTCATCCAATTTCAATTCAAGGGAATATATATGATACAATGTATTAATAAAAGCAGAATGATAGAGAATTACATACTGTCGCCATTAAAAGGATCAGTCACGAATTGCTTAGGTCCCTCATTACGGATTACTTCTGCGATTTTCACGGATATAATTGGTTCAACTACCGGGTATGACCGGAGATTGCCGATCTAAATAAAATACCGAAAATTCGCGAAAAGCATATTTTGTTCTCGAAATATTGCCGTCCATCTGTGTGTGTTTGTGTGTGTGTGTCTCTCTCTCTCAAAAAAAAAAAGAGAAAGATAACGCATTGTTACATCTATAGAGCTAAATTGATGAGTGCTCTCCCCTTTCGCCGTTGCTCTCATACGATCAATATACGAATAATATAACTCTTCAACACTGCTATGCTGAGATTAAGCAAAAGTGTTTCAAAATAAAAAAATAAAACACCTATTCATAAAACAAAAACAAACTAACTGCAAATTTTACTAAATAGTTTATTCATTAAAATGTTACATTTAAAATATGAAATTAAAATATGAAATAATTTTAATATATACCAGTATATATACAAAAACAATAAACAGACAGTCAAATTGTAAAGCTATAGATTAGCCGACTACTATATGTAAATACAGTACAGCCCTGCTTAAAGGACAATTAAATTAATTAGGCAGATGAGTGAAATGGCTACTAAATGTAGGATAATTAAAGCAATACGAAAAGCAGTCCTCTGTGTTTAAAGTTAAACTACTTTATGGTCTGTATTAAAAACGTATCTGTTGGTAAGTTATAAATATAGGAACTGTAAATATACTAGTTGGTGGAAGAAAATGTAAGGAAAGCCGAAAACAACAACAACAAACAAAACAAAAACAACAACAACAACAACAACAAAACAAACAAAACAAAACAAACAAAAGAGAAAGATGAATAGGGATCGAACTCATGACCTTTGGCCTTCTAGACCGACATTTTACCAGGCTCTCACAGACAGTGACGTAGGTTTATTCCTTTACACAAATTCACGCTCTTTCTCAAAATAAACGCCCGCTCTGCTGCGACTGACTCCAAGGTGTTAAATTTTTCATGTTTAAATAGAAAGACTGAATTATTATTTGCAAATTGAAATCACGGAGAAAGAATTGGTTGTGACGGACATAAAAACAACAAATAGTAGACTGTAACCAAAGACTGTGTCCCAAATTTTCGTGTTAAAAGAACGCCTTCTCGACTCTGAAAAAGAGTCGCAAATTCTCCATATGGACTAAGACCACAATTACCTGCCATTGGTTACCCTGTATCCGGATGTGCCTACACAGAAAATAGTGACCCTATTTAATGCTGAATTAAGGTGAGTTTTTGACTGAAAGACATGCAATAAAGGATTAAATTCTATAGAACACAGTTAAAATTGTCATAAAATGCCCACTTTAGAGGCCTTACTGCACAACAACCTTAAAAGTTGAGCAATTTTTGAGAAAATTGGTGTGAAATGGCCGACCGGTGCACTAAATTCATACGTATGTTATTTGGCCTTAAATAGGTCAAAAAGTAGTCGGGTGACCCCATGTTTAAAATGTACAGAATTATTTCTCTTGAATAGATCTATCTAATGAGGGTAAGTTTGGATGTCAATTTCCCTTACAGAAATTGTCATTTGTATATATGCTTATATAAAACATATAGTAAAATTAATTGTGGTCTTAGTCCATATACAGCCTCGACAGGTCCAAACTCCGCCGCAGTAGTTGCCTCCCCTTACAGTTGTCGATAACCACTGCCACCAGAAGTAGATTTCGGCTGATATAGGCCGGATCGATTTACTTTTATCACTTATGGTTAGTTTTGAATATATCATATCAGTTTCGTTATATTTCACGAAAATAACATTCATGAGTTCGAGAAAAGTAAAAAATCAAATCATATAACATTAATTCATAAAACTATAAATGTTGGTCACATGGTTTCAACTATCATCACGTGACTTGTGTGATGGCAGTGGTTAAAGTAGCGTAGCGTGACGTAACCGGTGCGCGGAGTTTGCGACAGGTCGTGTGAAATAAAGCTTTGGGGCCCGAAATAATCACACCTAGCTATCGACCTCTGATATTTTCAATCAGAAAATAGTTTCGAGCCCCTGTATCTGTAACACTGTCCTTCGCAGCAGCTCATCAAACCTTCTCTCACTTTAGACACACACAACTTCAGTGCCTTCAGCGTTTTGATTGAGTTATGTCTAACAGATCTTTATACAGCACGACATCGAAGTATATATTCATTTTGTTTATTGTAACTTTCTCCCAACTAGACTTCTATTCTCTCCTAGATATCCTTCTTTTGCTTACACATGCGCTATTTATCTGCCACGTTAATGGCAATGTGGTAACGGCGGATTCGAAGGTTTTGAGTTCGAGCCACTTTGCTATCATTGATTTTTACGGCATTCCCAAGCACAAAGTACTGGTCCAATCGAGGAACCGTCGTCAGTGATCATTAAAAGATGTTACAATCGACTTGAAATAAATAAGTTTCAGCTATACTTTGTGTACATGAGTCTGATTCTGAATGTGAGAGGCAGTTGAACATACGGAACCGCGTAGGTGGGTGTAGCTGGGCCGGGATAGGGAGTCCGATTTTTTTTTCTAGGATGCGCGTAGTTGCGTTTTCCGATATATCTGTCACCAAAAATCAATAATATCACACGTTTTTATGTATTGCTGGACTTTATCGAAATGATGTGCAGGATCGGGCCTCGATGAAATCATTTACCCTTTTGTTTATCTAATTTTAAATCATATTATATACAGTACCATTCTAAGCTAGATCTTTATTCCTTTTACGAGAGCTCACAACTTTGTTTATAACAATCTCGATGACGCTGGTGTCATTAGTACGAGAGGGAGAAATCCCAGGCATCTGGATGGGGTACAAACTGCAATCTCTCACGTACGTGTCCGAGAATCGAACCCGGTGCGCATTGTTGAGACGCGGATGGTGAGCCTGTCTCCGTTTTATATTTTATAATATATCAAATTTAATTAAATAATTCCAGAATCACAGTTGTAAACTTGTATATACCACCAGCTGCGTTCTATTTTGTAAAAAGAATATTTGTTAAGTTACTGTGGCTAGTCTAAAAAATGTGTCTAAAATTAGACTAGCGTTGCTCGTTGCAAAGAACGGTAACTGTAACTTGCAGTGTACACCGATCAATATGTTGGTAAACGCTGTGTTCAACTACACACGGTCGAAATAAACACAAGTGTAAAGGAACATTGTAAATACGTCTCTATCAAAATGTCAACCGCTAAAACCTACCCGGGATTTACCGGTGAGAAACACCCCGAACTGTTTGACATTCGGGCTATGCCAGCCCAGCCAAGCGAGAAGAAACCGGGGCAGTTGAGTGAGGAGCAAGTTAGGGACTTTTTCAGTAAGGTACGTGGATTAACTAATTAGATATAACTTATGTCAGGAACGTGGGATAGGGGGCGTTCCTAAATGACAGATGACCATCCCCAGTGGCAATGTATTTTGGATTGAGCAGGAAGTAAATTTGATTCGATCTCCGGCCGCGGCACAATTATAAAAACAGTTGTCTGCTTGGCGCTGCTTATAACGTATGTATAGTTGTGCTCTTCAAGGAACATCGTTAGTAAAGATAACTTTGAAAATCTAAAACGTCCTTATTTAATAACGTTTGTAGCTCTCTACTTGCTGTTATTAACATACTCCTGCATACAGTTAATTTTGATTTATTCTTGATTTATTAGAACATGTTCTGCAAATCGCTCTATCGACATCAGTGTGACTTTGTAAACAGTTGATTTATGTAAGTCAATTCATTGAATTTCATTCAATTGCATTCATATTGATACAAATTAACTTTGAATTTGATACCAAAGATATGTTCAATGTAGATATATATGTATTTTTCTATACACATCTAATACAGACGAAAGTCGTAAAGAATGGTACTGGTATTTATAGCTCCCCTGAGTAGCACTCAACATATAAAGGTAGTTGCAGGACTGGTTGGCCCATGTCAGGATAATGTGACTGGGTGTGGTATCATGCCATATGTCTACGGCGTGATACTGCAGTGTGGCAGCACTATATCTGTCTCAAGTAGACATCGTCTCCAAACCACTGAATTATTGATGGTTAGACGTTAATTCCAACAAACAATCAATATACAAAAATATATTTATTTACGAGTACATAGAAAAAATCTATAAGAAAAGGAATGAACTCATTTTTTTCTGTATCCTTCAGTTAAGATCTATTTCCAATTAAAAGAGTTATACTTGGGGCATTAATTATTTCATGTGAATTATAATCATATTAATTTGATTTATTTTTATCATCAAGAAAGACGAAGTATGTGACGAGAGTTGATTCAGTGCAACAGCACCTGCATGCCATAAAGGCAGACTTAGACCCCGCCCCGGTTTTGGGGACCTTTCATCATCAAAAATTATGTATTTAAATAGTTTAACAGACACTTGGATAAAAGGTAGTCAATAGTTGACCAGATTTACACAAAGGAGCATTTGCCTGCTCGTGAGCACTTGTCTTAGACTGTAAGACATGAATAGAAAAGGCAGAAAGTCACTGAAAATGTTGGGGTCATGCACCAGTCACATTTAAGCAGAAAATTTCACAGATTAAATGAAAAAAGTGACGCATAGATCTTTTCAATGAGAAATATGAAAGCCATACCAGATGTCAAATTGGAAAATATATATAATGGAGAAAAACCCTGACGATCACTTGTGTTTCCAGTCATGAACTACTGCTACTTCATACGTCAATTTAGGAGATATTATTCTATTAATACTTTTTTCTCCATTGTCACAACATAATCGGTGTATGACCCCCTTAGACGTTTGGTGAACTGAAGTGTAGTAACGATACTATACAGAGAGGATATAGCCCGAGTAGTCCTTGTTTACAATTTGATAATAATAACAGGAGTCAAGAATATGTCGAGTTTTGTAGCATTTCAGCCAACGTAGAAAACGTTTACCACGAATAGCACATGGCACAAGTACTGTCTGTTTATAGGTCTCGTCAGTGTGTAGGTCTAGATCCTGTGAACTTTGAAAGCCATTGTTCAGATGAATTGCATACATTAAATATGTATAGTTCCCAATATACATGAACTGATTAATTTCATTGCAGTCAATGCCTTTACTTAAACTGGCTTGCCGTAGATGTGATGATTTCATTTAGTGTTTGTAAATAAAGCGAGGACCGCGAGGTTTCATAACCGTTAAGGATTAGGAAACTCTTTTTTTTTTGATCCCATTATATTGTAATATAATGAATATTTTTTTCTTCCATTTCTATATCGATAAAAAACTGAAAACACGGCGGATGTGTCCGACAATGTATATTATTGTTATATATATATATAAGTATATTATACTTTTGGAGCTGTATGTCATGTGATACTGTTATTTGAATAAGTTTACTTCTTAAATCACCATCGTCTCGGTTGCCGAGAGGTTACAGCGTCTGCATCGGGATCGGAGGTCATTGGTTCGATCCTCGACCGCGAAATACCAAGTTCGTTAAAACGGACCAGGTAGCGCCGTGTTTGATGCTGAACATATAAAAGTAGTTGTCTACGGCGTGATATTGGAGTGTGTTGGCACTGTTATTATCTGTCTCAAATAGACATAGTCTCCAAATGACTGAAAAACGGTTGGTGGGGCGTTAGCTAACAACCCCTCTCAAATCAAGTGCTTGCGATAGTCGTACAGTTTATCAGCGTCTGTCAACCTCCTTGACCGGTCAGTTGTGGGCGGAAGTTGGTGCTGACCAGAGGGTTAGTTTATAACTGTCAAGTGATTTATCAGTTCGTTGACGAGTCGATGAGGAAGACCTCGCTGATAAATCATCGACGTTGATTTCTTAATATCAACACTGAGTTAGGCCTTAATGATTTCTTAAAACAGAGTATCGGTTCTTGGCCGGTAACATTTTACACACAGATAAATAACATTTTTATGAATTTTCATCCGCAGGGCTTTATCAGAAAACACAAAGAAATATAACAGCACTGCATTTTGACCAAAACAGTATGGCGTCATGTAAACAAACACATGAAATGACGTCATGACGTTGACGTCACATATTATTGCGCCAAATTTATACAAAGCAATTGATTATATGATCGAGCATCATTTGAGGGACATACACACATAGAAACACACATGCATGGACACTCATATACATGCATGTACCTGGCCTTGCCTATATACACCTATGCACACACATATATAGGATCTGACATGAATTGTTATTTCATATCAAATTTTACTAAACGAGTTCATAAAACATTTAATAACATTTTCATAAACGAGTTTTTAAAATAATAAAATTTGATATGAAAGGACAATTCATGTCAGATTCTTTTTATCACATGACCTATAGTGACAGTAAAACGCGATTATAACAACTAACAAACAAACAAATGATGGAATAGACTGCACGATTACTTTAATAATCTAACACCAGGAAAAAAGTTTCAAAAAATAACTGACAATAACGATTTAACGTGTGTATTTCTCGTACATGTTCAACAACATATGAATAATGAATTAAATACATTAAATCCAGCTGTTCAAGTTCAACACACTATGCTTACATATAGAATACACGCGCATAACGCGGAGTGATGTAATTAGGCCTTTAAGTTATATGCAACTTGTTAAACATAAGAAAATATGTGATCGGCAAACGAAACTGGAAACAGCTGTTTGAGCACAATGTCATATGATAAATAGATCTATCCATTTTACGCCATATTGTTTTTGGTCAAAATGAAATAATGTGGTGCTGTTATAGTCCTTCGTGCTTTTTGTTAAAGACCTGCGGGCGAAAATTCATTAAAATAGTTATTTATCTGTGTGTTTAAAATTGCTCCCTATTTGGAGCCTTTACAGTGGTAACATTTTAATACTAATAGCTTATTTCTGATTGGAAAGTTAGTTTAACATATATTTCATTATATAGCATATACAAATTCAAAATTTTGATAAAGCATTGAAGGAATCAGACCGGAAGCAAAATGTTTATTAAGATATTTCCCATACAACATGAATTTCAAAATACAAATCATGTTTTCAATGACAGAAATAACGCATTTGTAGAATATGCATATAGTACAGTAATAAGGTAAATAAATTACACAATAAGAAAGGGGGAGGGGATAGAAAGGTAATATATTTCGAATTTGTTTCGTAAGGCAGTTCGAAATTACGTAACAAAATCTATGAGTATAATCAACACATTTTCATACCACGGGAAATACTGACTCTTTTATAGAGCCGTTGTATGCATGATTTTGTTTTGTTTACAGATAATTGTATCAGGAAAAAATAACAATCGTAAGGTGTAGAAAAAAAGAGCGTTACGTTGTTTATCACAAAGAGGACAGTTTAGAAATGCACAATATTTTCAATAGAACGACAGTGATAGAGAGGGTTTTCTTTTCGATGAAGATCCGCATTTAAAGAGTTACAACTTGTAAGAACTTGAATGGTAATTTGAAGGTTTCTGATCAGATGGAAAAAAAATCTAACTCTATCGTACAATACAGTTGAAGAAATTTTCTTAAGGGAGAGAGTTGTTTAACCAGGCGTGCGTTCAGTATGACAAACCGTATGCAACCGTGCTATGAAACTATCTCAGTGACATAAACATGTATTTTTTGCGTTTGAATGAAATGAATGAGCTGATAAATAATTTCCCTTGTCGTGAAATATATACGGGTAGGTGTCGCTGTAAAGCACGTGCTCTCCGTGCGTCTCTCCAGTAGTTAAGTCATTCAGCTTTGGGCAGCCGACAGTGCAACACCGTTGATTTTTATATAAACTTGATTTACATGTCTAGAAGGTAGATATGAAAATTGTCTTCAGATTTTCAGGGTCATTGAGTTACGTGTAATATGTACTAGGATTCATAAAAAATATTCTATATGTGCTGTAAATGTTTTGTAAGATGGGACGTTTGATTGTTTTCAACATGTCGGTTGCCCGAGTGCTTACTACAAGTACAAAATAGTAATTAAGTAATTTTGTGTTTGTAATTTCATATTACTAGTATATGTGGAATGAAGAAGGGAACACGATGTTCACATATATACCCATGTACAGCATAATGAGCACGTGAAGAGCATGGTATATGGTCTTAAGACAACTCCATAGCTGACTGTGAGCGACTGGTTGCATACGGTTTGGCAGACAGAACGCACGCCAGAGCTAAGACATGTCTTACATGTTAATGAAGATTTAACATACATTCACTTTATGATCACGGCCAACGAAATGAAAATAAGTAAGGTCGACATTTTTAAATTATCCATGGTTCTTTATCATTCTATTACATAATGGTACTGTTATAGCTCCCTTGCTTCACGATCAATAAATAAGGTTCCAAGAATGGTTGACCCGGTGTCAGAATAATGTGACTGGGTGTGGTATCATGCCACATGCCTACGTCGTGATATTGCAGTATGGTAACACTATACATGCCTACGTCGTGATATTGCAGTATGGTAACACTATATCTGTCTCAAGTAGACAACAGTCGTAACTGAAACATTGTCGGTAGCACGTTAAACCCAATCAAACAAACAAACCTCATTAATTGCGCATAGCTATGTGTGTAATCAATGGACTGTATTTTACGACCTTGTAAATGCTATAGAAGTCAAATTTTAGGTCAATCTTGATCGAACTTGGTCAGAATGTTTGGCATCATGAATTTTTAATGGAGTTCGAAATTGAATCTCGTGGAATAAAAACGTAGGTCACCTGATAAATAAAAAACAAACAACTTAAAACACCCTTTATTCCACATTTTGGTCAGACCTTCCTGGAATTTAATCAGAATGTTTGTCTACATGTTCTCAGGTGAGGTAGAAGCTAGATCATATGGTGTCAAAAATGAGGTCACCAGGTCAAATCTTGGAAAACCTTGTGAACATTTTATACGTCACATAGACTTAATGGAGCTTGGTCAGAAGGTTTGTCTACATTATATCTCGGATGAGTTCGAAACTGGGCCATGTGGGATCATAATGTAAGACTTGACTTGGCTATTTGAGTTTATCGTCGCTTCGACAGTATTTCAGTCATATAGCGACGTCCAGCTAATTACAGGTGGAGGAAGATCCAGAATGCACGGAGGCATCCGGGTAGAACCACCGACTTACCGCAAGCCAACTGGAAGGCTTCCTCACATGAAAATCCGAATGACCCTGCCGGGATTCGAACCCACGCGGTGAGGGGCTGAGTGAGTGTTAAAGTCAGCGACTTTACCCTCTCGGCCACGGAGGCCCCTCATAATGTAAGTCACCAGTGCACATCTAAGATACATTTTTAAACCCTAAAGATGCCACATTTCACGCTGAATCTTCATTACATCATGATGCCTTGAATATCAATCTCAAATAAGAGAACGAAACAGTGCCATCTTGGCCGTCTTGTTTAAATTGTTGAAATAAGGCGAGTGAAGTGAGGGTATACATCACATTCGGAAACAGCTTATATTACTAATGCATTCCTTTTATACAGTTAGTTAAATTTAGATATTATTTTCTCATATTTTCTTCATCATATTTCATTCATGCATCAAATAACGACCTATGAACAATTTTCTCCAAATCGATAACAACTAATAAATGTTTGATATATCCATCAGGGATTCGTTGTCGTGCAGGACTTTTTCGACCCAAAGGAGCTGGATCCGATCCAAGATGACATAAACAGATATGTAGATGCGGTGGCTAACAACCTGTATGACGCCGGCAAAATTAAAGGTGAGGTCTCCACTAACTATGTGATACAGCGTTTTTTTTATCGTTTTTTTCCACGGTTGTATAAAAGGTTTATTTAATGCTTTTCAGTGGATTATAGGTAAATATCACTAAATGAAAAATGGTAATTTGCACTGTTTCAGACAGTGAATGTTACCATTTTTATATTTTTCACCGTTTTGTAAAAAATATATTTAAAAGACACTATTTTTTTCACTTGTTTGCAGGTGAAAACAAATTTGAATTATAGAAAACTGACCATACAATTTTTGAGATCGACCCCGTCCGCTGTTCAATTACGTAATCGTCATTAATCGCACAAGTTTAATACCAGGACTGCGTTCAGTTAACCATAACGCTCGCAACTGTTAGGGATTTGGTCCCCAGCTTCCACTCTATACGCTTATGACTCTATGATACAATGGGGATACAAACGCTAACGTTATGGACTTTGAAGGGTAACTGAACGCACGGCTGGGCTGCGTTCAGTCAACCATAGCGCACGCAACTGTTGTGGATGTGGTCCCCAGCTTACACTCTATACGCTATGATACAACAGGGATACAAACGCTAACGTTATGAACTTTAAAGGGTAACTGAGCGCGGGGCAGGATTTGCAGAATGTTCCTTAAATGTTCGAAATGGAAAATTAAACTCTGCTTCAGATCTGTACCAGGATCATGGGTTCGAGACCAGGCTGTGCAAACTGGAGGAGGCGTATCCTGGAGCAAACATCCTTTGTTTCAAGCAGATGGGAGTCGTCCCGAAGGTTTGATTGAAATAAACAAAATAATTTTATTACTAGTTAACTGGGATCGAGCTTCAAATTCTTTCAACATTAGTCGCTGCTTTTCTCAACATGTCGACAATATTCATGTAGTTTACATGCATATATAATTAACATTAGCTCTAACATCCTTTTAAGTTTAAACTTATCGCGTGATGTAGAAACTGTTATCAGTGTCAAATTAAGGTCACTCATGTGCAGACTTGATATCTTGTCTAATCTCAAATCCAATGGTTGCCATCAAATTATGGTTTTGGTCTTCAGATTTGTTATCTTGTTTATTAAATTAGTAGATACATAATGCAATAAGGTGTTGCATTTATCATTAAAAAGACGACCAGTACCCGGCTGCGATATACTAAAGTCGTAAAAAGTGGTACTGGTATAGCTCCTTTGCTTGGCGCTCAGCATATAAGGGTAGTTGCACCTTTCTTAAAATTATGATTCTACTTTATGACAGCATCATAAGCATTCCCAGACGTTTATATTCCATGATGTTCCGTTGTTTATAAATAAATACAGATCACAGTATGACACCGCATTCTGTCACATTTTCCTTACAGCAGAAAAACCAGACTTGGAAATCATATTTTAAACCCATTTTCACGCAAGAGGAGGTATGCTAGTATTATTTTCCCGACTTTAAGATGTTGCAACCGGAGATCGAACCCTTGACACCTCGCTTGCAATGTGTTCTCTATAACCAATGAATTGAGATATTTCATTTCAATATTTTTCCCACATTTTGTGCAAAGAAACTTGTGAAAGAAAGGATATTTTTTATATTTTTCACTTAAAACATCAGTCATATAGGAGTCATTTCCCCCCAGGCCCTGAAGGCCATCTGGTCCAATGAGCGTCTACTGAACGTGATCGAGCAGCTGATTGGTCCAGATATCGCCGGAAATCCGGTTTGGAATCTTCGGACCAAGACAACAAACAACAACGCGACAACAGTTCCATGGCACCAGGGTGGGTAAGCTTAAGCTTAGCGACATATTTCATAAGGACATGTAGTCCTTAAACCTCGTAAGATCATCGCTAGTTGCCGGGGGGGTTAAAGAGTCTACCTCGGCAGAGGGATGTATGGGTTCAATCCCGGACCTCAATATATCAATGCCGTTAAAACGTTACTGTTGCTCTTTGCTTGACGCTCAGGATATATACAGGTTAGTTCCAGGACTGGTTGCTCCGGTGTCAGGATATATACAGGGTAGTTCCAGGACTGGTTGCCCCGGTGTCAGGATATATACAGGGTAGTTCCAGGACTGGTTGCTCCGGTGTCAGGATATATACAGGGTAGTTCCAGGACTGGTTGCTCCGGTGTCAGGATATATACAGGGTAGTTCCAGGACTAATTGCTCCGGTGTCAGGATATATACAGGGTAGTTCCAGGACTGGTTGCTCCGGTGTCAGGATATATACAGGGTAGTTCCAGGACTGGTTGCTCCGGTGTCAGGATATATACAGGGTAGTTCCAGGACTGGTTGCTCCGGTGTCAGGATATATACAGAGTAGTTCCAGGACTGGTTGCCCCAGTGTCAGAATATTGTGACTGGATGTTGTATTATACTACATGTCTACATCATGACACATTCTGCCAAATCGGCGTGTCTGGAAACATCTCAATGTTTTCCTCAACTTAAAATCCCCAAGTTTTGTATCTTAAATTTTTGTGTTTCTAAGGAAGCAACATGCCATGGTATATTTTTAAGTAAATTCAAATAATACTAATCTAAATGCAAAGCTTCTAACCTACAGGTTGTTAAAAAAGTTTTACACAACTTTAAAGTTTGATTATTGCCATGATACTCTGCATACACAGGTGTGTGTGTGTGGGGGGTGGGGTCGTCCTCCACCTGCAATGAGATGGAGGTCGCTGTCATTTTAGAACCGTTTATAATATTTGTAGAATGCTGCACATTAGCTTTTCGGTGTAGAGGGGGCGTGTGTTTGACAGGATCAGTCATTATTGTTATACTTGAAGTGAAACTCACAGCAATGGTTACCGTAGCCGAATGCTTAAAGCCCCGAATCTGTTTTGTTATGTGTGTTGGAGAGGGGTCCCTATCTCCGGCTGCGATGGCACTAGTATATTTCAATTGCTTTGCCTTAGGCATATAAGGAAATGTAACATAAAGTAACATTTAAATCTAACATTGAAAGATTCATTTTGTTATTACTGTACTGCTCCAGACTGTGGCTACACGGACAACGAGTCATACAAGACACTGGTTCCCACTGCCTGGATCCCATTTGTAGATACAAATGAGAACAACGGCTGTCTTCAGGTATCTTCCTACCCACCCTCTATCTCTCTCCCTCTCTCTCCCAAGTATTCACTCTCTCTATCCCTGTTATTTTTTCTCATCTTTTCAACACTCTCAGTTTCATTCATGTAATTTCTTCTCCCCCCCCCCCCCATTGTTGTATCCTTATATTATCGACCATGAATACAGATCCGAGAGTTGTGATTTCGAACTCTTTTGGGAACAAGAGCTTCCATGAACTTTCCTGGCTTAAGTTATTCATCTAAACAATAAACCCTAAAACGATAAGCATAAATTATAAAAAAAAACAAAAAACTTGCTGCAAGTGGATTTAAATTCAATATAAAACCTACTTGCATTCTGCCATTGCTTTCCTTGTTATACATCCTCTTCACAGTAGTAAGGTATATAGCAATAATGTTCTTCAAGTCCTGTTCTGTCACTTCACGTCCCTCACCAACTTTACATGAAGACAAAGTGGGATGCTTAGAACATAAACAACTTTAGCGATACTTCTAAAGTAAAACTTCGCTTCAAGAATACCCCAGAATGAAGACCATATCGCTGTTAAGGCCACTCGTTTTTGGAACAAAATAATTTTAATCACTTTTTGCCTGTAGTGGTAAAATTCACCAATAAGACCACCTCACTATGAAGATTACTGCTTGCGGGAACCGATGGTGGTCTTAATAGCGAGGTTTTAATGCAGTTACATTTGTCTCTCTCTTGTGTTTTGTTTTCCAAAATCTTTTCTTTCTATCTGTTAAAAAAATCAAGTTCATTTGTGTCTTAAACCTTTGATTAAAAAATATATATATGTAATAATGGTATTGTAGCAATAGAAAAAAAATAATGAGCCCTCAAATTTATATTTTGAGTCTATACAGTAGAAATTATTCCACTTCTTATTTACATTTTATGAAATGAAATCTATTTTCTTTATAAAGCCATGGACACTTAAGTGACTGAATTGTCCAAGAAAATATGTTTATTTGTCTTTCTTTATCTTATTTTGGACTGTCTACATATGCATTTTGTAAATAATATATGAACAAATAATGATAAAGAAATAAATTTTCAAATATATTTATGTGCCTTTCTGTAGGGGAATTTAAGCTCCAACTTTTCCATTCAGGTACATGGCTAGGTAAATGGGCCACAAACAAAACCATGTGCTTTTATGTAAACTAGGTCAACCATTGACTCAGTATAATCCCTGTGTAGCCATAGGAGAGCCAGTAAGTCAATTTGCTTGCATTTGTAAGACAACAGAAACTTCAAGTTTGCTTTTATGACCTTGTATTAAGCATAGTTCTAAATTTTATTTAATGTCATTCTGTTGACAGTTTATGAGTGAAGGACATTTATCCGGGATGGTTGCCCCTCATCAGTGTTGCTGGGGTGGCACGTGGTACACAATGTTGGAGGAGGAGGAGATGGAACGGTCGCTTGGTAGGTAAACAGTGATCCGGATATCTTCGGTGATGTTCGTCATCTTACGGAAAGTTTATGCACTGTATTCACACATATTATGCTCATACGAAAATAGGCTGGTTTTTCCCCAGTGAACTGTACTACTCTAAGTACTCTTTAAAGTTTTTAGAGTTATTACCCATTTTTCTCTGAGCAATTTTCCCCCCATATTTTAAGAAATACTACCGATGAAAGGATAACATATTTCTTCAGTATACTTCGCTACTAATGTGACTATAACTGACTATAATTTCACATGGTTAAATTAAGTCGGTGTTGCTAGGAGATTGATCATCCTCAGTGATTGCTTTAATTAAACAAACATCATTTTCATATTTATAAGAATATTCAAATCATTTTTTTGAAAAAGAAACACGTATTGAAGCTGGCTGATTTCTTAAGGGCTTAAAAGCATTAATGCTGTTTTAAGTACATTAGAGAAAATTACTTTTGGCAACATTTGCGTATTTAACCCATGTCTTTGACCAAAATTTGTGAACAATATTTTATTTATAATACATTTCTGAATAAAGAAAGCCGCATAGGTTATCAAAATGTTTAAAATGTTGAGAAAGTTTATAACTATCCCAACAAACACAGAACACCTTTAACGTCTTAATATACTATGTACACCATTTGACGCAGGAATCGATGTGAAGAAGCAACTGCGGACAGTGCCCGTGAAATATGGCGGTATGGTGCTGTTCAACAACCTCATTCCACACAGGAGGTAGGTAGTCACGTGGTTAGAGTTCGGGCTCGGAATCCGCCAAAAATACCTAGTTCTAAGTTATACTTAGATCCTTGAATGAGGTAGATACGCGTTCCACCTTTCCTGTTTTCCTGTAAATGAAAATACGTTAGCATGACGGAAATTTATACCTTAATAACAAACATTAGAAATGAAATACATTGGTAGTTATTTAAGGAAACAAGCGTGATGAAATTCGCATGTACAAGTATTACTATGCTATAAGTATGGTTGGTGAAATTTGAGGCTGATATATGAGCACGTGAAAGGGTTGATGGTAAAAGTAAGTAAGTGTCTCATAGAGTTGTTTAGTTTACCGTAATTTTGTACCCGAAAATATCATCGCGGTGTCTATTAATATTTTGTAATGAAAAGAGTATTTCACTTTGTACCATATTTATTTTTGAAAAGTTCATCACGAATTATTATTTTTCTTTCTTCTGTATAAAATTCGGCCTAATCACGCCACATTTAGCATAAAGTCGCTATACTGTCTAGCTCGTCGTCCCCATGGTGTATGTGCGTTAGTGCATCAGGTCGTCCGGAATTGCTCGTCCAGACTGCATCTTAGACATGAATAGCAGGATTTTGTAATAACTAGATATTATGTGTACCTAAACGAGACAGAGTGTCGCGCGCAAGAGTTGGGTCCCTAGCTCAAAGGTCAAGGTCACACTTATAGGTTAAAGGTTGTGGAGCTGGATTTGCTTGTCCGGGCTGTAACTTAGACATGGATTACAGGGTTATCAAATAAGGAGGCCAATCTTTTTACCTCTATGAGACGAAGTGTCGCGCAAGTACAAGAGCTGTTATAAGATCAAGGTAAAAATTAGAAGTAAAGATCATGACGCTGGACTTGCCTGTCCTTGCTGTAAAAATATCTCTGGATCTAAGGATTCTCAAATGATTTGGTAGTACATTTTGCCTCAATTAAACGATGTGTCGCACTAAAGAGTATTTTTGTCCCTTTCTCCATGGTCAAGGTCACACTTAGAGGTTAAATGTGCGCTTTAGACCACGGGCTCGACATGTCGTCCTTGGGCATCTAGCTCTGTCTTGTGGGATTAAATTCAATTTTTTTATTTATGTTATCTTCGCCCACAGGGCTTTATAAAAAAACCATGAAGAAGTACATTGCATTTTGACTAAACTTCTTCAAGATTTTTTGATAAAGCCCTGTGGGCGAAAATTCAAAAAAGAGTTGTTTATCTGTGATTTAACCTTGCTCCCTGTATGGGGCTTTTAAAGTGATTTATATTATATAAGAAATAAAACATAAGACAATTAAACCATCATTTGTAAACATCAATTTAAATACATAATCATATATAGTCCTAAGCATATAATTTTAAATATAATTATTATTAATGGAAAACAAACATAAACACACACACACACACAGTGTACAATGAGAAAGTATGAAAGAAAGAAAGAAAAAAGAAGAAGAGAGATATGGATTGATTCATTAATACGGAAAATTCATTAATCCGGAAATTTAAACAAGGACCAAAGTGTCCGGACTAATGAGGTTTCACTGTACTTATATCCTGAGTAACGATCACAAAAGATATAATGATACACTATGTAATACATGGTATAATACTTTCGTCAGGGTCAGATTTGTACCAGTATCAAGAAACTTAAGGAATAAAAAGCTTATATATACAACGGCGTTCTTGAAAATCAACACTTTTTCTCCTGTGCATTGATAGTTGAGAAAGCAACGAAGTTCGATTTGTAATTCAAAAAGGAATTTTAGTCGGTTGGCACGGATTTATACACCTGGTTTACAAAAGTAAAAATACATGTACTATATCTGCAACGATTATCGGTCGTGTCGAATCTCATTGACTTGATCTAGCACTCGTAGTTCTCATTATGAACAGCGTTAGATAATTTGCATGAAACTTGTAGTATCCTTGTACTTTCAGTCTGCAGAACATGACAAATAACGTGAGATGGAGCGTTGATCTTCGCTGGCAGCGTCCATCTGACCCTGCAGGATTCTATGGGCTCAAAGGAACCGTGCTGATGAGGTCATCGAAAGACCCTAACCTCACTATTGACTGGGCGGGGTTCGACGCTGTCAACCGACATGATGTTCAAGATAATTTACTGAGGGAGGAAGTCAAGGTCACTTAGTTTTCTTTTTTTTTTTGTTATGTATTTTACACAGCAGGTCGACATGGACCCCTGAAGATAAAATTATGTAGCTTCTCTAATTATGCGAGTGTTGTATTATGCCAAAATGAAATTTGACTGGTTACTGTGGTCGACAAGTTAGAGCCTCCTGCTACGTAACCGGGAGGTCGTGGGTTCGATACCCGACCGCGACATTCGAAAGTCGTTAAAATGGTTCTGGTATATGTAATCCATGCTATATTTTGTCTATATATTATAAATAATAAATAATAAGTTTAGAGTACTTCCATGCTTGCCTGCGATACCGCGCTTTTATGTGTATATGTACGGTAGTTGTTTCTTGTCCAGTAGCTGTGTGACGTCATTGTGTATTTTGATGAATGGTCACTTCGAATGCATGCACTTAACCTTTCAACTTGCATAAACCGCCATAATCTCACGTCACAACCCTGAAAACTCTTTCGTTTGTATCTTGTCTTGGATCGAGAAGGACAGTCGCGAGACTGCTTCCATATTTCCATTACATTTACCGTCTCTTTCTATATATATAATGATGTTAAAAGTGTAAATCTTCAGACACGATCTAGTAAGAATTATTTTACGTTATAGATCTATGCAGTTCTAATTACTCTGATGATTATTGTGAAATGATATTTATTATCGCGATTGTGTGATTATGAAATTATCCAATTGCCATATTGTGTTTTCATCACGATATCTTATTGTGGTTTCTTATCTATGTTACAGGCATCTTCTTTCTTTTTACTTCTGTGCATCGTCTGATTCCACGCTTATTAAAGTATTCATATCATCGACACCCATTGTTCTTCTTTGACAACCCCAGGTTACATATATATTCCTTGTGTGTTGTGCTTAGCACATAAGGGTGGTTCTATGATTGTTTGGACAAGTGACTTGGTCATCATGCCTCTTGTCCACAGTAAGGCAACACTTCATATGTCTCATATAAAGCAAGGTCCCCGCTCCAGTGGCTAAGTAATAAGGTCATTCGGAAAAAAAATTGATCAACCCACAGCCGCGACATAACACAGCTGTAAAACAACTGCTTCTCTTTAGAAGAACTGCTCAAATTGAGCTTAATTTGAGAACATTTCATTTTGATAAAAACTGGATAATTTGAACTATATATATATATATATATATATATATATATATATATATATCCTCCTTTTACAACCAGAGGTGTCAACTTCCTGTTGCTTGGAAATATAGACAATAGTCAATAAGACTGATGTTTTCTCTCATAGGATGAACCCATAGAAGACGAACGATTTGACACTAGAGTTCCAGGACCTTGGATGAAGAAATGGGAGATAACCCATGTCAACCGACACAACGAGGAGTATAAAATGGCTTAACTCCCTTCGGTGCAGCCTAAACTGACCTGGAATATTCGTCGAAAATTCCGGGATATCTGTCTATTTCATCTATTGATGCACTTTACAGCCATTTAAACGTGTAAAAGGAATATCAGTTCAGAATGAATAAATACCACCATTTGATTGGTTATATAATTATATGGTTCAACTGTGTGACTCAATTATTGATGCTTTCATACATGTTTATATGATTCCTTATGTTATTAACGTGTGCATCAAAGATTAAAAGAACAAAAAACAAACAAACAAAACAAAACAAAACAAAAAACAACAACAAACAAAAGAAATACAATGGTAAGACTGTTATTCAAAATGTTAGTATGAAATTTAAGCCGAATACAGAAGAAAATATGATGAATTGCTCAATTATGTGTACATGTAGAGTACTGTCTGACAGTAGGGTGTGGCTTATTACTTTGAATGCTTGTTGATGAAAATGTCGAACTATTTGTTTTAACCTTATACCTCATGAATATTCATATGCAATTTTATGACTATATGAATATAATTTCCTTAACTTAAAATGGTATATAAAATAATGGATTTTGTTTGCCACACATACTATGTAGAAACTGAGCTACAATAAATATGCTGATTTTCCAGAGGGAAATAAAACAATAAATAATTAAATTCACTCTAACTCAATATTTCGGCAAAAGTTTGCCTTTCTCAAGAAAAAAAAAACATGAATTTTTAGCAAGTTCTGGCATTAAAGACGTTTGAATAGTCGCCACATTGTTATTATAGCAATACCAATATGGCGACTATTCAAACGTCTATAATGTATAATGAGAAAGGCATACTTTTGCCGAAATATTGAGTTAGAGAGTGAATTTAATTATATATTAGCTACAATATTTTTGAGCAAGGAGCGCAGTTTGATCGGGGCCTGCTCTATTTGCCAGTGCGTGAAAATGAGTCTATATGAAATAAAGGGATAATGAAACACTTGATCATTTGTTTCAAGAATCATCTTGTTTGTGCATTATATATATGTGATTATCACACAAGCTCCGCACACACGTATGTATATGTGTGTTTCTATGTTTGTATGAATGTGAACAATAAAATAAGTTTGAACTTATCAAGTCCATTTTACTTTTTGACACCAAAGAAGCGATCGCGCCTGTTTCGAACCATGCTGTCATAGGTCGCGAGTAATGTCACGTTATGTTACAAAGTCACTGGGTTATAAATCTGTAACTATAGCGACAGTACAATGGTAGATAGTTTTGGGTTTGTGTTTCTAAATAGAAAGCGTACATGCATTTTCGCAGGGTAAAGTTTTATAGGATAAATATACATTTAAAGCTAAATAAAGCTATGTGTCTGTATTCTGAAGAAAAAATGCGTAATAAGCAATCTATATTTTATTGGAATTTTACCGGTTACCGAGTGGTTAGAGCATCCCCTTCAGGGTAGGAGGTTGTGAGTTCGATCCCTGGCTGCGACATACCAAAGACGTAAAAATGATACTGGTATAGCCCCCTGCTTGGCGCTCAGCATATAAGGGTTTAACGTTCCACTGACATTATTTCAGTAATTTGGAGACTATTCCTGCCTGAGACAGATGCATTGCTGCAACACTGTAGTATCACGCCGTGTGGCAGCACTGTATCTGTCCCAAGAGTCTAAATGTTTATATCCAGTAGTTGCATGAATATAGTAAAGTTCATTTAACAGAGTATAGTTTCTGTCCTGAAAAAATACAAGAATTATGGAGATTATATGTTTCAGAAAATAAATATTTCCCACGTCATGAAAGAATTAAAATGAATTTAGAGGTTTTTTGATTATCACTAGTCTAAGAGGCTAGACATGTAATTGTGATATGGGTATTGTTGAATTGGTTTGGATATAGTTAAATCATACTTAAAGGAGAACGACTTAAAAGTATTTATTTCAAAGATTATTTTTCTTATGATATTATTAAGACATTTTTCAATGAAACGTGCAACAAATATTAAGATTGCACATTTGTGTAAAAAAGTGAATTTTGTATATGTAGTTAATATATAAGAAGAACGACATAAAAGCGTAAACTTTAAGAGGGGGGGGGATATTTTTTTTTAATATTAAGAGCGCTACTATCCACTCTTTTTCACCCCACGAAATCGTTTCAGTATGTTTTGCCCTACATGTCTTTACTTTTAATGCATCATTAGCGAACTTAATATCATTGTAAAAAATAATGACCATTTGTTCGAATATCTCAATGTGTAGTTTCAATATAGGTTCAATCTAACGATACCTTACATTTGATTTTCAGGACTGGGTATGTATTGGTCCGCTAACGTAAACATGTATAAAATTAGATAGGCAAATAATATACTGACAGGAAATATTTTGTAAGATTTTCTAAGACAAGGGTCCACAAACCACACTTAACAAGTGATATTTAATTACTAAGGGGCGAATTTCCCCATTCTCGTGTCTTAAAATTCCAAAATATTTCATTTCTTTACAAGAAGTGTAAGTTATTAAGGTAATGTTTTATGTCAACAGCAGTAATAGTGAAATTCGAGGCTTTAAAGCAGCTCGTTCACAGATGGTTATTGACTTTTTTTTTTTTACTTTGTGTATGCATTATCAATACCCAACTATATACGCAAACGCATGATCACCCAATGCAACTGTATGTGTTTGTATAAAAAAAGATGTTATAGCGTTACGAACGGTATTGGTGATAAAATTTTTATTTAGAATTTCTATTTTCGCGTGCCGTTACATGACTGATCACATTCTCTTTTCGCCCATGCGCACACTTCATAAGACGAACCTACGAATTCGCCACCTAGAACTGGTGAACACGTAATGTCGGTGGTTCTACCCAGATGCCTCCGTACATTCGGGATCTCCATCCACCTGTAATTAGCTGGGCGTCGTTGTATGACTGAAATACTGTTGAAGCGACGGTAAACTCAAATAGTCAAGTCAGTTAAAGTGATGTTTACGACAAGAGTGTTTTCCCGTACTATGTGACCTACACTTGTCGAATTCAGTTGTTAGGAAACATATACTTCAGTAACACTACGTATTCTTTCAGGCATATTCTTACCAAAAAATTTACATAAATATCGTCCAATTTATCGGTATCTCTTTGAAGAATATACCTAAAACAATACGTACGATGGTTTTATTATGGACGTAATCAAAGCAATAACTCGCTAAAGCCTGTAGAAAGTACCGAGGTTGTGTTCCATGTTGGTACATCATTAAATTGTTTGTCCTAGTTTCGAAGTGCAGTCGCTGATAATTGAAGTTTCTGCAGAGAGACAGCCGATATGAATCAGAATATATTTTATGGTTATGCACCGTGTGATAAGGTAGTCAAAAATGATTTATTTTCGCCGAAGATCGTTTGATATTTCTGTTATTTGTCGTTACGAAGTCACGTGACATAATTCGTACACAATGAAAACAACATTTTTATTGTCTGGCAATATTAACCTGAGACATCTAAATATTCAGTGACCTTTCTTCGGGAATTGTCGGTTCCCGAAGTAAAACTTCCGAAGTATGGTACAACACATATATGTAATACTTAGACGAACACGCGTATCACACGCCCTGCTAGTCTCAATGATTAAGCGATTGAGTTCGAATCTGAAGGTCGTAGGTTCTAAACTAGCTCAGACCGTAAATATTTTTCTTAATTTCTTAATGAGTTTTGACCACTATGTTTAGTTATGTACTGCATGCAAATCACACACACATATATATATATATCACGATTATATCACTGTATACATCTACTCACATTACAAATAATTAAAAGAAAAATTGACAAGTGAAAAGGATCATGATTTTTTTGCTTGAGGATTCGATCCTGCAACAAGAACGATGAATTTACCACTTGGCCATCCGAACTTATAGATAGTAGTAAATATTGTAACCATACTACAACTAAAACACCTATTTGGATCGTAATTATTCACGGAATATAACGGAAACTAACGAAGAACATTCCGGAGATTAATCAGTTTCAGGTCAATATTGCCAGATAGACATCCTTTTCCTGTGTGTGTGTGTTTTTTTTATGGTAACTGAAAATACCATATACGATTTAGAACGGATGAATTCGAGAAAATGTGACAGTATTGTGAAATATATAAATCGATAATTTTCTTTCTGTAATGGAGAATCTAACAATAATTTTCTTTTCGAGCACGATTTCTTTTCATCGGAGGAAACAAAAAAAGCTCTAATTGCAAAATAATGTATATATTATTTTCCAAATAGTATTTCAACTTTAATGTCAATTAGGAGCCACAATCTTTCTACTGATATGAATTTGTTTACTTCATCATGGGGATTGCGCACTTTGCGCCTGGTTTAATTCTCGTATGAGACATAACAGTAACGTGTCCAGTACTTCTTATTCCAGACGGTTTCTGAGTAAGGTAATGGATTTATACGTAAAAGAGAGGCAAGCCAATGGCTGACTATTGGTTGTTACAATTTTAGGACGAAGACGATACTTACGTATTTAAATGTTTACACTTAAATTTAAAAAGAACACACCCTTTTTAGGTACTTCCTCTATTTTTAATCTTTGCTGTGTATAACTTTTGATTTACATATTTTGATACATACTGATTGCTTATTATTTATGTTGTACGCCATTTTTTCTATCATATTGTCTTGGAAAGGGTTTTAATAATGCTGTAAATACTTGTACCGAATCCCACGCTTGTATGAAATTACAGTAAATATGGGCCGCCTTGGCCGAGCGGTTACAGTCATGGACTACAAATATCTCAGCTCCTCACCGCTGTGGGTTCGAATCCCGGTAGGGACTTTGGATTTTTCACGTGAGGAAGCCTTCCAGCTGGTTTGCGGTAGGTCGGTGGTTCTACCCGGGTACCTCTGTGTACTCGGGGTTTCCTCCACCTGTAATTAGCTGGACGTCGCTATATGATTGAAATACTATCGCGGCGACGGTAAACAACAACAACAACAACAACAACAACAACAACAACAACAACAACAACAACAACAACAACAACAACAACAACAACAACAACAACAACAACAACAACAACAACAACAACAACAACAACAACAACAACAACAACAACATGATTAAACTAAACCATTTTAGAATACTATTCGGCTATTTTTGGGAGCTGGGCGGGAGAGACCGCTGCTGGGAACGAATGGGAGGTGAGGCTAAACAACCCTAGACGCCATTTCCATGTGGACAAGTTAGGTAAAATGCTGGTTGTATCCTCGGTCACATGACATTAAAATCGTAACCATGTAATAAGGTGTGCGGTTCATAGAAAGTTGGAGTGAAAGAGATATAAAAGCCTTACTAAATTATGAAAGTCAAATATTGTTCCATCTCATGGGAAGGAACATCTATAGTCGTTCCGCGCTACTTGTCGCATATAAGATTAGCACATGATGAAATGTTTGCCGGCTCAGTATCGTGTGTGCTTCATGATTCTTACGATGAGACGGGATTCAGTCTGAAGTCACATGATATCAAATTCCGCCATTTTATTGGCCATTTTAGCTTTTTTGATGACGTGCTGGTTTTCTGTTACGTCAACGTCGAATCAGTGGCGAATATTGTGTGTCAATCTAGCAAGTGCGTGTTCAAATTACGGCATAAAGAAAACACGATGCCATCCTAAATTGAACTTAGCCCCATAAAGTCCTTGAATTCCTTACTTCATTTACTGTGCTACCATGATTAAAAAAATGAACTTAAGAGAGTTTTGACATCGAGAATTGTGCACCATAGTAAACCAAGACAGTCCTCTTTGTACTCTAAGGTTATACCTTCCATTGCAAATGCTGAAAAACAGCTTTCACTTCATATTTCATAGTTTGGAAATGCCCTTGAAGGAACTTTTGGTAAGCTAAAACTTGTATTTACGAAACGTTTGTTCACATTTGCGGTAAACTATTACCTTTACATTGTATTTAAAATATCAGTATTTATATGTGAGTTAAAATAGACCCTCCGCATTTTTGTGTTTGCCACATTTCGATTCGACCGTTCCGAGCGCGGGGACACACGATTGGTCGACGGAAACGACCGAAGCTGATTCGTCGCTATAGGTAAAGTTATCGATAATAGCGAAATCGTTACCTGCGTATCATTGGGTATAGGACAAACTTTAAGCTAAAATGGGATATACATCGTTATTGCTCCAACAATGTCATAGGTCCTGGTGCATCTGGCGAAAGACAAATCATTATTGTTGACAAGCTGACCATTGCATTACTCGATAATGTACTGTATTCAGTATTAGTGCAGACATAGCGACGTATTGTCTTGTAATTCTACGTTTTGATTCTTAAATCATTTCATGAAATAAAAATATAACACAAAAAAGCCAGTAGATGGGATCCTTCCACAGGATTTATAATAACTGAAATCAGCCATACGTTAGAGTTGCGTACCAGCATCATGTACCAACTACTGTTAAATTTCTTCCTCGTTTATGGAACTAACTCTGTTGCTCATTTGAAACATTACACTCAACAAACAAGGTAAGTATTGAATGATAGAGTATATTGTAAATATAGTATCTTTGGAGACCATGTTGATTCCGCCTCATGCAGTGTGAACTATTCCTCCTCAGACCTCAATTTAGAAACAATATTGCCTCTTGCGTAAAAGGTGAAATTCTCTCATCTTAATCTTCATACACTTCATATACGTTCAGTAAATCCTTGCCAATGTACATGTAGGTTGCATATATGCTGTTATACATACCTCCCTAACTAATGTACATGTAGGTTGCATATATGTTGTTATACATACCTCCCTAACTAATGTACATGTAGGTTGCATATATGTTGTTATACATACCTCCCTCACAAATGTACATGTAGGTTGCATATATGTTGTTATACATAACTCCCTAACTAATGTACATGTAGGTTGCATATATGTTGTTATACATAACTCCCTAACTAATGTACATGTAGGTTGCATATATGTTGTTATACATACCTCCCTCACAAATGTACATGTAGGTTGCATATATGTTGTTATACATACCTCCCTAACTAATGTACATGTAGGTTGCATATATGTTGTTATACATACCTCCCTAACAAATGTACATGTAGGTTGCATATATGTTGTTATACATACCTCCCTCACAAATGTACATGTAGGTTGCATATATGTTGTTATACATACCTCCCTAACAAATGTACATGTAGGTTGCATATATGTTGTTATACATACCTCCCTAACAAATGTACATGTAGGTTGCATATATGTTGTTATACATATCTCCCTAACAAATGTACATGTAGGTTGCATATATGTTGTTATACATACCTCCCTAACAAAGGTACATGTAGGTTGCATATATGTTGTTATACATACCTCCCTAACAAATGTACATGTAGGTTGCATATATGCTGTTATACATACCTCCCTAACCAATGACAATGTAGGTTACAACAATACATTGTGCATTCTTACAAATATAAATATGAAATATGTATCTTATACTCAAGTTTAAATATTTTACAATATTTTGCATTATTATTATTATATTTAACTAGTTACGTTTATATCATATTCAATTCATATAGACTTTCACTCTATTTTACTCTCTCTCTCTCCCTCTTTCTCTTTCTCTCGCTCTCTCTGTATACAGAGAGAGAGAGAGAGAGAGAGAGAGAAGGGGGGGGGGGTCATCATAAGCTGATGTGCTTTTATATTTATCATAAAGACCTAGTTTCTTTCTATATCAGACAATACTAAGTATTACATATATTGATATGCCCCGCATATCAGTGACATTTAATACTTGAAGAACCATCACTGTTAAAATAATTCTCTTATATAGACATTTAAAATATAACTTGTAACTAACATGACTTTTATTTCATGTACATGTAATTGACGCTGACTGTGAGACGGATTGTTACATCATTTATGTGTCTTACATTTGTACTAAGGTCACACTTTGTTTTTCTCTGTTCATTTTCGTGTATACCTGATTAAATGTATATTGCATAGGATTTTTATTAGGATTCTTAAGTCATTGTATAATTGTAATATGCAATTAACGCTGTTAAGATTAGGTTCTATAAATTATTTACATACCATTTTTTTTTGTGTTACTAGGCCTGGAATTCTAGTAATATTGTAAGTCTTTAATGGCCGCCATTTTTGTTTACAGTTGTAATGACAGCATATTCGGCCACCTTAAAGTGACGGTGTCTTAGTCATCGGCCATGTATTTCTGGTCGGTCGGCCAATAAATAGTGGCCGGCAGCCCCTTTTCGTTCATACGGCCACTTTCGGTCAGTTGTTACTATATAAGGGGTTTCGGCCTCATTCTGAGGACAGTCTGAATTAGGTAAAGCTATGGCCAACATTCCATCGCATTTTTATTATGGAATTCTTAGTAAATAAACATTATAGGAAGTTTTAAAGATAAAAATATGATATTGTTTGCTTCAAGTTAAATTTATTTAGTATCATAATGAGTACTTATAACATTTAAAGGTCTATTTTAAAATCTAACAACATTCGACTGTGGCACTGTTGGTTGTATTTTAAATATGCGCGCCGATTTAAGTATCCGTTAGGTTAGGAACTTTAAAAATTTAAAGATCATTTATAAAGGTAAACTTGTGTATTTCAGTAGTTAACGTTAACCAGCACTGTACGCGTGTGGTATTGAATACTTTTCATTATGCTATGCGCAGAGTTACATTTATTATTTGTACATTAACAAAGTATCGATGGATATTTGATACTGAACTTCATTGTTAACTAAGTGTATATGTAAACAAAAATAAAATATTATGTTTAACTTTAAAGCTGAGCAGTTGTGATGTTGATTCCCTGACAATATTTAGTTTACACTGAACCGAGGGTCTACAGGCGGGGCGTAACAATATCAACGAAAATAAGAGTTGATGTATATTTTCTCCTTTTATAATCATCTGCAATCATAGACATATTCAACATATATCATCTGCAATCTATCCGTCTGTCCGTCTGTTATATTTTGTTCACATATTTCATTTATGCTGAACATATATCTTATTTGCACAGGTATCCGGTAGACCCGACACACGTAATTTTCCGTCGGCTATTTCGGATATCTTTGTATATATATCAGTAACACGACATTCCCACGTTTTGAAAAGCATATGATACATTGCAACAACATTTTGTCACAATTTATGTCTATTCTGCACAAAGATATCAACACATTTACTCGTGATGAAAATATTAATGCTAAGTATCTCACATTCCACACAATGTCACAGGACATAGTTTAATATACATTCCTTTCAAATGGATTTATTTCTCACCAAGGTTTAAATGTACACGGTTTGTGAATACCAAAAGACGGAGAGTGGATTCAAGTTACTTGGGTATTTACTTAAAATATGAATATCTTTACAATTAAGGGATGAAATGCAGCAGTATCCGAAAATACCCGACACCGCTCTATATGCAGAAGTTACATTTATCTTAGCACGCGAGCGAACACTGTAGGAGAAAAGTCCCGGAAAATAAGTTATTCCACGGAAGCAACATCTTGGACGAAATCGGAGTTTGATCATGCATGATTTGGTAAGAATTAATTTTTCAGACATGCTAATGAAGAAAATTTTGATATATGCTTTCGAATACACATGTTTCACACGTGCATTAAATTGCTTAACGACGCACGGCGTTTGCTGCAGAAAGTCACGTAGGCCACTACACATGTATAAACCGGTACATAAAAAGTAAAAAAAAAAAGTAACTATAATTAAACAAATAATATAATATACTACATAATTTAAAATTAATTTAGACACGAAGAATAATTAACGTTATTTTCTAATAAATAAATAAATGAATAAAAATGTGAATGTCCCGAATCTGAAACTGCCCAAAATCAGAGTGATTCGATACGATACACGTTATGTGATGTGCGATATACTATTTACAATATAGCATTGCTATACGATATGATGCCCATTCGATACGTTACGATGCAATTGAGTATACGATGCGAAATGATACGATACAAAACGAACGATATACGTTATTTTTGACAAGTGATACGATAGAACGATTATATAACTAGGCTCATCATGATATGTCAAGGTGCATTGTGATAGAATTAGGGGCTTATGACTAGGTGCATCATGATATGTCTAGTTGCATTATATAATAACTAGGTGCATCATAATATGACCATCATGATATGTCTAGTTGCAATATATACTAACTAGGTGCATCATAATATGTCTAGTTGTATTTTATAGTAACGAGGTCCATCATAATATGACTAGGTGCATAGTGATATGTCTAGTTGCATAATATAATAACTTGGTGCATCATAATATGTAAAGTTGCATCATGATATGTCTAGTTGCATTATATAGTAACGAGGTGCATCATTCTTTATATAATTGCATCATGATATGTCTAGTTGCAATATACTATACCATCATTGTTTCAAGTGTATATGTATCCAAAAATAAAATTTGTTTAACTTTAAAGCTGCGCAGTTTTGATGTTGATTCCCTGACAATATTTAGTTTACGCTGAACCGAGGGTCTACAGGCGGGGCGTAACAATATGACTAGGTGAATCATAATATGACTAGGTGAATCATGATATGTCTAGGTGTATCATGATATATCTAGGTACATTGTGATATGATTAGGTGCTTTACATAATTACAAGGTGATATAAATTAAGGATGTCTAGTTGCATTTTATAATAACTAGGTGCATCAAAATATAACTAGGTGCATTAAAATATGACTAGTTGCATCATGTTATGTCTAGTTGCATTTTATAATAACTAGGTGCATCATAATATAACTAGGTGCATTAAAATATGACTAGTTGCATCATATTACTTGGTGCATCATGTTATGACTAGGTACATCATGATATGACTTGGTGCATCATGTTATGACTAGGTACATTATGTTATGACTAGGTACATCATGATATGACTTGGTCCATCATGTTATGACTAGGTACATCATGATATGACAAGGTACATCATGATATAGACATTTGTTACTCATGGTATGATTAGGTACATTATGTTATGACAAGGTACATCATGATATGACAAGGTACATCATGATATGACAAGGTACATCATGATATGACTAGGTACATCATGTTATGACTAGGTACATCATGATATGACTAGGTACATCATGATATGACTAGGTACATCATGATATGACTAGGTGCACCATGATATGACTAGGTACATCATGATATGACTAGGTACATCATGTTATGACAAGGTACAACATGTTATGACTAGGTACATCATGATATGACTAGGTACATCATGATATGACTAGGTACATCATGTTATGACTAGGTACATCATGATATGACTAGGTACATCATGTTATGACAAGGTACATCATGTTATGACTAGGTACATCATGATATGACTAGGTACATTCATGTTATGACAAGGTACAATCATGTTATATGACTAGTACATCTATGATATGACTAGGTACATATGTTATGACTAGGTACATCATGTTATGACTAGGTACATCATGATATGACTAGGTACATCATGTTATGACTAGGTACATCATGTTATGACTAGGTACATCATGATATGACTAGGTACATCATGATATGACTAGGTACATCATGATATGACTAGGTACATCATGATATGACTAGGTACATCATGATATGACTAGGTACATCATGTTATGACAAGGTACAACATGTTATGACTAGGTACATCATGATATGACTGAGTGCATCATGATATGACTAGGTTCATCATGATATGACTAGGTACATCATGATATGACTAGGTACATCATGATATGACTAGGTTCATCATGATATGACTAGGTACATCATGATATGACAAGGTACATCATGATATGATTGGGTGCATCATGATATGACTGGGTGCACCATGATATGATTAGGTTCATCATGATATGACTAGGTACATCATGATATGACTAGGTACATCATGATATGACTAGGTACATCATGATATGACTAGGTACATCACGATATGATTGGGTACATCATGATATGACTGAGTGCATCATGATATGACTGGGTGCACCATGATATGATTAGTTGCATCATGATATAACTAGGTGCATCATGATATGACTAGGTATATCATTATATGAGTAGGTGCATCTGTCACAGGACGAAAAATATGTGCAGCCTTACTGGGACTCAAACCTAGGGTATTTCGCTTACAGGGCGAATGCATAACTAAACATTCTACCCGGCCGCATGCATATCTTATTCCCCTAATGTGAATATTCTGTACTGCGACATTATCCCCCTCCATTTTAGAAATCGTCCCTGAATTCTAGGAGTTCTAGGGTAAATATTACTATATGCGCCAAATGTCACAGGGTGAGAAAAATGTGCAGCCTGACCGGGACTCTAAACCGGGGCCTTTCGGACACACATTTTTATCCCTTTTCTCCTTATTGTAAGTAATCGGTACTGTGACACATCATGATATGTTCAGGTGCATCATGACATATATATGTGTATTATAATATTACTAAGTGCAGGTGCATCATTGTATGATAAAAATATGATTGTTTTCGTGTACATATTTACATTCAATATTGTCAATTGATCATTATTTTACTATTTGCTGGTATTACCTTGTTTAAAGTCGCCCCCCCCCTCCACCACTCCACCAGTCCAATGGGGGTCGGGTAAAATGCTAAAATGTATGCAAAGCATGACAGTATGCAATGCAGTTGTGATAACACAGTATACATTAGACGTCGGTTTAACGTTGTATAGACGTAGGACCCCGACGTTGGATCAATGTTGGATTTATGTTGGTTTTACAAACTGCCTAGTCGTCAAGATCCCGACGTCAGAATATGACTATTCACGACGAATAGCCAACCAATGCCAGGCAACTATATGACCAAAATTCAACTATTTTCCGATCAACATGCAACCATTTTAAATCAATCATTTTATCTAGGTCCAGTGGTTACAAAAATGACTGTAGAACCAAAACCCAATTTGCGTCAATGTTTTTGTCATGGCCTTTCAACGCACTAAGTACTGGTCCAATCTGGAAATCAATGGGAGGAATTCGTATTAGTTGTGATAACTTATTTCTTAATCAACGTAAAGTAAGTTTGAATATATCTTTACTCATGTTCTCTTAATATTATATATTATATATAGATTCCCTGTTTCATTGCAGTAAAATTGTTCCGACAAAAATATGCAAGGGAGGAGGGTAAGGAAAGAACACACTCACAAAATCAGTTTATTTGCTTTATTTGATAAAAAAAAAGACTAAAAAAATATTGCCGACCTGTCACAAAATATGCCTGTTAATTTTTTTACGATTTATGTTAAGAAAAAGTTACCTATTCAGGTATTGTTAACTAAAGCTAAAAAAAATCATAAAAGGCATAAAGCATATCTTATTGAAATACAGAAGTCAAACGAAGCAATCTGTCAAGTTACATACATGTATATGCATATACATGTACAGCAGTAATATCAAAATGACATAACAAAAAAAACAACAACAACAAAACTAACAAAATAGTAATAAAATATTTTAGGGCATATTTTAATGGATATACATTTCCATATATTATAAAATCTCACTAGAGAACAGTGTTGAAATTGTTCAGAAAAAACAGCATGGTATTAAATGGGTCAAATTTAAAGACCACTTGTGTGAATTCAGTTAAATTGTATATATTTGTGGCACATACATTCCGCATAAGGGCCGACTGTAACTAAATATGATCATAAACAATTCGATTTTCTGACCAGCTGGAGACATTTCAATTTGTTAGTATTCTTGAAGTAATTTTAACAGTCGTATATATAAGATGTAGATGAAGCCTTAGACTGGCCACTCCAAACCACGTGATCAAAGGACAAGGTCATTAACTGTTAAACTATGTAGTTACATTCTTACGCATCGGCTTACATTACATTCACCTCTATGGTGGGCTAAGAAAGTAATCCCAAATTCGTGCAATCTATAGAGACTGTACCGTCATTCAGACCGTTGTTGACATTTTGAATCTCACGTGATTCATGCAGTTTATCTCGCAGCACAAGATTCTCGTCGTATCGACGCAAAATGTCCATTTCGTTTATTTACATCTGCGGATTGTTCCAATCTGCATAAAAAGGCAGGAAATATTTCCCATAATAATGTAACGTGTATATGCTCGGAGAATGATTAAAATTCCGCTCGGCTATCTAGCTGAGCTAGTAGATGATGATCAAACATAAAAATCAACTTATTCTTAATATAAACATATAATTTTCCTCGGGCCTATCTTGACCGACTGATTCAAAATGGTTATGAAATGATTGGATGGACAATAATCAAGAAAAAATAAGCTGATATATACTGAATTTTCCTTGGGGACGAACCTGTCCTTTGATAATGAGACAAAAGATATAATATATACACAAAAGTAACTATGATCTATGATGCTATATCGGTAAATTACGTTGCCGAACCCTATAACGATGCCCGACCTTATATGTGACTAGATCGGCTTCCTATCTGTACCGTTCACCTTGCTTAAATTCCAGCAAGAACCTATAGATGAGCGAGGGTTGCTCATCTATATATAGTAGGTGTATGTCTCGCACTTATCACCGTGCTACTACTACCGGACAGATATCCTCCAGCTTAGTAACTCTAACGTTCAGCCACGGTAGTTTAGCTTTTGATACATTACTTTTCAAGATCAGCAACAGAGACTACTAGGATGGAACAAGTCCACTGTTCACTCTCTGTGCTGACTCTACTCGGATAATATATTATACGTTTTTACCGTAGAACCAAAGGCTTAGTTCTTTTCACTGGAAATGTTCTCTCTTCCACGACCAAGAACAGAATGACAAGTTTAAAAAAAAACCGCGCTATTTATATGCTTTTGGGAAATGTCTAAAACTTTCTATGACTTAATATCGTTGTCGTCACGACACGGCATTGACAAACGGAGAGCCAAGTGTATGTGTTATTCCCGTATTAATTCTAATATACTGGATCTAAATATCATTAAAACAATAACTAAACAAATCTATTAAAATAATCTAATTGATATTAATTCAAAAGTTACCCGTTCATTATTATTTATCTTTAATTTTTGTAGATTTGTTTGAGCTTTCCTGTCTACCGCTTATAGCAATAATAAAACATATATCATTAATAAAACTAATCA
>CM037787.1:51241125-51258928 GCA_021229015.1 Solen grandis | reverse complement strand
AATAGTTCATATTTTGACAAAAGGGTTAATTTTAAAAATTTAGTGAAAAGTAAATTTAAAAAGTAAGTAAATCTTTTTTATTGTGGAAACTTATTTGGGATAAACCAATCTTCCTTTCGGGCCACATAAAAGAAATGAAATAAAAAAATTTTAACATACAAATTTTAATAAGATATTACAAAAATACGCAACAATAATATAACAGAATTTAGAAAAACCCTATGCCATTTAAATGAGAATATAATCTTGATTAGAGTGTATCAAAAAAAGGGTTCCTCAAAACTCAATACAGTATAATTAAAGAAAAGAAGGCCCAGCCACAAAAACCTTGCATTAAACAAAGGGTTACATCAGATTTCTATGGAAGATTATTTATGTAAATATTACAACATGTTAATTACTTTTGAATCTTTAAAAAAATTTTGGGATGGGGCTTGAAATTTTTTGGGGATACTTTTCCCCCCATCCTTTTTTTGCTTTTTTTGGGTTTAAGGGTTTTTTTTAAATCAAAAGTGTAAAAGCAAAAAGCCCCAAAAGGAACGAAAACCCTGCTGACTACCCCAAATGTTTAAAAATTCAACAGTTTGAAAAATTTTAAAATTGGGGATGTAAAATTTTCTGCACCATTTTTTCCCAAAAAAAAATTACCCTTTGGGGTTATCAACAGAAAATTTCACTGAAACTCAATAATTTTAAAAGACTTTGAAAACCCCAAAAATAAATTTTTAAAATACACAGAAAAATTACGGGGGAATTTAAAACCGGACACCCAAACACTTTACAAAATTTAACCACAAAAACTAAAAATTTTTTTTTAAATTTAAGGAATGCTTTTTTAAAAAGAGCTGTCCCAAGACGGGGGACCCCCAAATTTTCTAAAAACTTTAAAATTTTTTTTTTAAAACTGTTACTTTTTTTTTGTTTTAACCCTAAAAAAACAATCATGTTATTTTTTTTTTTGTTTTTTTCTTTTAAAAAAAGAAAACCCCTGATGGCCCTAAAACGCTCACCTGAAAAAATAGGTTGCCCCCCGGAACATCTGATTTATTTTAAAAACGGGGCCGTAGTTTTGAAAAGATGACTTTTAAAGTTTTCTTTTTTTTTTTTTTTGGGGTTCCCCCGGGGAACCAGATTTCCCAAAGATCAAGTTTTTTTTAACAACTTTTTTAAAGGGGGGACCCAAGGGCCCTCCCCGCCAAATTTAATTAAAATTTTTTTCCAGGGGGTTTTTTAGAGGGGGATGTTTTTTAAAAGGGGTTTTTTTTTATTAAAAATATAAGGCAAATAACCCCCCCCCCGGGGGCCCTTTTTTTTTAAAGGCGGGAAAAAAAAAAAAACTTTGGTTTGGGGTTGCCCCCAAAAGGGAAAACTGTACCCAAATTATTTTTTAAAAACGGGGGCCCGTTTTTGAAAGGGGTTTATTTTTAAAGTTTTTTTTTTTTTTTTTTTTTTGTTGCCATGGCAAACCCCCAGTTTAAATGGATAAAATTTTTTTTTAGCAACTTTTGTAAAGGGTTTTACCCCAAGGGCCCCCTCCCTGAAAATTTTAATAAAATTTGTCCAGTTTTTCCCCAGAGGAGTTTTTTTTTTAAAAAGGGTTTCTCTACATACATAAAAGGGGCAAAAAACCCCCCCCCGGGGGGCCCCTTTTTTTTTTAAAAGGGGGGGGAAATTTAATTTTTAGAACTTTGGGGGGGTTTTTGCCCCAAGGGAACCCCCCCTTTTCCCAAAAAATTTTAAATTTTAAACTGGCCATTTTTTTTAAAGGGGGTTTTTTTTTAAAAGGGTTTTCATTTTTTTTTTTTTTTTGCCAAAAAACCACAGTTCACATTTTTCTTTTTTTATTTTAGCAATTTTTGTGGGGGTTGCCCCAAGGACATCCCTCCCTTTTTTTAAAAAAAATTTTCCTGTCCGGGGGGTTTTTAAGGAATTTTTTTTAAAATTTTTTCCCTTACTACATTAAGGAAAAAAACCCCCCCCCCCTGGGGGCCTTTTTTTTTTAAAGGGGACCCGGAAAAATTTTACAATTTTTAAAAAAGGGGGGGCCCCCCCAAAGGAACATCTAAAACCAAAAAAATTTTTTAAAAATTGGCCAAAATTTTTAAAGGGGAAGAGTTTTTTTAAATTTTTTTTAAAATTTATTTTTTTTTTTGGGGGGCCAAAAAAAACCCAAAAATTTTCTTGGAAAATCTTTTTTAAATTTTGAATTTTTTTGGGGTAGAGCCCCCCCCCAAGGAACTTTCCCTCCCAATTTTTTTTTAAAAATTCCCCTGCCCCCGGGTTTTTCAGAGGAATGTTTTTTAAAAAGAAAATTTTTTTGACGGGGGGGACAACGCAAAAAGACCCCCCGCCGGACAAGGGGGCGATCACAAAAGGTTTAAAAAGGAGCCTTTGGCCAGGTGAGCAAAAAAAAAAAAAGTGAAAACCTTTAGACTAGACTTGACTATTTGATTTCCCCCGTCGCTTCGACAGTATTTCAGTCAAAATAGCGCGTCCAACAAATTTAACAGGTGGGGGAAAAAACCCCAAAAAAAAGGGAAAACACCCGGGGTAAAACCACGGCCCCTCCCCCAAAAAAGAAAAGCATTAAGCCCAAAAAACCCCTTTAGGGGGGTTTTCCCCTTTTTCCCCGTTTTAGAAATTTCCGAGATAAAAATTTTTGGGGTGTAATTTTGCATCGTAAAAGGGGGGGACAAATTTTTCAGGGAGTAGATTTTTTGGGGCTGGGGGTTTTTAGGGCATTGGATTGCACACTGGAAAGAGGGGGAAACGACCCGGGGCCGGGGAAAATTTTTTTTTACTTTTGGTACAGCGGGGGGATAATGTAAACGAAACCCCCTTCCCAAAAAAATTTTTCCCCGGGGCCCAAGGGGTTTTGGGGGTGGGGGTTTTTAAAAAGGGGGGAAAAGGGGTTATTGTGCTTTTTTTGCCACAAAAAAATTTTAAAAAACCTGACAACTGTGTCGGGGTTTTTCAACTTTTTGGGCTCATTTGGTTAGGGATTGGATTTTAAAAATCCCGGGGGACCGGGTTTGACCCAAGCCAGGGGGGTTTTTTGTTCCCCCTTGGGAAAAAACTTTTTAAAAAAGGGGGCTAAAAAATTTTCCCTTTTTTAAAGGGGGAACTGAAAAGATAATATTATGTTGAAAAGGAGCAAAAAATGTACAAAAATAAATTTTTAAAAGTTACATCCCTTTTTTTAAATCTTTTCCAATTTTAAAAAAATGATCAAGTTTTCCCAAAATTAAAACGAAAATTTTTTTTGTTTTGGGAAATTTTTTTAGAAATTACAGGGGGAAATTTTAAAAATTTTTTTAAAAAAGGGGAAAACTGTCCAAAAATAAATTCCAAAAGGGTTTCCCCCCCTTTTATAATGGTTTAAATTTTCGGGGGTAAAAAAGATAAAACCCAATTTTGAAAATTTATTTTTTTGGGGTGGTTTGGGGAAAAAATTTACCTTAAAAAAAAAAATTAACCAAACAGGGTTTTTTTTTTTTTGCTTTTGTTTTTTGGTTTTTAAAATTTTAGAGAAAGTTAAAAAAGGGGTTTTTCCCCCCCGCCGGGGAAATTTAAAAATTTTTTCCCCCCCCTTTTTTTTTTTCCCCCCACCCTACATGTTTTTAAAATTTTTAAAACCCAAAAATTTTTTCCCCGCATGGACCCCCCTTTTTCATTTTTCATTTTAAATTTCATGTTTTTTAATTTTAAAAAGTTCAAAAAGTTATTTTTAAATTTTTCATCTTTTAAATTTTGAGAAAAAAAAATTTAAAAAACCTAAAATTTTTACATATACTCCAGAGTGTTTGGGGGGGGGGGTGGTTTTTAAAAGATACCAAGAAAAAGGGGGCCCCCCCATCCCCCGTGACCAATTTTAGTTTGATGGGTCATATTTTTTGATTTAAAAGTTGGAAAATTTTAAAAATTTTACCTTTTTTTTATCAATTAAAAGGGCCCCTCCCCTTGGGGGTGTCAGGGGGGAAGGGGCGGTTTTCAAAAAAACCCCCGAGATAAATTGGTTTCCCCCAAAAAAATTTTAGACCTAAGGGGTTTAAAAGGGGGGGCACTTTGGGGTTTCCTTTAAAGAGGGGGCCCCAAAATCACTGGAGGCCTCCCACCCCCCACCCCCCCCGGGTTTTAACCCCAAAACGCCCCCTTTTCCCCACAGGGGTAAAAAATGGTATCCCCCTTTATTGGGAAAAACCCCTAAAAAGGTTTTTTAAAACCCCAAAAAAAACCCCCTGCCTAGAAAAATGAGACAAAAAAAAAAATTTAAACCCCGGGGGCATGCCAAATTTTTTAAAAAAACCCAAAATTAAAAAGGGGGCCCTAATTTTGAAAAAAAATTAAAATCCAAAAATTTTTCCTCCTTGATTTTCGGGTGCCCCCAACCATTTTGATATTTTTTAGTCAATACCAAAAAATTTTTTTGAGATATAAGCTATAAAGTGTTTTTCATGAAAAAAAAAACCAAAAAGCCCCAGTAAAAAGGGGGCCCAAAACTGCATTATATTCATTTAAAAAAAATTTTTTCCCCCTAAAGTATCCCCTAAACATTTTAAAAAAAATTTAAAAAACAAACCCATGCCGGGTTTTTCTGGGAAAAAAAATTTGCATGAAATTCCCTTTCATGCAAAAATTTTTAACCCCCAAAATTTTTTTTTAAAAAAGGGGGGGCCCTACCAGGAACGTTTATTGAATACAAACGGGAAAAAGTAGCTTGCATGCATAATTTTAAAAAAAAAGGGTTTTATTGCATGCAAAATTTTTAACCCCAAATTTTTTTAAGTTAAAAGGGGCTTAAAAAATTTTACAAAATTTTAAATCAAGTGTTATCTACCGGGGGTTTTCTGATATCCCCGAACATTTTTTTAAATTTTTAAGCCCCAACCCCTTTTAAAAAATTTTAAAGAAAATTTTTGGGGTTTTTTTGTTACTTGCAGGGAAAACAAAAAAAAAAAGCGGGAACCCCCCAAAGGGGACAAATGACACCATCACAAGGGTACTACAAAGCTCCAATTTTTCCCCAAAGTCAATCTAAAAAACCCCTTTTAAATTAATAAAAAGGGGAAAAAATTTCCCAAAATATTGGGGATTTTTAAAAAAAAAAGGGGAAAAAATTTGTAAAAAATGTTTTAAAAAAGCAACCCGGACCTGAAACCGTTTAAAAAAAATTTTCTACTTTCCGAGTTTTTAAAAACAAAAAACTCCCCCAGTGGTTTAAAAGGAATTCCCCTTTAAAAAAAATTTTTTTTTTTTTCACTCGGGGTGCCTTTTTTTTGGGGGAAACCAGAATGATTTTTGCTTTTTTTTAAAACGTCCCCAAGAAAGATCTTTATTTTTTTTTCATAATCTCCAGGGGTTTGGGGAGATGTTGTTTTTTAAAAATTTTTTTTAAAATTTTTATCTTTTTGGGGGGCCCAAAATTTTTTTCACCCAAAAGAATAAAATTTTAGCTTTTTTTGGGGGATTTTGCTACTTTCCCAAAAACATTCCTATCTTTTTAGAAAGATCGCTCGCAGTTGAAGAAAAAAATGCCCTTTTAAAAAAATTTTTTATCTTTTGCTTTTTGGGGGCCACTTTTTTGGGGAACTGGAACCATTTCAGAAATTTTTTTTAAAAATATCACCCATAAAATTTTTCCTATTGGGGTTTTTAAAAAAATCGGTTTAAAACGCTTTTTTTGGAGATGTCATTTTTTGGGTTTTTTTATTTTTGCTTGGGGGCCATCTTTTTTTTGGGAAAACAGAACCCTTTTTTGCTTTTTTTTTTACAGAACCCCCAAAAACCTTTTCCAAAAGATTTTTATCACAAAAAAAACCAAAAAAAAAAAAAAAAAAATTTAAAAGGGGCCCTTTTCCCCAAATAAAAAGGGGGTCATTTTTTTACCCCCTTATATTGTTAGAATTAAGTTTGAACCCCTTTTGGGGTTTGGGGTTCCAAAATATTTTTTATACAGAAGTATTAAAAAACCCCCCAAAACTGAAAAACCCAACCAAAAGGGGAAATTTTGGGCCCCAAATCGAAAACCATCCCCTAAAAACCCCCCCAATATAAGCAAAAGGGGTTTTTTTGGGAGGGGTTTTCAACCCCCAAATTCTAGAGATCAAACCCCCCCTTTTCCCCTATCATATAAGAAAAACTGGAAAATTTTTAAAAACATATTTTTTTAAAAAAAAGATGAACAAAAAAAAGGGGGCCGAAAAAACCCCAAAAAAAAGGGGGAAAAAAGTTTTAAAAAAGGGGGGGTTTTTTGGGTTTTTTTTTGGGGAAAAAAAACCCCTTTGGGCCCAAATAAAAAAATTTTTGACATATTTTTTCCCCCTTTAAAAAATTTTTTTAAAAAGTTTTACTGGGAAAAAAAAAATAATTGTGAAAAATTTTTTTGAAAGAGGGAAATTTTTTGTCAAAAAGAAAAATCAAAAAACCCCAAAAAAAAAATTTTTTTTCTTTTTTTTTTTTTTAGTTTGGGGGGAAAAAAAACACCCTTTTTTTTTTGTTGAAGGGCCCCAAATAGACATTTTATCTAAAATTTTGGGGGTGGTGATCTACAAATTTTCCCCCCCAGACCCCGTTTTTTAAAAAAATTGTGATTAATATAGAAAAACTTTTTTTAAACAAGTTTTTTTGAATTTTATAGAAAAGGGCCCCTACAGTATTTACAAAGGGATTTCTAAGGGTTTTTCTGGGGACCTACCTAAAAATTTTTTCCCCCCATGACCCTGAATTTTAAAAATCAACATAATTTAAAAAAAAAAATCTGACCCCCAAAAATTCCCCCAAAATTGAGCAAATAAAAAGGCCAATAGTGTTTTTTAAAATTTTTTTTGTTTGTTTGTTGGGGGTTTAAAAAATTTCCCCCCCACAAAATTTCAGTCATTTAAAAAAAAATAGTTACTTGAGACAGATAAGTGCTGCAAAACCCCCGTATTATCCATAGAAAATTGGCATGATACCAAAACCCCGTCACATTTTCCTGACAAAACCCCCGGGCCCAAACCCTTCCTTTGGAAAATTTTAAAAATTTTTAAAGCTTTAAAAGCCAAGAAGGGGGCTATTAAAACCAAAAACCCCTTTTTAACCCAAAACGGTATGTCCGGGGGGGACCCCCCGGGGGAAACCAAAACCCCCCACTCCCAAAAACGGGGGATCCCAAAAACCCCCTTTCAGGCGTTTTTTTCGAGGCTGCCAAAAAGGGGAGTGACCCCCCCCCCCCCCCCCCCCCCCCCCCCCCCCCCCCCCCCCAAAATTTTTGCAAGGAACGGGGCCTTTTCTTTAATACCCTAAAAAAGTAAAAAAAATAACTCCCCTTTTAAAAAAAAAAAGGGGAAATGGTTTTTTTGAAGGAAAAAGCCCCCAAAAAAAACAAAATTTGGGGGGGCACCCTTTTTTCCCCCGGGAACCAGGGGGTCCTGAAAATTTTTTAGACCCCCTTTTCTGTCACTGGGGGAAACATTAAGAAAATTTTTAATTTTGTTAAATATTAAAAATTTTTTTTATGCCCCTTTTTAAAGTTCCCCCCTTTTTCCCCCCAATTTTAAAAAACGATGGGACTTACTCTGAGAATCTTCGAAAAATTTTTTAAATTTAAATAACTATCTAAGTTTTTTTGGGTACTTAATTCGTTAATTTTTGGGATGATTTTAAAAAAATTTAAAAAAAGGTTTATTTTTTTAAAAAATTTAAAAAGGGGGGGAAAAATTTTTTAAAAAAAATATTAAAAAATTGCACTGAACTTTTTGCCCCTTTTTTCAAGAACCGCCAAAAAACCTAAAAAAAAAAATTTTTTTTTCTTTATTTTTTCTAAGTAATGTTTAAAATTGATTTTTCCCAATCAACCCCTTAATTTTTTTAAAATTCCCCCCCAAAATTCATTTGGCTCAAAATCTCCTGAATTACGGTCATTTTTAAAAATCAAAAATTCCCAAAAAGTATTGGGCCCACTACAAAAAAAAGGGGGGTACAAAAAAATAACGGAGCATTATTACTTCGAAAAAAGAAAATTTTTTTTTAGTCCCCAAAAAACAATTGATTTTACTTAAAAATCTTGCTATGAAAAATGAATTATATGGATTATATGCATATATATAAAATTATGCTATCAACAAGTATCAAGATTCTTTTGACTAAACGACTATTTGACTATTTGAGTTTACTGCGCTTTCAACAGTGTTTTTTGTCATATAGCAACGTCCAGCTAATTACAGGTGGAGGAAATGCACCCCAAATGCACGGGGGGCATCAGGGTAAAACACCAACATACTGCAAGCCACTGGAAGCTTCCTCACATGAAAATCGGAATGCCCCTTTTTGGGATTCAAACCCACACGGAAGGGGCTGAGTGAGTGTTAAAGTCAGCGACTTTACCCCTCAGCCACAGAGGCCCCTAATTCTGTTGAAATATTTATGCAACAACAGTCGTAGTATGCATGAAATGTGGCTGTTGTTTTTTATGAGCCTTGATTAAACTAAAAGTTCAAATGTCCATCTTCCTCTGAATTCATCAGGGGGGGAAAATAAGGCGCCCACTCGCCTGGGGCGACCACTTCTCGATGTGGGTAAGTGTTTTTCTAAGGTTGGTAGTCCATCTTGGTGACTACATTTAACTATGGCCAGGGTTTTTTTCCCTTCTATAACAGCCGCCGTTATCGGTGGCTTCCACTTGGTAAAAAACGATATTTTTTCCCCTTCAAAAAATAAAAACTTCCCTAAGAATACGATTTCCCCACCCATTAACTTAAAAGAAAACAAAAGTGAAAATAATAACGCATATAGCTCTAAGCTGTATATAGCACACTTTCTGTGGGCAGATAAACAAGAGGCCCATGATGGCCCCAAATCGCTCACCGAGATAAAGCCCCGCCCCTGGCGGCCATGTTTTTTTTACGGATCGGAATGATTTTAGCAACTTTTGGAGAGGATGACCCAAGGAAACACTGTACCAATTTATTTTAAAAATCTGGCCAGTAGCTTTGAAAAGATGATTTTTAAAATTTTCATTTTTTTTTCTTTTTGTGTGCCAGGCAACCAGAGTTCTACATGGATCAAGTTTATTTTAGCAACTTTTTTGAAAGGTTGACCCAAAAGGGTCATCCCTGCCAAGTTTAAACAAAATTTTGTCCAGTGGTTTCAGAGGAGATGTTGTTTAAAGGTTTCTCTATAAAACATATAAGGCAAATAAGCCCCGCCCCTGGTGGACAAAGGTTTTTTACGGATTGGAATAATTTAGCAACTTTGGTAGAGGTTGACCCAAGGAACATCGAACCACTTTATTTTGAAATCTGGCCAGTATTTTGAAAAAAGATGATTTTTAAAGTTTTCAAATTATTTTTCTTTTTGTTGCCATGGCAACCAGAGTTCTTCATTTATCAACTTTATTTTTAGGGAACTTTTGTAGAGCCTCACCCAAGCAACATTCCTGCCATGTTTCATTAAATTCTGTCCAGCGGTTTCAAAGGAGGGTGTTTTTAAAGCAAATTGTTGACAAGGACGACGACGACGACAGACGCCGGCGAAGGGCGATCACAAAAGCTCACCTTGAGCACTTTGTGCTCAGGTGGCTTAAAATGAATCTGGAAAACTCATGGTAGAAAACCACATTTTATGAATCTGTTTCAAATTTCATAAAGAAATCCAAACTTAATTATCAAAACAAGAGGGGCCCCCCGATGGCCCTAAATCACTCACCTGAGATAATAGGTTACCCAAGGAACATCTGTACCAATTTATTTTAAAATTGGCCAGTAGTTTTGAAGAAGAGGATTTTTTAAAGTTTTCAATTTTTTTTTCTTTTTGTTGCCATGGCAACCACAGTTTTTACATGGATCAAGTTTATTTTAGCAACTTTTGTGAAGGTTGACCCAAGGATCATCCCTGCAATTAAATCAAATTTGTCCAGTGGTTTCAGAGGAGATGTTGTTTTAAGGTTTCTCTATATAATATAAGGCAAATAAGCCCCCCCCGGTGCCATTTTTTTTACGGATCAGAATAATTTTAGCAAATTTGGTAGAGGTGACCCAAGGAACACTGTACCAAATTTTTTAAAATCTGGCCAATAGTTTTGAGAAGAGGGATTTTTAAAGTTTTCTTTTTTTCTTTCTTTTTGTTGCCATGGCAACCACAGTTCTACATGGATCAAGTTTATTTAAGCAACTTTTTTGTGAAGATTGACCCAAGGATCATCCCTGCCAAGTTTAAATTTCAAATCCGTCCAGGGGTTTTTCAGGGGAGATGTTGTTTAAAGGTTTCTCTATATACATATAAGCAAATAAGCCCCGCCCCTGGTGGCCATTTTTTTTTAGGAACTAAAAAATTTTAGCAAATTTGGTAAGGTGACCCAAGGAACATCTGTACCAATTTTTTTTAAAATCTGGCCAGTAGTTTTGAAGAAGATGATTTTTAAAGTTTTCATTTTTTTTTTTTTTTGTTGCCATGGCAACCACAGTTCCCCATGGATCAAGTTTTTTTTAAAAAACTTTTGTGAAGGTTGACCCAAGGATCATCCCTCCAAGTTTAATCAAATTCTGTCCAGTGGTTTCAGAGGAGTTTGTTGTTTAAAGGTTTTCTTAAAACATATAAGGCAAATAAGCCCCGCCCCTGGTGGCCATGCTTTTTTTACGGATCGGAAAAATTTTAGCAACTTTGGTAGGGTTACCCAGGAACACCCTGTACCAAATAATTTTGAAATCTGGCCAGTAGTTTTGAAGGAGATGATTTTTAAAAGTTTTCAAATTTTTTTTCTTTTCGTAGCCTGGCAACCAGAGTTCTTCATGGATCAACTTTATTTTAGCAATTTTTTGTAGAGCCTCACCCAAGGAAATTCCTGCCATGTTTTCATTAAATTCTGTCCAGCGGTTTAGAGGAGATGTCGTTTAAAGCAAATTGTTTGACGACCACGAGACGGCGCCGAACGAAGGGCGATCACAAAGCTCACCTTGAGCACTTTGTGCTCAGGTGAGCAAAAAAAACAACCAATGAAAAGGCAAAAGTTATCTAATCAAAACAATTTCTAATGCTTCCTAATTATGCAATGATGTGGAATAACTCGTTAGTATCGTTCATAATGTCAGTTAACATCTTTCACCCTCTCTGTCGGCTATTGTTTTACCTGCTTAAGTTGCGAAATCATCGCCATTTGCAATAAACATCAACAAGGTTTGTTGGCCACTGTATTTTTAAATCAATTTGATTAAATGACGGTTGCCTTATGAGTTTAGGAGCGAAATTTTACAGGTAACTACAGAAAGCAATAAAATAAACAATGGAATCAATTTAATGCCTTTATGCAAAATCCCCGCTAATTGAACAATTGATATTTCCCCATGATAACTGCACTGCAGTTTTTTTTTTTTTTTTCCTTGTTTACATTTCAAAAATTATCCTTTGAAGGCAGTGGGGGGCTTTCCCAAAGATAGAATAAAAACCTTGAGTGGCTCTATGCTTTGTTTTTGTCAAACTGTTTCTGAGCCTAAAGTAACACATGATTAAATGTTATTTTCATGTTTATTTTTTTTTTTTTTTGGGGGGGTTTTCCCCTTCACATTTTTCACATGGTGGGCCACAAATAATTTGGGGGGGCCCCAGAATCCCAAAAGCAGTAGCCCACTCGGGCAACCAACCAAAAAAGTTAATTTCCCCCCCTGATTCATCTCTGTGAATCCCTACATTTCAAAAATAGCCTTATTGCAGCTCGTTATTGTTATTCATAAATGAACAAAAAAGTCATTATTTTATAAGAAAGCAACATAAAAAGGCCCCGAAAGGCATTTGCAAGTTTGGGGAAAAGACACTATTTTCTTTCAATTTTCTCAGTCCATGGGGGGGGGACACCCCTTCCACACCACCCCATCCCCCCGCCCCAATGCTCAAAACCCCCACAACACGCCTGCTTGGCCACCAGGGATGGTGCAAAAATCTTTTTTTTTTATATTTGCCCTCGTGATCTACTTTTTGATTTCCAGTTTACCCAGTCTCAAACTCATCCGATACATCATGCAGACAAACATTCTAAACATGTTTCCCTAAAGATTTTGGGGCAAAAACGTAGAAACTGTAATTTCTAGCCCACCTTAAAAAGGCTTCATAGAATAGTGGGCTATTCAAACGTTGAATAGGCCGATAAAGGGTCAAACTTTTTTTTAAAAATTGAAAAAAACAACAAAAAAAAAACACCAGTAAAAATCCAACTAGAAGTCGTTTGTTTAAGAACAAACGAAGCGGCTTTCCGTTTGCTTATTTCAAAGGTATTAAATATATAAGTTAATACAAAAAAAATGGAATAATGATGCATAATAATTTATATTTAATACGAAAAACATCATTATCTTAAAAAACATACTTAAAGATTATGTTTAAAAATAAAACTTTAAATCTTTTTTTTTTTTTTCTTCTTCTTCTTCTTAAGAAGATATTGAAAAGCATAAATATGGATCTTATTTGATTATGCACCCGTTTTCTATCATTCAGAAAAAAAAAAAAACAAAAAAAAAAAACAGGAAAAATTTTTTAAGATAATAAATCCTCAAGAATTTTTTTCTTACGTTATTCAATCGATTTTTTTTCTTTATTTAATATCTTTTTCTTGTAAGCAAGGCTAACATGTATTCATTACAATTGATCCACAATTGAAATTGTAAAAAAGAAAAAAAAAATACTTTAAAATCGATTACTTTCAACCTTTAAATTGATTTTAGTTTTACATTTGCAAAATTAGAGGGAAACAAAGGCAGAGGTGTAAGCAAAAAAAATGAAAATAATTCTTATTTCTATGTAATTTAACGATATAAAAAATTGGGAAAATTTCAACTATTCTTTTGCTTTGTAATTTGCTTATTTTTAAAGATTTAGAAAAAAAAACCGTAAACATTTTTGAAAATAAAAATCGATAGGGAAAAATAAACAGTATTTGTCTTTTTTTTCAGGTTTTCAAAAGCCGTGTAGCAAATGCAGTAAGATTTCCGTAAGGTTTTCTGGCTCTAGTATAAAATTTCTAATTCATCGAAATCGACTCTTTACTCAAAAAAGTAAAACAATTCACTATTCAACGCAGGCATTCATTCCTGCAAAAGACAATGGGATCTTGCTAAACCAACCCAATGACCACTTACATGTTTTTCCGCAAATTAATGATTTCCATGAATAAGCCCTTTTAAAAAAACGAAATACATGAAAAGTCATTTTGAAAACGTAATCACTTGAAATTTTCTGACTTTTCGCGCATTTAAAGGTACGCATTATTACTTATTTAAAGTTAATATATACAATCTTTTGATCTTTTTAATTATTTTTGCTTACAAATCAAGTTGTCATAAACAATTTTACACAACAATAAATTCTATAAAGTATGCTTAAGATTGGCATCAATGCTCATGACGCTGGACGCGAATACGTATTGAAATAATATTTTTTATATTTTGACGACGTAAAAATCAAGTGACTAAAGAAAAATATCTTTTTTTGCAAGGAACATTTCAGCAAACTTCTATTAATCAAAAAAAAAAGTATCTTCGAGAATGCGAACGGGTTTGGTTTTCACATTTTCAAGTAGGCATTCCATCAAACATGAAAACGCCATGTTTGATAAAGAAAACACTTGAAATTTCAAGACCTTATGAACGTACTAATTTTTTACATTTTTGAAAAGTTTAAGCCCCTTGGTCTAATTGGCGATTTTATATAATTTTCAAATAATTTTGTTAAGTATGCATAAACGTCATAATCCCTGACAAAACAAACATTTCTTGCAGTATGCATCACTTCAATTTTAACCTATCAATTCGAAATATAATTAAGATTGACTTTAAATTCATATATCGGAGCGAAAGAAATCTTTAAAGAGACTTTTTTTTGTTTTTTTGATGACGTCATAACCACATGACTAAAGAAAAATTTTCATTCAAAAATAGAACGAAAAACTTCTATGCCGATATGCTTTTCCAATTTTCATGCTTTAACGCATCAGGGGGCTTTGTAACTTTTAAAATTTTTTAATTTTTGACCAAAGTTCAAACTGGGTATTGCCATAAAATCTTAATTTTTTTCGAATTTGGCAATTTGAATGCCAAGGTGGACATCTACATCCTAAAAACATCTTTTGTAAAAATATCAAGAAATCGGACCTATATTGAAGGCTGTAGAGCGCGAACAAACTTTTGAAGCTGACGTCAAATCTGACGTCATATGACGCCAATGAAAATTGAAATATGAATGTATAAAAAGATACTTTTTTACGCTGCAAATTTCAATTTCATTAAATTGACTCAAAATGTATGATGCCAGAGCGAAGAAATCTTTGAAAAAATAGGATTTTGCCATTAAATGACGTCTAAACCACGTGACTTAAAAGGAAATCTTTCAAAAAAGAAAGTAGACTTCTTGGCCAATAAAGCTTCCAATTTCAGCTTCATCTCATCATAGCCTTTGTAACATTAAATAATAGTTTTAGGACCAAAGTTCAACTCGTTTTTCCTAAATTCTTAAATTTTTCGAATTTAAAAATTTGAAAGATAAGGGGCACATCTACTCATAACATACATCTTCTGTGAAAATATCAAGATAAAATATAAAAAAATAGAGGCTCTAGAGCCGAACAAACTTTTGAAGCGACTCAAGTCTGACGCAATTGACGTCATTGAAAATTAAAAATTATTGAATTTAAAAATTTATAAAATTTTTGTCGAGGCAATTTAATTTTCATGTTGCTTTGACACGACAACTTTCCGAAATTAACTCTTAGATTTGGTTGGAAAAAAAGGAAAAATAATAATAATAATAATAACTAGATGTCAATTCGTTTAAAACGAATGATAGGACTTTCGCAACACTGCTTTTTTATGTATATATAAAAGATGCATAAAGATAATCTGTCCAAATTGCAACTTTCTGTCTCCTCATTTCTATATAAAAAACACAAATAAACACATTCTGTGAATTTTAATAAAAGCCGCCCTATCTTGCACAGTAGTTTACATACAAAAATTTTTACTATTCATATACATGGAAAAAAATGAAACAGTGTTCAAATGAAGTTTCTAACTTCATCACACAAGAATTTCATCACTCCAGCTCAGCTGTAACCTTGTTTTATTTTAGCCTCATAGGAAGAAAATATTGAATATTTGTAAAGTGCTATATCCTTTCGACACCTGAAGTAGTTAAACGTATTTACGATTTTGGCGTGTTTGGGCTTCTGTAGTTTTGCCATAAATTCCTGGAATTTCGAACTATGGTGATATTTTTTAAAGGTAACATCCCCCCTACAAACTGATGCAATATGAATAACGTTAGCATAACAAAAGCAGTTTTTGATGGTCTAAAAAAGTGGGGTTGCGTGTGAATTTTTCAAGGCTTGCAAACTGCTGCTACTACATAGTGTTGCAAATCGGATTTTTTGTCTTGTGCCTTGTACATGACTAACTTCAATGCTTATTTTGGAAACAGTCACATTCACAAAAAAAAAAAAAAAAAAAAAAAAAATCAAGATATACCCATCAATTGCAATTTGATTTTTTTTTTTTTTTTTTTTTTTTTTTTTAAATCGTTGCGCAAGATTTAAGCTGGGACCCCTGCGCTGACCTTCCATATTTTTTGATGCTGATTATGAAATATCTTATTTCCATGTAACTTTCTTATATGAAGTCCAATTTCAATAAACTTGGTACCCTTAGAAAGCTCTTAAAAAAATCTACATTTTAAAAGCATAATTAAAACTTTTTCTTCAGTCGTTTCTGAGATATTGACTGTTAAACCTCAAAAAAACAGCATATTATCAGCAAAATTAGCTTCATTTCATTTGTTTTTTTGCTCATAACTTTGTAATTTCTAAACCATTTAATAAACTAAATATCTTTGGAAACGTCAATTTTCAGCTATAATCTTATTCTACATAATTTACAAAAATCGATATTTATTGAGTATGGGTACATATATGCATAGGGGTGAAATCCAAAATTTCCTCACTGCCTAATAAACCCTAAAAATTTCATCGTCCTGGACTATTGCAACATATTAAAAATAAGCGTTTAGTTAGGAATAAGAAAAGAATAATAAAAACAAACAAAAAGACGTCACGGCGTATATGACGTTTATTTCACATAATTGTTAAGACACCCAGAGACCTACTAACTGACAAAATTTCAACTTTTTATCTCAAATAGGACAGTTCATATAAACATTTAAATATTACGTCATTGGTTCGAATCTTGGATCCGCCAATATGCTTGGACTTTTCGAATTTTGAAAAAACGGACACCCCGGGATACACAATAAGAATGTAATATACACATTCTGTGAAAATTTGATGAAAATCGGGTTCATAAACAATGCTCTGGCCCCCGTACAAACTTTTGTTGCATATTCCAAGTGTGACGTCATATGACGTCATAGGGGATATGAAAATCATAGAAATCAAACTTTCAGCGATTGAAGCATGTGTCATTAAATTTTTATTGCCCTTTTGACTATTTCAACATATAGAAATACCCTTGTTAATATTAGAAATACATTATCATATAATGACGTCACGTGACGTCATATGACATTTTTTTTCACAAAATGTTTAAAACTTCTAGAGACCTATATACTGACCAAATCTCAACTTTCTATCTTAAATAGGACAGATTTTATAAGCATTTAAAAAAATTTACGACCTTGGTTTTGAATCTTGGGAAACGCTATAGATCCATGGACTTTTCGAAATTTTGAAAAACAGACACCGGGATGCACAACTAGAACTTAATATACACAATCTGTGAAAATTTGATGAAAATCGGTTCACAAACAATGGCTGTAGACCGCGTACAAACTTTTGTAGTCAATTTCAAATGTGACGTCATATGACGTCATAGGCTTCTGAAAATCATTGAAATCAAAATGTCAGCGTCTGATTCATTTGTCATTAAATTTTCATTGTCCTTTGATAATTTCAACATATAGAAATATTCTTGTTAATATTAGAAAACATTATCATATAATGACGTCACGTGACGTCATTTGACATTTATTTTCACAAAAAAGTTTAAAACTTCTAGAGACCTATATACTGATTAAATCTCAACTTTCTATCTTAAATAGGACAGTTTTATAAGCATTTTAAAAAATTTTCGACCTTGGTTCGAATCTTGGATTCGCTATAGAACCATGGACTTTTCGAATTTGAAAAACGGACACCGAGATGCACAACTAGAACTTAATAACACAATCTGGGGAAAATTTGATGAAAAATCGGTTCACAAACAATGGCTGTAACCCCGTACAAACTTTTGTAGCATATTTCAACTGGACGTCATATGACGTCATAGGCATATGAAAATCACAGAAATTAAAATTTCCTCACGTGACTAATAACCCATAAAAATTTCATCGTCCTAGGACTATTGCAACATAGAAAAATAAGCGTTTAGTTAGGAAGAAAAAAAGAATAATAATAATAATAACTAGATTTGCATACTGCAAATGCAACGGTTTTCGTGATGATCAACAGTTTCAAACCTGATCAGCCAAGTTAAAATACCAGAAAAACAACAAAATGCAAAATGCTTTATATGTGACCAAAACTTAAAGGCATCTCGAAAGGAATGTGATGTCCCACTGAGCCAGGCCCCCATCTGCTGTGATCAGACCTGCTAATTGCGGTCATCACTGCAGGGAGTCTTTAGCCAAAAATAGTACCTATATGTTTACGGGAAAACCTCTGATGGGTTTGATGCATAACTAAATTATCTTTCTACAAAGAAGTGAGATAGTAGGCTAGTTTTACACAAAGCAAAAAACAAAAATGATTGACTATTTGAGTTTACCGTCGCTTCGC
>CM037787.1:51208877-51241025 GCA_021229015.1 Solen grandis | reverse complement strand
TTTTTTCCCATTCTTTTTTTTTGGGGGGGGTGAATAAATTTGAAAAAACACTAAAAAATTTATGCGATATTTCATAAAAAGATGTAATTCAATGAAAACTTTTTTTTTCGTTAAATGTTAAGTGGCTACGCTTGTCGCGTGTCATTTTATACTGTTGTGTGTCGTTTGCAATTGTTGTTTATCGAGTACAATTGTCTAATGTCACCATCATAAAGCAACACACACATATAATGTTGCAGTATTCGAAGTCTGTAAAAAATGTTTTCAAGTTTGCGACTACATTACAGACAGGTAATACTTAAAAGTATTCTTCTTGGTAAAAAGTTTGCTTAAACATTGCGACAAAAATGTTTGAAAGATCACTGTCTTCAACAGTATTCAAAAAGCCATTGAACGAAGAAATATGTTTTTCGAAACATGCGACTGGTGATTTGAATGGAATTGCTTTCGTGAAAACTGATGATATCGCGACTACATAACTGACAGGTAATATTCAACAATATTCTTATGGGTAAAAGGTCTGCTTAAACATTGCGACAGAAATGTTTGAAAGATGGCTGTTAACAGTATCAACAAGCAATTGAACGAAGAAATGTTTTTCGAATCATGCGACTCGTGAACTGAATGGACTTGCTTTTGCGAAAACCGATGATATCGCGATTGCGATTCTAGTTTTATTATTATTTTTCTAACCTTTTTTTGTGAACGGCATATCACCATGATAGAAAAAAGTCACATGTATGAAATTTTAATCAGTTATTACCACGTATTTGAAATGATCCTAACGTTGAGAAAATTTTCATTTATGTCTTACTTTTCCCGCCAGGGGCGTTTTGTATGAAATTTATTAATGGCTATTAACTCACTTATTTGAGGTCCGATTCAAATGCGGTTTTTTGCATTCTGTTCCTTGTTGATAGCCAAATAAAATATGATAGGTTTCGAGGGTACGTGTCGCTGAAAGTATTTGACCTACAGAAGGTTGAAAGTTCGAACCTCTCAAAAAACTGTGCAAATGAGGGTAGGTCTACGAAAAACCTATCCATTTTTGTTAGAGATCAGATAGAAGAATTCTGTTTGCTGCAAATGATTTGCAAGACATATACGCACAAAATATATGGGGTGGCGAATTTAAGAAATGTATGGTTTGTCCTCTGAAAACGGTCAAACTTCACTAAATTTTAGGAAAAGTTAAAGTTTCAAAAACATGTTTTTTTTCGCTTCTGACTGTATTTTTTGTTAATTCTTCATGATATTTTCACAAGTTATGTATTGTTATGTCTGAAAGGGGATCACAATTAAAAAGTTAAAAAATAAATGAAAAGGTCAAGGTCATATTACGATTATTGTGTTTTTATTCGGCCCCAAATAGCTCCAAAACTAAAAATATTTCTTTGAGAGTATATGAACAAAAGTTTTAGTTCTTGAATAGCCCTTTCCAGTGACGTTTAGTTTTTGAAGATCGGACTTGATTTGGTCATATTATGGCAGTCCAAAGTTTGATCCTTTTTTTGGAATAATTGTAAATCAGTTTTTATGCTTCAAATTGTGACATATAAGAAATAGAATGTTCGACTAGTGCGACTTGTATACTTGATTGAACTATTTGCTGCATTGCTATGTACCTAATGGTAAAATTTTAATCAATTTTGTTTCTCATTTTGCCGCTAGGGGGCGCTTAGCTTGAAAGCACTCTTCTACTTATAACTCAAAAAGTTAAAGCCTGATCCAAATGCGGTTTATTGCATTATGTTTCTTGTTGATAGCCTAATAAAATATGAAAGTTTTTAGGTATGAGTGGCTGAAACTTTTTGAGCTAGCAACGGAAGGTTGAAAGTTCGAACCTCGCAAAAAACTGTGCAGATGAGGGTATGTGTACGAAAAACCTATCCGTTTTTGTTAGACATCAGATAGAAGAATTCTGTTTGCTGCAAATGATTTGCAAGACATATACGCACAAAATATATGGGGTAGCGAATCTAATAAATGCATGGTTTGTCCTCTAGAAACGGTCAAACTTCACTAAATTTTAGGAAAAATTAAAATTTCGAAAAGATGTTTTTTGTCGCTCCTGACTTTATTTTTAGTTCATTCTTCATGATATTTTCAAAAGTTATGTATTGTTATGTTTGATAGGGCCTCACAATTAAAAAGTTAAAATGAAATTTCAAAGGTCAAGGTCATATTACGATTATTGTGTTTTTATTCGGCCCCAAATAGCTCCAAAACTAAAAATATTTTATTTAAAGTATATAAACAAAAGTTTTAGTTCTTGAATAGCCCTTTCCAGTGATGTTTAGTTTTTGAAGATCGGATTTGATTTGGTCATATTATGGCAGTCCAAAGTTTGATCCTATTTAGAACAATTGTAAATCAGTTTGTATGCTTCAAATTGTGATATATAAGGAATAGAATGTTTGACTAGTGCGACTTGTATGCTTCATTGAACCATTTGCTGCATTTCTAGGTACCTAATAGTAAAATTTTACTCAATTTTGTTTCTCATTTTGCTGCTAGGGGGGCGCTTGGCTTGAAATCACCCTTTATTACTAAAATAATTAAAGTCTGATTTTTATGCAATTTTTTGCATTCGTTCCTTGGTGACATCAATTTGAAACAACACTAAAAAATTTATGCGATATTTCATGAAAATGATAGTTATTCAATGCAACATTAGTTCGTTATAATGTTAAGTGGCATATCGCATTGTCGCGTGTCATTTTATACTGTTGTGTGTCGTTTGCAATTGTTGTTTATCGAGTACAATTGTCGTATGTCACCATCATAAAGCAACACACACATATAATGTTGCAGTACCCGAAGTCTGTAAAAAATGTTTTCAAGTTTGCGACTACATTACAGACAGGTAATACTTAAAAGTATTCTTCTTGGTAAAAAGTTTGCTTAAACATTGCGACAAAAATGTTTGAAAGATCACTGTATTCAACAGTATTCAAAAAGCCATTGAACGAAGAAATATGTTTTTCGAAACATGCGACTGGTGATTTGAATGGAATTGCTTTCGTGAAAACTGATGATATCGCGACTACATAACTGACAGGTAATACTCAACAATATTCTTATGGGTAAAAGGTCTGCTTAAACATTGCGACAGAAATGTTTGAAAGATGGCTGTTAACAGTATCAACAAGCAATTGAACGAAGAAATGTTTTTCGAATCATGCGACTCGTGAACTGAATGGAATTGCTTTTGCGAAAACCGATGATATCGCGATTGCGATTCTAGTTATTATTATTTTTCTAACCCTTTTTTGTGAACGGCATATCACCATGATAGAAAAAAGCCACAATTATGAAATTTTTACCAGTTCCTTATATTTATCTGAACTTGATCCTTACGTTGAGAAAATTTTCATTTTTGTCTTATTTTTGCCGCTAGGGGGCGCTTTGAAAAAAATCTACAACTGCTAATAACTCTGTTATTTGACGTCCGATTCAGATGTGGGTTTTTGCATTGTGTTTCTTGTCAAAAGCCTAATCAAATATGATAGGATTCAAAAATCTGCGTATATAAAACTTTTTGACTACGGAAGGTTGAAAGTTCGAACCTCGCAAAAAACAGTGAAAATGAGGGTAGGTCTACGAAAAAAGTGCCCATTTTTATTGGAATTGAGATAAAAGAATTTTGTTTGTTGCATATGATTCGCAAGACATATACGCACAAAATATATGGGGTGGCGAATTCGGGAAATGCATGGTTTGTCCACAGTACGCGGTCAAACTTAACCAATATTTTCGAAAAATCAACATTTTAAAAGCATGACTGTTAAGATTTTTTGCAGCTCCTGACTTTATTTTTAGTTCAATTTCTATGAAATTTTCACATTTAATGTAAAACTATGTTCTTAAGTGTCACATAATATAAAAAGTAAAAATGTATTGTAAAGGTCAAGGTCATATTAGGATAATTGTATATCAATTCGGCTTGAAATACCTCAAAATCAAGAAACAATTCATAAACAATATATGAACAAAAGATTTAGTTTTAGAAAAGTTCTTTCTAATGATGTTTAGATTTGAAAGATCGGACTTGATTTGGTCATTTTACGGCAGTCCAAAGTTTGATCCTTTTTTGCAATAATTGTTAATCAGTTTTTATGCTTCAAAATGTGATGTATAAGAAATAGAATGTTCGACTAGTGCGATTTGTATACTTAATTGAACTATTTGCCGCATTGCTAGGTACCTAATGGTAAAATTTTAATCAATTTTGTTTCTCATTTTGTCGCTAGGGGGCGCAAAGCATGAAAGCACTTTTCTACTTATAATTCAAAATGTTGAAGTCTGATCCATATGCAGTTTGTTGCATTGTGTTCCTTGTTGATAGCCTAATAAAGTATGATAGTTTCTAGGTATGAGTGGATGAGTGGCTAAAAGTTTTTGAGCTACTAACGGAAGGTTGAAAGTTCGAACCTCGCAAAAAACTGTGCAGATGAGGGTAGGTCTATGAAAAACCTATCCATTTTTGTTAGAGATCAGATAGAAGAATTCTGCTTGCTGCAAATGATTTGCAAGACATAAACGCACAAAATATATGGGGTGGTGAATTTAAGAAATGCATGGTTTGTCCTCTAGAAATGGTCAAACTTCACTAAATTTTAGGAAAAATTAAAGTTTCAAAAACATGTTTTTTGTCGCTCCTGACTTTATTTTTTGTTCATTCTTCATGATATTTTCACACGTTATGCTTTCTTAAGTTTGAAAGGGCCCCACAATTAAAAAATTAAAAAAAAACATTGAAAAGGTCAAGGTCATATTACGATTACTGTGTTTTTATTCGGCTCCAAATAGCTAAAAAAAATATGTCATTGAAAGTATATGAAGAAAAGTTTTAGTTCTTAAAGAGCCCTTTCCAGTGATGTTTCTTTTCCATTTAACGGCAGTCCAAGTTTTGATCGTCTTTAGAACAATTGTAAATCAGTTTTTATGCTTCAAATTGCGATATATAAGGAATAGAATGTTTGACTAGTGTGAATTGTATACTTGATTGAACCATTTGCTGCATTACTAGGTACCTAATAGAAAATATTTACTCAATTTTGTTTCTCGTTTTGCCGCTAGGTGGCGCTTGGCTTGAAATCACTCTTTATATCTAAAATAATTGAAGTCTGATTTTATGCCATTTTTTGCATTCTGTTCCTTGGTGACATCAATTTGAAACAACACTAAAACTTAATGCGATATTTCATGAAAATGATAGTATTTCAATGCAACATTAGTTTGTAATAGTGTTGAGTGGCATAATACATTTGCGCGTGTTATTTTAAACTGTTGTTTGTCATTTGCAATTCTTGTTTATCGCGTACAATTGTCGTATGTCGCCATCATAAAGCAACACACACATATAATTTTGCAGTACCGGAAGTCCATAAAAAAGTTTTCAAGTTTGCGACTACATGACAGACAGGTAATACTTAAAAGTATTCTTCTTGGTAAAAGGTCTGCTTAAACATTGCGAAAAAAATCTTTGAAAGATCACTGTTAACAGTATTCAACAAGCCATTGAACGAAGAAATATGTTTTCAAAACATGCAACTCGTGACTTGTATGGAATTGCTTTCGTGAAAACTGATGATATCGCGACTACATAACTGACAGGTAATACTCAACAATATTCTTTTGGGTAAAAAGTCTGCTAAAACATTGCGACAAAAATGTTTGGAAGATCGCTGTTAACAGTATTCAACAAGCAATTGAACGAAGAAATATGTTTTTTGAATCATGCGACTCGTTAACTGAGGTAAATTGCTTTTGCGAAAACCGATGATATCGCGATTGCGATTCTAGTTTATTATTATTTTTCTAACCTTTTTTTGTGAACGGCATATCACCATGATAGAAAAAAGTCACATGTATGAAATTTTAATCAGTTATTAGCACGTATTTGAAAATGATCCTAACGTTGAGAAAATTTTCATTTATGTCTTACTTTTCCCGCCAGGGGGCGTTTTGCATGAAATTTATTAATGGCTAATAACTCACTTATTTGAGGTCCGATTGAAATGCGGTTTTTTGCATTCTGTTCCTTGTTGATAGCCAAATAAAATATGATAGGTTTCGAGGGTACGTGTCGCTGAAAGTATTTGAGCTACAGAAGGTTGAAAGTTCGAACCTCTCAAAAAACTGTGCAAATGAGGGTAGGTCTACGAAAAACCTATCCATTTTTGTTAGAGATCAGATAGAAGAATTCTGTTTGCTGCAAATGATTTGCAAGACATATACGCACAAAATATATGGGGTGGCGAATTTAAGAAATGTATGGTTTGTCCTCTGGAAAGGGTCAAACTTCACTAAATTTTAGGAAAAGTTAAAGTTTCAAAAACATGTTTTTTATCGCTTCTGACTTTATTTTTTGTTAATTCTTCATGATATTTTCACAAGTTATGTATTGTTATGTCTGAAAGGGGATCACAATTAAAAAGTTAAAAAATAAATGAAAAGGTCAAGGTCATATTACGATTATTGTGTTTTTATTCGGCCCCAAATAGCTCCAAAACTAAAAATATTTCTTTGAGAGTATATGAACAAAAGTTTTAGTTCTTGAATAGCCCTTTCCAGTGACGTTTAGTTTTTGAAGATCGGACTTGATTTGGTCATATTACGGCAGTCCAAAGTTTGATCCTTTTTTTGGAATAATTGTAAATCAGTTTTTATGCTTCAAATTGTGACATATAAGAAATAGAATGTTCGACTAGTGCGACTTGTATACTTGATTGAACTATTTGCTGCATTGCTTGGTACCTAATGGTAAAATTTTAATCAATTTTGTTTCTCATTTTGCCGCTAGGGGCGCTTAGCTTGAAAGCACTCTTCTACTTATAACTCAAAAAGTTAAAGCCTGATCCAAATGCGGTTTATTGCATTATGTTTCTTGTTGATAGCCTAATAAAATATGAAAGTTTTTAGGTATGAGTGGCTGAAACTTTTTGAGCTAGCAACGGAAGGTTGAAAGTTCGAACCTCGCAAAAAACTGTGCAGATGAGGATATGTGTACGAAAAACCTATCCGTTTTTGTTAGACATCAGATAGAAGAATTCTGTTTGCTGCAAATGATTTGCAAGACATATACGCACAAAATATATGGGGTAGCGAATCTAATAAATGCATGGTTTGTCCTCTAGAAACGGTCAAACTTCACTAAATTTTAGGAAAAATCAAAATTTCGAAAAGATATTTTTTGTCGCTCCTGACTTTATTTTTAGTTCATTCTTCATGATATTTTCACAAGTTATGTATTGTTATGTTTGAAAGGGCCTCACAATTAAAAAGTTAAAATGAAATTTCAAAGGTCAAGGTCATATTACGATTATTGTGTTTTTATTCGACCCCAAATAGCTCCAAAACTAAAAATATTTCATTGAAAGTATATGAACAAAAGTTTTAGTTCTTGAATAGCCCTTTCCAGTGATGTTTAGTTTTTGAAGATCGGATTTGATTTGGTCATATTATGGCAGTCCAAAGTTTGATCCTATTTAGAACAATTGTAAATCAGTTTTTATGCTTCAAATTGTGATATATAAGAAATAGAATGTTTGACTAGTGCGACTTGTATGCTTCATTGAACCATTTGCTGCATTTCTAGGTACCTAATAGTAAAATTTTACTCAATTTTGTTTCTCATTTTGCTGGGGGGGTTGAAACCCTTTATTACTAAAATAATTAAAGTCTGATTTTTATGCAATTTTTTGCATTCTGTTCCTTGGTGACATCAATTTGAAACAACACTAAAAAATTCATGCAATATTTCATGAAAATGATAGTAATTCAATGCAACATTAGTTCGTTATAATGTTAAGTGGCATATCGCATTGTCGCATGTCATTTTATACTGTTGTGTGTCGTTTGCAATTGTTGTTTATCGAGTACAATTGTCGTATGTCACCATCATAAAGCAACACACACATATAATGTTGCAGTACCCGAAGTCTGTAAAAAATGTTTTCAAGTTTGCGACTACATTACAGACAGGTAATACTTAAAAGTATTCTTCTTGGTAAAAAGTTTGCTTAAACATTGCGACAGAAATGTTTGAAAGATGGCTGTTAACAGTATCAACAAGCAATTGAACGAAGAAATGTTTTTCGAATCATGCGACTCGTGAACTGAATGGAATTGCTTTTGCGAAAACCGATGATATCGCGATTGCGATTCTAGTTTATTATTATTTTTCTAACCTTTTTTTGTGAACGGCATATCACCATGATAGAAAAAAGTCACATGAATGAAATTTTAATCAGTTATTACCACGTATTTGAAAATGATCCTAACGTTGAGAAAATTTTCATTTATGTCTTACTTTTCCCGCCAGGGGGCGTTTTGCATGAAATTTATTAATGGCTAATAACTCACTTATTTGAGGTCCGATTCAAATACGGTTTTTTGCATTCTGTTCTTTGTTGATAGCCAAATAAAATAAGATAAGTTTCGAGGGTACGTGTCGCTGAAAGTATTTGAGCTACAGAAGGTTGAATGTTCGAACCTCGCAAAAAACTGTGCAAATGAGGGTAGGTCTACGAAAAACCTATCCATTTTTGTTAGAGATCAGATAGATGAATTCTGTTTGCTGCAAATGATTTGCAAGACATATACGCACAAAATATATGGGTTGGCGAATTTAAGAAATGTATGGTTTGTCCTCTGGAAACGGTCAAACTTCACTAAATTTTAGGAAAAGTTAAAGGTTCAAAAACATGTTTTTTATCGCTTCTGACTTTATTTTTTGTTAATTCTTCATGATATTTTCACAAGTTATGTATTGTTATGTCTGAAAGGGGATCACTATTAAAAATTTAAAAAATAAATGAAAAGGTCAAGGTCATATTACGATTATTGTGTTTTTATTCGGCCCCAAATAGCTCAAAAACTAAAAATATTTCATTGAGAGTATATGAACAAAAGTTTTAGGTATGCAAAAGCTTTTTCCAGTGATGTTTAGTTTTTGAAGATCGGACTTGATTTGGTCATTTTACGGCAGTCCAAAGTTTGATCCTTTTTTCGGAATAATTGTAAATCAGTTTTTATGCTTCAAATTGTGATATATAAGAAATAAAATGTTCGACTAGTGCGACTTGCGTACTTGATTGAACTATTTGCTGCATTGCTAGGTACCTAATGGTAAAATTTTAATCAATTTTGTTTCTCATTTTGCCGCTAGGGGGCGCTTAGCTTAAAAACACTCTTCTACTTATAACTCAAAAAGTTGAAGTCTGATCCAAATGCGGTTTGTTGCATTGTGTTCCTTGTTGATACTCTAATAAAATATGATAGTTTCCAGTTATGAGTGGCTAAAACTTTTTGAGCTACTAAAGGAAGGTTGAAAGTTCGAACCTCGCAAAAAACTGTGCAGATGAGGGTAGGTCTACGAATAACCTATCCATTTTTGTTAGAGATCAGATAGAATAATTCTGTTTGCTGCAAATTATTTACAAGACATATACGCACAAAATATATTGGGTGGCGAACTTAATAAATGCATGGTTTGTCCTCTAGAAACGGTCAAACTTCACTAAATTTTAGGAATAATCAAAATTTCAAAAACATGGTTTTTTTCGCTCCTGACTTTATTTTTAGTTCATTCTTATGTATTTTCACAAGTTATGTATTGTTATGTTTGAAATGACCCCACAATTAAGAAGTTAAAATGAAATTGCAAAGGTCAAGGTCATATTACGATTACTGTGTTTTTATTCGGCTCAAAATAGCTCAAAAACAAAAAATATTTTATTGAAAGTGTATGAACAAAAGTTTTAGTTCTTGAAGAGCCCTTTCCAGTGATGTTTAGTTTTTGAAGAATGATCTTGATTTGGTCATTTTACGGCAGTCCAAATTTTTATTCTCTTTAGAACAATTGTAAATCAGGTTTTATACTTCAAATTTTGATATATAAGGAATAGAATGTTTGACTAGTGCGACTTGTATACTTGATTGAACCATTTGCTGCATTGCTAGGTACCTAATAGAAAATATTTACTCAATTTTGTTTCTCGTTTTGCCGCTAGGGGGCGCTTGGCTTGAAATCACTCTTTATAAAAAAATAATTGAAGTCTGATTTTATGCAATTTTTTTTTGCATTCTGTTTCTTGGTGACATCAATTTGAAACAACACTAAAAATCAAAGCGATATTTCATGAAAATGATAGTAATTCAATGTAACATTAGTCTGTAATAGTGTTGAGTTGCATAATATATTGTCGCGTGTTATTGTCGTTTGCAATTCTTGTTTATCGAGTACAATTGTCGTATGTCGCCATCATAAAGCAACACACACATATAACGTTGCAGTACCCGAAGTCCGTAAAAAAGGTTTTCAAGTTTGCGACTACATAACAGACAGGTAATACTTAAAAGTGTTCTTCTTGGTAAAAAGTCTGCTTAAACATTGCAACAAAAATGTTTGAAAGATCACTGTTAACAGTATTCAACAAGCCATTGAACGAAGAAATATGTTTTTTGAAACATGCGACTCGTGAACTGAAAGGAATTGATTTCGTGAAAATTGATGATATCGCGACTACATAACTGACAGGTAATACTCAACAATATTCTTTTGGGTAAAAAGTCTGCTTAAACATTGCGACAAAAATGTTTGAAAGATCACTGTTAACAGTATCAACAAGCCATTGAACGAAGAAATGTTTTTCGAATCATGCAACTCGTGAACTGAATGGAATTGCTTTCGTGAAAACATTGATATCGCGACTACATAACTGACAGGTAATACTCAAAAATATTCTTTTGGGTAAAAAGTCTGCTAAAACATTGCGACAAAAGTGTTTGAAAGATCGCTGTTAACATTATAAACAAACCATTGAATGAAGAAATATTTTTCGAATAATGCGACTCGTGAACTGAATGGAATTGCTTTTGCGAAAACCGATGATATCGCGATTGCGATTCTAGTTATTATTATTTTTCTAACCCTTTTTTGTGAACGGCATATCACCATGATAGAAAAAAGCCACAATTATGAAATTTTTACCAGTTCCTTATATTTATGTGAACTTGATCCTAACGTTGAGAAAATTTTCATTTTTGTCTTATTTTTGCCGCTAGGGGCGCTTTGAATTTTTTTTACAAATGCTAATAACTCTGTTATTTGAGGTCCGATTCAGATGTGGTTTTTTGCATTGTGTTCCTTGTCATAAACCTAATCAAATATGATAGGTCACAAAAATCTGCGTATATAAAACTTTTTGACTACGGAAGGTTGAACGTTCGAACCTCGCAAAAAACAGTGAAAATGAGGGTAGGTCTACAAAAAAAGTGCCCATTTTTATTGGAGTTGAGATAAAAGAATTTTGTTTGTTGCATATGATTCGCAAGACATATACGCACAAAATATATGGGGTGGCGAATTCGGGAGATGCATGGTTTGTTCACAGTACGCGGTCAAACTTAACCAATATTTTCGAAAATCAACATTTTCAAAGCATGACTGTTAAGATTTTTTGCAGCTCCTGACTTTATTTTTAGTTCAATTTCTATGAAATTTTCACATTTAATGTAAAACTATGTTCTTAAGTGTCACATAATATAAAAAGTAAAAATGTATTGTAAAGGTCAAGGTCATATTAGGATTATTGTATATCAATTCGGCTTGAAATAGCTCAAAATTAAAAAACAATTCATAAACAATATATGAACAAAAGATTTAGTTTTAGAAAAGTTCTTTCTAATGATGTTTAGATTTTGAAGATCGGACTTGATTTGGTCATTTTACGGCAGTCTGAAGTTTGATCTTTTTCAGGAATAATTGTAAATCAGTATTTTTGCTTCAAATTGTGATTTATAAGAAATATATGATTCAATAGCGCTTTCTTATACTTGATTGAACTATTAACTGCATTTCTAAGTACCTTATGGTAAAATGTTAATAAATTTTGTTTCTCATTTTGACGCTAGGGGCGTTTTGTTAAAAGTCACTAGGGGCTAATAACTCTGTTATTTGAGGTCCGATTCAAATGCGGTTCTTTGCATTGTGTTCCTTGTCAGAAACTAAATAAAATATGAAAGGTTTCAATAATTTGCGTAATAAAACTTTCGTGCTACAGGAGGTTGAAAGTTCGAATCTCGCAAAAACTGTGAAATGAAGGTAGGTCTACGAAAAACCTACCCATTTTATTCAGAGATGAGATAGGAGAATTTTGTTTCTTGCATATGTTTCGCAAGACATATACGCACAAAATATATGGTGTGGCTATTTTGAGAAATGCATGGTTTGTCCACAGTATGCGGTCAAACTTCACCAATATTTTCGAAAAATCAACATTTTAAAAACATGACTTTTAAGGTTATTTGCAGCTCCTGACTTTATTTTTTGTTCAATCTTCATCATTATTTCCCTGTTTATGCATTTTTATTATACAAATAAAATCATAGAAAAAAAAACAGCGAAGATATGCAAATGTCAAGGTCATATACCAATTATTGTTATTTTTATCGGCATAAAATAGCTTCAAATCTAAAAATATTTTATAAAAAGTATATGAACAAAAGTTTTAGTTTGTGAAGAGATCTTTCCATTGGTGTTTAGTTTATGAAGATCGGGGTTGAATTGGTTGAGTTATGACAGAAAGGCGAAAAGTGTACTTTTAACGAAATTGAAACGCTGTAGTTTCATGAACTTTGAGCCAAAAATTATGATTTCTTCAGCATTAACACACTGAAAAGTGAAGTGATGTATACTGCAAGGAATACTTGTTTGGTCACGTGATTATGATTTTTTTTTTTTTTTTTTTTTTTTTTATTATTATTTTTCCGTCTCTTTTTTGTGAACGGCATATCAACAAGATAGGAAACAGTCACAGTTCTGATTTTTTTACCAGTTTTGTCCTAGGATCTGAATTTGATCCTAACGTTGAGAAAATTTTCATTTTTGTCTTATTTTTGCCGCTAGGGGGCGCTTTGAATTTTTTTTACAAATGCTAATAACTCTGTTATTTGAGGTCCGATTCAGATGTGGTTTTTTGCATTGTGTTCCTTGTCATAAACCTAATCAAATATGATAGGTCACAAAAATCTGCGTATATAAAACTTTTTGACTACGGAAGGTTGAACGTTCGAACCTCGCAAAAAACAGTGAAAATGAGGGTAGGTCTACAAAAAAAGTGCCCATTTTTATTGGAGTTGAGATAAAAGAATTTTGTTTGTTGCATATGATTCGCAAGACATATACGCACAAAATATATGGGGTGGCGAATTCGGGAGATGCATGGTTTGTTCACAGTACGCGGTCAAACTTAACCAATATTTTCGAAAATCAACATTTTCAAAGCATGACTGTTAAGATTTTTTGCAGCTCCTGACTTTATTTTTAGTTCAATTTCTATGAAATTTTCACATTTAATGTAAAACTATGTTCTTAAGTGTCACATAATATAAAAAGTAAAAATGTATTGTAAAGGTCAAGGTCATATTAGGATTATTGTATATCAATTCGGCTTGAAATAGCTCAAAATTAAAAAACAATTCATAAACAATATATGAACAAAAGATTTAGTTTTAGAAAAGTTCTTTCTAATGATGTTTAGATTTTGAAGATCGGACTTGATTTGGTCATTTTACGGCAGTCTGAAGTTTGATCTTTTTCAGGAATAATTGTAAATCAGTATTTTTGCTTCAAATTGTGATTTATAAGAAATATATGATTCAATAGCGCTTTCTTATACTTGATTGAACTATTAACTGCATTTCTAAGTACCTTATGGTAAAATGTTAATAAATTTTGTTTCTCATTTTGACGCTAGGGGGCGTTTTGTTAAAAGTCACTAGGGGCTAATAACTCTGTTATTTGAGGTCCGATTCAAATGCGGTTCTTTGCATTGTGTTCCTTGTCAGAAACTAAATAAAATATGAAAGGTTTCAATAATTTGCGTAATAAAACTTTCGTGCTACAGGAGGTTGAAAGTTCGAATCTCGCAAAAACTGTGAAATGAAGGTAGGTCTACGAAAAACCTACCCATTTTATTCAGAGATGAGATAGGAGAATTTTGTTTCTTGCATATGTTTCGCAAGACATATACGCACAAAATATATGGTGTGGCTATTTTGAGAAATGCATGGTTTGTCCACAGTATGCGGTCAAACTTCACCAATATTTTCGAAAAATCAACATTTTAAAAACATGACTTTTAAGGTTATTTGCAGCTCCTGACTTTATTTTTTGTTCAATCTTCATCATTATTTCCCTGTTTATGCATTTTTATTATACAAATAAAATCATAGAAAAAAAAAACAGCGAAGATATGCAAATGTCAAGGTCATATACCAATTATTGTTATTTTTATCGGCATAAAATAGCTTCAAATCTAAAAATATTTTATAAAAAGTATATGAACAAAAGTTTTAGTTTGTGAAGAGATCTTTCCATTGGTGTTTAGTTTATGAAGATCGGGGTTGAATTGGTTGAGTTATGACAGAAAGGCGAAAAGTGTACTTTTAACGAAATTGAAACGCTGTAGTTTCATGAACTTTGAGCCAAAAATTATGATTTCTTCAGCATTAACACACTGAAAAGTGAAGTGATGTATACTGCAAGGAATACTTGTTTGGTCACGTGATTATGATTTTTTTTTTTTTTTTTTTTTTTTTTTATTATTATTTTTCCGTCTCTTTTTTGTGAACGGCATATCAACAAGATAGGAAACAGTCACAGTTCTGATTTTTTTACCAGTTTTGTCCTAGGATCTGAATTTGATCCTAACGTCGAGAAAATTTTCATTTTTGTCTTAATTTTGCCGCTAGGGGGCGTTTTGTAAAAGTGACTAAGGGCTAATAACTCTGTTATTTGAAGTCCGATTGAAATGCGGTTTTTTGCATTGCGTTCCTTGTCAGTTACTTAATAAAATATGATAGTTTTCAAAAAGTTGCGTATATATAACTTTCGTGCTACAGGAGGTTGAATGTTCGAATCTCGAAAAAACTGTGAAATGAGGGTAGGTCTGCGAAAAATTTATCCACGTCTTTCAGGAATGAGATAGGAGAATTTTGTTTGTTGCATATGATTCGCAAGACATATACGCACAAAATATATAGTGTGGCGATTTTGAGGAATGCATGGTTTGTCCACAGTACGTGGTCAATTATAACCAATATTTTCGAAAAATCATCATTTTAAAAGCATGACTTTAAAATCATTTGAAGCTCCCGACTTTATTTTTTTGTTCAATCTTCATGAAATTTTCACATGTAATGTATAACTATGTCTTTAAGTTTTATATTATAAAAAATTTAAAATTGTATTGTAAAGGTCAAGGTCATATTAGGATTATTGTATATCTATTTGGCTTGAAATAGCTTAAAACCTAAAAACAATTCATAAACAATATATGAACAAAATATTTAGTTTTAAAAGAGTTCTTTTAATGATGTTTAGATTTTGAAGATCGGCCTTGATTTGGTCATTTTATGGCAGTCTGAAGTTTGATTCTTTCAGGAATCATTGTATTAAAGCATGACTTTTAAATCATTTGCAGCTCCTGACTTTATTTTTTGTTCAATCTGCATGAAATTTTCACATATAATGTATAACATTGTCTTTAAAGTTCATATAATAAAAAACTTAAAAATTTATTGTAAATGTCAAGGTCATATTAGGATTAGTGTATATCTATTCGGCTTGAAATAGCTCAAAACCTAAAAACAATTCATAAACGATATATGAACAAAACATTTATTTTTATAAGAGTTCTTTCCAATGATGTTTAGATTTTGAAGATTGGACTTGATTTGGTTATTTTATGGCATTCTGAAGTTTGATCCTTTCAAAAATCATTGTATTAAACAGGGTTGCCACATACCTTGAAAAGTCAGGGAAAAATGATTTTTTTTCAAGGTCAGTGAATTGTCAGGGAATTTTGAAAAATGGTCAGTGAAAAAATACATTTTAGAAAAGTCAGGGAAAAGTCAGGGAAAAATGAAAGTCTGAGTTGATGTTTTGAATTTTTCAGTGGCTATGGCAGTCTTCAAACAGTATTTATAAGTATTACTTTCAAACATTGATTATTTAATAATATAAAAACATTCCTAAGCATGAAACCTTAAAAGGTTTGGGATGTTAGACTGATAGGTTAAGTCAACTCACTGAGATTTTATTGTGCACACTGTTTATCAGAGTTATTTTTGTTGAGTTAAATGTTTTAACATTAGAGGTGTATGACATGACTGTATGTACATGTATAATCATGATGATTTTAAATGCTTTTGTGACCATTTATGTTGATATAGTGTCCATAGCTTACATGTAAATGTTGCTTAATGTGTAAGATTGACTGAAGTATTACTACCTTGTAAGAAAATCATTTAATAGTATCTGTACTATTATCACTGACTAATATAACCATGAAAAGGAATTCTGATTTATTTGAAATTTGTTAAGGTTATTATTCTAAAACAATAAAAATCTTCCTTAAATTTATGACTGAAGGTAATGAGTCAGGGAAAAGTCAGGGAATAGTCAGGGAATTTTATTTCTTCAGCTCTGTGGCAACCCTGTTAAAGCATTACTTAATCATTTGCAGCTGACAGGTAATACTCAAAAATATTCTTTTGGGTAAAAAGTTTGTTAAAACATTGCGACAAAATTGTTTGAAAGATCGCTGTTAACAGTATCAACAAGCCATTGAACGAAGATATGTTTTTCGGATCATGCGACTCGTGAACTGAATATAAGTGCTTTCGCGAAAACCGATGATATCGCAATAGCGATTCTAGTTTTTTTTTATTTTTCTAACCCTTTTTTGTGAACGGCATAGCTCCGAGGTGAGAAAAGCCACATCTATGAAACTTTTATCAGTAATAACCACATACTAGAAGATGATCCTAACGTCGAGATAATTTTCATTTTTGCTTTGATTTTCCCGCCAGGGGGCGTTTTATATGAAAATGTTAAATAAGCAATATCTCCATTATTTGAGGTCCGATTCAAATGCGGTTTTTGCACAATGTTCCTTGTAAATAGCCCAATAAAAGATGATAGGTTCCAAAAATTTGCGTATATAAAACTTTCGTGCTACAGGAAGTTGAAAGTTCGAATCTCGAAAAAAAACTGTGAAATAAGGGTAGGTCTACCAAAAACGTGCCCATTTTATTCAGAGATGAGATAGAAGAATTTTGTTTGTTGCATATGATTTGCAAGGCATATACGCACAAAATATATGGGGTGGCGATTTTGAGATATGCATGATTTGTCCACAGTACGCGGTCAAACATAACCAATATTTTCGAAAAATCAACATTTTAAAAGCATGACTTTTAAGGTTATTTGCAGCTCCTGACTTTATTTTTTGTTCAATCTTCATCATTTTTTCACTGTTAATGCATTTTTATCAATCAAATAAAATCATAGAAAAAAAAATCACCCATAATATGCAAAGGTCAAGGTCATATACCAATTATTATTATTTATATCGGCATAAAATAGCTCCAAATCTAAAAATAGTTTATAGAAAGTATATGAACAAAAGTTTGAGGTTGTGAGGAGATCTTTCCATAAATGTTTAGGTTTTGAAGATCGGACTTCATTTGATCAAATGACCACAGTCCAAAATTTGATCCTCTTATCAAACAATTGTATATCCATATGTTTCCTCTTTTTTGCTGCTCCTGACTTTATTTTTTGTTCAATCTTCATCATTATTTCACTGTTTATGCATTTTTATCAAAAAAATAAAATCCTAGAAAAAAATACAAGCATAATATGCAAAGGTCAAGGTCATATACCAATTATTATTATTTTTATCGGCATAAAATAGCTCCAAATCTAAAAATATTTTATAGAAAGTATATGAACAAAAGTTTTAGTCTGTGAAGAGATCTTTCCATTGGTGTTTAGTTTTTGAAGATCGGACTTCATTTGATCAAATTACTACAGTCCAAAGTTTGATCCTTTTATCAAACAATTGTAAATCCGTATGTTTCCTCTTTTTTGCAGCTCCTGACTTTATTTTTTGTTCAATCTTCATCATATTTTCACTGTTTATGCATTTAAATAATACAAACAAACTCATAGTAAATAACGATGAAAATATGCAAAGGTCAAGGTCATAATACCGATTATTTTTATTTTTATCGGCACAAAATAGCTTCAAATCTAAAAATATTTTAAAGAAGGTATATGAACAAATGTTTGAGTTTGTGAAGAGATCTTTCCATTGCTGTTTAGTTTTTGAAGATCGGACTTCATTTGATCAAATTACCACAGTCCAAAGTTTGATCCTTTTATCAAACAAGTGTAAATCCGTATATTTCCTCTTTATTGCAGCTCCTGACCTTATTTTTTGATCAATCTTCATCATTTTTCACTGTTTATGCATTTAAATAATACAAATAAAATCGTAGTAAATAACGATGAAAATATGCAAAGGTCAAGGTCATAATACCGATTATTGTTATTTTTATCGGCACGAAATAGCTTCAAATCTAAAAATATTTTATAGAAAGTATATGAACAAAAGTTTTAGTTTGTGAAGAGATCTTTCCATTGGTGTTTAGTTTTTGAAGATCGGGGTTGAGTTGAATTGGTTGAGTTATGACAGAAAGGCGAAAAGTGTACTTTTAACGAAATTGAAACGCTGTAGTTTCATGAACTTTGAGTCAAAAATTATGATTTCTTCAGCATTAACACACTGAAAAGTGAAGTGATGTATACTGCAAGGAATACTTGTTTGGTCACGTGATTATGATTTCATGCATATTTAAGCAGAAACTATTTAAAAATCATATAAAATCGACAAGTTGATGTTTGAAGGTGAAATTTGCAAGAATGCCGTAGACTACAATGTGCAAAAAGTCCTGAAAATTCAAGTGATTCCGTCAACAAACATGGCAGATATTCATGTTTTTCGGATAAGGGCTTGTATACGAAAATCTAGCAATTTGACGTAAAGAAGAAGGCGTTATTGGTGGTTACCCACGATCCGGACGTTCCTACGCAGGAAAGAGTGCCCGTGTTGAAAGGTGAATTGCGATGCGTATTTGAAGAATGGGGTGCATTTAGGATGCAATGGTGTACACCAGGACCGATAAGCACATTGCCTTAGTTATAACGGCTTTCTTCAAACTTTTATTAGGGGCTTTCAGCCTCAAGTAGAATTATTAGGTTTTCGCATCGCAGTGCGAAAACCTATGGTTCTTCTTCTGTTTCTTTTTTTTTTTTTTTTAGGTTTTCGCATCGCTGTGCGAAAACCTATTGTTCTCGTTCTGTTTCTTTTTTTTTTTTTTTTTTTTGGGTTTTCGCATCGCTGTGCGAAAACCTATTGTTCTCGTTCTGTTTCTTTTTTTTTTTTTTTTTTTTTTTTTCTTCCCCTTTTTTGTGAACGGCATAGCTCCGAGGTGAGAAAAACCACATCTATGAAACTTTTATCAGTAATAACCACGTACTTGAAGATGATCCTAACGTCGAGATAATTTTCATTTTGTTTTGATTTTCCCGCCAGGGGGCGTTTTATATGAAAATATTTAATAAGCAATATCTCCATTATTTGAGGTCCGATTCAAATGCGGTTTTTGCACAATGTTCCTTGTAAATAGCCCAATAAAATATGATAGGTTTCAAAAATTTGCGTATATAAAACTTTCGTGCTACAGGAGGTTGAAAGTTCGAATCTCGCAAAAACTGTGAAATAAGGGTAGGTCTACCAAAAACCTACCCATTTTATTCAGAGATGAGATAGGAGAATTTTGTTTGTTGCATATGATCTGCAAGACATATACGCACAAAATATATGGGGTGGCGAATTCGGGAAATGCATGGTTTGTCCACAGTATGCGGTCAAACTTAACCAATATTTTCGAAAAATCAACATTTTAAAAGCATGACTTTTAAGGTTATTTGCAGCTCCTGACTTTATTTTTTGTTCAATCTTCATCATTATTTCACTGTTTATGCATTTTTATAAAACAAATAAATTCATAGAAAAAAAACAACAACATAATATGCAAGGTCAAGTCATATACCAATTATTATTATTTATATCGGCATAAAATAGCTCCAAATCTAAAAATATTTTATAGAAAGTATATGAACAAAGTTTTAGTTTTCGAGAGATCTTTCCATTAATGTTTAGTTTTTGAAGATCGGACTTCATTTGATCAAATGACCACAGTCCAAAGTTTGATCCTCTTATCAAACAATTGTATATCCATATGTTTTCTTTTTTTGCTGCTCCTGACTTTATTTTTGTTCAATCTTCATCATTATTTCACTGTTTATGCATTTTTATAAAACAAATAAAATCATAGAAAAAAAAACAAGCATAATATGCAAAGGTCAAGGTCATATACCAATTATTATTATTTATATCGGCATAAAATAGCTCCAAATCTAAAAATATTTTATAGAAAGTATATGAACAAAAGTTTTAGTTTGTGAGGAGATCTTTCCATTAATGTTTAGTTTTTGAAGACCGGACTTCATTTGTTCAAATGACCACAGTCCAAAGTTTGATCCTCTTATCAAACAATTGTATATCCATATTTTTCTCTTTTTTGCTGCTCCTGACTTTATTTTTTGTTCAATCTTCATCATTATTTCACTGTTTAATGCATTTTTATCAAACAAATAAAATCATAGAAAAAAAAACAAGCATAATATGCAAAGGTCAAGGTCATATACCAATTATTATTATTTTTATCGGCATAAAATAGCTCCAAATCTAAAAATATTTTTATAGAAAGTATATGAACAAAAGTTTTAGTCTGTGAAGAAATCTTCCATTGGTGTTTAGTTTTTGAAGATCGGGTTGAATTGGTTGAGTTATGACAGAAAGGCGAAAAGTGTACTTTTAACGAAATTGAAACGCTGTAGTTTCATGAACTTATGAGTCAAAAATTATGATTTCTTCAGCATTAACACACTGAAAAGTGAAGTGATGTATACTGCAAGGAATACTTGTTTGGTCACGTGATTATGATTTCATACATATTTAAGCAGAAATTATTAAAAAATTCATATAAAATCGATAAGTTGATGTTTGAAGGTGAAATTTGCAAGCATGCCGTAGACTACAATGTGCAAAATGTCCTAATTTTTTTTTTAGGTTTTCGCATCGCTGTGCGAAAACCTATTGTTCTCGTTCTGTTTCTTTTTTTTTTTTTTTTTTTTTTTTTCTTCCCCTTTTTTGTGAACGGCATAGCTCCGAGGTGAGAAAAACCACATCTATGAAACTTTTATCAGTAATAACCACGTACTTGAAGATGATCCTAACGTCGAGATAATTTTTCATTTTTTGTTTTGATTTTCCCGCCAGGGGCGTTTTATATGAAAATATTTAATAAGCAATATCTCCATAATTTGAGGTCCGATTCAAATGCGGTTTTTGCACAATGTTCCTTGTAAATAGCCCAATAAAATATGATAGGTTTCAAAAATTTGCGTATATAAAACTTTCGTGCTACAGGAGGTTGAAAGTTCGAATCTCGCAAAAACTGTGAAATAAGGTAGGTCTACCAAAAACCTACCCATTTTATTCAGAGATGAGATAGGAGAATTTTGTTTGTTGCATATGATCTGCAAGACATATACGCACAAAATATATGGGGTGGCGAATTCGGGAAATGCATGGTTTGTCCACAGTATGCGGTCAAACTTAACCAATATTTTCGAAAAATCAACATTTTAAAAGCATGACTTTTAAGGTTATTTGCAGCTCCTGACTTTTTTTTGTTCAATCTTCATCATTATTTCACTGTTTATGCATTTTTATAAAACAAATAAATTCATAGAAAAAAAACAACAACATAATATGCAAAGGTCAAGGTCATATACCAATTATTATTATTTATATCGGCATAAAATAGCTCCAAATCTAAAAATATTTTATAGAAAGTATATGAACAAAAGTTTTAGTTTTCGAGGAGATCTTTCCATTAATGTTTAGTTTTTGAAGATCGGACTTCATTTGATCAAATGACCACAGTCCAAAGTTTGATCCTCTTATCAAACAATTGTATATCCATATGTTTTCTCTTTTTTGCTGCTCCTGACTTTATTTTTTGTTCAATCTTCATCATTATTTCACTGTTTATGCATTTTTATAAAACAAATAAAATCATAGAAAAAAAAACAAGCATAATATGCAAAGGTCAAGGTCATATACCAATTATTATTATTTATATCGGCATAAAATAGCTCCAAATCTAAAAATATTTTATAGAAAGTATATGAACAAAAGTTTTAGTTTGTGAGGAGATCTTTCCATTAATGTTTAGTTTTTGAAGACCGGACTTCATTTGTTCAAATGACCACAGTCCAAAGTTTGATCCTCTTATCAAACAATTGTATATCCATATGTTTTCTCTTTTTTGCTGCTCCTGACTTTATTTTTTGTTCAATCTTCATCATTATTTCACTGTTTATGCATTTTTATCAAACAAATAAAATCATAGAAAAAAAAACAAGCATAATATGCAAAGGTCAAGGTCATATACCAATTATTATTATTTTTATCGGCATAAAATAGCTCCAAATCTAAAAATATTTTATAGAAAGTATATGAACAAAAGTTTTAGTCTGTGAAGAAATCTTTCCATTGGTGTTTAGTTTTTGAAGATCGGGTTGAATTGGTTGAGTTATGACAGAAAGGCGAAAAGTGTACTTTTAACGAAATTGAAACGCTGTAGTTTCATGAACTTTGAGTCAAAAATTATGATTTCTTCAGCATTAACACACTGAAAAGTGAAGTGATGTATACTGCAAGGAATACTTGTTTGGTCACGTGATTATGATTTCATACATATTTAAGCAGAAATTATTAAAAAATTCATATAAAATCGATAAGTTGATGTTTGAAGGTGAAATTTGCAAGCATGCCGTAGACTACAATGTGCAAAATGTCCTAATTTTTTTTTTAGGTTTTCGCATCGCTGTGCGAAAACCTATTGTTCTCGTTCTGTTTCTTTTTTTTTTTTTTTTTTTTTTTTTTTCTTCCCCTTTTTTGTGAACGGCATAGCTCCGAGGTGAGAAAAACCACATCTATGAAACTTTTATCAGTAATAACCACGTACTTGAAGATGATCCTAACGTCGAGATAATTTTCATTTTTGTTTTGATTTTCCCGCCAGGGGGCGTTTTATATGAAAATATTTAATAAGCAATATCTCCATAATTTGAGGTCCGATTCAAATGCGGTTTTTGCACAATGTTCCTTGTAAATAGCCCAATAAAATATGATAGGTTTCAAAAATTTGCGTATATAAAACTTTCGTGCTACAGGAGGTTGAAAGTTCGAATCTCGCAAAAACTGTGAAATAAGGGTAGGTCTACCAAAAACCTACCCATTTTATTCAGAGATGAGATAGGAGAATTTTGTTTGTTGCATATGATCTGCAAGACATATACGCACAAAATATATGGGGTGGCGAATTCGGGAAATGCATGGTTTGTCCACAGTATGCGGTCAAACTTAACCAATATTTTCGAAAAATCAACATTTTAAAAGCATGACTTTTAAGGTTATTTGCAGCTCCTGACTTTATTTTTTGTTCAATCTTCATCATTATTTCACTGTTTATGCATTTTTATAAAACAAATAAATTCATAGAAAAAAAACAACAACATAATATGCAAAGGTCAAGGTCATATACCAATTATTATTATTTATATCGGCATAAAATAGCTCCAAATCTAAAAATATTTTATAGAAAGTATATGAACAAAAGTTTTAGTTTTCGAGGAGATCTTTCCATTAATGTTTAGTTTTTGAAGATCGGACTTCATTTGATCAAATGACCACAGTCCAAAGTTTGATCCTCTTATCAAACAATTGTATATCCATATGTTTTCTCTTTTTTGCTGCTCCTGACTTTATTTTTTGTTCAATCTTCATCATTATTTCACTGTTTATGCATTTTTATAAAACAAATAAAATCATAGAAAAAAAACAAGCATAATATGCAAAGGTCAAGGTCATATACCAATTATTATTATTTATATCGGCATAAAATAGCTCCAAATCTAAAAATATTTTATAGAAAGTATATGAACAAAAGTTTTAGTTTGTGAGGAGATCTTTCCATTAATGTTTAGTTTTTGAAGACCGGACTTCATTTGTTCAAATGACAACAGTCCAAAGTTTGATCCTCTTATCAAACAATTGTATATCCATATGTTTTCTCTTTTTTGCTGCTCCTGACTTTATTTTTTGTTCAATCTTCATCATTATTTCACTGTTTATGCATTTTTATCAAACAAATAAAATCATAGAAAAAAAAACAAGCATAATATGCAAAGGTCAAGGTCATATACCAATTATTATTATTTATATCGGCATAAAATAGCTCCAAATCTAAAAATATTTTATAGAAAGTATATGAACAAAAGTTTTAGTTTGTGAGGAGATCTTTCCATTAATGTTTAGTTTTTGAAGACCGGACTTCATTTGTTCAAATGACCACAGTCCAAAGTTTGATCCTCTTATCAAACAATTGTATATCCATATGTTTTCTCTTTTTTGCTGCTCCTGACTTTATTTTTTGTTCAATCTTCATCATTATTTCACTGTTTATGCATTTTTATCAAACAAATAAAATCATAGAAAAAAAAACAAGCATAATATGCAAAGGTCAAGGTCATATACCAATTATTATTATTTTTATCGGCATAAAATAGCTCCAAATCTAAAAATATTTTATAGAAAGTATATGAACAAAAGTTTTAGTCTGTGAAGAAATCTTTCCATTGGTGTTTAGTTTTTGAAGATCGGGGTTGAATTGGTTGAGTTATGACAGAAAGGCGAAAAGTGTACTTTTAACGAAATTGAAACGCTGTAGTTTCATGAACTTTGAGTCAAAAATTATGATTTCTTCAGCATTAACACACTGAAAAGTGAAGTGATGTATACTTGAAGTGATGTATACTGCAAGGAATACTTGTTTGGTCACGTGATTATGATTTCATACATATTTAAGCAGAAATTATTAAAAATTCATATAAAATCGATAAGTTGATGTTTGAAGGTGAAATTTGCAAGCATGCCGTAGACTACAATGTGCAAAATGTCCTAAAAATTTCAAGTGATTCCGTCAACAAACATGGCAGATATTCATGTTTTTCGGATAAGGGCTTGTATACGAAAATCTAGCAATTTGAAGTAAGGGAAGAAGGCGGTTATTGGGTTGGTTACCCACGATCCGGACGTTCCTACGCAGGAAAGAGTGCCCGTGTTGAAAGGTGAATTGCGATGCGTATTTGAGAGAATGAGGTGCATTTTAGGATGCAATGGTGTACCTTAGTTCAAACTTTTATTAGGGCTTTCAGCCTCAAGTAGAATTATTAGGTTTTCGTTTTTTTTTTTGTTATCCTTTGTTTCTTTTTTTTTTTTCTTTTTTTTTTTTTATTATTTTTCCAATTCCACCCATTTTTGTGTCCAGCCTAGCGGCCAGATGAGAAAAGCTACAGCTATGAAATTTTGGGCATGGAGTCATCTTTATCTGAACATGTGCCTAATTGGTCAAACTTTTCACATTTATTTCTGATTTAGCCACTAGGGGGCGCAATGCATGTAATCACTGTTTTGCTAATAACTCAAAAATTTGAAACCTGATTTAGATGCGGATTTTTACATAATGTTCCTTGTTGACAGCCCAATCAAATGTGATGGAAATCTCATCATCGAGTACGGGAAAAAAATTGTTCTAGGAGAGGTTGAATGTTCGAACCTTGGAAAAAAGTGGAAAAATGAGGGTAGGTCTACGAAAAACCTACCCACTTTTGTTAGAGATCAGATAGAAGAATTCTGTTTGCTGCATACGATTTGCAAGACATATACGCACAAAATATATGGGGTGGCGAATTAAGGAAATGCGTGGTTTGTCCTCTAGAAACGGTCAAACTTCACTAAATTTTAGGAAAAATTAAAATTTCAAAAACATGTTTTTGTCGCTCCTGACTTTATTTTCTGTTCATTCTTCATGAAATTTTCACACGATATGTATTGTTATGTTTGAAAGGGCCTCACAATTCAAAAAATAAAAAAGAATTGAAAAGGTCAAGGTCATATTACGATTATTGTGTTTTTATTCGGCCACAAATAGCTCCAAAACTAAAAATATTTCACTGAGAGTATATGAACAAAAGTTTTAGTTCTTCAAGAGCTCTTTCCAGTGATGTTTAGTTTTTGAAGATCGGACTTGATTTGGTCATTATACGGCAGTCCAAAGTTTGATCCTTTTTTGGAATAATTGTAAATCAGGTTTTATGCTTCAAATTCTGATACATAAGAATAAAAAGTTTGACTTGTACGACTAACGTTAGTATACTTGATTGAACTATTTGCTGCTTTGCTAGGTACCTAACAGTAAAATTTTAATCAATTTTCTTTCTCATTTTGCCGCTAGGGGGCGCTTTGCTTAAAATCACTCTTTTGCTTATAACTCAAAAAGTTGAAGTCCGATTCGAATGCGTTTTTTTGCATTGTTCCCTGTTGATAGCCTAATAAAATATGATAGGATTCGAGGTCCGTGTGGCTGAAAGCTTTTGAGCTACGGAAGGTTGAATGTTCAAACCTCGCAAAAAAAAAAAAAAATGTGCAAATGAGGGTAGGTCTACGAAAAACCTATCCGTTTTCGGTAGAGATGATAGAATAATTCCGTTTCTGGCATAACATTTGAAAGACGTATACACACAAAATATGGGGTGGCGAATTAAGGAAATGCGTGGTTTGTCCTCTAGAAACGGTCAAACTTCACTAAATTTTAGGAAAAATTAAATTTCAAAAACATGTTTTTGTCGCTCCTGACTTTTTTTCTGTTCATTCTTCATGAAATTTTCACACGATATGTATTGTTATGTTTGAAAGGGCCTCACAATTCAAAATTAAAAAAAATTGAAAAGGTCAAGGTCATATTACGATTATTGTGTTTTTATTCGGCCACAAATAGTTCCAAAACTAAAAATATTTCCTGAGAGTATATGAACAAAAGTTTTAGTTCTTAAGAGCTCTTTCCAGTGATGTTTAGTTTTTGAAGATCGGACTTGATTTGGTCATTATACGGCAGTCCAAAGTTTATCCTTTTTTGGAATAATTGTAAATCAGGTTTTATGCTTCAAATGCTGATACATAAGAATAAAAAGTTTGACTTGTGCAACTAGTATACTTGATTGAACTATTTGCTGTTTGCTAGGTACTTAACAGTAAAATTTTAATCAATTTTCTTTCTCATTTTGCCGCTAGGGGCGCTTTTCTTGAAATCATTCTTTTGCTTATAACTCAAAAAGTTGAAGTCCGATTCGAATGCGTTTTTTTGCATTCTGTTCCCTGTTGATAGTCTAATACATATGGTAGGATTCGAGGGTCCGTGTGGTTGAAAGCTTTTGAGCTACGGAAGGTTGAATGTTCGAACCTCGCAAAAAAAATAATAAAACTGCAAATGAGGGTAGGTCTACGAAAAACTATCCGTTTTGGTAGAGATCAGATAGAAAATTCCGTCTCTGGCATAACATTTGAAAGACGTATACACACAAAATATATGGGGTGGCGAATTAAGGAAATGCGTGGTTTGTCCTCTAGAAACGGTCAAACTTCACTAAATTTTAGGAAAAATTAAAATTTCAAAAACATGTTTTTGTCGCTCCTGACTTTATTTTCTGTTCATTCTTCATGAAATTTTCACACGATATGTATTGTTATGTTTGAAAGGGCCTCACAACTCAAAAAATAAAAAAGAATTGAAAAGGTCAAGGTCATATTACGATTATTGTGTTTTTATTCGGCCACAAATAGCTCCAAAACTAAAAATATTTCATTGAGAGTATATGAACAAAAGTTTTAGTTCTTAAAGAACTCTTTCCAGTGATGTTTAGTTTTTGAAGATCGGACTTGATTTGGTCATTATACGGCAGTCCAAAGTTTGATCCTTTTTTGAAATAATTGTAAATCAGGTTTTATGCTTCAAATTCTGATACATAAGAATAAAAAGTTTGACTTGTGCGACTAGTATACTTGATTGAACTATTTGCTGCTATGCTAGGTACCTAACAGTAAAATTTTAATCAATTTTCTTTCTCATTTTGCCACTAGGGGGCGCTTTTCTTGAAATCATTCTTTTGCTTATAACTCAAAAAGTTGAAGCCTGATCCAAATGCGGTTAATTGAATTATGCTCCTTGTTGATAGCCTATTAAAATATGATAGTTTTTAGGTATGAGTGGCTGAAACTTTTTGAGCTAGTAACGGAAGGTTGAAAGTTCGAATCTCGTAAAAAGCTGTGCAGATGAGGGTAGGTCTACGAAAAACCTATCCATTTTTGTTAGAAATCAGATAGAAGAATTCTGTTTGCTGCAAATGATTTGCAAGACATATACGCACAAAATATATGGGGTGGCGAATTTAAGAAATGCATGGTTTGTCCTCTAGAAAAGGTCAAACTTCACTAAATTTTAGAAAAAATTAAAATTTCAAAAACATGTTTTTTTGTCGCCCTGACTTTATTTTCTGTTCATTCTTCATGAAATTTTCACAAGTTATGTATTGTTATGTTTGAAAGGGCCTCACAATTCAAAAGTTAAAAAAAAATTGAAAAAGTCAAGGTCATATTATGATAATTGTGTTTTTATTCGTCCCCAAAGTGCTCCAAATCTAAAAATATTTTATTGAGAGCATATGAACAAAAGTTTTAGTTCTAAATAGTTGTTCCGTATAATGTTTAGTTTTTAAGATCGGACTTGATCTTTTCATTTTACGACAATCCAAAGTTTGATACTTTTTTGGAATAATTGTTATTCAGTTTTTATGCTTAAAATTGTGATATAAAAGAAAAAGAATGTTCGATTAGTGCGACTTATATACTTGTTGAACTATTTGCTGCTTTGCTAGGTACCTAATTGTAAAATTTTTATCATTTTTTTTTTCTCATTTGCCGCTAGAGGGCGCTTTGCTTAAAATCACTCTTTTGCCTATAACTCAAAACGTTAAAGTCTAATTGAAATGCGGTTTTCAGCATTTTGTTCCTTGTACCACAGAATGTGATGATTTCAAAGTGTAGGGTATGGGGAAATATTTGCGCTAGAGGAGTTTGAATGTTCTAACATTCCAAAAAAACAAAAACAAACAAAAAACAAAACTGTGCAAATGAGAGTAGGTCTTCAAAAAACCTTTGCGTTCTGTTTCATATTGAAAATTGTGGTCTGAGTTGAAATAAAGTGTTCAAGCTGATTAGGTTAAACGCGAAAACCATGATACCGCTTGCGGTTCTAGTTTTTATTATTATTTTTCCGTCTTTTTTTTGTGAACGGCATATCAACAAGATAGGAAACAGTCACAGTTCTGATTTTTTTACCAGTTTTGTCCTAGGATCTGAATTTGATCCTAACGTCGAGAAAATTTTCATTTTTGTCTTAATTTTGCCGCTAGGGGGCGTTTTGTAAAAGTGACTAAGGGCTAATAACTCTGTTATTTGAAGTCCGATTGAAATGCGGTTTTTTGCATTGCGTTCCTTGTCAGTTACTTAATAAAATATGATAGTTTTCAAAAAGTTGCGTATATATAACTTTCGTGCTACAGGAGGTTGAATGTTCGAATCTCGAAAAAACTGTGAAATGAGGGTAGGTCTGCGAAAAATTTATCCACGTCTTTCAGGAATGAGATAGGAGAATTTTGTTTGTTGCATATGATTCGCAAGACATATACGCACAAAATATATGGTGTGGCGATTTTGAGAAATGCATGGTTTGTCCACAGTACGCGGTCAAACATAACCAATATTTTCGAAAAATCAACATTTTAAAAGCATGACTTTTAAGGTTATTTGCAGCTCCTGACTTTATTTTTTATTCAATCTTCATCATTTTTTCACTGTTAATGCAGTTTTATAAAAAAAATAAAACCATAGAAAAAAAATTACCCATAATATGCAAAGGTCAAGGTCATATACCAATTAGTATTATTTATATCGGCATAAAATACCTCCAAATCTAAAAATATTTTATAGAAAGTATATGAACAAATGTTTTAGGCTGTGAAGAGATCTTTCCATTGGTGTTTAGTTTTTGAAGATCGGACTTCATTTGATCAAATGACCACAGTCCAAAGTTTGATCCTCTTATCAAGCAATTGTATATCCATAGCTCCAAAACTAAAAATATTTCTTTGAGAGTATATGAACAAAAGTTTTAGATATTCAAGAGCTCTTTCCAGTGATGTTTAGTTTTTGAAGATCGGACTTGATTTGGTCATTTTACGGCAGTCCAAAGTTTGATCCTTTTTTGGAATAATTGTAAATCAATTTTTATGCTTCAAATTGTGATATATAAGAAATAGAATGTTCGACTAGTGCGACTTGCATACTTGATTGAACTATTTGCTGCATTGCTAGGTACCTAATGGTAAAATTTTACTCAATTTTGTTTCTCATTTTGCCGCTAGAGGGCGCTTAGCTTGAAAGCACTCTTCTACCTATAATTTAAAAAGTTAAAGCCTGATCCAAATGCGGTTTATTGAATTATGTTTCTTGTTGATAGCCTAATAAAATAGGATAGGTTCTAGGTATGAGTGGCTGAAACTTTTTGAGCTAGCAACGGAAGGTTGAAAGTTCGAACCTCGCAAAAAACTGTGCAGATGAGGGTATGTGTACGAAAAACCTATCCGTTTTTGTTAGACATCAGATAGAAGAATTCTGTTTGCTGCAAATGATTTGCAAGACATATATGCACAAAGTATATGGGGTAGCGAATTTAATAAATGCATGGTTTGTCCTCTAGAAATGGTCAAACTTCACTACATTTTAGGAATAATCAAAATTTCGAAAAGATGTTTTTTGTCGCTCCTGACTTTATTTTTAGTTCATTCTTCATGATATTTTCACAAGTTATGTGTTGTTATGTTTGAAAGGGCCTCACAATTAAAAAGTTAAAATGAAATTTCAAAGGTCAAGGTCATATTACGATTATTGTGTTTTTATTCGGCCACAAATAGCTCCAAAGCAAAAAATATTTTATTGAAAGTATATACGAAAAGTTTTAGTTCTTGAATAGCCCTTTCCAGTGATGTTTAGTTTTTGAAGATCGGACTTGATTTGGTCATTTTACGGCAGTCCAAAGTTTGATCCTATTTAGAACAATTGTAAATCAGTTTTTATGCTTCAAATTGTGATATATAAGAAATAGAATGTTCGACTAGTGCGACTTGTATGCTTCATTGAACCATTTGCTGCATTTCTAGGTACCTAATAGTAAAATTTTACTCAATTTTGTTTTTTGGGGGGTTGGTTGAAATCACCCTTTATTACTAAAATAATTAAATTTTTATGCGATATTTCATGAAAATAATAGTAATTCACTGCAACATTAGTTCGTTATAATGTTAAGTGGCATATCGCATTGTCGCGTGTCATTTTATACTGTTGTGTGTCGTTTGCAATTGTTGTTTATCGAGTACAATTGTCGTATGTCACCCTCATAAAGCAACACACACATATAATGTTGCAGTACCCGAAGTCTCTAAAAAAGTTTTCAAGTTAGCAACTACATTACAGACAGGTAATACTTAAAAGTTTTCTTCTTGGTAAAAAGTCTGCTTAAACATTGCGACAAAAATGTTTGAAAGATCACTGTATTCAACAGTATTCAAAATGCCATTGAACGAAGAAATATGTTTTTCGAAACATGTGACTCGTGAACTGAATGGAATTGCTTTTGCGAAAACCGATGATATCGCAATAGCGATTCTAGTTAGGTTTTCGCATCGCAGTGCGAAAACCTATTGTTCTTCTTCTGTTTCTTTTTTTTTTTTTTTTTTTATTTTTCTTCCCTTTTTTGTGAACGGCATAGCTCCGAGGTGAGAAAAGCCACATCTATGAAACTTTTATCAGTAATAACCACGTACTTGAAGATGATCCTAACGTCGAGATAATTTTCATTTTTGTTTTGATTTTCCCGCCAGGGGGCGTTTTATATGAAAATGTTTAATAAGCAATATCTCCATTATTTGAGGTCCGATTCAAATGCGGTTTTTGCACAATGTTCCTTGTAAATAGCCCAATAAAATATGATAGGTTCCAAAAATTTGCGTATATAAAACTTTCGTGCTACAGGAGGTTGAATGTTCGAATCTCGCAAAAACTGTGAAATAGGGGTAGGTCTACGAAAAACCTACCCATTTTATTCAGAGATGAGATAGGAGAATTTTGTTTGTTGCAT
>CM037787.1:51158777-51208777 GCA_021229015.1 Solen grandis | reverse complement strand
GACGACGCATGATGGACGACGACGGACGAAGGGTGTTTACAAAAGCTCACATTGAGCACTTTGTGCTCAAGTGAGCGAATAGAGTGGGTGTAAGGTCAGCGGTTTTCCCTAATAAAGATGCAAACCTTTTTGCGACCGTGGATGTCAATCAGAAAAAAAAAATCATCATCTCAGATGAAATAAAGACAAATATCATCTCAGATGAAATAAAGACTATAAATGTCAAATCATGATAACATTAATTCCCTGAAATGGAATTTTGATAAAAAATTAAACTGATATCAAACGCTGCGTTTATTTTGAGAATACCCTGAAAACTTGTTAGTAACGTTTTATGTTGTCACCATTGACCTACATTGGAATAAACGCTGCTCTGTTTTGATCTTGATGATTTTAAAATCGCATATTTGTATAGGCAATTACAAATTTGTTACATCACAAGTTCAATTAAATGAACATTTTAATGATATTTGATTTGCAAGTATGGATCGATCTCATTAGTTCCCCGAAAACTCGTTAGACTATCATACTTAGACTGTACCGAGACTCGTTTCAGTGGTATTTTTGTATTATTTCTATACATAAATACGAGCTGCTTGCATTAATTCGACAGTTGTTGGTAAATATTTTGATCATTATTTAAATAAATATTTAATAATTGTCCTACTTTTACATTGCAATTAATGTTTCGTAACTATGTTCTATGTAGATAGTGTTGCTTCCGTATAAACAATATGGTGGGCTCACAAGCTCGGCGTTCTCCCGTCTCGGGGCCCATTTTACACCAAATGTATCGTTATCAGTACCGTTAAAATACTGTGTCGTTTCTTAAGTATTGGTATCATACCATATCGTTTCTTAACGATATCCAACCATAGTAGAGTTACATTTCTTGCGCATGACACTCTTCTTTCATGAGGTCTATCAGCTTTGATACTTTTTTAGTTATGCTCTGGACAAAAAGTGTGACAGACAGACAGAAAGACAGACAACTCTGACAAAATCAATATGTCTCCCCCATATAAATATCACATAATAAGTAAAAAAACTAACGTTACCTTCCACTTGTATTGTTTCCAAATGTTTTCCTGCATAATTATGAATATGGCCGTTGTCCACAGCCATTAGCAGTCTAGCGACTTTGGCTTTTTCTAGCACAGATGATGTAAGTCTGTATATGTCGGTGTGAATGTTTATATTAAGACCCATATGGTCCGCCACCATCTGCAACTCTGTGTTGTTCATATCATATCTAAAAGAATATACCAGTAGATAAGAAACATAAAAATTACACAAAAACAGTTGTTTTTTGGGTTTTTTTTTACATAAAATAATGAAATCCCAGAGTGTGGAGAATGAGATCTGTTCATCAAGTGTAACCTTGACTTTTGTGCTATTAACAGTTTCAAGTTATTTCAAGATCAATGATTTAATGATGAAGTGACAGCTTTTATTTCATTCACAATTAAGAACCAATAATCAGTAGTAATTGATATTTATCAAGAAAGAAAAATGAAATAACTTCAGAATTTCAAAATATAAGTGTAGTAGATTTAAAAACAGTAAATATATATGTGTGGCATATCATTAGTTGAAAACAAGGTGTCTTTTTATCAATTTATTTTGTTCTGAAAAAAAAAGATGGGATTTTCTTTCTCACTAATGAATGTGATCAAGAATCATGTATGTTTGGTTTGTTCTGTTTATTATTATTATTTTATATAATATATATTTATTTTCCTGCTCTCAGTATGTTACTGATGCCTTAAGAACATGATATTTTAATGGCATTAATGAAAAGTGCCGTAGTTGTTGGGAAATTGGTCAAATTTTTCATGACATCACAAGACGTCACAACTGACATCAGCTACAAAAATTTGTATGCCCTCTACAGCTGTCATTTCTGGATAAATTTTCAATTTCAAACTTGGATGAGGTCCATTAGACTATGACTAGACAACAGTATCTTAACTGGTTTCTGACAACTTGATTTTTAAAGTTGTTTTATTTCCTATTTAAGTCTAAGTAAAATCAAGTGAACACTGGGCCCGGCCAATTTTGATCCCAGGGCCATGATTTGAACATTAAATATTCTTGCTAGAGGTCTACTAAATAATGCTACAATACCTATGATCGAAAAGGCTTTTTTAAGTTTTTACTTTTAGGATCTATTTTTGCTCCCATTACCTACTTTACAATCATTAATAAAATTGAACAAGAACTATCATTGAAGATTATGAATACCCCCAGATACCGCATTGCCACAGTTACTGTTAGCATGTCAGACAATCTTGATAAAGCTTAAGGGTGGACAAATCTTGTCTACAGACGGACTGACCAGCAGACCGACATACTTGACTCCAATATAAAACCCATATACTTCATATCTTTGGGGTAAGCTCACTAGAACCAATCCTGTAATGTTTGGTCAAAATTCACACAGTAATCAAAAATGTGATGTTAAAATGAAATTGTTGACAAAGAATGCATGGACAGACGATGGGTGACGTTGACAGGGTGATCCTAATAGCTCACAATGAGCATAATTTATTGTGATCAGGTGAGCTGAAAATGAAAAAGATTTTCATTTCTTTTTAATGAGGGGGATTAACTCAAATATGAAAGGTAGAGATATCAATTTTGCAAAATGCACTTCCTGTCGACAACAACGTTTGCATCATGCTCAATTATAAGTTTGAATTTTAGGTCACTTCAACAGTTGAAAGATATTTGAAAACAGGTATTATGTGCTGATAACTCACTTTTAATTAGAAATCATAAATCTTTAGAAGAGTACTCCTGCTCATCAATTTGTAAGCTGTGGCTGTCTGTGATGCATAAAAAGACAGCTAGATGGAGGGAAAGATGGAAATATAGCAACTTTATTCTCACCCCAAGGTGAACATAAAAATATCCTCTTAAACCTATCACCCCCTTTCCACTAAACTGGATGTATCTTTTACCTGTGTTGTAGTGGCCAAATATTTTCTCAGCTTACTACTTCTAATGGTTTTAGGATGTTTTAGTCCAGGGCATTTTTCCACAACAACGTCTATAAATGCCTTACATCCATCCAAATCCATCCAAAGGGCCAACCATGTTGTTGGAGAAGATGTTTTGGTTTTCCTCATCCATTCCAGCACGGAGACGATTTAGCAAAAGCTAATCGATGGCCCTTACCATCAAGTCGGTCAGGAGAACATATACTTTGCGAATTCCTCGGGTACTGTTACCCCTCACTTCAATCAGACTCATCCTACAGAAAAAACAAGAAATGTTTGTAAAACATATTTATGCCCCCTCATATTATATGCCATATTTATATAGCTATATTGTATGTATGATGTTTGACTTCATAACATCGGCATGTCACGAACTTCAGAATTTATCTTGATGAAGGCTTACCGTAAAATGCCATGTATTGTGCGCACCCATGTATAGTGCGCATCCCGAGTTTGAGGCTCGAAACCTTGGAAAAAAAGAATTTCCCTTCTATAATGCGCATCTATGTTTCGTACGACGAGGAGGCAGCCATCTTGTTTACTCGCGGTTGTTTTGCGGATATTCGATTGCACAACAGGTGGAAATGTTCTACTGCTTCCGCAAGTCAGGTGTAATACAGCCATTATTTTCACACCTTTAGTATCCACATGCATTTGCATTGTTGGGGGTACGGACAACTGCCCCTTATGACAACTGTCACTAGGAATAGAATATTGAATATTGATTTAAAGACACCTCAACAGTCGAAAGACGTCATATGGTGTCTAAAAACGCTTAAAATTACGATACGCCACAAAACTATACAAAAGTGAATCCCGCACAGCAGGAGAGTAAACATGTTTAATATATCACGTATGTAAAATCAAAGCTTGTTATATATACCAACGTCTTTAATAAAAGCAATCAAAGTATCAACAGAAACAGTATTAAAAAGGTCTAACATACATGCCACATTAAAATGATTAGCTCTAATAAAACTTAAATCAATACAGTCGACTAAAATATGTTTGATAGTATACGGTTCCTGACAAGGAATGCATACAGGTTGTTCTTCTCGATTTAAAAGATAGGAGTGAGTCAAACGAGTATGTCCTATGCGACAACGATTGATAGATTGCCCCTAGGACGATTGCCCCTAGGTCTTAATGTCTTAATGAAAAAGAGGGCAATTGCCCCTACCTATAATAAATAGGTCTATGTATTCTATTTCTCAATGTTTTAATGATATTTTTATATAGTTTGAAACATGAAATGGGTTATAAACATTTCCCCCACATGAAAAAAAAAACAAAAACAAATTCAGTTACATTATGATATTTAGTAGCTAGTGAATATTAGTAACTTGTAATATATTCCATCAAAAGTTGTCTACCATGAAAGTATGATACCCCTAAACATATTAAAGATGTTTCAAATCAATCCCATACCTGGATACTGAGATATTAGCATGAAAGTACCTTGCATGCAAAACTTTAACCAAAATTTCTAAGTTAAAAAGGGGCAATAATTTGTAACAAATTCTATCAAAAGTTATCTACCATGAAAGTATGATACTCCTTAACATAATAAAGATGTTTCCAATCAATCGCATGCTTGATACTGAGATATAAGCATGAGAGTATCTTGCATGCAAAACTTTAACCAAAATTTCTAAGTTAAAAAGGGGCCATAATTCATATTAAATTCAGTCAAGAGTTATCTACCTTGGTTGTCTGATGCCCCTGAACATATTTATAAACTTTCAAGTCAATACCATAAATGGTTATTGAGATATAAGGTTGATAGTAACTTGCACGCAAAACTTTAACCAAGAGCTGCAACGCCAACGCCGACGCCAGGGTGACTACAATAGCTCTCATATTCTACGAATAGTCGAGCTAAAAATGATGGAGAGATATATACATACATTCTTCTTCTTCAACGTACATACATGGAGATGGAGAGATCGAATGAGGAATGAGACTCACAATCGCACACATGAATTTATCTTATGTCTCTTTTTTGTTGTTGTTGTTGTTGTATTGGAGTTTACCGTTGCTGCGATAGTATTTCAATCATATAGCGACGTCCAGCTAATTACAGGTGGAGGAAGACCCCGAGTACACAGAGGAACCCGGTAAGAACCACCGACCTACCGCAAGCCAGCTAGAAGGCTTCCTCACATGAAAATCCGAAGTCCCTACCGGGATTCGAACCCACAGCGGTGAGGGGCTGATAGATTTGTAGTCCACGACTGTAACCGCTCGGCCACGGCGGCCCCCTTTTTTGTACCAACTTATTATTGATGATAGAGAGAAAAAATGATGGAGAGATAGATACATGTATACTTCTTCTTTAACATACATGCATGCATGATATAATCAACTTTTACATAGGTAGGGGCAATTCTGCTAAGGGACAATTGTCCACAGGTGCAATTGTTCTAAGGGGCAGTTGTCCTACACTCCCCACTGTTACCTTTTATCAAGTGATAGTTTGAGTAATAATCTGGAACTACTGACACCTTCTACTTTGTTTTTCGCTAGTCTCTTAACAAAGGGTTTGAAGTACACAATTACCATGAACCAAACAGATCTATCCAAAACGAAACTAACTTGTCAAAATTTCGTTGCAGTGAATTGAAATTAATAAAATAACTTTATTTATGGGTGGTCACAGTAATGATGATGCAAACATTGCATTTGTTTGTATGTCGTCAATTAATTATTATGTAAAGCACAGTACAGGATTTCCGGTTGAAGCATAAGAAAATGTAAACATCAATATGAAAAAGAGAACAATGATTTTGTAAGCATTTATTCTATAAAACCATGATTTTCGTAAGCATTTATTCTATTAAACCATAATAGAAATCACAATTAGACATTATTTTACAGGCAAGTACATATGATCAAGCTTTAATATCAATTTTGCGCATGACATATACCGATAGACACTACCGATACGGCTTCCTAGTGGGTGGGGTAAAGTTCGGGAAAATATGATAATATTGAGTTCTCTTGTATTGTGCGCACCCCCTCTTTCAGAAACAAAATATCAGTTAAAAATGCGCACAATACATGGCATTTTACGGTACTACTGAAGGTAAGGAGCACTGCTAAAAAGATGAAACTAAATCTTCCCTGAAATAAATGAATTGGAGATGATTTACGTAAGTGTGAAATTTTAAGTAAAATAACATTGTCAATAATATACAACCAAAAGATCATAAGTGTTTCATGGTCAGTCGGACAATACTTACTTAACACAGCGTTTGTAAGAATTCAACTTACGAAGTGTGTTCGTAAAGTTTTTGGACAAGAAAATAAGACAAACATATGTTAATGCGATTTCAATTATTTTCATATCATTAAAATCGCGTATGTAATATTGACTACATGTAAATAATTATCTAAATACAGAGGCGGAAAGGTGGCTCAGTGGTAACGCACTGGACTGCTAATCCAAGGGTCCGGGGTTCAAATCCCGGTAGAACCTTGGAAATTTATGGGACACTTTTCAGTGTTCCCCGCCTGACTAGAAGCCTAGCGCTGGCTCATCAAGACAGTGGTTAAGGGGCTTCGCGTGTATCGGTGCTATACACCGGGCACGTTAAAGAACCAAGGGTTCTATTCGGAACGAGCTAGGGTAGTGCACCCGGATCCCTTGTATCCGCATCTGTCTCTGTGTGTAGGTGCACCTGTCTAGAGGTGTTAAGGGAGGGCAACCCTGGACAGAAAAAGTCCAAGAGAACTGAAGTCAGAGGTGCTGAGCCTTAAAGGCGTTCTCTGTCAAAAACCGTAGCACCATGCACAATACGCCTGAGCGCGAACGGAACAGAAAAAAAAAATCTAAATCACAATAAAATTAAAACATTAACACACATATGCGGCAGTTTGGTGATGTTATTTGCTACAAACTCAACAAAGTGCGCACTGACATGCGCAGGTGTTCTAAGTAATCAAAGCGCTTGCCACGTAAGTCGCTCTTCAAGCACAGAAACAGCGTAAAGTCCATCGGCACGAGATCTGTACTGTAGGGTGTGTGCTCGATGCGTTCCATTCCTAGAAAGTCGATGGTCTCCAGAGTAGCCCCCCTGCTTTGTGAGCCGGGGCAATGTTCTTGGAACTCTCCTTTCCCTTCTGCATAAACCTGAATGTTTCCGTAGGTCTCATATTGGCATTCACGCAAAACTTGATGACACAACGGTATCCCACTCTTAACGATGTCGCCATGTTGTGTCCGTGAGCGTGTTTTCAACTTTAATGGCCAAGCTACGCATACATTTACAATTTTTTTCAAATTTCAATTTTTTGACTTCACAACTTATATATGTCTGTATTTCGCGCATTTTGACACCACACGTGCAAAAGAAAATGCTTCAGAATGAAGGACTATTTTAATTTCTCACTTCTTACTCTGGATAATGCACCTCAACAACTTCTGGTATTTTAAATGGAGAAATACGGACCTTTATTGTAGTGTATATATTGATAAGTTTACTTGCACATTTTATAAATAACAGATTTGTCCATGAACTTTACGAACACACCTCGTATAATCTTGTGACCTTGACCTTTGAGGTACATACCAAAAATCAAAAGGTGTTTCCTATTACTTATAAGCAGCAATTGTACAATAATTGATACAAAAAAGACACTTAGAGTTATCAGTTGAACAATGCTTCCTTAACACAATGTTAAAGAGAATTTAACTTATGAACATGTGATCTTGACATTTGAGGTACAGACCCCAAAATCAATAGGGTTCTTCTAGTCATAAGGCCACAATTTTTTTAATTTATTCCTGTAAGTTATCAGAAATCAGTTGTATTTCTAAATGTCATCAGTTTTCGCGGATTTACTTCCATTTTATAAACGAGAAAAATAATTTTACACAACTTTTTTTTTTTTTTTTTTAAATAGTTTTTAAACAATTAAGCTGATAGCAAGAGCTGACTCAAATTACTTTTTTCTGAAAAGAAATATTTTCTCTTAATAGGAAATAGACCTACTTATTGTAGGCCTATATATATAGAAAGAGTTACAGTTATGTTCACTTTTTAGATCATATTATCTATTTGCAATGCATAGAAAATAAATAAGAAATGAAAGGATAAATTATACATTTTAAAAAATCAAATCTGCCATTTTTTTAAATAATTGTGTGCATGTATCAATTATGATCATTATTAACTTTTCTTATTTGAAAATGATGAACTGTTATTTACTTACTATGTTTCTTTTTTATTGTGGTTAAAAAAGTGTTATTTATTTTTTAATAGTGTCTGATATGCGCAAAAATCCCCCTTGAAGCCTCCAATTTCCCTCTTTTGAGTTTACTGATCCCCTTGACCCCTGAAAAAGGTTCACAAGTCTGGGTACCGTAGTTTAAGTAAGCACAATTACAAGACGACTGGTTTCCTATCGTAAATCTGTCTCGATAGACACGTCCAAAACATGGTGAACCAGTCTCGTTGATCTTTTGACTTGGTGCCCTCATTCAAAAATATGTAGTTCATGGGCAACTGGGCAACTGAAATTTTTAATAAATGATTTATAGAAATGAATTGTTTGTGTGAATCATGCTCAAAAATAAAATAACATTATGTCAATTAATAAGACTGGTTTTCATAAAGCCATGCTCATTTGTATTTTAATAAGCCAGTTTAAAGAGAGCAATTTAAATTTTATGCCTCTCATGTGAAATTAATTGAAAATATGCAATTTACTAAAAACAGCATTTATGAACATCTTTTTTTTCCCTGACCGCCCAAAGGGCATCCCCCCCCCCCCCCCCAAAAAAAAAAAAACACGGATGGTAAAACAACGAAGAAGAAACGACACGGTTTATTTAATATATTTTATTTATACATAATGATTATAAGTTGGTATTGTTGATTCTGTATTTGATCGTATTTTCGTATTATCGTGTACGTTAGTGGAATGACAAAACACAGCTGGCGACCAATACTTATACTGTTGATTAATCACTCAAGAAATTCCCAGCTACAAACTCGCTCGTAAGCGTCATATCAGTTTGTCACAAACAATATCACGGCTGCCGTGTTAATTGGCTATTTACAAACAACAATGGCCGACACGCATAAGCGACGGATGTCACTCGAGTAGGTGTGAAAACTGACCGACATTTCGTTCGAGCGAGTTACCAATCAGCTGTGAATTGGCTCCTGGGACACAATTAATTGTTTGCTGCAGCGCAAAGGATCTAACAGTGTCAGCCTAAGGGATCTAACAATCCCACTAGGACATTGCGCAGGTATGATGTAGTGCATGGTGATTGCGAGGATGAGATTGAGATGATTTTTAAAGTTTTAAATATTTTTTTCTTTCCGTTGCCATGGCAACCAGAGTTCTACATAGATCAAGTTTATTTTAGCAACTTTTGTAGAGGTTCACCCAAGGAACATCCCTGCCAAGTTTAATCAAATTCTCTCCAGCGGTTTCAGAGAAGATGTCGTTTAAAGTAAATTGTTGACGACGCATGATGGACGACGACGGACGAAGGGTGTTTACAAAAGCTCACCTTGAGCACTTTGTGCTCAAGTGAGCGAATAGAGTGGGTGTAAGGTCAGCAGTTTTCCCTAATAAAGATGCAAACCTTTTTGCGACCGTGGATGTCAATCAGAAAAAAAAAATCATCATCTCAGATGAAATAAAGACAAATATCATCTCAGATGAAATAAAGACTATAAATGTCAAATCATGATAACATTAATTCCCTGAAATGGAATTTTGATAAAAAATTAAACTGATATCAAACGCTGCGTTTATTTTGAGAATACCCTGAAAACTTGTTAGTAACGTTTTATGTTGTCACCATTGACCTACATTGGAATAAACGCTGCTCTGTTTTGATCTTGATGATTTTAAAATCGCATATTTGTATAGGCAATTACAAATTTGATTGTTACATCACAAGTTCAATTAAATGAACATTTTAATGATATTTGATTTGCAAGTATGGATCGATCTCATTAGTTCCCCGAAAACTCGTTAGACTATCATACTTAGACCGTACCGAGACTCGTTTCAGTGGTATTTTTGTATTATTTCTATACATAAATACGAGCTGCTTGCATTAATTCGACAGTTGTTGGTAAATATTTTGATCATTATTTAAATAAATATTTAATAATTGTCCTACTTTTACATTGCAATTAATGTTTCGTAACTATGTTCTATGTAGATAGTGTTGCTTCCGTATAAACAATATGGTGGGCTCACAAGCTCGGCGTTCTCCCGTCTCGGGGCCCATTTTACACCAAATGTATCGTTATCAGTACCGTTAAAATACTGTGTCGTTTCTTAAGTATTGGTATCATACCATATCGTTTCGTTCTTAACGATATCCAACCATAGTAGAGTTACATTTCTTGCGCATGACACTCTTCTTTCATGAGGTCCATCAGCTTTGATACTTTTTTAGTTATGCTCTGGACAAAAAGTGTGACAGACAGACAGAAAGACAGACAACTCTGACAAAATCAATATGTCTCCCCCATATAAATATCACATAATAAGTAAAAAACTAACGTTACCTTCCACTTGTATTGTTTCCAAATGTTTTCCTGCATAATTATGAATATGGCCGTTGTCCACAGCCATTAGCAGTCTAGCGACTTTGGCTTTTTCTAGCACAGATGATGTAAGTCTGTATATGTCGGTGTGAATGTTTATATTAAGACCCATATGGTCCGCCACCATCTGCAACTCTGTGTTGTTCATATCATATCTAAAAGAATATACCAGTAGATAAGAAACAGAAACATAAAAATTACACAAAAACAGGTTTTTTTTGTGGTTTTTTTTACATAAAATAATGAAATCCCAGAGTGTGGAGAATGAGATCTGTTCATCAAGTGTAACCTTGACTTTTGTGCTATTAACAGTTTCAAGTTATTGCAAGATCAATGATTTAATGATGAAGTGACAGCTTTTATTTCATTCACAATTAAGAACCAATAATCAGTAGTAATTGATATTTATCAAGAAAGAAAAATGAAATAACTTCAGAATTTCAAAATATAAGTGTAGTAGATTTAAAAACAGTAAATATATATGTGTGGCATATCATTAGTTGAAAACAAGGTGTCTTTTTATCAATTTATTTTGTTCTGAAAAAAAAAGATGGGATTTTCTTTCTCACTAATGAATGTGATCAAGAATCATGTATGTTTGGTTTGTTCTGTTTATTATTATTATTTTATATAATATATATTTATTTTCCTGCTCTCAGTATGTTACTGATGCCTTAAGAACATGATATTTTAATGGCATTAATGAAAAGTGCCGTAGTTGTTGGGAAATTGGTCAAATTTTTCATGACATCACAAGACGTCACAACTGACATCAGCTACAAAAATTTGTATGCCCTCTACAGCTGTCATTTCTGGATAAATTTTCAATTTCAAACTTGGATGAGGTCCATTAGACTATGACTAGACAACAGTATCTTAACTGGTTTCTGACAACTTGATTTTTAAAGTTGTTTTTTTCCTATTTAAGTCTAAGTAAAATCAAGTGAACACTGGGCCAGGCCAATTTTGATCCCAGGGCCATGATTTCTTGCTAGAGGTCTACTAAATAATGCTACAATACCTATGATCGAAAAGGCTTTTTTAAGTTTTTACTTTTAGGATCTATTTTTGCTCCCATTACCTACTTTACAATCATTAATAAAATTGACCAAGAACTATCATTGAAAATTATGAATACCCCCAGATACCGCATTGCCACAGTTACTGTTAGCATGTCAGACAATCTTGATAAAGCTTAAGGGTGGACAAATCTTGTCTACAGACGGACTGACCAGCAGACCGACATACTTGACTCCAATATAAACCCCATATACTTCATATCTTGGGGTAAGCTCACTAGAACCAATCCTGTAATGTTTGGTCAAAATTCACACAGTAATCAAAAATGTGATGTTAAAATGAAATTGTTGACAAAGAATGCATGGACAGACGATTGGTGACGTTGACAGGGTGATCCTAATAGCTCATAATGAGCATCATTTATTGTGATCAGGTGAGCTGAAAATGAAAAAGATTTTCATTTCTTTTTAATGAGGGGGATTAACTCAAATATGAAAGGTAGAGGTATCAATTTTGCAAAATGCACTTCCTGTCGACAATAACGTTTGCATCATGCTCAATTATAAGTTTGAATTTTAGGTCACTTCAACAGTTGAAAGATATTTGAAAACAGGTATTATGTGCTGATAACTCACTTTTAATTAGAAATCATAAATCTTTAGAAGAGTACTCCTGCTCATCAATTTGTAAGCTGTGGCTGATGGAGGGAAAGATGGAAATATAGCAACTTTATTCTCACCCCAAGGTGAACATAAAAATATCCTCTTAAACCTATCATCCCCTTTCCACTAAACTGGATGTATCTTTTACCTGTGTTGTAGTGGCCAAATATTTTCTCAGCTTACTACTTCTAATGGTTTTAGGATTTTTTAGTCCAGGGCATTTTTCCACAACAACGTCTATAAATGCCTTACATCCATCCAAAACCATCCAAAGGGCCAACCATGTTGTTGGAGAAGATGTTTTGGTTTTCCTCATCCATTCCAGCACGGAGACGATTTCGCAAAAGCTAATCGATGGCCCTTACCATCAAGTCGGTCAGGAGAACATATACTTTGCGAATTCCTCGGGTACTTTTACCCCTCACTTCAATCAGACTCATCCTACAGAAAAAAACAAGAAATGTTTGTAAAACATATTTATGCCCCCTCATATTATATGCCATAATATTTATATAGCTATATTGTATGTATGATGTTTGACTTCATAACATCGGCATGTCACGAACTTCAGAATTTATCTTGATGAATGCTTACCGTAAAATGCCATGTATTGTGCGCACCCATGTATAGTGCGCATCCCGAGTTTGAGGCTCGAAACCTTGGAAAAAAAGAATTTCCCTTCTATAATGCGCATCTATGTTTCGTACGACGAGGAGGCAGCCATCTTGTTTACTCGCGGTTGTTTTGCGGATATTCGATTGCACAACAGGTGGAAATGTTCTACTGCTTCCGCAAGTCAGGTGTAATACAGCCATTATTTTCACACCTTTAGTATCCACATGCATTTGCATTGTTGGGGGTACGGACAACTGCCCCTTAGGACAACTGTCACTAGGAATAGAATATTGAATATTGATTTAAAGACACCTCAACAGTCGAAAGACGTCATATGGTGTCTAAAAACGCTTAAAATTACGATACGTCACAAAACTATACAAAAGTGAATCCCGCACAGCAGGAGAGTAAACATGTTTAATATATCACGTATGTAAAATCAAAGCTTGTTATATATACCAACGTCTTTAATAAAAGCAATCAAAGTATTAACAGAAACAGTATTAAAAAGGTCTAACATACATACCACATTAAAATGATTAGTTCTAATAAAACTTAAATCAATACAGTCGACTAAAATATGTTTGAAAGTATACGGTTCCTGACAAGGAATGCATACAGGTTGTTCTTATCGATTTAAAAGATAGGAGTGAGTCAAACGAGTATGTCCTATGCGACAACGATTGATAGATTGCTCCTAGGACGATTGCCCCTAGGTCTTAATGAAAAAGAGGGCAATTGCCCCTACCTATAATAAATAGGTCTATGTATTCTATTTCTCAATGTTTTAATGATATTTTTATATAGTTTGAAACATGAAATGGGTTATAAACATTTCCCCAACATGAAAAAAAAAAAAAAAAAAAAAATTCAGTTACATTATGATATTTAGTAGCTAGTGAATATTAGTAATAATATTATATTTTGAATTATGAAATGGTTTAGAAACTACATTTTATGTATGAACTGATTGAATATGAATACATACACACACATGCCGGGATAAATAAATTCATTAAATAACTAACTAAACAAATAAAACAGAAAAACATAAATGACGGGTTAAATAAAGAAGTATGAAAGAAATGTCTTGCGGCACCATGATACATACAGCTTATGTGAATGAATTATTTAAAGAGAGAGAGAGAGAGATGTGATTTGAAAATGCATACATAGAATTTGAATGAGGAAGAGACTCACAATCGCACACATGCATTCATCTTATGTTGTTTTTTTTTTACCTACTTATTCTTGATGATAGAAAGAAACAAGAGCTGTCAGAGGACAGCACGCTCGACTATTCAAAATGCTTGTTGGTAAATCAAATGAAATCTATTTAAATTCTTGCCCTTCATAGTAATAGTAAAAAATGATATACCTAGATAGTCTGATGCCCCTTAATATATTTATTATGTCTAAAATCAATCTCATGCCTAGTTACTGAGACATAAGCACAATAACACTGTGCATGCAAAACTTAAACCAAAAATCCAAGTTAGAAAAGGGCCATAATTTGCATCAGTCCAAAAGTTATCCTCCTGTTTTCTGTTGCCCTTGAAGACACACCTTAACTTTCTAGTCAATTCCACAAGCAATTTCTGAGATATAAGCTGGATAGTAGCTTGAATGCAAAAAATTAACCATAATTCTAAGTTAAAAGGGGGTCATAATTTTTAATTTATTCCATCAAGTGTTATTTACCTTGATAGTATGACACTCCTAAACAAATTAAAGATATTTCAAATCAATCCCATGCCTGGATACTGAGATATAAGCATGAAAGTAACTTGCATGCAAAACTTTTACCAAAATTTCTTAGTTAAAAAGGGCAATAATTTGTAAATATTCCACCAATTTCCTGAAAGTATGATACCCCTAAACAATCCCATCCTGGATACTGAGATATTAGCATGAAAGTACCTTGCATGCAAAACTTTAAGCAAAATTTCTAAGTTAAAAAAGGGGCCATTACTTGTAATATATTCCATCAAAAGTTATCTTCCTTGATAGTATGATACTCCTAAACATATTAAAGATATTTCAAATCAATCCCATGCCTGGATACTGAGATATTGAAAGTACTTGCATGCAAAACTTTAACCAAAATTTCTTAGTTAAAAAGGGCAATAATTTGTAACATATCCCATCAAGAGTTATCTACCATGAAAGTATGATACCCCTAAATGTATTAAAGATGTATCAAATCAATCCCATACCTGGATACTGAGATATTAGCATGATAGTACCTTGCATGCAAAACTTTAACCAAAATTTCTAAATTAAAAAAGGGCCATAATTTGTAATATATTCCATCAAGAGTTATCTACCTTGGTTGTATGATGCCCCTAAACATATTCATAAACTTTCAAGTCAATACCATGAATGGTTATTGAGATACAAACTAGATAGTAGCTTGCACACAAAACTTTAACCAAATTTTCTATTGCATGCAAAACTAACCAAAATTTCTAAGTTAAAAAGGGGCCATACTTCATATTAAATTCAGTCAAGAGTTATCTACCTTGGTTGTCTGATGCCCCTGAACATATTTATAATTTTTCAAGTCAATACCATAAATGGTTAATGAGATATAAGGTTGATAGTAACTTGCACGCAAAACTTTAACCAAAAACTGCAACGCCAACGCCGACGCCAGGGTGACTACATAGCTCTCATATTCTACGAATAGTCGAGCTAAAAATGATGGAGAGATAGAAACATACATTCTTCTTATTCAACGTGAGATGGAGAGATCGAATGAGGAATGAGACTCACAATCGAACACATGAATTTATCTTATGTCTCTTTTTTGTTGTTGTTGTTGTTGTTGTATTGGAGTTTACCGTCGCTGCGATAGTATTTCAATCATATAGCGACGTCCAGCTAATTACAGGTGGAGGAAGACCCCGAGTACACAGAGGAACCCGGGTAGAACCACCGACCTACCGCAAGCCAGCTTCCTCACATGAAAAATCCGAAGTCCCTAACGGGATTCGAACCCACAGCGGTGAGGGGCTGATAGATTTGTAGTCCACGACTGTAACCGCTCGGCCACGGCGGCCCCCTTTTTTGTACCAACTTATTATTGATGATAGAGAGAAAAAATGATGGAGAGATAGATACATGTATACTTCTTCTTTAACATACATGCATGCATGATATAATCAACTTTTACATAGGTAGGGGCAATTCTGTTAAGGGACAATTGTCCACAGGGGCAGTTGTCCTACACTCCCCACTGTTACCTTTTATCAAGTGATAGTTTGAGTAATAATCTGGAACTACTGACACCTTCTAGTTTGTTTTTCGCTAGTCTCTTAACAAAGGGTTTGAAGTACACAATTACCATGAACCAAACAGATCTATCCAAAACGAAACTAACTTGTCAAAATTTCGTTGCAGTGAATTAAAATTAATAAAATAACTGTTTATTTATGGGTACTCACAGTAATGATGATGCAAACATTGCATTTGTTTGTATGTCGTCAATTAATTATTGTGTAAAGCACAGTACAGGATTTCCGGTTGAAGCATAAGAAAATGTAAACATCAATATGAAAAAGAGAACAATGATTTTGTAAGCATTTATTCTATAAAACCATGATAGAAATCACAATTAGACATTATTTTACAGGCAAGTACATATGATCAAGCTTTAATATCAATTTTGCGCATGAAATTTACCGATAGACACTACCGATACGGCTTCCTAGTGGGTGGGGTAAAGTTCGGGAAAATACGATAATATTGAGTTCTCTTGTATTGTGCGCACCCCCTCTTTCAGAAACAAAATATCAGTTAAAAATGCGCACAATATATGGCATTTTACGGTACTACTGAAAGTAAGGAGCACTGCTAAAAAGATGAAACTAAATCTTCCCTGAAATAAATGAATTGGAGATGATTTACGTAAGTGTATGAAATTTTAAGTAAAATAACATTGTCAATAATATACAACCAAAAGATCATAAGTGTTTCATGGTCAGTCGGACAATACTTACTTAACACAGCGTTTGTAAGAATTCAACTTACGAATTGTGTTCGTAAAGTTTTTGGACAAGAAAATAAGACAAACATATGTTAATGCGATTTCAATTATTTTCATATCATTAAAATCGCGTATGTAATATTGACCACATGTAAATAATTATCTAAATACAGAGGCGGAAAGGTGGCTCAGTGGTAACGCACTGGACTGCTAATCCAGGGGTCCGGGGTTCAAATCCCGGTAGAACCTTGAAAATTTTGGGACACTTTTCAGTGTTCCCCGCTTGACTAGAAGCCTAGCGCTGGCTCATCAAGACAGTGGTTAAGGGGCTTCGCGTGTATCGGTGCTATACACCGGGCACGTTAAAGAACCAAGGGTTCTATTCGGAACGAGCTAGGGTAGTGCACCCGGATCCCTTGTATCCGCATCTGTCTCTGTGTGTAGGTGCACCTGTCTAGAGGTGTTAAGGGAGGGCAACCCTGACAGAAAAAGTCCAAGAGAACTGAAGTCAGAGGTGCTGAGCCTTAAAGGCGTTCTCTGTCAAAGGGCAACCCTGACAGAAAAAGTCCAAGAGAACTGAAGTCAGAGGCGCTGAGCCTTAAAGGCGTTCTCTGTCAAAAACCGTAGCACCATGCACAATACGCCTGAGCGCGAACGCAACAGAAAAAAAAATAATCTAAATCACAATAAAATTAAAACATTAACACACATATGCGGCAGTTTGGTGATGTTATTTGCTACAAACTCAACGTCAACGTCACATCTTTTCAAAATACTCGCCAGCACAATCAATGCACTTCTAGTGACGCTGAATCCACTTCATGAAAACTTGCCTAAAAAGTTTTCTGAATAACTAGCGAACAAAGTGCGCACTGACATGCGCAGGTGTTCTAAGTAATCAAAGCGCTTGCCACGTAAGTCGCTCTTCAAGCACAGAAACAGCGTAAAGTTCATCGGCACGAGATTTGTACTGTAGGGTGTGTGCTCGATGCGTTCCATTCCTAGAAAGTCGATGGTCTCCAGAGTAGCCCCTGCTCTGTGAGCCGGGGCAATGTTCTTGAAACGCTTGAACTCTCCTTTCCCTTCTGCATAAACCTGAATGTTTCCGTAGGTCTCATATTGGCATTCACGCAAAACTTGATGACACAACGGTATCCCACTCTTAACGATGTCGCCATGTTGTGTCCGTGAGCGTGTTTTCAACTTTAATGGCCAAGCTACGCATACATTTACAATTTTTTTCAAATTTCAATTTTTTGACTTCACAACTTATATATGTCTGTATTTCGCGCATTTTGACACCACACGTGCAAAAGAAAATGCTTCAGAATGAAGGACTATTTTAATTTCTCACTTCTTACTCTGGATAATGCACCTCAACAACTTCTGGTATTTTAAATGGAGAAATACGGACCTTTATTGTAGTGTATATATTGATAAGTTTACTTGCACATTTTATAAATAACAGATTTGTCCATGATCTTTACGAACACACCTCGTATAATCTTGTGACCTTGACCTTTGAGGTACATACCAAAAATCAAAAGGTGTTTCCTATTACTTATAAGCACAATTGTACAATAATTGATACAAAAAAGACACTTAGAGTTATCAGTTGAACAATGCTTCCTTAAAATGTTAAAGAGAATTTAACTTATGAACATGTGATCTTGACATTTGAGGTACAGACCCCAAAATCAATAGGGTTCTTCTAGTCATAAGGCCACAATTTTTTTAATTTATTCCTGTAAGTTATCAGAAATCAGTTGTATTTCTAAATGTCATCAGTTTTCGCGGATTTACTTCCATTTTTTAAATAGTTTTTAAACAATTAAGCTGATAGCAAGAGCTGACTCAAATTACTTTTTTCTGAAAAGAAATATTTTCTCTTAATAGGAAATAGACCTACTTATTGTAGGCCTATATATATAGAAAGAGTTACAGTTATGTTCACTTTTTAGATCATATTATCTATTTGCAATGCATAGAAAATAAATAAGAAATGAAAGGATAAATTATACATTTTAAAAAATCAAATCTGCCATTTTTTTAAAATAATTGTGTGCATGTATCAATTATGATCATTATTAACTTTTCTTATTTGAAAATGATGAACTGTTATTTACTTACTATGTTTCTTTTTTATTGTGGTTAAAAAAGTGTTATTTATTTTTTAATAGTGTCTGATATGCGCAAAAATCCCCCTTGAAGCCTCCAATTTCCCTCTTTTGAGTTTACTGATCCCCTTGACCCCTGAAAAAGGTTCACAAGTCTGGGTACCGTAGTTTAAGTAAGCACAATTACAAGACGACTGGTTTCCTATCATCGTAAATCTGTCTCGATAGACACGTCCAAAACATGGTGAACCAGTCTCGTTGATCTTTTGACTTGGTGCCCTCATTCAAAAATATGTAGTTCATGGGCAACTGGGCAACTGAAATTTTTAATAAATGATTTATAGAAATGAATTGTTTGTGTGAATCATGCTCAAAAATAAAATAACATTATGTCAATTAATAAGACTGGTTTTCATAAAGCCATGCTCATTTGTATTTTAATTAGCCAGTTTAAAGAGAGCAATTTAAATTTTATGCCTCTCATGTGAAATTAATTGAAAATATGCAATTTACTAAAAACAGCATTTATGAACATCTTTTTTTTCCCTGACCGCCCAAAGGGCACCCCCCCCCCCCCCAAAAAAAAACACGGATGGTAAAACAACGAAGAAGAAACGACACGGTTTATTTAATATATTTTATTTATACATAATGATTATAAGTTGGTATTGTTGATTCTGTATTTGATCGTATTTTCGTATTATCGTGTACGTTAGTGGAATGACAAAACACAGCTGGCGACCAATACTTATACTGTTGATTAATCACTCAAGAAATTCCCAGCTACAAACTCGCTCGTAAGCGTCATATCAGTTTGTCACAAACAATATCACGGCTGCCGTGTTAATTGGCTATTTACAAACAACAATGGCCGACACGCATAAGCGACGGATGTCACTCGAGTAGGTGTGAAAACTGACCGACATTTCGTTCGAGCGAGTTACCAATCAGCTGTGAATTGGCTCCTGGGACACAATTAATTGTTTGCTGCAGCGCAAAGGATCTAACAGTGTCAGCCTAAGGGATCTAACAATCCCACTAGGACATTGCGCAGGTATGATGTAGTGCATGGTGATTGCGAGGATGAGATTGAGATGATTTTTAAAGTTTTAAATATTTTTTTCTTTCCGTTGCCATGGCAACCAGAGTTCTACATAGATCAAGTTTATTTTAGCAACTTTTGTAGAGGTTCACCCAAGGAACATCCCTGCCAAGTTTAATCAAATTCTCTCCAGCGGTTTCAGAGAAGATGTCGTTTAAAGTAAATTGTTGACGACGCATGATGGACGACGACGGACGAAGGGTGTTTACAAAAGCTCACCTTGAGCACTTTGTGCTCAAGTGAGCGAATAGAGTGGGTGTAAGGTCAGCAGTTTTCCCTAATAAAGATGCAAACCTTTTTGCGACCGTGGATGTCAATCAGAAAAAAAAAATCATCATCTCAGATGAAATAAAGACAAATATCATCTCAGATGAAATAAAGACTATAAATGTCAAATCATGATAACATTAATTCCCTGAAATGGAATTTTGATAAAAAATTAAACTGATATCAAACGCTGCGTTTATTTTGAGAATACCCTGAAAACTTGTTAGTAACGTTTTATGTTGTCACCATTGACCTACATTGGAATAAACGCTGCTCTGTTTTGATCTTGATGATTTTAAAATCGCATATTTGTATAGGCAATTACAAATTTGATTGTTACATCACAAGTTCAATTAAATGAACATTTTAATGATATTTGATTTGCAAGTATGGATCGATCTCATTAGTTCCCCGAAAACTCGTTAGACTATCATACTTAGACCGTACCGAGACTCGTTTCAGTGGTATTTTTGTATTATTTCTATACATAAATACGAGCTGCTTGCATTAATTCGACAGTTGTTGAGACATTTTAGTTTTTAAATAAATATTTCAAAATTGTCCTAAATTTACATTGCAATTAATGTTTCGTAACTATGTTCTATGTAGATAGTGTTGCTTCCGTATAAACAATATGGTGGGCTCACAAGCTCGGCGTTCTCCCGTCTCGGGGCCCATTTTACACCAAATGTATCGTTATCAGTACCGTTAAAATACTGTGTCGTTTCTTAAGTATTGGTATCATACCATATCGTTTCGTTCTTAACGATATCCAACCATAGTAGAGTTACATTTCTTGCGCATGACACTCTTCTTTCATGAGGTCCATCAGCTTTGATACTTTTTTAGTTATGCTCTGGACAAAAAGTGTGACAGACAGACAGAAAGACAGACAACTCTGACAAAATCAATATGTCTCCCCCATATAAATATCACATAATAAGTAAAAAACTAACGTTACCTTCCACTTGTATTGTTTCCAAATGTTTTCCTGCATAATTATGAATATGGCCGTTGTCCACAGCCATTAGCAGTCTAGCGACTTTGGCTTTTTCTAGCACAGATGATGTAAGTCTGTATATGTCGGTGTGAATGTTTATATTAAGACCCATATGGTCCGCCACCATCTGCAACTCTGTGTTGTTCATATCATATCTAAAAGAATATACCAGTAGATAAGAAACAGAAACATAAAAATTACACAAAAACAGGTTTTTTTTGTGGTTTTTTTTACATAAAATAATGAAATCCCAGAGTGTGGAGAATGAGATCTGTTCATCAAGTGTAACCTTGACTTTTGTGCTATTAACAGTTTCAAGTTATTCAAGATCAATGATTTAATGATGAAGTGACAGCTTTTATTTCATTCACAATTAAGAACCAATAATCAGTAGTAATTGATATTTATCAAGAAAGAAAAATGAAATAACTTCAGAATTTCAAAATATAAGTGTAGTAGATTTAAAAACAGTAAATATATATGTGTGGCATATCATTAGTTGAAAACAAGGTGTCTTTTTATCAATTTATTTTGTTCTGAAAAAAAAAGATGGGATTTTCTTTCTCACTAATGAATGTGATCAAGAATCATGTATGTTTGGTTTGTTCTGTTTATTATTATTATTTTATATAATATATATTTATTTTCCTGCTCTCAGTATGTTACTGATGCCTTAAGAACATGATATTTTAATGGCATTAATGAAAAGTGCCGTAGTTGTTGGGAAATTGGTCAAATTTTTCATGACATCACAAGACGTCACAACTGACATCAGCTACAAAAATTTGTATGCCCTCTACAGCTGTCATTTCTGGATAAATTTTCAATTTCAAACTTGGATGAGGTCCATTAGACTATGACTAGACAACAGTATCTTAACTGGTTTCTGACAACTTGATTTTTAAAGTTGTTTTTTTCCTATTTAAGTCTAAGTAAAATCAAGTGAACACTGGGCCAGGCCAATTTTGATCCCAGGGCCATGATTTCTTGCTAGAGGTCTACTAAATAATGCTACAATACCTATGATCGAAAAGGCTTTTTTAAGTTTTTACTTTTAGGATCTATTTTTGCTCCCATTACCTACTTTACAATCATTAATAAAATTGACCAAGAACTATCATTGAAAATTATGAATACCCCCAGATACCGCATTGCCACAGTTACTGTTAGCATGTCAGACAATCTTGATAAAGCTTAAGGGTGGACAAATCTTGTCTACAGACGGACTGACCAGCAGACCGACATACTTGACTCCAATATAAACCCCATATACTTCATATCTTGGGGTAAGCTCACTAGAACCAATCCTGTAATGTTTGGTCAAAATTCACACAGTAATCAAAAATGTGATGTTAAAATGAAATTGTTGACAAAGAATGCATGGACAGACGATTGGTGACGTTGACAGGGTGATCCTAATAGCTCATAATGAGCATCATTTATTGTGATCAGGTGAGCTGAAAAAAAAAATTAACTCAAATATGAAAGGTAGAGGTATCAATTTTGCAAAATGCACTTCCTGTCGACAATAACGTTTGCATCATGCTCAATTATAAGTTTGAATTTTAGGTCACTTCAACAGTTGAAAGATATTTGAAAACAGGTATTATGTGCTGATAACTCACTTTTAATTAGAAATCATAAATCTTTAGAAGAGTACTCCTGCTCATCAATTTGTAAGCTGTGGCTGTCTGTTATGCATAAACAGACAGCCAGATGGAGGGAAAGATGGAAATATAGCAACTTTATTCTCACCCCAAGGTGAACATAAAAATATCCTCTTAAACCTATCATCCCCTTTCCACTAAACTGGATGTATCTTTTACCTGTGTTGTAGTGGCCAAATATTTTCTCAGCTTACTACTTCTAATGGTTTTAGGATTTTTTAGTCCAGGGCATTTTTCCACAACAACGTCTATAAATGCCTTACATCCATCCAAAACCATCCAAAGGGCCAACCATGTTGTTGGAGAAGATGTTTTGGTTTTCCTCATCCATTCCAGCACGGAGACGATTTCGCAAAAGCTAATCGATGGCCCTTACCATCAAGTCGGTCAGGAGAACATATACTTTGCGAATTCCTCGGGTACTTTTACCCCTCACTTCAATCAGACTCATCCTACAGAAAAAAACAAGAAATGTTTGTAAAACATATTTATGCCCCCTCATATTATATGCCATAATATTTATATAGCTATATTGTATGTATGATGTTTGACTTCATAACATCGGCATGTCACGAACTTCAGAATTTATCTTGATGAAGGCTTACCGTAAAATGCCATGTATTGTGCGCACCCATGTATAGTGCGCATCCCGAGTTTGAGGCTCGAAACCTTGGAAAAAAAGAATTTCCCTTCTATAATGCGCATCTATGTTTCGTACGACGAGGAGGCAGCCATCTTGTTTACTCGCGGTTGTTTTGCGGATATTCGATTGCACAACAGGTGGAAATGTTGAGTAAACATGTTTAATATAAATTGATTTAAAGACACCTCAACAGTCGAAAGACGTCATATGGTGTCTAAAAACGCTTAAAATTACGATATCACAAAACTATACAAAAGTGAATCCCGCACAGCAGGAGAGTAAACAGTTTAAATCACGTATGTAAAATCAAAGCTTGTTATATATACCAACGTCTTTAATAAAAGCAATCAAAGTATTAACAGAAACAGTATTAAAAAGGTCTAACATACATGCTACATTAAAATGATTAGTTCTAATAAAACTTAAATCAATACAGTCGACTAAAATATGTTTGATAGTATACGGTTCCTGACAAGGAATGCATACAGGTTGTTCTTATCGATTTAAAAGATAGGAGTGAGTCAAACGAGTATGTCCTATGCGACAACGATTGATAGATTGCTCCTAGGACGATTGCCCCTAGGTCTTAATGAAAAAGAGGGCAATTGCCCCTACCTATAATAAATAGGTCTATGTATTCTATTTCTCAATGTTTTAATGATATTTTTATATAGTTTAAACATGAAATGGGTTAAATTTCCCCAAAAAAAAAAATACATTATGATATTTAGTAGCTAGTGAATATTAGTAATAATATTATATTTTGAATTATGAAATGGTTTAGAAACTACATTTTATGTATGAACTGATTGAATATGAATACATACACACACATGCCGGGATAAATAAATTCATTAAATAACTAACTAAACAAATAAAACAGAAAAACATAAATGACGGGTTAAATAAAGAAGTATGAAAGAAATGTCTTGCGGCACCATGATACATACAGCTTATGTGAATGAATTATTTAAAGAGAGAGAGAGAGAGATGTGATTTGAAAATGCATACATAGAATTTGAATGAGGAAGAGACTCACAATCGCACACATGCATTCATCTTATGTTGTTGTTTTTTTTACCTACTTATTCTTGATGATAGAAAGAAACAAGAGCTGTCAGAGGACAGCACGCTCGACTATTCAAAATGCTTGTTGGTAAATCAAATGAAATCTATTTAAATTCTTGCCCTTCATAGTAATAGTAAAAAAATGATATACCTAGATAGTCTGATGCCCCTTAATATATTTATTATGTCTAAAATCAATCTCATGCCTAGTTACTGAGACATAAGCACAATAACACTGTGCATGCAAAACTTAAACCAAAAATCCAAGTTAGAAAAGGGCCATAATTTGCATCAGTCCAAAAGTTATCCTCCTGTTTTCTGTTGCCCTTGAAGACACACCTTAACTTTCTAGTCAATTCCACAAGCAATTTCTGAGATATAAGCTGGATAGTAGCTTGAATGCAAAAAATTAACCATAATTCTAAGTTAAAAGGGGGTCATAATTTTTAATTTATTCCATCAAGTGTTATCTTCCTTTATAGTATGATACCCCTAAACATATTAAAGATGTTTCAAATCAATTCCATGCCTGGACTCTGAGATATATGCATGAAAGAACTTTGCATGCAAAACTTTTACCAAAATTTCTAAGTTAAAAAAGGGGCCATAACTTGTAATATATTCCATAAAAAGTTATCTACCTTGATAGTATGACACTCCTAAACAAATTAAAGATATTTCAAATCAATCCCATGCCTGGATACTGAGATATAAGCATGAAAGTAACTTGCATGCAAAACTTTTACCAACATTTCTTAGTTAAAAAGGGCAATAATTTGTAACATATTCCACCAAGAGTTATCTACCATGAAAGTATGATACCCCTAAATGTATTAAAGATGTATCAAATCAATCCCATACCTGATACTGAGATATTAGCATGAAGTACCTTGCATGCAAAACTTTAACCAAAATTTAAGTTAAAAAAGGGGCCATAACTTGTAATATATTCCATCAAAAGTTGTCTACCATGAAAGTATGATACCCCTAAACATATTAAAGATGTTTCAAATCAATCCCATATCTGAATACTGAGATATTAGCATGAAAGTACCTTGCATGCAAAACTTTAACCAAAATTTCTAAGTTAAATAAGGGCCATAATTTGTAATATATTCCATCAAGAGTTATCTACCTTGGTTGTATGATGCCCCTAAACATATTCATAAACTTTCAAGTCAATACCATGAATGGTTATTGAGATACAAACTAGATAGTAGCTTGCACACAAAACTTTAACCAAATTTTCTATTGCATGCAAAACTAACCAAAATTTCTAAGTTAAAAAGGGGCCATACTTCATATTAAATTCAGTCAAGAGTTATCTACCTTGGTTGTCTGATGCCCCTGAACATATTTATAAACTTTCAAGTCAATACCATAAATGGTTATTGAGATATAAGGTTGATAGTAACTTGCACGCAAAACTTTAACCAAAAACTGCAACGCCAACGCCGACGCCAGGGTGACTACATAGCTCTCATATTCTACGAATAGTCGAGCTAAAAATGATGGAGAGATAGAAACATACATTCTTCTTATTCAACGTGAGATGGAGAGATCGAATGAGGAATGAGACTCACAATCGAACACATGAATTTATCTTATGTCTCTTTTTTGTTGTTGTTGTTGTTGTTGTATTGGAGTTTACCGTCGCTGCGATAGTATTTCAATCATATAGCGACGTCCAGCTAATTACAGGTGGAGGAAGACCCCGAGTACACAGAGGAACCCGGGTAGAACCACCGACCTACCGCAAGCCAGCTTCCTCACATGAAAAATCCGAAGTCCCTAACGGGATTCGAACCCACAGCGGTGAGGGGCTGATAGATTTGTAGTCCACGACTGTAACCGCTCGGCCACGGCGGCCCCCTTTTTTGTACCAACTTATTATTGATGATAGAGAGAAAAAATGATGGAGAGATAGATACATGTATACTTCTTCTTTAACATACATGCATGCATGATATAATCAACTTTTACATAGGTAGGGGCAATTCTGCTAAGGGACAATTGTCCACAGGGGCAGTTGTCCTACACTCCCCACTGTTACCTTTTATCAAGTGATAGTTTGAGTAATAATCTGGAACTACTGACACCTTCTAGTTTGTTTTTCGCTAGTCTCTTAACAAAGGGTTTGAAGTACACAATTACCATGAACCAAACAGATCTATCCAAAACGAAACTAACTTGTCAAAATTTCGTTGCAGTGAATTAAAATTAATAAAATAACTGTTTATTTATGGGTACTCACAGTAATGATGATGCAAACATTGCATTTGTTTGTATGTCGTCAATTAATTATTGTGTAAAGCACAGTACAGGATTTCCGGTTGAAGCATAAGAAAATGTAAACATCAATATGAAAAAGAGAACAATGATTTTGTAAGCATTTATTCTATAAAACCATGATAGAAATCACAATTAGACATTATTTTACAGGCAAGTACATATGATCAAGCTTTAATATCAATTTTGCGCATGAAATTTACCGATAGACACTACCGATACGGCTTCCTAGTGGGTGGGGTAAAGTTCGGGAAAATACGATAATATTGAGTTCTCTTGTATTGTGCGCACCCCCTCTTTCAGAAACAAAATATCAGTTAAAAATGCGCACAATATATGGCATTTTACGGTACTACTGAAAGTAAGGAGCACTGCTAAAAAGATGAAACTAAATCTTCCCTGAAATAAATGAATTGGAGATGATTTACGTAAGTGTATGAAATTTTAAGTAAAATAACATTGTCAATAATATACAACCAAAAGATCATAAGTGTTTCATGGTCAGTCGGACAATACTTACTTAACACAGCGTTTGTAAGAATTCAACTTACGAATTGTGTTCGTAAAGTTTTTGGACAAGAAAATAAGACAAACATATGTTAATGCGATTTCAATTATTTTCATATCATTAAAATCGCGTATGTAATATTGACCACATGTAAATAATTATCTAAATACAGAGGCGGAAAGGTGGCTCAGTGGTAACGCACTGGACTGCTAATCCAGGGGTCCGGGGTTCAAATCCCGGTAGAACCTTGAAAATTTATGGGACACTTTTCAGTGTTCCCCGCTTGACTAGAAGCCTAGCGCTGGCTCATCAAGACAGTGGTTAAGGGGCTTCGCGTGTATCGGTGCTATACACCGGGCACGTTAAAGAACCAAGGGTTCTATTCGGAACGAGCTAGGGTAGTGCACCCGGATCCCTTGTATCCGCATCTGTCTCTGTGTGTAGGTGCACCTGTCTAGAGGTGCTAAGGGAGGGCAACCCTGACAGAAAAAGTCCAAGAGAACTGAAGTCAGAGGTGCTGAGCCTTAAAGGCGTTCTCTGTCAAAGGGCAACCCTGACAGAAAAAGTCCAAGAGAACTGAAGTCAGAGGCGCTGAGCCTTAAAGGCGTTCTCTGTCAAAAACCGTAGCACCATGCACAATACGCCTGAGCGCGAACGCAACAGAAAAAAAAAATAATAAAAAAATCTAAATCACAATAAAATTAAAACATTAACACACATATGCGGCAGTTTGGTGATGTTATTTGCTACAAACTCAACGTCAACGTCACATCTTTTCAAAATACTCGCCAGCACAATCAATGCACTTCTAGTGACGCTGAATCCACTTCATGAAAACTTGCCTAAAAAGTTTTCTGAATAACTAGCGAACAAAGTGCGTACTGACATGCGCAGGTGTTCTAAGTAATCAAAGCGCTTGCCACGTAAGTCGCTCTTCAAGCACAGAAACAGCGTAAAGTTCATCGGCACGAGATCTGTACTGTAGGGTGTGTGCTCGATGCGTTCCATTCCTAGAAAGTCGATGGTCTCCAGAGTAGCCCCTGCTCTGTGAGCCGGGGCAATGTTCTTGAAACGCTTGAACTCTCCTTTCCCTTCTGCATAAACCTGAATGTTTCCGTAGGTCTCATATTGGCATTCACGCAAAACTTGATGACACAACGGTATCCCACTCTTAACGATGTCGCCATGTTGTGTCCGTGAGCGTGTTTTCAACTTTAATGGCCAAAGCTACGCATTAATTTACAATTTTTTTCAAATTTCAATTTTTTGACTTCACAACTTATATGTCTGTATTTCGCGCATTTTGACACCACACGTGCAAAAGAAAATGCTTCAGAATGAAGGACTATTTTAATTTCTCACTTCTTACTCTGGATAATGCACCTCAACAACTTCTGGTATTTTAAATGGAGAAATACGGACCTTTATTGTAGTGTATATATTGATAAGTTTACTTGCACATTTTATAAATAACAGATTTGTCCATGATCTTTACGAACACACCTCGTATAATCTTGTGACCTTGACCTTTGAGGTACATACCAAAAATCAAAAGGTGTTTCCTATTACTTATAAGCAGCAATTGTACAATAATTGATACAAAAAAGACACTTAGAGTTATCAGTTGAACAATGCTTCCTTAACACAATGTTAAAGAGAATTTAACTTATGAACATGTGATCTTGACATTTGAGGTACAGACCCCAAAATCAATAGGGTTCTTCTAGTCATAAGGCCACAATTTTTTCGGCGTAGCTGTATAATTTCGATTTCAACTCGCATCTTAAACCAATCAAATGTACGCTAACAGCGGTAAATAATTCTAAGCTGAATAAAAGGACTCCTGTTATTGGTTAACGCATCGTTATGGACTATAAAATTACTGTAAATAAGGGGTGCAGCTTGTATATATCATTCAGCTTGGTGTTATTATTTTTCTTTTTGATGTAAACATGAAAGTGATTTCAGTAAGTTAAATACAATCATAACTTTAAAATTTAAAAAATAAAAAGAATCCACCGTGTTATGACATGAAACCCCTTAATTACTATGTATATTGAATTCTTCCAGCCTGCCGAGATGCTCTCATTGAAAATTAATTCGCCAAAACCAAAAAATTTTGTTTTTGTATTATCGTCTATAAATAAGTATATTTCATAGAAAAAATACTGAACTATTTCTAGAGCGTACTAAATTTGTTGAGCGTCGGTCTTTCGCGCGCTTTTCCTGGGAATGTTCTAGAAGACTGGAAATCTCGTTTTTCTTTCATCCTACGCCGAATATCTTTTTTAAAGATATTTCTTGTTTAATTTATTCCTTTAAGTTATCAGAAATCAGTTGTATTTCTAAATGTCATCAGTTTTCGCGGATTTACTTCCATTTTATAAACGAGAAAAATAATTTTACACAACTTTTTTTTTTTTTTTTAAATAGTTTTTAAACAATTAAGCTGATAGCAAGAGCTGACTCAAATTACTTTTTTCTGAAAAGAAATATTTTCTCTTAATAGGAAATAGACCTACTTATTGTAGGCCTATATATATAGAAAGAGTTACAGTTATGTTCACTTTTTAGATCATATTATCTATTTGCAATGCATAGAAAATAAATTAGAAATGAAAGGATAAATTATACATTTTAAAAAATCAAATCTGCCATTTTTTAAAATAATTGTGTGCATGTATCAATTATGATCATTATTAACTTTTCTTATTTGAAAATGATGAACTGTTATTTACTTACTATGTTTCTTTTTTATTGTGGTTAAAAAAGTGTTATTTATTTTTTAATAGTGTCTGATATGCGCAAAAATCCCCCTTGAAGCCTCCAATTTCCCTCTTTTGAGTTTACTGATCCCCTTGACCCCTGAAAAAGGTTCACAAGTCTGGGTACTGGGTTTAAGTAAGCACAATTACAAGACGACTGGTTTCCTATCATCGTAAATCTGTCTCGATAGACACGTCCAAAACATGGTGAACCAGTCTCGTTGATCTTTTGACTTGGTGCCCTCATTCAAAAATATGTAGTTCATGGGCAACTGGGCAACTGAAATTTTTAATAAATGATTTATAGAAATGAATTGTTTGTGTGACATTATGTCAATTAATAAGACTGGTTTTCATAAAGCCATGCTCATTTGTATTTGGAAAAATGTTAAAGCTGTTCAACTTATTTACTCCTTAATACCATCTAAGAAGGAGCAAATGATAAGGCTTTTCTTTTTTAATAAGCCAGTTTAAAGAGAGCAATTTAAATTTATGCCTCTCATGTGAAATTAATTGAAAATATGCAATTTACTAAAAACAGCATTTATGAACATCTTTTTTTCCCTGACCGCCCCAACGGGCACCCCACCCCCCCCCCCCCCCCCCCCCAACCAAAAAAAACACGGATAGTAAAACAACGAAGAAGAAACGACACGGTTTATTTAATACATTTTATTTATACATAATGATTATAAGTTGGTATTGTTGATTCTGTATTTGATCGTATTTTCGTATTATCGTGTACGTTAGTGGAATGACAAAACACAGCTGGCGACCAATACTTATACTGTTGATTAATCACTCAAGAAATTCCCAGCTACAAACATACAAACTCGCTCGTAAGCGTCATATCAGTTTGTCACAAACAATATCACGGCTGCCGTGTTAATTGGCTATTTACAAACAACAATGGCCGACACGCATAAGCGACGGATGTCACTCGAGTAGGTGTGAAAACTGACCGACATTTCGTTCGAGCGAGTTACCAATCAGCTGTGAATTGACTCCTGGGACATAATTAATTGTTTGCTGCAGCGCATCTTTCGTTCCATCCATTCGTCGTTCAATCGCGTATTTTTTTACATCGAATAAAGAACAAATTCGGCTGGGACCTGAGAATTACTTCGCATTACACCGTCATTTCGTTCCATCGAAATTCGTTCCACCGCGAATGGACTGTATGTTAAAAGGTGATCTTGTGACCTTGCCCTTTCAGGTAATGACACCAAAATCAATAGGGGTCTTTTGCTAGTCATAAGCAACAACCATACAAAGTCTGAGATCTCAGGGTCAAATAGAACTAAAATTATCACCCAGAAAAGACTTTCATATAAAATTATGTTAACATCTGACCTTGTGACCTTGACCTTTAAGGTATTGACACCAGAATCAATAGTGGTGTTCTACTAGTCACAAGCAACAACCATATCAGTGTGACTTTGCACAGAGTGATCACAGTTTTGCTCTATTTATATACCTCGAATTCTACTTTGAATCCTAGGGATTTAGAAAATCTTATTAATCAACTTCCTGCACCGAAAATCTTAACTTCATGCACCTTATTTACTTTAGGTGACTTTAATGGCCATCATACATTATTGGGTTGCAACGATCTTAATGAGAAAGGTAAAATTTTAGAAGATTTTTAGAAGAGTTTCTGAGAAGATGATTTTTCAAGTTTTTTTCCTATATTAGCCTATGTTAAATCAAGTGACCCCTGGGTCATAATTTGAACAATCTTGGTAGAGAGTCATAAGATCATGCTACATACCAAAAATCAAACGGCTAGGCCTTGTGGTTTCAGAGAAGATTTTTTCAAATTTTTCCTATATTAGCCTATGTTAAATCAAGTGACCACTGGGGCGGGGTCAATTTTGACCCCAGGGTCATAATTTGAACAATCTTGGTAGATAGTCATAAGATCATGCTTCAAACAAAAAATCAAAAGGCTAGGCCTTGTGGTTTCGGAGAAGATGTTTAAAATTTTCATTTTTAAAATCTATTTTAACTTTGGTAAAGGGCCCCATAATGAACATTCCTGTGAAGTTTTATCAAAATCCAGTGAATAGTTTAGAAGGAGATGTTTAAAAAAAATTGTTGACAACGGACGCACGCACGCACGGACGACGGACAAAAGGCGATCACAAAAGCTCGCCATGAGCACGTTGTGCTCAGGTGAGCTAAAAAACTAGGTCACCAGGTCATATCTTAGAAAAACCTTGTGAACACTTTAAAGACCACAATTTTAGACTAACTGTAACTTGGTCAGAATGTTTGTTTTTACACAAATCTCAAATGAATTCAGAACTGGGCAACATAGGGTGAAAAAGTAGGTCACCAAATTTTAAAAAAAATCTTGTGAACACTCTAGATGCCTACTTTTTTGGCCCAGTGTTCATTAAACTTGATATGAATGACTGCATGAATTCCCTGTTGAGTGCAAATTCAGGTAGGATCAAAATGTAGGTCACTTAGTCAAATGTTAGAAAAACAATTTAGATGCCAGATTTTTTGTTATTATGCCTAACACTATGTTCCAAGGAATTTCAGAAACACAAAAAGGAATCGGAAAAGCAAAAAATGATGAAGCTTATAATAAACCGTTCTCTTTGAACTTCAGGGCGCCTTAAAAAAACTTATGACACCGCTGCAGGCCCTGATGAACTTTCCTATCAATTACTTCGAAATCTTCCACACTCTTCATTGGACACTCTGATAAAAATATTTAATGATATCTGGTCTTCAGGTATAGTTCCTCCTTCATGGAAGGAGGCATTTATTATTCCAGTTCCAAAACCTGGAAAGGATAATACTAACCCCACTAATTATAGACGTATTACTTGAACAAGCTGCATCTGCAAAACTCTAGAGAGAATGATTAATGACCGCCTTGTTTGGTTCTTAGAGTCTAATGACCTAATTACAATTTTTCAGTGTGGTTTCAGAAACCAGAGAAGTACAACTGATCATTTCATTAGATTTGAACGTTTTATTCGTGACGCCTTTGTCAAAAAGGAATATTTAGTAAGATTATTTTATGACCTTATAAATTTGAAAGTTTTATTCGTGACGCCTTTGTCAAAAAGGAACATTTAGTAAGTATATTATTTGACCTTATACTATCAAATATATTTTAGTCGACTGTATTGATTTAAATCTTAGAAATCTTATTAGAACTAATTATTTTAATGTGATATCTATGCTAAACTTTTTAATACTACTTAATACCTTTTGGAGTCTAATGACCTAATTACAATTTTTTCAGTTTGGCTTCAGAAACAAGAGAAGTACAACTGATCATTTCATTAGATTTGAAAGTTTTATTCGTGACGTCTTTGTCAACAAGAGGGCCACGATGGCCCTAAATCGCTCACCTGTGTACCATTGCTACAACTGATTTCAAGGTTTTTAGTTTAAAAACAGAGAAGAATTCTGATATAATTCAATCTTACACATTTTACACCTGGCAATACTCCATAAATTTTTTGACAATCTTTGAATGGACCATGCTACATACCAAATATCTAAGCCCACCCCTTATGGTTTCATAGGAGAAGATTCTTAAAATTTCATTTTTAAAATCTATTTTTAGCTCCTGTGACCTAGATTTTTGACCAATAAAAATAATTTGAACAACTTTGGAAGAGGACCTCATAAGGAATGCTCCTATGAAATTTGGCTAAAACCCATAATTCCCTTTAGGAGGAGATGTTGTTTAAAGAAATTGTTGATGATGGACAAAAGGCGATCAAAAGCCTTTCACTTTTAATTTAAATATGTTGGATTGAATCAAAAATAATCAAATAGTTTGATAAAAAATCGAAATCTATTCGAACATTTTTTTTTCAATTGTTTCATCCCTAGATTTAATGGCTATATATATTGTAATTAAGTTTGAAAAAATTGCATAAGAAATGAAGATACTAGAGTACTAGAGAACTTGAGCACATTCTGAGAACCTGAAAGTCCTCGAATGATACACGAAGCTCAGTCCTCATTTTGATACTAACTCATTACACTGTTGGTTAATATCAGTCATAATAAAACTTGGCCAAGATATACATTGTTATCAAGTTCAACAAAGATTGCATAGGAAATGAAAATACTAGTGTGTTTGATGGTTTTAATGGTAATGTTCAAGTATGGTATGGGTGGTAAGTATTGATATTAAAAAAAATCAGAACTTGAGCACATTCTGAGGACCAAAGTCCTCAAAAAAATACACAAAGCCCAAGTCCTCATTTTGATACTAACTTATTACGCCATTGGCTGATATCAGTCCATAATAAAACTTGGCCAAGATATACATTGTTATTAAGTTTGACAAAGATTGCATAAGTATTAAATATGCTAGTTTGTAAAAGTTAAGTAGTTAAATCTTGTCATCATGTTTGAAAAAGATCAAGACAGAACGGAGATCAGAGATGGTGGCATGATAAAAACTTGAATCTGGCTTTTACAGATTTTACAGATTCTAGTTACCCTGTGTATCTTTATCCCTTTATGTTTTAAAAACTATGAAAGAGGAAACACACTATCTTTTAAACTGTACTTCTATTTAAACTAATAAACTACTGTTTAAACTTATATTATAGTTCAGTTTTACAAAGAAAATATGTATGACCAAGTGCAAAAAGAGGGCATCAGAGATAAATGTGTTTTTGTCTTTTTAGAATCAAGTATTGTACTTAAAGTATAAAAAATAACAAATTTTCTTATTCCAAGGGCTGTTATTCCATCAAAAATCAGTGGACCGGAACGGAACTCGAACTTGATCTGAAACTCATGGTGGTAGACTCACACGCCCAAAATTAGATTGATATCTGCAAGGGTTTTGAAAAAAAATAGTCCGGAAAACCCTTGTGTGACTGACAGAGGACAGAGTGCAAACCTATAGTTCCCTTTGGTCATGCCTTTAGGGGACTATGAAGATATTAAAAAGATATGCATTTAAAAAATCTGGCTTTGTTCGGGGAATGAACTGTTCTGAACATAATAAATAACAAATAAATGCATTTTTAAGTCTTAAGTTTCATGCTCAGTTGCACGTTCAACGACTTTACAGCGTTTACCCCTGGTCATCGGGCTACTTGTATCTAACTATCGATCTCCCTGGGGAGTCTTTCACTCCGCCTAAGGCAGCCTACACCATGGCGCCACGGAATTATACTGCCCTCTCAGGTTCCCATTTACACCTGGGTGGAGTGAAACAATGCGGATTAAATTTCTTGTTCAAGGAAATAAGCAGCGCCCAGTAGGACTCGAACCCTGGACCCATCGATCCCGAAGCGCGTGTCCTACCACTGGACCACTGCTCTCCACAAAACAAAGATTACTTCTCATGCCCTTTTAAACTTTTCTGAATGAAGTAGTTGTTTATAAAAATTAAAAAAAATAACATCCTGTTATATTTCCGACAAATAAATCACACAGTAAAAAATCCAACAAAAAACACATAGCAGCCAAATGAAATTTTGAGATTTTAATATAAAACAGAATATACAGCAGTATTTATACGCCTCACTTTTGACTTGTCAGTATAGTCTTGATGTAATTGTTATGGATATGCATTTGGCAACTCTTATTTAGTAGTAGTAGCACTGGTATCACAAAAGTCAATATCTTATTTATTTTAAACACCTCTTAAATCGTCAAAAGTCAGTATTTTGAAAAATTAGTATCAATTTTTTTAATGACCCGACATTGAATACGATCATTGCAGATTGCAGTGATTTTTTAAATTTTGGATTTTGGAGGGGAAAATATAGCACCATAAATCATGAAAAGGGGACAATCCAACTCAGAAACATAAAAAATTAGAAGTGCCAAACATAACATAAAATTTCACAACCTTAAGAGTAACATCACTCAGTGTCATAAATGCAGGGTCACATTCCATAGTAAATGTGATAAATTTTTTCAGAAATGAAAATATTTTTGGATTTCCCTTTCCATCTTTTTATGTTAATCTCCCAATAAAATCTGCTTGTTATATGCAACTTTATTTTGGCATTTCAAATTAAATTCATTTTATTTTTGATAATTGGAAAAATGGTAAGGACTTTCAATTGGGAACGGGGCCGTTTGCTATGGGAATGGGAACCGTTTTGCGGAGGTAAAAACCCTGCACACACACCAAAAACTTAATGTGATAATTTTTGTTAAGTTTTAAATCCAAAACAAACTATTAGTTTGCCACACAGGACTTTAGGCAGACGGGCAGTAACTATTATTCTGTATTTAAGAAATATGATGTGAATAAAAATTGCTTTATATGCATCAAATTATGGAGCATATAGTGTTCATATTGTTTCAAGATGATCCTGACAAAAGTTTATTGCTGGACAGACAAACCACATTGGGACTACTATATACCCTTTCATACTTTGCTAGCCCTGAAATAATAACATAGTTAACAGGGAACAAACACTGCAAAAAAAAAAAGAAAAAAAAAGTATATAATCAACTGATTACTTAGTTCTGGTTGGAGTAAAGGTCTGGAATACTTTTTCTGCAAACAGGATAAAATATAAATAACTATTCTTTAGTTAAATAGATAAATTTATTCTAATTTACACTTGGAATATCATTAAGAATGCAGAATTTCAGTATGAAACCTTTTGAACTTTATCTATGTTAAGTAAACAGCATTCATTAATCAAGAGATATTCTTGTTAAACTATTTAAATCTTAAGCCATTTTAAATAAAATGCCTTTGAGGAAAAAACTTTTGCTTTCCTTTTTGACAGTTTCCAAACAGACTAATAGTATAAGCTGATGATATTGATATTTCATAGTTAATACACACTCTGACTTTAATCAGTATTGCCGATGCCCAGAAAAGAACAGTTATATGCCATTGCAGAAATAAACATTCAGGCTGACTCTTAAAAATTACAAGTATATATATGATTAAATGAAATGCAAGCTTGAAGTCTGTGAACAGATTAAATGACCTAAATAATAATATATATGCAGTGATACAGAAGTTCTTTGCTTGTTGGGGTATAACAATATATTTGGTTCCTGTGACAATTCTGAATTAGATGTATTGTCCAGCCCATAAAATGATGTCTACAGAATCAAGGATACCTTGTCAAAATTGATTAGTATAAATTCAATTTCCCAAACATTGTTGATGACAAACATTAAACTATGTAGTCGATTGGACAGGACCCCAATTGAACAATACAAAGATTAGTAACTTCAACTACCTTCCTCCATGGGTAGTCTCCTGGACCATAATCATAAAGGATCTCCTCTCCTGGGTTGATGTCTTTTAGAGCAAAGAAATACAATTCTGGTTTGCCACATGTGTCAACAACTTTCACCTTGCAGTTGGATTTCTTGTAACCATCATTTATTAGTCTTCCATATGATCCATCTTCCTCAGATGCATCTATCCTGCTCAAGGAAATTAATGCATATTAATTTCACTATCTTACAGTGAAGCCCGGTTTAACAGGTCACCATTTAAATACAGTCAAACTTGTGTTAAAGGCAACCTGTAATAAGAGACAATCTTCATTAAGAGACCATATTCTGAATTTCCTGATTGTTCCTATTTAGTGGATTTAAACCTGGATAAGGAGAATACCTGCATTCAGAGATCACATTTTTACATTTCCCTCTGGTTGTCTTTTAATACAGGTTTGACTGTAGCTGTATCATTGTAGCTGTATGCGTATCATTCCGGTCGAGACTTCGGATTTTTCATGCGAGGAAGCCTTGGGTTCGACTCCCGGTCGGGATTTCTTGTACCTTCCAGCTGGATTGTGATACATCGGGGTAGCGTGTCTAATAACACCTCGTTTCTCTCTCTCTCTCTCTCTCTCCTATCGAGATTTTTCCAATCTCTAACCCCTTTTTCACTGTGGGTTCGAATCCCGTTCGAGACTTCGAATTTTTCATGCGAGGAAGACTTCCAGTTGGTTCGCGGTAGATCGGGACCTTTTAGCCATGTACAGAGGTCCTGCGGAGTCTTCCTCCCCTTGTAATTAGCTATACGTCACTGAAATACTGTCGAAGCGATGGTAAACATCAACCCTTCAATCTCTAACTCAATGTCCATAACAAAATAAGTCAACAACATTTGATTAACTTAATTTTTTTTTTTTTTTTTTAACAATTAAATCTCATCTTTCAGCTGATTGATTTCTGCTTGCAGCACTTGAAGCTGCCGCAAGCAGAGCTTCTTGAGATCTATGCCTATAAAAACAAAATAAAAAGATAATTAGAAACGACCTAAAGCAAATACACGATATAAGTTTTAATGATAAATTTAAAATGAATAATTGAAAATTGATATTTAATTTCTATCAGAGTATTACCCCCCCCCCCCCCCCCCCCCCAATTTAGCCTATGTTATTAAGATAAATTTCATATAAGAAAATAACATGTACTCACAGTTCTCATTACTGCGGGATGCCATGTTATATCCGCTCGGGGTGTAGCGGGAGGGGGTGTCATTATCACCTCTCCCGGAAATAGGACCCGCCTGACTTTGAGCTGAAAAAAAAATCAAATTACAGCGTAAATAAAGTTATTCCATCGGAAAGTTTAGCTGTTTAAACCTTTCTTACGTTTTATGTCAATTTCTTTTCCGTTTAATTAAGTCTCATAAATGGGAAGAGTGAAGGTCAAAACATAATAACTTACGGATGGTTCGCCGGAATCCTGTCGGCGACATTTAGGTGTTGCACTTGAGTTAATCCTTGACTGAAACACAAGAAATAGAAGCCTATTATGTTTTATACAAATATCGATTACATGAATCATACTGATTAGGGTGCAGCTTGCGAGTCTAGACAAATCGCAGCGCTAACCCACAGAAGGTGCGGCTATCTTTTTTGACTCAGTATTTAGTAACTCATCAATATATCAAAAGACGGGAGCACCCGACATTAAACAATACCAAAACCCGAAAAACAATAGTCTATAGAAATCAATAGCGAGTCCCCGTCACTCATTTATTGCAGTCGGCTTAAAATCGATAATAGATTTTCAATGACTTTTCTTCCAGTATCTTTAAACAATAGAACGCATAACAATAGCGTAATAATTATTAGCGGTATTGTAAGCCCCATTCGTATCTTTTATGACTCAGTATCTCATCACTGATTAGTACATAACTTATTTTAAATTACAAAACCCGAAAAACAATAGTCTACAGAAATCAATAGCGAGTCCCCGTCACTCATTTATTGCAGTCGGCTTAAAATCGATAATAGATTTTCAATGACGTTTTCTTCCTACGCTTATCAGAACAGAACATATCTTTTATTTTCCCAGGTACATATGGTACAACATGGGTATAAAACATACAAACATTTACATAATAATACGCGTAAATCAATAGAAGGCAAAACAATAGCGTAGTATAATAATCATTATTAGCAGTATTGTAAGCCTCATTTATATCTTTTATGACTCGGTATTTAGTAACTCATCAATATATCAAAAGACGGGAGCACCCGACATTAAACAATTCCAAAACCCGAAAAACAATAGTCTATAGAAATCAATAGCGAGTCCCCGTCACTCATTTATTGCAGTCGGCTTAAAATCGATAATAGATTTTCAATGACGTTTTCTTCCAATATCGTTAAACAATAGCGTAGTAATTGTTGTTATGATAGCTTTTTTTTATTTTCTCTCTCTCTTTCAATATAAATCACCGATTTTGAACGGAACATAGAGTTGAAAACACAACTAATAATTTTTTTTTAATTTTTTTTTTACAATTAATATTTTATTTTTTATTTACACGTTCTTTCAACGCCTGCTCCAGTTTATTTTTAATTGTCTCCCTAAACAATTAATAATAATGACCTATTGTTTCGGGTATGACATAATCCCCGACCCACTCCTTAAACAAGGTCACGTGTCTATTTATTTTTTTCGAGGATGAGTAAACCGCAATATTTATTCTTTCGTAATATCGTACTGTTATTTTGGACAATTAATCAACTACGTCATTAACCGCAAAAACGCGATTGAAACAATCAAACTGAATTTATCATTCTCGTATATCTTAATATATATTATTATTAATAATTTAACATACTTTAATAGTAAAAGTAATACTTACATCTTCCGACACAACACCGGCTCCCGACGCGAACAACCGTCGCCGTGCGTCACGGCGGGCACTTGTTTGCGGTGTTGTTTTGATCTGCGGGATAAAACGGTTTCCATTATTTACAACTCCTTAAGGTAGGATGGGTCTTAATAGCCTAACACGACGATGATTACAGAGATCATGCTTGGAAATGCCTACTAGTCACTATCCGTAACTTTTTTTCTTTTTTTTTCGCAGCGAGCGATCATTATTTTTAAGAGTATTGAAAATGTTAATATTTTACGGAAAAGACATAAATGACAATAGTAGTATAGGGTGGCACTATGGTACCAAGGTTCCATAAAAAAAATTTTTATGGTACCGTGGTACCATAATTTTTATTTTTTTTTTGGTACTTATGGTACCAAATCTATAGTACCGAATGGTACTCTATATGAAAACAGAATCTATAGTACCGAATGGTACTCTATATGAAAACAGATTTATGTCTTAAAGGAGGACCACATCTTAACATTGACAATTGTAAAATGTCCTTTCGAGACATTTGGGTTGGCCCTGAAAAGGGCCGTTTTGTTTCTTCTTTAGATTTCGGTGACATTGTCCACATCGTGCTCGGTTTCGATGCCATCGTCACTGATTACGATGACATCGTTTTCATCTTGTAAGATCTGCTGTTGTTCTATGAGCATATGATCTTCATCTTCATCTTGTTGCTGTTGTCTCAACATCTCCTGATGTTCCATGAGCATATAGTCATCATGTTCATCGCGTTGCATCATCTGTTGTCTCAATATCATCTGATGTACCATGTTTGACAAAATCAGATGGTATTCTGCAATATGGTCTTGCTGTTGTCTCCACTCATTGCGTTGTCGTTCGATCAACCCCATCAATTCGTGGACAAATTCACTCAGTTGCTGAATTTGTTCCATGGTTGTGCAGCGAGAATATGACCGAATGCTTGATGCGGTGCGCTTTTATAGCCTTGAGGTGGATTGACCTACTTTCTACTATTAGCGTACACCAATCAGAGAATGTTATTTCTATTCAAGTTTAACCTTGACCTGAGTTGGATAGCATTGCCTTTGGCCTTGACATTGGGGTTGGATTGACCTACTTTTGTATTGACATATCAGAATTGCTGTAAAATTAAAAAAATTTCAAGCCGAATTTGTAGTAGTGATGACTTTTTTTTTGTAACATTTTTGTAACATTTTTTTTATAAAACATTGGATCATATTTTTAATGAAAGAAAATTTGAATGGAATTTGAAAATAATGGTGACAATTGAGGTATATTCTCTTTCGAGACATTTGGGTTGGCCCTGATAAGGGCCGTTGTTTTTTTCACCACAGAGTAGTGGTTACTCATATTTGTCTATGAGTTTTCTTCAGCAGGTATTCAACATGTTCTATGGTGATGAAATGTGCTTCAATGATATTTAAGATATCATCGTAGTATAGTTCATGAAAGTAACATGCACTCAATTTGTCTATGATACTCCTGAGTGTTGTTGTTATTTTAAGCGTACGTTGGTATCGGGCTTGTAGTTTAAGCGAACGTTGGTGTCGGGCTTCTATTTTGTCCATGTCAGATATGCAGTCGCTAGTTATATGTGACTTATCCATAGCACAGTCTGAAAACGAATGGCATGAATTCATTTCGTTTGATACTTTTATTACTTGGTTTGACAATTGTAAAAATATGTCCTTTCGAGACATCTGGGTTGGCCCTGAAAAGGGCCGTTGTTTTTTTTCTCTCTACTTCTTACTCTTTTTGCTATTTTGTATGTCTTTACAATGGGCTCCAAGTCCATTCTTAGAATGGGATCCACCATCAAGTGGACGTTTGTTGGATGCTTCCACATTTTCTGGAATGAAAGTGATAGGCACCACCAGCTTGTCTGTTTTCATTTTGATACGGCATTCCACTTCTACCATTCTCTTTTGCAATTTGATGAGGTTGTTGTTCACCTCTTTGAGTTCCCTCAGAATAGATTGTCCAACATTATTTACTGGCTGCACTGCCGGTTGGTGTTGCATTGGTTGTTGCACTGGTTGTTGTTGCTGTACTGGTTGCTGCTGGTGTGGTGGAGGCTGAGGTTGATACGTTGGTTGGTAGCTGGGTTGGTATATCGGAGTCGGAGTGTACGACACTGATGCTTGGTTAGCAGCTGTAGTCAGCTCATACAAATCAGCAGCCTGTATGGCGTTGTTAACGATATCAAGTTACGTAGCTTTCCATGGTTGGATAGTAGGATTATGATACGATGCAGTGTGCTTTTATAGTCTTGAGGCGGATTGACCTACTTTCTACTGTTAGCGTACACCAATCAGAGAATGTAATTTCCATCCAATGAATCAAGTTCGACCTTGACCTAAGTTGGATAGCATTGTCTTCGGCCTTGACATTTGGGGATGGATTGACCTACTGACCTACTTTTTTTCATAACTATATAAGTGGTTTTTTTTTAAAAAGAAGGATGAAATCACAATGTCCGAACAAAAACTCTGGTTCGAAAAGTGTGGTGTGTGTTTAGAGGAGAGGGAGGAGGATATATATCACATAAACCAGTGTCAATGTCAGGACATTGTATGCGTCAGATGCTTCGCACGGCTTCAGAAGTGCCCGTTTTGTAGGGCACCCTATCAAGTGTATGCCTGGCCTGCCTGTGTTTTCGCTAAACATGGGCCTACAGTGCGCTCAGCCTATTATGGCATATGGTTTGACCCTGATTATTCAGAGTTAGTAGGGTGACTCCGAGTAATTCAGGATCACAAAAACCAAATACGGCCCTTTTCAGGGCCATCAAACTATATTCGAGAGGGAATATATCACAATTGTTAATGTGTAAGATAAACAACAAGAAATCAAATCAGTTTTAGCCTTTTATTGAACTCTATGAACATTGCAAACAAAATATGAACAAACAATATGAACAAACAATATGAACAATGCAAACACTATGAACAACAAGTACATAACACTTTAATGAAAGTAGAATGGGTCCAAACTATTCGTCAGTAATTCAAAACACGCACAACCATCTCCAAACTTTGGTGGATGTTTAGCTGTGCATGTTTGTTGGTGCTGATTACACACTTGTCTTCTTGCACGTTTGTACAGTTCTGAATAGTTCTGGTAAAACCAACATCCCACATTGGAATCGTTCAAATTGAAGTGAGGTTGATCCTCTGTCCGGAATTTAGCTCTAAACACCCGTGTTAAATCACACCCTCGAACAAGAAAATGCAAAGCAAACAAACAATATGCTCCACACACAAACGTGTTGTATCCTTGAAGTCTCATGAGATTCCATGTATAGGGTCCATGTCTTTCCAAGAAACGTTGAATGTCACAATGGAGTGGTTTTTGTCCATACGAATCAAAGTAGTAAGTCGATTTATCGTTGAAAAACACAACCACCCAATGTTCACCAGGTTGAGTCGAATTGTGGGTATTCACTATGTAAGCTTTTACAGTCTCTGGTCTACGTTGTGGTAGTTGATCTTTAGCACATACTACGGCATTCAAGGGAGCTAGAATTGGTGAATGATCCAAAATATACTGTAACTCAATCGTTTCCATTTTCCCAATCTTGTTTAATGCGTCCTGCCCATTCGCACTCAAAAGCTTCCAATGGTGTGATCTTGTTCGTATCTACACTAGCCTTTATATTTGCCCACATCTGATAAGTATCAGCTTTCTCAGCGCGTGTGAGATCCATGTTTTGTAGTTCAGCGTACCATCTTTCCATCACTTGATACATGTCCAGTTTTTTTAATGCACTGTTCAGAAACATCTCGACCCACTCACTTTTGCTGCTAAACAAACATATGGGATGTTGGGTCTGACTGGGATGATCAACAATGCAACCATAACAGTTTTCTTTCGCGATATCAAAGAGGTGTGTCTGCAGTTCATGCACCACATGCTGGTTCAAACTCTTTACCATATCGTTTCGCCTATTCAAGTTGTAGATTTCTTCGTACAGTTGTTTGGCCAGCTGTTGTCCTGATTTGCTCATGGTTAATAGTCTGTGATGACTTCTCTGAACCCGTTAAACTCTATCTGACTGTCATATTCGGCATACACAATCACATTGATGGGGTCACCAAGAGCTACACGAAACTGAACCTCGATTCGCAAGTTTCCCGTTTTTATAGGATGCAGCTGTCCCTCTTCTGATCCTTGATCTGGCGTTAAGTCAATGCCCCACAGTGTGTACCCCTGCATGTAATCGTCCATTGTCAGACCCATGGAGCGGTTTAAACCGAGTGATCCCGTGGCTTGATGCAGGGACATGTATGATCTCAAAATTTCTCCTGTGGAAAGTTAGGCTGGAACGGCAAGTTGTGTGTCGTCTTTCCGTCTACACTGACTTCTAACTTAGACAAGTTGAAATGTTGAAAATCAAATGGGTTGGTTGCCAGATCACCGTTCATGTCTGTATTCTTTACCAGGCCTAGAATGATACGTTTGGGTAACTGTCCTTGAAATAAATGATCTTCGATCTTTGATCGTTGGCCTGCAGGAATGGTGAAAGTTTTTACCTCAGCTCGGCGAATTGGGATCTTCATGCCATGTTGAGCGATGGTCTGGTTTAAGTTGTTGGCCACTACGGGTAACAGGTCAACAGTCCGAACATTGAATCCAGCTTGAAGTAACTGGATTTTTGCCTCTGCTCCAAACAGGCAAAAACTGACTGGGGTTCTGTTGAGTCGCAGCCGTATCTCTACACCATTGGGAAGGTACTTGTCTTGCAAACACAGATCTAAATGCAGACGTCCGCACATTTCCAGAACACGACTCCTGTGGATACGTGTTCTTCTTTTAGTAAATCCTTCATTAGCTTCCGCAATTGTATGCTCTTGCATATGACCCGCCGTGTCAGGACTCCACATTTCCGTAGCGTAGAGCTGTGTTGATTTACTGTCCGTAGAATAAGACAGCAAATTCTCAATGTAGGCCCTGTACGCATATGTGTCAGCATTATTGGTGATCAGTTTGTTGTTCAGGTACACATCAATACTGCTAAACAAGCTGTGGAAGAAATTATTTACTGTGGATGTTTCTCCATCAGCAGCCAGATTAGTGCCATCCGGTTTGACTACTTTGACTTTCAGGTACAAGTAGCTCTGGTTGATATCAGTCCACTTTTCTGATTGAGCAGGAATTACAAATTCAATGGGAGATGAATTGCTCAGTGCTGACACAGGATAATGTTCTGTCCACTGTGCATCTTGCATTGCTGTCATGGTAGGTGGAACATGTGACACATCAAGTTCAGTTTTGCTACACTAACAAGAGCCGTGTTGCATCATGTTGTTCAATCAAAAATATCTGACGGTCGCGATGAGATTTTTCTTTTTTTTGTTGCGTCTCCTTGCCGCGCTGAAAGCAGAATGGTGTCGACGTTTGAAATCTCGAAGCTTTATACCTCTCAGAGTTTTCAGACCCACATCTTTCAACAATGTTTTACCCCGTTTCTTGATCACTGTCTTTACATTTTGGCCAGATAGAATATCTTTTACGGCTCCTATACCTTGTTTAAAGCCCTCTCTTTTCAGAGTCTTTAGTCCTGAGGTCACGATGGGTTTCATCATGGGTAAGATGTTGCTGGCCATTTTCTTGAACATGGAGCCCAAACCATATCCGACTTGTCGAGCTTGACCACGGTAAACTGGAATCATCGTGTCTTTCTTTTAAAATGAAGCTTCACCATCGACTTCCCGTGAGTGAAATGAACTGATTCCCCTGTGTCACCGGTTATATTGATACTGATCTCACTGAAATATGATCTGCTGACAGGTATGTAGTGTAGATTTAGAAATTCAAAGTGCATGTGTGGATTAGCCCCTGCTTTTGTTTTTGTGGCAAATGGCACAACGCGTAAAATGGGTGCTTCGACATCCCCTATCAAAGTGTGTTCTGCCAAATCGGTATATACAAACAAGTGGTTCATCTTCGTGAAGAGGTCCACACCGTACTTGAATCTGTTGTTGTCTCTGTCCGGAAACACCTCAGTACTTCCCTCTCCTCCAAGTTTCGTAAGGAGGATTGGATGAAGTTCCAAGCCGATCTTTGATCCAGTATTACCGGTAAACTTGACACGTTTTGACAAGCCGGAAAAATCAAGTCCAAATGTGAGGTTTCTTTGAGTTAAAATTGTTTTAGTGGCTTGTTTAATAGCTTTGTCCAATTCGTCAGTGAGATGTTGTGGTGACGCATAGATGCCTGCAGGAATACAAAGGGATATTGCCCATTTTTTGCCTTCTAATTCACACCCGTTTTTCACTTGTGAAAAGGCTGAAGCCAGTTCTGGATCTTTAGTCACGATGTAGAATTTTCCTTCCTCCTCTTCAATGTTTCTGACTTGTGTGGGAACGATCATTTCCACGAGAGCCACTTCCCAATTTTGTTTGTCGACATCAATGGTTTTTGTCAGCTTGGTTCTAAAACAGCATTGTGTGTTGTTTGGGTACAATGCCATCGAACTATCACTGATGAGAGTGATGTAGAAAGAGTTCATGGTTTCTTAAATTTTAAACTTGGGTTTGGAAGAATGTATCCGATAGAAGTACTCATCAGCAGCAACCAAAGTTCACGATCTGGACTGTTGAGACACAGGTTCACTAATGACACGATGACAATGATAAAGATGATCACAATCTGTGTCAAGAAAGTGATTCTGTTGTTTGGTACCTCACTTTTTCCTGTCTGTATACTGTTGTCTACCTGAACACTGCTGGTATCGGACTGAGACATGGTGTTCACGACGTTTATACTTTATACTAAATGTGATTTTGGAATCCAACTGTTAAACTTTTTAGGATATCCAAGCCACTTGACTTTCACTTCTTGAAAAGTTTTACCGCCTACACGCCTTGTACGCCGATCAAGAACTGATTCCACTTCGTATAGCTCATCATCTTTTATATGTTGAATTTCATCCCTGTAGAAGGATCCGGCGATAGTTTCTCCAGCCAAGTCTTCCAGTTTTACGGTCAATGGATGTGTTCTGTTGATGCGAACCACTTTGAACAATTCCACTGTCCAGTTGGGTAGATAGCCTTTGGCAAATGTTTGCTTGGTTTTATTGATGCGCACTATATCACCCACTTTCAAATCAGTTGATTTCTTTTTTTTCTTTTGATGGTTGCCATACAATGTCTTGGTGACTTCATGCTCATTTTCTCTAGACACAGATGCAGGGGTACGTCCGATGCTTCGATGAAAACGATGATTGTAGCCATGTACCAATAGTTGCAGTACATCCACATAATGACGGGTCTTGTGATGAGTAAAATATTTCCACATTCTTGATTTAAGCGTACGTTGAAAACGTTCAACAATACTCGCTTTAGTTTCTGGGTTTTCAGACGTGAAGAAATGAATGTCATGCTTGTCTAGAAACTTCTGAAAGTCTTTGTTCAAAAATTCTCGGCCTTTGTCTGTTTGCAAAGAGAGTGGTTTTCGGCCTTCTTTTAGAATAGACTGAAAGGCTTGGATGAGCGTCTTTCCAGTTTTGTCAATGATGGGTATTACCCAAGCATATTTTGAAAACACATCAATGACACATAGTAAGTAGCGATATGGTGAATTCTCTTTGTACATACGTTGCATATCTGCGAGATCAGCTTGCCATTGATGATCGATACCTCCTACCACAGTCTGTCGACGTCGAAATTTTCGTCGTATTGTTTTATGCAACGTGTAGGTTCTTTGACTTCTCAACCAGTCTCGTACACCTCTAAAGTGATAGATTTCAACTGTTTTTTCGCTGCCTTGTAGAGTCCCTGAATTCCTCCAAAACTCGTAGGATTATCAGTATCATAGTACAGGTGACGAAGTAACGTGTCCTTCTTTAGTAGGCGTCCCATGACGAATGGGCTAATATCTCCTCGGGTTCTTCCTTTTTAATAGGTCTTCGTTTCTTTGATGTAGGTACGTGGGCAAAACTATCATAAAATTCATCCTCCTCCTCTTCTTCTTCATCATCATCTGGTGTTTGTATGAAATTCCATCGACGTTTATTGCCCACAACTTCTTGTGGGATGTTGACCTCTTTCAGTCCTCTAGAAAATTGTTCCCATCCTCGTGGATTTGACCCTTTCCGTTGTCGAAGTACATCATTGACCAGATCAATAATATTTGAACCTTCAACGGGTTTTCCATCATATTCTAACAGGCCATGTTCATCCCAACTTAAGTGAGGATGGTCTTTCAGCATGTTTAACAAAAGAGTAGCCTTTCGCCGCATGGTCGTAGGAACACTGTCTAGAATTTGATCTTTCAAGGTCATCGGTTTTTCCTCTTTCTTTTCAGTCACTGTACTTGTTGTTTTCTCAGCCATGTGTGGTCTGAAGGGTTTGAGTGCTTTTTTATGTGACACTTGAAAGCGATGTAATACTTCTCCAAATTGTTGTGCTTTTTCTGACTCAGACAATTGATTGTCGTCAAGAACTTGATTCATTTCTTTCTGTAATGATGAAGTCTGACTCACTTGAGGGGATGGGGGTAACCGAGGTCGTTGTTCCTTCTTCCAACGATTCATCTCTTCCAACAACCGAACTGGAACACAGGCCATCTTCTTCATATTTTCCGAATGATTTCACCAGCAAGAGGTATAATTGTTTTGGCTAAGAGTGGTGCAAGTGCCAGCAGGGGTAGAAAACCACCTTTCTGATTGAGAATGATTTTCTTTTTTCGAACTGATACTTTCTTGGTCGCTAACTGTCGGAGCTGTTGTCTCTTAGAATGCAATCGACGCTTCTGAGCCTCTGACAGTGGTACATTGCCTTTTAAAATGTTGTGACAACATTCAGCAATACAATCTACCAATTCTTTTGGTGCTTCTTGAATAATCTTCTTTCGAAATTTGGGCGAGGCTTCTGTCAAAGCAAGCAACATTTTGCCATGTTTACGAACGAGTGGTTGTTTGCGCTTCATGATGACAAATGATGATGAAATGTTTGGTCTCTTTTATTTATACCACTGTTGAAGGGCTTGTAAAGCGATATTGCCAGCACTACTCAGTGGTCCTGAATTTCTCATCGCAGTAATGGCAGTAGGTAATGGGGAATGGAGACTTGGGATTGGTGAAAATCTTGATGATGATGATGATGAGGAACGCCCACTTGAAGAATTGGAAAGGTCAAACAATTGTCGTCGAACTGTAGGGTTTGGTGAAACCGTCATTGATCCTTGTGGTGTAGCCAACCCAGACCTCATCGAACTTCTATTAGAACGGGGAGTAGATGAGGTCAGTGGAGAGAATGGGGCCACAAGTGGTGATGCTTTGGATGATGTCCCTGATGTAACATCACGTCGAATCAGTATGGGGGACACTTTTGGTGTTCCAGTTGATACAGAGCGTTTTCTTCTTACAGTGACAAATCGATCATGAGGCAATGTCTGCTTCTTCCTTGTTTGTTTCCTTACTGGTGACTTGCGTTTGGTTGGCTGTTTTCGTGGTTGTTGTCGTGACCGTTTCCTGGCTGGTGACTTTCGTTTGGGTGGTTGTTTTCTTGCTACTGGACCAAATTTTCTCACAGCTTTGGTCCCGTTCCATCGAAGCAGTGTACGAATGATGGTGCCCCCAAGGAAACCTCCACCACCAGGTT
>CM037787.1:51108677-51158677 GCA_021229015.1 Solen grandis | reverse complement strand
GGCACCTGTGTATTCCTACGCGGTGTGAGGTTAACATTAATAACGTTGCGCGGTGTTTTTTCAGTGGTAAATAAAATATATTTTAGTAGTATTTTTTTAAACTAATTTTTACTGTTAGATCTATTTGTATTTATATCAGTGTTACTCCCCGAACGTTACACTTCTTTGTTTATCATTATTAGGATAGTAGGTCATAACATACACAGTGCGCATGTCTATATATGATGACGTACAACATGTCGGCTGCATGAACCTAAATGTAAACAAACAACAACAAGCAAAAAAACAACAACAAAAAAACCAACGAACAACAACAACAACAACAAACAAACAACAATTGCACAATGTCTGACTTTATCAATCCAGCAGTATTTGATATTATATGGGATGATATAATGAACGGTTTTTATCTGCCTCAGGTTTCTAGTAACAATCACCCCACCCACTGCCCAAACAATGGAATGGTGAATTTAAATCTCAGCAACTCAAATCAGGATTTAACATCAATATTCGGTGGAGCTACTTTGAACATTACAAATTTCAATGTTTACATGCGTTAAAGACGTGTATGAGAATTGACCACATGCGTTAATTTTGCAATTTCTTTCTACCTTGCCTTTCACTTCTTCGCTATGCCATGCGGTTTTCAAAGGTCATGGACACGAAAAATCAAATCAGAAGAGTTTAATAAAGCGTTATTTTCTTGACATATTTGTGAATAAAATATTAATATCTCGCTTAAAATGGAGTTATATTCATTAATTATGAAATTGTTTCTGCTTTATGAATGTATATGTTTGGCACTATTTCTAATCGGAGCACTTAAGTTAGTTCGTAATTCGGTCCAAGATTCGTGTATGTAAAGGCGTCCGGTAACAATTTTAGGATTGGCGTTAATAATGATAAAATAAAATAACATAAATAAATGATAATAATGGTAAGAGTCTATCGAAAACGGGATAAATAGAATATATGGTTGGTGCCGAGATGGAGACAGTTTATCCGGCTCGGTTCGAAAACTGAAAAGGGCTCGCTAAAGCTCGCCCTTTTCAGTTTTCTAAACCTCGCCGGATAAACTGTCTCCATCTCGGCACCAACCATATATTCTCTATATATTCTTCCGCTCTTACTTGAATATATGCATCAATATGTAATTTATTTATGCCTTCGTTCCTTAATACCATTTCCTCTCACACATGCAAGTTAAAATATTTTAAATGAACAGTATGTAAAATTGACTGACGTACATACTACAGTTCTATAGTTCATGGGCAGAAGTACACGTATACAGTCAAACCTGTCTTAGGCGAGGCGGCCAATCAAATGATCAAGAGAAAGTGACTGTTTAACAGAAGTGGTCGCTAAACGAAGGTCAAACATAGCAAAGTGCTAGAATGGTAATATCAAAACTGACCGCTAAGTGCATGTTGACCGCCCAATACAGGTAGACACTTATACAGGTTCAACTATATTAGCTATGCCTATCGAGCCTCGTCAATGCTTGAAATGTTTGACCCTCACGTAAGATATCATTGTCCTTCATGAACACCCATGATGGATATTTATAATTCATTACCGGCATTGATCTGTTATGGATTCAACTTCATGTCAACCATTACAAACTATTAGTCGGAGGTACCTGGGGTATCTACATCTTTCAAGACCCCAATAATAATCAATGGCTTCTCACATAACTGTCACTGATAAAAAATTTGATTAAAAAAATAAATGACAGAACTTTGCCCTTGATAAGTGACATACAAAAAGATTCACACGTAGTTACCTTGACCATAGACACATTCACTAACCTGCTGCATGCGTCTGTGCCTTGACTGATTTGTTTACATCATAAATGTTTCCAGTGTCGAACGTGACTAATCTATCATGACAGAGGTGTGTGTGTGTGTGTGTGTGTGTGTGTTTGTGTGTGTGAATATTGTATCATCACCGCTGTACTCTAAGACTTCATTTTAAACTTTATAGCCTGGATGACGTAGCTATAACGTTCAAATGCGTCCCGGATTTGACACTTTTGAAACATAATCATCTTCCGGTATTTCTTGAATCTACATTTAGGCTAAACAAACCTACCTTTATGACCCCATGCTTGTATCTTCACTGAAATCCCTTTTTAAGCATTTGAAGGACCATGATTACAATTTAATGATGGATGGATTACCCTACACACTCTACATCAGCAGGTACACGTGTATGTTGTGGTGAGTTGGATTTAGGACCATTCAAATAAATGTGGCTTCTAAGAAATAATAAGAAAACCGTCTGGTGTCACGAGAAACGTCAGCCACGTAACAGAATACAGTGGTATCTTTTAACGTAACATTTGACGCGTTACTCGAATAGTAAACGAGCGAGTGGTAGACATTTAAATATAACTAACGAGTCTGTGTCTCTAATAAATCGTGATTATATTTCTTAGTTTTCCCGTCTTTCGCGTAGCGGAGCGTGGGATTAGGGGAACGTTAAGCAATTGTGTTTACATGTAGTTAATGAATTATTTTGAAGAATGCTTATTTTAACACACACATTAATATTTTGTGTAGTTTAATAGAAGCTTTTTTATATTTTTCATTATTCAGTTTTTTATAGGCTCGCACAAAACAACATTATATACAAAGTTATTATTTATGAACAAAGTGTAGCTCTTAACCATACATCGGTTGATATATGGGAACAATCAAACCTTTTTGTTTTTCGATTTGAATAAAAAAGGAGTCAAAAGTTTGCGGCGGAAATAAGGCATGTACGAACAAAATCTAAAATTTGAATCTGCACTCCAAGTTAAACACCAAAACATCCAACACCTGGGGAGGACGCTTTAATCACCAGTTACCGGGACCGGTATACAGGACAAAATGTGTAACATTTCTGTCTCTTTTCCTACCCAGGGTCGTACTTTCACTCGTGACCGGTCCCGGTGGCCGAGTTGCTAGAGAGTCCGGCCCGGAATTGAGAGGTCGTGGGTTCGATCCCCAGTCGCGACATACCACAGTCGTAAAAAATGGTACAGTATGACTGGTATATATCTTCCTTGCTTGGCGCTCAGCATATAAGGGTAGTTGCAGGACTGGTTGGTCCGATATCAGGATAATGTGACTGGGTGTGGTATCATGCCACATATCTACGGCGTGATACTACAGTGTGTCAAGTCTCAAGTAGGTATCGTCTCTAAATGACTGAAATACTGAAATACAAACAAACTTGAACTCGTAACGATCTATCCTGTCGTGCCTCTCTCTTATTTAGTTTTGTGATGCATTCGCTAGTTTCGTCTTTCGCACCTTTTTGAACAAAATATTTATGAATAATCATATGTTTTTGTTGTTGTTGTTGTTATTTTTCAATCGCTAGTTTCGCTTTTCACACCTTTTTTAAATTTTTCTTTTATAAAAATTTGATTTTTTTAAAGATCGAATCAAGATGTTTTAATTTGAATATAATATTGATATTTCATATCAAGACACATTCATAAATATACAACTATATATAAACGGTGTCTCCTTTCGTCAAAGAATAAGTATAAAGCATGCTCATTTTCATTAATAAACGTATTATCCGATTGATTATCAGTTTTAATTTCTTTGAATATAAATGCAAAGAATATCACAAGCTCGCAAAGTGTCATGCATGAATTGTTGTTTTGATGACTTACGCTTAGTTTATTTCTTTATTTATCTTTTAGGGTTTGTTATGTTTATTCTTCTTCTTATTATTATTATTCCTTTTTTTCCAACCAAATCTAAGAGTTAATTTCGGTAAGTTGTCAGTGTCTAAGCAACATGAAAATTAAATTGCCTCCACAAAAAAAGTATAAATTTTTAAATTCAATACTTTTAAATTTTCAATGACGTCAATTGACGTCAGATTTGACGTCAGCTTCAAAAGTTTGTTCGCGCCCTAGAGCCTTTATTTTTTGATATTTTATCTTGATATTTTCACAGAAGATGTGAACCTCGCGAGGGTTTGTAAAAACCTCGCGAGGATTTGCAAAAACCTCGCGAGGAACCTCGCGAGGGTTTGCAAAAACCTCGCGAGGATTTGTAAAAACCTCACGAGGTTCCTCGCGAGGTTTTATTTTTAATCCTCGCGAGGTTCCTCGCGAGGATTTGTAAAACAAAAATAGAGCGCTATGTTTTTGCCGGACTATTTTATCAGGACACCGTACAAAGGCGTGCAAAATGTTTAGTACGCATGTTATGAAAGAAGGAGTAAAATTAGAGTGGTAGAAATGAACGACTAAGCATATTATCTTTGATTACATGTAAATTTGCAGGACTGGTTGGCCCGGTGTCAGGATAATGTGTATAGGTATGATATCATGTCACCTGTCTACGGCGTGATACTGCAGTGTGGCAGCACTTTATCTGTCTTAAGTAGGCTTCGTCTCCAAATGCCTGAAATACTGTCGGTGGGACGTTAAACCCAACAAACAAACATATACACAAATGTATCTGTCTCAAGCAGACAAGGTTCCGTAATCATGGAAACTATGCATGTATGTTGGGATGTTGAACCTATGCAAATAACTTCTACTTTAACCAACTGATATATCTTTTATGTGCTAATGCCTACTTGAGTCAGTAGAATATTACAATAGAGTATATTTCTAATCAATTATAAATATTCTGTTTAAAATATATATCGATATGTATTTAAATTCAACAGAAAAAATATCTTTGATTTCTTGTAAAATGAAAGATAATCATTACAATTTATATATATTTCATTAATTTAGCCTTTAAGGTTGGGCTATTTGAAATCATCTTGAAATGTATCCAGTATATATAAGTTTAAAGCTGCTAGTTCACAGATGGTCATTGACTAAGAATTTCATTTTAAACTATATGTGTATAGTACGCCTATTTATACCATCTACAGACATATGGTCATTCAATGCAACCATCCTGATAATAAAGAAATGGGTGGTTTCCTCATCACAGGCAGTACAGACAGTATTGAAAATCTACTTAGAAATATAAAACCTATATTTAAATTCTGTTTTCATTTGCTGTCACCTGGCAGAACACATTCATATTTACTGCATGCGGTAACTTAATAGGCCGAACTTACAAAATCGCTACCCTTAACTGGTGAAAACACCATATTGAGGTAAAGTAAGGACCTGTTTTGTTGATACCTTATTCTATATCTAGCTGGTTTTTGTCGAGCCCGCTTGCGGTGTGCTCAATGTCGGTGTCGCCACAATGGCCGTACAGTCTATGTGCGTGCGTGCGTCCGGATTATGCTTGTTCAAACCATTACTCTATCATTATTGGGAGGATTTAAAAATTACTCGGCATTAATGTTCACCATGATGAGACGATGTGTCGCGAACAAGAACAATATGTTTATCTCACAGGTCAAGCTCAAATGTAAAATGAAAAAAAAGACCTATAACAGCTTGCCCGAACCATATCTCGTTCATTATAGGGGGGATTTATAAAGTACTTGCCACACATGTTCACCATGATGAGACACTTTGTCGCACGCAAGAACAGTGCGTTTAGCTTAAAGGTCAATGTCACACTTAGAGGTCAAATGTAAAATAAATGGTCTAAAACAGCTTGTCTGGACCATTACTTTGTCATTACTTGGTGAGCTTTAAAAATAACTTGGCACAAATCTTCACCATGATGAGACGCTGTGTCAGGCGCTAAAACCGTGTTTAGCTCGAACACCAAGGTCATACTTTGAGGTCCAAGGTCAATAACAAGTCTAAAATAACTTGACACAAATGTCAAGCTAACTGGGATGATGTGTCGGGCACAAGAACCAGAATCATAGTTCAATGGTCAAGGTCATACCCTGAGGTCAAAATCAAAAACAGGCTCATTTTTGCTTGTCCGTGCTGTTCCTTTGTCATGGATGGAGGAATTCTCAAATAATTTGAAAAAAATGTCAAGCTAAGTGATACAGTGTGTCGCGCACAAGAACCAGATTCGTATCTCAAAGTTCAGGGTCATACATAGAGGTCAAATGTCATTGAGCTGGATTTGCTTGTCTGGGCTGTAATTTAGACATGGATTGCAGCATTTAAAAAAAAAACAACTTTGCAGTTATGTTAACCTAAATGAGGCATTGTGTCTGCAAAAGAGTTTGGTCCCTAGCTCAAAGGCCTAGATCACACCTAGAGGTCAAAGGTCATGGAGTTGGATTTGATTTTCTGTGCTGTAACTTAGACATGGATCACAGGGTTTTCAAATAACTTAGCAGTTATGTTAACCTCAATTAGATATAGAGTTTCGTCCCTAGCTCAAAGGTCAAGGTCATACTTAGCGGTCAATGGTCATATGCTTGTCTTGGCTTTAACCTAGACATGAATAGAAGGTTTTCAACTAAGTTTGCAGTGATGTTTGCCTTAATGATCCGAAGTGTTAAGCACAAGAACTGGGTCCATAGTTTTAAGGTCAAGGTCACACTTAGAAGTGAAGTTCATCTCGCTGGATTTGCTTTTTTGGTCTGTAAATTTCCCCCTCATATTTTGGGGAAAAAAAGTCATTTTTCTCATTCAGACTGATGACTCAACTACATTGCTCTGCTGATACACTGGCTTGTCATCATTCTGGTGTCATCGTTGGCGTAATCGTGAAAAAAACTTTAACCCTGACCATAACTTCTAAAGTACTAAAGTGTTAAACTTTCTGCCATCAAACTCCACATACATGTTCACTATCACAAGGTCTACATTCTCATCAAGGGCCATAACTCTTAGGTCAAAAAGTCCTCAAAAGTGTAAGTACTTCATGCTTTTTTATCCCATAAATTTGTTTCTTGTGTGATTCTCTACAATCATGCAAAGTTTATGAACATTCTTTTAGCTAGTTTTGATTTTCCTTCTTTGTCTTTATAGTAAAAAACCGCTATTGTGAATTACGTACTTTAGCCTGGGTAAATATGTACAGCACTGACGTCTCTACCAGTGTAAGCTGCTGAATTTGTTTACAAATGAGTCTGAACTGACCCATCTAAGCCTCGTTCTGGTTACTGTCTTTCTGTCAAAGATTTCTTCCCTCCATAAGGTCGCTGAAAGTCTGCTATAGGCTTGGCAACCTGGCGGCCTGAAACTAGATAATCCTGACGTGTGAATAACACATTCTTATTATTTATGGATGAAAACTATGTGAACCTCTCTAAATATGCACTTTACGGCGGAATACATGCTTTTTTGATATATTTCTAAAAATAATTATATATATTTCCCCATAGACGCCGAGAGTCTGCTGACGACTATTGGAACAATATAATGGTTTAAAAAGATAGCCATTGCGCTAGCAGCCTTTCAGCGGCATTACGGTTTAAAATATTTAGAAAAAGTGCTATTCAAACGTTATTCAACACTGAACGGATTTGTACATTTTCTTATATTCCTCACCAGTATATGATGATAAACAAGTTGGATACTAGGCCATTAGTATTCAACCAGCCTTTCTGTTGCTTTACAAACATAAAATTTATTCAGAAAAAAAATCATTAAAAATAATTATAATTTAATATGAATTGTAAAATAAGGTTCATTGTTTTTTTGGTTTTTTTTGTGTTTTTTTTTTTTGGTTTTTTTTTTTACTTAAATGAAATGCGAAAAAATACATAAAATATCACGTTTTTTAGTATCCATGATAATTTACAATCATACATAAAAAGAAATTATATTTCTAATAATTATACCGTATTAACATAAGAAACACGAATTGAGTTCACGCCGCCAAACTGCCAGATCACTAAGATCACGCCGCAAGGCCGCAAGGCCGCTGTGTTCAAGCCACCAGGCCGTTAGGCCGCTGTGTTCACGCCGCAAAGCCGCTAGGCCGCTGTGTTTACGCAGCCAGGTCACTGTGTTCACGCCGACTGTCCGCTAACTTCACGAACATAAAAATCGGTCTATCTGGATTCGTAAACTTCTATCATTATAAATATATTGGCTGTTTGAAGTTGGCACAACAAACAACATTCAACTTTTGCTGTATACAACATTGGACATTCAGATTATGAATGCTTCATACGACATTCACGACATTAGACATTCAGATTTTGAATGCTTCATACGACATTCACGACATTGGACATTCAGATGTTGAATTTCGCATACGACATTCACGACACTGGACATTCAGATTTTGATGTCGTATACGAAATTAACGACACTGGACATTCATATTTTGAATGTCGCAGCACGACTTTCACGACATCGGACATTCAGGTTTTTAATTTGGCAGCACGACATTCACGAGATTGGATATTCAGGTCTTAAATGTTGCATACGACATTTACGACATTGAACCATCATATATTGAATGTGACAGCACGACATTCACGACATTGGACATTCAGATTTTGAATGTGGCATACGACATTACGACATTGGACATTCAATTAATTCATAAAGATTGGACATCTATATATTGAATGTCGCATACGACATATGCGGCATTGGACATTCATATATTGAATGTCGCAGCATGACATTAACGACATTGGACATTCAGATTTTGAATGTCGCAGCACGACATTCACGATATTGGACAATCAGATTAAGAATGTGGCAGCACGACATTCACGACCTTGGACAATCAGATTATGAATGTGGCAGCACGACATTCACGACATTGGACAATCAGATTATGAATGTCAGCACGACATTCACGACATTGGACATTCATATTTTAATGTCGCATACAACATTCACGACCAACTGATATTCAGATTTTGAATGTCGCATACGACATTTACGTCATTGGACATTCATATTTTGATGTTGAATCACGAAAGTCATGACATTGGACATTTTGATTTTGAATGTCGTATCAATCCACCCCAATCCCCTCCACCCATTTCAAGCCCCCCCCCCCCGTTACTTAGAGACGATATCAAATTTTCCTCCTTAGGATCATTGAAACATTTTCAAAGACTTCCTCCAATTCTTATGGATCTTTTATGAATGGCTTATTTTGATATATAATGTTACTTAAAGGTTAACAAATATGTATCATTCGGATATAATTATTTGATTTTCCTAAATGTTATATATGGCTATTCATTCATTTCTCAGAGAATGAAATACGGAATCGCATTATGGCGCCATCGATATAAAAAGTGCCTTTCTTGAATGGACCAAACAAAATGGAAGAAACATGCTAGTATAGCAGTGACAAATTATGATTATTGGTGAAGATAATCACTGATAACTCGGAATAATTTACAAATGTAGGAAATGACGTGTAAAAGCTGCTAGTCGTTTCCTTATCTGTCTTATGCATTTAAAAACATATTCCGTATATAAAACGCATTATATTTAGGTTTTGAAAATAGATCTCAAAGCGCTTCAAACATGCTCTACCCGGGAATAATAAACACGTTTTTAAATGTGTCCGTGTGTGGGTGTTGGTGTATGGTTGGTGTAAAACTTTATCATGTTCTCGGGGAAAAGATTGAACATGGCAGCCACTTGTAATTGTTAACGATTTCTAAAAACGGGTGGACGTTTTCATATTTGAAACTGGGTTCGGTGCGGTCTCAAAATGTTTTAATTATGCCCTACCCGGGAAAATAGAAACGTTTTTATATTCCTGGGGAGGATTAGGATACGTTTTCATATTCCGCGGGGGGGAGGGGGGGAGGGGGAGTGGAATGGTATGGTATGGTATGGCCACTTGAAATTGCTTTACCGGGATATAAAATATCATACCCTACAGCGGAGTCCATTATTATTATTGATAAATCTTTGACGTATTCGTTGCTGTTGTAAATAACATAGTCGTTGGCTAACCCCCCCCCCCCCCCCAAAAAAAAAAACAACAACAAAAAAACAACAGATTTGTCTATTCATGTTATATATATATTCTAATTTATGGTCCAAATTCCACTGTATTACACATGTTTTTAAATAGACTGAGTATTATTACAAAACATAATTGTGTGAGTGTTTGTTTGCTTATGTGAATTCCATTCTAAGAGATAGATAGATAGATAGATATGCATGTCTGTGTTTTTATTTCTATTCTAAGCTGGTGAGATAGATATAACATTACTACAAAAATATAATTATTACAACACATATTTTTGTGAATGCATGCTTGTTGGATAAAGAATTAAAGATAATTGAGAGAAATTTCATAAATATTAAAAAAATAAAATGTTACTTATGCTATAAACACTCAAACCTGTCTTAAGCAGCCAGTCAAGGAAACAAAAGAATGTGACCGCTTAACAGAGATAACCGCTAATTGGAGGTTAAACTTAACCAAAATGCTACTTTGATAACATTGAAATGACCTATAAGTGCAGGTTGACCGCTTAATACAGATGACCGCTAATACAGGTTCATCTGTATAACTGTAATCATGTGTAACTTAGTATATAAAAGTGAAAATCTTTCAATTAAAAAAAAGGGTTCAAAGATCAGTTAACTTTAAACCGCCGTAATTTTAGTTGTTCAGAGTAACAATAATACTGTAATAACTGCTTCCCAATTAAAACGCAGCATGAAAGCAAGATAAAAAAATAAGATGCGGCAATTTTAATAACCGTTGTACGTTTAATTGTATCGATCAGTCGTTCAATCCTTTCTAAATGCCGGTCAGTTTTAACTTAATCGGTACAATGCACATCAAACTTATAGTCTGCTCCAACACTTGCCAGTTTGTTGTATCTCGAGGGGTAGAGTTAGGGGTAGGGGTTAAAGGCATCAAAACAAATCACTGTTATATCAAGTCATATGAACTTAAGAATTAGCAAAAAAAAAAAAAAAAAAAAAAAAAAAAAAAACAGAGGAGAGCAACAAAAACAATATTCACAATAAAACGATAGATGTTATAAACAGCAAAAAGTAATTCCGTAATCTGGTCGCGAAATGAATGTCTACGTACTTCTAAACGCACATGTAATGTTTTACTTATGTTTAACGCCCCAACAACAAATTTTCTGTATTTTTTGTTGTACCTGTTTACACGAAACATGCGCAGTGCTTCTTCACTGAGACATAACGCCGTAGGTAGCACACTAAAATTATGGAAATATGGAAAGTCCTGACTGTCTTATACCGTTCTTTTACAAAGTATCAATCCAAAGTAGCATTATATGATATTATTTTGACGTTATATTAAACAATCATTCATTTATATACTTACATTTGAACCATGAATGGACGGTAGGGACTTCGGAATTTTCATGTGAGGAAGCCTTTCAGCTGGCTTGCGGTAGGTCGGTGGTTCTACCCGGGTACCTCTGTGTACTCGGGGTCTTCCTCCACCTGTATTTAGCTGGACGTCGCTATATGATTGAAATACTATCGCAGCGACGGTTAACCCCAGTACAACAACCACGAATGGAAACAAGTGTCCTTATATTACACCAATTTAACATAGTATTGGACCAAATATCAATAAATGATACGGGTGAATCATTATATCAATTGACAACTTGAACGTATTGAAACGAGTCGTCAATGTATCAATCCAAAGTAGCATTATATGATTTCATTTTTATTTTATATCAAACGAACATTCCTTTTAGATGATATGATTCCGTTGGAACCATGTATGGAACCAACTGTCCTTAATATCACATTTCTTTATATAAAATCGATTCATCACCAGATTTTGCTATTTAGTCCTTTATTTCATGAATATTCGTGTACAAATTAATTACTTAATGAAAATTAATTTACTTAACTTTAAATGGTCACATGAAACAATGCATTTTCCTTTGCTGCGCAAATTGATGAGTTTGAGCTACAATAGTGTACGTTGTATTAGTCAACAGAAGAGACCCTGATCAGCCAGTTTCTCCAAGGAGCTGTTTGATCTGGGTCTGCTTTGTTTGCCAAGGCGACAAAACGAACTATATCAGGTAAAGGGAAAAAAATAATCTTCACATGCATTCTTTCCCCAAAAGATAGATTAATGTACTTTAGAGGCTAACTGACATGCTGTTTTCAACCCCCCCTCCTCCCCCCCCCCAAAAAAAAAAAATAAAATAAAATAAAAACCCCAATTTGACCAAGGAGGGGCTTAAATCCCCTATTTAAGAAACAATGGAACAACTTTGCCGTTCAGACTGAGAAGAATCTGAGCCACAATATTGTATGAACAAATAGAGGAGACCCTGATCAGACCGTGCCTTCCAGGATCTGTCTGACCTGTATGGGTCGGCTCTATTTGACTTTTTCTTTCTTTTCGGCGCTATTTACTAATGTGTCAAAGTCATACTATCAAAGATAAAGGTTAAAACGTGGGCCTGGAGGCAAAAATGGCGAGAGTAATGTTTACTTCTGTAATGATAGAAATTGTATCAATTTGAATATACAATTTCAATCAATTTAGATGTAGAACTTTTTCACAATCCCGCCGACCTTTTTCCGGTGTTTTGACATAAAATACACCCGCTTAAAATAGTTCTGTCAACTATGTATTGACTATGTATTGACGAGTCGGTTTCATATAAAGAAATGTGATAAAAGGACAGCTGGTTCCATAAATGATTCGACTGGAATCTTATAAAGGAATATCCGCTTGGTATACATCAAAATGAAATTATATAATGCCATTTCGGATCGATATATTGACGATTCGGTTTCATACATCGAAGTTGTCGATTGATATTATAATGAATCCGTTATCATATATTGATTTTTTGGTTCAATATATTGTAAAATTGGTGTGATATAAGGACAGCTGGTTCTATACATGGTTCGGCTGGAATCATATAAAGAAATGTTCGTTTAATACATTGTCAAAATGAAATCATATAATACTACTTTGGATTATGACATTGACAAATCGGTTTAATACACTGACTTTGCCAACTGATATAAAGATGAATCCGTATAATATATTACTTTTGGTTCAATATATTGTTGAATTGGTGTGATATAAAGACAGTTGCTTCAAAACAAGGTTCAACTGGAATCATATAAAGGAATGTTCGTTTACTAAATGGTCCAAATGAAATCATATAATGCTACTTCGGATTGCACATTGTATAAGAACGATATAAGATAGCCATATTAATCATATTATCCTAATTTAGCGTCATCTAATCGTTTTCCTTATAGGCTGAGCGCCAAGCAATGGAGATTAAAACGACTTTGGTACATCGCAGACAGTGTTTGAAGCCACGACTTCTCTGTTACAAGGCAGAGGCTATTATCTCTCTGCCACCAGGGACAGGTGGCTTGTTAAATAAGATTACTGCTTACTTTCTTTAAATTCTGTATCAGGTGCATCAATTTAAAAATCCTTTCTCAGAATCTTTTCATTTCGCCCGGTTATGGGTACATTCTGTAATTTTATGTGAATTAAAATGCAATCTGGCAGGAAGCTTCCTAAACGAATATGAAGAGCTACCAGTGAAACTGGCGTGGGTTCAATTATCATCTATTACTTCTATTATGTATACATATACAAATTTTTCTTTATATAATGTTTTAATCATATTATATGATAAAATGCACGCTATTTCAGAAAATTATATGACATCGTCAGCCAATTCATTCATGGTACATGTAATTCAAGACTGTGTGATAAAACTGGAAATGTATACACCTACAATCCCCTGCTCGAGGCAATGACTTTGAATTTTCAAAATTAACAAGCAGTTACATTCAGCCTACAGCTATTTCTTGAAAAAATATGGACTATGAGCATTAGTTTTAAATAATAAAATTCTCCTATTATATAAAAAATCATTAAATGTCGTGTTGCGACATTCAAAATCTGAATGTACAATATCGTGAATGTATATTGCATGCAAATTGCATACAAACAATCGCACTGAATTGATAAGCTACTGAACGCGGAGTGATACAGTTTTTACCCCATCATTATCATAATCATCATCATCTTGATCATCATAATCATACTGAAGAACTGTTCATGTCTTTTGTTAAACAAAGTGACTCAAAATGACATTTTATTCCTTGCTTTAAGCGGATATTAAGTGATTTAGGACTAATTTTATTAACATATTTATTACACCTTTAATAGTAGCCTATGCAACAAGTTATAAGATGAATGTCATTTTATATTTGAATGTATTTATATTACGCCCTTTTATGTTAAAATGAATTGAATTGTTTAAAAAGGAAGAACAAAAAAGTAATCTATGCGTCTTTATATTAAACGATTTAAAAATACAAAAAAAGTAGAAATACATGTTATAGTAATTGAATTATTAATTTGGTTTCTTACAAAGTACTTATAATATTTGATCCCTTTAGCCAACATACCTCCCTCGATAAATAGGACTTTATCCAGATATTTGGGGTCCAAATTTTTTGAGCTGGCCCAAAGGGCGTTGGACCCACGTTGAGTTCCCACAGACTTACCATTTTTTATCATGACAGATAATGATATACATTTTCAAATGATATCAGGCAATGAAATGTTATTTCATACCATATAAGATAATGTCATATCAGTTCATGACATATTAGTTAGACTATGTTAGACTATATTATATATTTTCACGCCATATCAGACAATATTATAAAATTTCATGCATATCAGATTATGTTATACAGTTTTATACAATATTATATAATTTGATACCATATCACGCCATACCATGAAATACCATATCTTTCATGGTTTATGCTCATTTGACTTTATTGTGGGCCAGTTATTTTAAGTCACGAAATAAAAATCTGAATAATCAATAGACAAAACTTCTTGTGACTAAAACATAATAATTATTGTTTTCCTTTCTTTTAAAGATTTTGTCGATATCATTTGATATTATTTAATATTTATTGTATACAGAGATTCATTTTATGGAAACAGCATTTGTAGTTCTTTTTTCGATATAATACAATTTTTGCAGACAAAGCATTTCGTTGTTTTGACATAAATTGTTCATATCTAAAACAATTATTCTTGTAATGATGCAGATGAATGAATACTTTTGGAAAAAAACATGAAATTACATGGCACACAGATAGATTTAAAACTAGTTTATTCAAAGTCATGAACAAAATGTCACTAAACTGGTAAATTAGATAACAAAACCCGAACCATGTACCTTTAAATATTTGGTTAGAATGTATCCATGTGTTACTTTGGGTGTTTACGTTTATCTTTCATATGACATTCATTAAAGACTATGAAACACAACAGCAACTAGTAACCATGCAAAATGAGGCACCAAGACTGCATGTGTACTAGATTTGGATATTTCTGGCAATTCTTCGAGCCAAAACTTTATTTTGTCACTTCTAAAACTACTTCCAACGGGGAATTGGTCCACATTGGCCTGGAACTTCAAATATGTCTGAGTGTCCGCATTGTAAGTAGGCCAGATTGTAGATTGTGCTTGGTTTGGATCCCTGCAACGAAAAAAAAATTACAAAATATAGGCTATATTTGAAGGTGGTCTCTGAGGGGATTTCTTCATATCCGCATCATGGAATTCAACGGGACTCGAAGCTGAAGGGTAAATGTCTTCATGGTTTCCAAATGAGTCCCGTGGTTGCAGAATTATACAATTAAATGATACAAACAGAAAGGAAAAAGAAAATGAGAGTACGTAACTATTATGTTTGATACCAGGCTTGAAGCAAGTATATATGCCTGGCCTACAATAATAAATATCTTAAATTTTCATAATAAATAAATGCATGTATCTCTTATTTTATTGTTTAGTATATAAGTAGGCCCTTTTGTTATAGATAGTATTTTCAAGAATTATGTTAGAAACATGTACTAAGTATATCAATTATGTAAATTTACGTCTATGGATAGAGGTAGTGCAAAAAGGAACAAGTATTGTAACTTAAAGATTCCTTGCGCAAAAATAAATCTATGAAATGATAACATCAACTGAAAAAAATAAACATAAACCCAATTTCTGATTTCTTTTTTTTTAAATCATGTAGACTTATAATCTGATCAGTATATGTTTGCTGGTTTCTTACAGAGCAACACTACTCTCCTGACAGATATACATTAAACGTGTAATATCAACAGACTTTTCGCGTGTTTACATGTGTATTAAAATTTACCTATAGGCTATCCGACGGTTACAATGTGATTACATTTTCTCTTCAAAGAATTTGATATACAGTAAACTTCACAGGAAGATCAACTATTTGATATCGTTGCTTATGTACTGTAGTGAATTTCTTAGGTGCGTATACTTAAGAGAACGCGGGGTAAATGAATAATTTTCGATGGGGTTGATATTCGTCGATCAAACCATCCACAAAATCGATGAAAATTATTCCCCCCACGGAATTTAATAGTTTCAAAGTATGACAGTTTCTCTAAACAGACAGTTATTACAAGTACCAATTTCTCATAGCAGCTGTTTATTCTCATATCATTTACCGGCAACTATTCATACAGAGACAGCGTAACATTAATGCTTAAATGCTTAAAACTCTGCAGCACAGACGAAAAAAAAAAAAAAAAAAAAATTAACTTTCTAAAAGGCAGCCAACAACGAACCCCCCGTCTATATCCCTGATTATGTTTCTTATCACTCTCCTCATAATGCCAGAACTCACATTAAGGCCTTTATGGAATAACGTGCTAACTACGAAGACTACAAAAACAGCGTTTTACCCCGAACAATCAGAATGCCTTTCCCTCTTACATAGCAATATTCACATCTGTAGATGATTTCAGTACTGATCTAAAGAAATACCTAGCCTAGGAATACAATTGTTTTTAGGTGTACAAAAATGTTTTATCTAGTTTTGATGGCGTCACGTGCTCGTGAGACGTAAAGTCCTGGACAGTAACATATAAGAAGTAAATTTAACTCAAGTTACAGTGGCATATCTATTATCTATTCAGTATTGTTTCATGTACTTAGTGTCAAACTGACATAATTCACGACAGGATCGGCAATATCCGGTATAATTCGCTGAATTAAATTGTCCAATCAGAAACTGGGAAAAATCTCAAGTGTATGAACAATGTGTGATATTAAACACCAGCTTGAGGGTTTGATTTACGAAGTTTTACGTCTCATTTCGGAGTGAAATTGTCTATACAGTAAATCCTACATGTATAAAGACCTCCTCGATCTTAGGACCATTTTTCTTTTCAAGTACTGATATGAATAAAAAGCGTGTTTGTACTAGAAGTAAATGTGATGATTTAACATGATAGTTTAATGTCATTTTTTATCAAGCTTTTTGATAGATACGGATACACTTAAAATCGGGACATGGGCAAATGATAAAGTTATTCAAATTACATAAACATTGCTTTGAATGAAGAGGGAGAAAGAGAAAGAATATTTGTTATCCATTAAGGAATTGAATGTTAAATATTGTTTTAAACATAAAAGTAAAGCCAAATGAACTTCAGGAAATAGAAAGTAAAAAAAAGCATTTCATGAGAAACCGGTTAGCCATTTTATAAAGTAAATAATACAGGTTTATTGTTTAACCTTTTACCTCAAACAGGCGCATTTTGGTGACTTTGCAAACAGAGGAGACCTAGATCAGCCTGTGTTTGCTCACTAAATAATATGGCTTAGAATCTTACACATTCTGCGTAAGAAACAAAAATATATCGTTTCATATGCCATTTAAAGTTTAGTAAATCAATATATATCCGGTCATGCATTTGTACATGATTATTCATGAGGGAAAGTATTTAGGAATTGTGCACATCAACTGTATCAATTTTTAATGGTTTTGTGTGTTTTATTTATTCGTCTTTGAAAAAAAAAATGTTAATCTACTCTCGATCCGAATGGTTCAGTGGTGTTGAAAATTACTGGAGATTCGATGGTTTTGAGTTCACACCATGTCTTTTTCATTATATTCTGTTTCGCAAAGGTCCACGCACGAACGTCCGAGAGGGTAAAGTATAAATTGTAAGAATTTGATTCCGAATCCAAGTAAAAGTTCAAATTTACACGGCGAAGAAATCGCCTGCATATGTTGGTCAAAATAGGGAATATATGGTTCAAGTTACGATAACTGAATGGCAAATATTGTCAGTGATTATGATAATGGCGCTCAGAATACCAAAACAAAATTGAAACCGTTACACGAGTCTAGGCATATGCATCGCACGTAGTATTAATCGAGGGAAAATTGTTTACCCTGTTTTTGCGAACTGTATCCAGTATTCAATGACTGCATCAGCAAGTTTGAATTCTTCAGGGGTCAAGTATTCTGATGGATCTGTTGAATTTAAATCGTAAAAGTCGTGCATAATAGCATCCGGGAACCAGAATAAGAACGGAAGTTCATCAGCGTGATTAGCTCCCTTTGCCCAAGATGGAAGGTTTGAAAAACTCGGTCTATGATCAAACACATAAAAATATGTTTTCCCTTTGCCGCTCAATCTTGAGTGTACTGTAGCTGTTAAAGTTATTGAAAGGGTAAATGTCAGGTCCATTCGAACATTGAGACATTCTTGTTTAATTATGTTGCCTTGTGACATGTTTAGATGTCCAATATATTCATGGGCAATTTTCTCTAATTTCTCTGGATTGGATGGTCTATCACTTAGTAGTAGTTTAGTCTCCGTACACTCTTTAAAATCTTCTCTAGAGAAATTCTCAATAGATAATACTGACTCGATAGAAAAACAACCGTCGTTGGTGTTCATACCAATTATAATATTGATGTTTCCAAACATCTGAAAAGAACGCTGATTATGTTCCTCTTTATAATTTTCAAACAAATCATCTGGATAACTGGTAAGAAATTCGTATCTACTGTTGGTGAAAATAACGACTGGTAACTTAACAACAAATCGACAGGGCATTCTCGCATACAATGAACAATGTCTGATAAATCACCTGAACAACCTAGCCATTCCTGCAATTCCTTGAATGATTTTAAAGGATTTTTGTTGTATGCCCAGAATTCAGTTGGAGACCCGCTTTGAGCGATGATACTCTGAAACAGGTTTTTATTTTCAGGGTACAACGCTTGGTAAATCACTGAGCCGGAACCTGCTGAATTTCCAAACAAAGTCACGTGATTTGTGTCTCCACCGAATGCTCTGATATTGTCATGAACCCATTGTATGGCCATATGTTGATCCCACAATCCATAGTTTCCTTTAAGTCCCGCTTTTTCATTGGCTAAGAATCCCAAAACATCAAGCCTGTAGTTTATTGTAACAAGTATAGCTCCACTTTTGGCTGCGAAAAACGGGGCTTTGAAAGAATTTTGTGAACCGGCTACTAAACCCCCACCATGAATATATATCATCACTGGAAACAAAGTATATGCCAGCATGTCGCCAGGTACAAATATGTTAAGCAGTAAACAGTCTTCTCGATATTTGAAATTTGAGTAAGGAGGATAAATGTAATAGGCTGGACATGCAATCTGTTCGGAATTATTTGCATAAAATGGTGTCTTGAAGAAAGCTTTTCTTTCCGGCTTCTCAAATCGTCTGATTCCAAGTGGAGGTTCCGCATAAGGGATCCCAAGAAAAGATGAGAACACATATTGCTGACCTGCTCTTGTTTTCACGTCAGACACGCCATATAATGTTCCTACAGGTGCGTGCACTGCTATCTCAGTACAAAATACAGCATTCGTCACAACAAAAATCAATACTGTTTTACGTATCAAATACAATGCCATTATAACTAGAAGCGCATACAATTCTTTGGACTAAAATATGAAAATTCCAAGATCTTATTTAATCCTTCTTAGCGAATCATTGTGTGAACTATAATTCTCAGTACACTCCCTAGCGTTGCGAATCACAAACGCGCTGCAAATCACAACTACCTGTACCGGTTCTAGTGTGCATACCTCGTCAAATTCATAGATCTACAGGTACAAAATCGCTGCCGAAAAGAAAATAAAACCGCAAAGCTGCATCACGGGTTTTCGCTTTAAACCACTTTATTATATCTTATGCACAATTAGCAACAAGAAACATAATGCAAACAGAAAGTATCTTTAAAAAAAGATACACGGCCGTGGTGTATTAATTATATTTAGTGTTTATTCTGCATCTTGATGAGGGGACATTTGACCCAAGTTTTATGAATGTCTTTCAAGCGTTTAAAATATATAGAGAGGATATGAAATTGCTGACGATCGGACAGACGAACGACCATTTCACAACATAATACGACCCTTCAGGTAATACAACTGCATGGGTGTTCCTCGGAACATTTTGTCACCTGCATTCAAGCAGTTGTCAGAAATGGTGAACATCAAGTAACCAAAATAATACTAATCACTATACAAAACAAGTTTGGAGTGCATCCACCATATACAAATATAGTATTGAAGTTATGCTCTAATACATCACATCTTAACGAATGTGCGATTTCCAGGATAAGACAGGATAGGCATTAATCCTTTTAAATGTTAAGAAATGTATGTCGAACATCGAGGTTTTAGGAGTATATATACAAAGCGAACAAGCTGATCTCTTTTCTGGGGGCATACTTTCGATTTTTAAGTCGACCAATCAAACCTTACAGTATAGATCAGCTGTGACCTTCACTTTTAAGTTTAGACAGGAAATTCAGATGAAAACAAAACAACCAACGCCCGAAAAAAAAGCATTAAAATAGGACTTAATTCATGAGTTATAAGCAATAAAGCATTTGCAATCAAAGTGAACCCTAGCGGGGGAAAAAACGAAATTAAATTAAAAAAAATAAGTACAGATCATGTGATGATATGTTTAAAATTTGACATTAGGTATATTTCCTGCACTAGCGATACGCTTTCATTTGTCATCATTTATTTTGCCCCTGGGATGGGGTTCAGATGGGTTAGTCCCAGGTGATGGGTTTGGCATTTGTGTGTCACGAACACATCTTGTTTAAGGACGTTTCAGGGGATTACCACTGATTTTCTTTTTTTTCTTTTGAAATTCAAATCTATTTTCAGTACATTGTTAAACATCGTCGAATTCCCCTGGCTGACTTATTCCGTTTTACTACATCATGTAGTGAAACGGAATAAGTCAGCCGGAGGAATTCGACGATGATTGTTAAAGTAAACCCCAAATTTTAAGAACATTATTAGAATCATATTTGCCAAATGCTGAGGGTCCAAAAAGAGACAGTTTAGTGTATTTATGCAAATATGTCCAACACTTCACTACTCATGCATTAGAAGGAACATATTGACAATAAATAAAGCTTATCAGCTAGAAAATTTTTAATCATTTAGGCACAATGTACAACCCGGAACATCGACAAAAGAAAAAAAAAAGAAAATAGGATTTCAACTTCTGGAGTTATAAGCGATTAAGCAATTTCACGCCAAGACCTCAGGCAGAAAAAAGTGAAAGATAAGAACACCTTTACGGTGTTATCTGAGTGCAGATCATGCGATAATAAGTGTAAATTTGAAAAATTGCTTTTCACATCTTTCTGTGCTGTCTGCTATTTTATGTTTTTGTATTGATTTTCTGATTATTTGGTGTAGTTTGATCGCATTTATGCAACTGACCATTTATTTCTTTAAATAACATTCATACATATTTCATGTGTATTTATCTTTCAAAACATTTGCGACAATCAGAACAGGTTTTTAATAGACTTACCAAATTTTTATTTGTTTTGCCCTGCGTAGAGGCCAAAGCCTAGCAAAAAGGGGGTTAACGTAAATCCTCATTTTGATATAACTTGTCGTATTTTTAAAACTAAGCACGCTTTGAAAAGCATTTATATATAGAAGATTTCATATACTTTATGTGTCCACTTATTTTGAAAAGCTGTCATGAAATTGAGGCTTAAACCTCTTGAAAATGGGAAAAACAATGAAAAGGAATCATTTCATTTAGTTTTCTCCCTATCACCAATCACGACAATACCAAGACGATAATACGATAATGATAACGCAGTAGCACACCAATGTAAATGCGATGGTGCGATAATGATAACAATGGTGAAAACATAATTTAATGTTACATTATCATCATCGCACTATCGTATTGTCGCGTTTTAATTATCGCACTGTCGCGTTACCATTATCGTGTGTTTTCGTTATCGTATAGTCATGATTTCGCGTTTTCATCACCGTGATTTTGAGTATTGCGTTTCAGACCAACGCATTCAAAGACGATGGCCCTAATGGGATTCCGTACTATGACAAACAAATACCACAACCTTGAGTTTAGATGTACAAAGCTGCAGTGTGCTAACACTGGCACAAAGTAATGCGAAATCTTATGCCGTTCTATACACACGATTCACCAGCATTGATTCACCTACCTCCTTATCATTGCTTTCCCTCGTTCTCCTAGTTGAGCCATACAACAAACTGGTGTTATTTTTAATTCTTCAGTGTACTCGGAATTATGTCTGATATGTTATAGATATAAAAGAGGAGAAATAGATCAAACAGTTTACGTCAATTAAATTCAGATAATATATCACTATTCAGGGTTAGATCAGTACTTTGCATTTGGGAAAATCATGAAAGTCATTATCCACGACACGTTATTATCATGATCATGATACCGATGATAATGATAATGTTGGGGATAAGAGAATTAATATTATCATGTTAAAATGATATATGGCTATCCTTTTTGAGTTATTTAATTCTTTCATATTAAGTATTTATCAGTTTATATTCGGCCAGCGGCTGATCAATGTTATAGGTCTTATAAAATCATCTTAATGAGGGACATTTGTTAAGAGGTAAAAACGGCCCACAATAAAAAGTACTTACAAATCAAAATCAAGTTATATTATGTTTACAGGTTACGAAACTGTATTTTTTAAGTCAGACAAACTTTATCTGAAGTAAATAACGATCAAATAATACTAATGGATCCATTCTCTTTTTATGTGATTTTTGACGTCGTTGACGTCCTTTTTATAACAGACCGACAGTTAAGGACGAATACAAGAAAAGTAACTATTTCAGTTGATCAAAAAACATTTAATAATAAGTATTTAGACATCAATGGCATCAAAAGGCAGTATTAGAAAGTTACATATGAATGTAAAAATTACAATCAGTAACATATTATGCCCCCCCCCCCCCCCTCTCTCTCTCTCTCTCTCTCTCATGAACATGTATATACGCATTTTACTTAAATGAGTGGTTTCCTATATGCACAATATAGAAGAATCTATCAACACTGGCTTTTCCAAAAGTTTTATAAATACTTTAGACTCATGGGTGTATATTGATTTTCAAATAATAATTGACATATTAATCAATATACTAAAAGAGAAACACGCCAAAATTTAAGCTACACACACTGTTACTTATTTATTTTCTTATGCATTATATAAAAAACGTTGCTTGCTCTCTCTCTCTCTCTCTCTCTCTCTCTCTCTAACAGTGAATAAACAGATTTGACATAAAACAAAAGCATGTCTTTATAGAAAATACTATTAGTAAATAAAAAGTTTCAACAATATTCGAACAAAAATGATAAAATAAACATAATTTGTGTTCACCTGTATATCAACGATATAGATAACAAGAAATATCTTTTAACAAGAACATTTATAATAAGACATATCTTTTACAAAAGATATTCGACGGCATGCTTATTTTTTTATCATTTCTGACTGGTCGAAATCCGATAAAAAAATCTCAGTTAATAGCAAACCATACATATGCCTATAAATAAGTTTGAAAGTAAACTGACATTTCACGTGTCAGTATGACGAAGTCAAATATGACATGTAAGTATGGACTTGTAAGGAGGAAAGATGTAATTTCTGTCAACACAAGTTTATGGCTCTTCAATGCCAATCAATTGCGAAAACGGTAGTGCTAATCATTTCCAGTGTATATTTAACCTGTCTAAAAAGGTTAAAGTTTATATTATACAATGTATGAAAGTCTTCATTTATTATTTCTTACAAGTCCATACTTGAAGTAAATTTACGAGCATATTTTTTGCACGAAACCGTTTAAATACAGAGCTAGAAACCACAGGAGTTTCGCAGTCGAATTGCGTTTATCGGAATACGGTTAAGCATTAAGCGGAAAGCAGATTGACAAAACAGAAATGACACTTAAAACATGTAACAGTATGCACTTTAAAATAGCATTATCGAGATTGAAGCAAAACGTTATGGTTGCCTGCAAATAAAAAATTTCTTAGTAAACCATAGGTCGTACAGCATTGTGTAGTTAATTAAAAACACAGGAATGCATTTGAATTTAACAACAACAGAATATGCAACAAGCGGAATAAAGTTTTAAGCTGGTTGCCCTTCTATAGAATATGTTAGTGCTATACGTAATTTATGTATACATATAGACCAGGCCTTTAATGACAAGTTCCATACTAATGTATATGTTATATACTATACACTATCTTCATGGACAATAATAAAACAAATAATTAATTATTTTTAAACATTCAGATTAAGCAACATCTTAATACCATGCATTGGAGTCCCAGAGGTCATCTATACGTAACCAGTATTCTGTGTCATTGTTTAAACTTACTATTAATGACATTTTTCATCATGTCGACCGTTTATTTATCTATATTTGACATCAACAGTTTAACTTATGTTCCATACAGGTCAAATATTTCGACATCGTTAGTTTGAAATAAAATTCATCTATAAGTTTGCTTGGATTTAATTTTACGTAGACAACGACATTAGTTCCATCATTTTGGGTTTTGTCTGTATCAAGCCGTGCGTAGAGCAATCGCATTGACGCTGCCATATTTCACTGATTACATTGTTATTACTGAATTCGAACCGTAAAACATTTTGTTTCATATTATTAATTAACGAGAAAACCGCGTGTTTTTCATATATATAATGGGTCACATTACAGCCGGTGCCTGAACGTCGTCTCCAATTTCTAGGCATCGACCGGCAAGTATAGATCCAGACTTAATCGTGCGACAACCCGCTTTAGATATAGATCGGTGGTTCTTTGCGGGATATCGGGATATATTCGACCGGCGATCGACCGAGATATATACTAGTCGAAACTTATAAGTACTCCGACTATAGATTTGTGAGTAACTCGATTCAGAATTGAAATAACGTATTTTCTTTTTTCAGCAGCTTTACGCAAAAATAGGTTTCACATGGTTGATTATAATCAAAATCGTTTAAGAAGAAAACAGATTGTTACAATGTGGAGTCATTGGGAGGCCTCGGGGAAACCAGACCGGGGAAACATAAGCATAGCTTCCCGAAAGCTCCTTGGAAGCATTCATGGAGATTCCGCGAAATACTTTTTCCTCCGAGGAACCCCAGGCTTCGGTGATGTCTCGAAGGTACGGAGACCTTTCTGTGACACATTCCAGATCTTGTGATAGAATCTCAGAATATTCGCAAGAAAATCGGCAAGCGCACTCTAAAATCTTTTGCTTTTTTGGTCAACTTTAGACTGAGGCGGTCAAAAAGGCCATGGGGCATTGCTGGGGGCATCCTCATAAACCCCCGAAAGTCTACCCTTGATTTTGTCCATCACCAAATTCTCATAATCTCCATAATCTTCCCGAGGCACCTAGGATGGTTCGATAAAATGATACATCCCCTAATCTACGGGGATATTCCCCTGATGATGTTTCAAGTTCGATAAAGCTCCGATTCACCTTCCCCGATCATCGGATAAATTTCACGAGCATCTGGAGCCATCCCCGATAATACAAGGCCATTGTACCATAACCGAAACATCAGTGAACGTTTCAACGGACCAATCCCAAAGCTTCTCATAGGACTGCTCAATCTTTTGGGCTCAAACATCTGATGCCATCGGGAGAAAATTTGTGTATTTCCACAACGTCGATGATTTTTCTCCAGTGGGACCTAGGCATTAGATCCATGGTCTTCAATTTTCAAAAAAAAAAAAAAAAAAAAAAAAAGGAAAAGAAAAGCACATAAAAACCTCCACTTGTATCCCCAGATACCCTTCAGAATGCATCTCCATCACAATAAAAACCTTTTTTTCCCCAGGGAAGCATGCCCCCGGATCCCCCCTAGCACTCACATCACATTCAGACTTTGGTCCCCCAGTGGAAAAATTCTGGATCCGGGCCTGTTGTACTAATATATATTTGCAATATTGATTTGGCATATACTTAAGAAAATGCGGTCAGCGTCCGTCCAGTACCTGCCCGATGTCTGTCAGGTGCCCACCTGCCGTTTGACTGGTACATTGGCGAGTATTTTTGATCGGATTTGAACTAGGTGCTCGGACGATTTGAAGATGGCCGATTTTCGGCGGGACGACACCTCTCGATTTAAAAACGATGCTATAATCCAGATGCATGACGTCGGGACGAATTTTAAGTACGTTGTCAACAATCAACAAGCAATCGGAGGGCGATCGACATGCTTCCGGCCGATTTGTTCGGGCCAGATACTAATTAAGGGTTAAATGACCAGGGTTTTGTATTGCAATTATTCCTTTTCCTACTATATTATCCAATGCCTTGGGTTAACTTTTCATGAGTGTCGAATATCAGTTCCCTATAGCTTAAATGCTGATGACACTGTCGCTGTAACTAATTTTCTTTGTCGATCTGGGTGGTGGATCGTAGGTCAACCATTGAAATTGGTTGAGCTGGATCGTAGATCGTAGCTCAACCATTGAAAAAGTTCACGGAATGGTTGAGCTGGGTCGTAGATTGTAGCTCTACCATTGAAATAAACCAATATAAATGGTTGAGCTGGATCGTAGATCGTAGCTCAACCATTGAAAATGTTGATGGAATGGTTTAGCATGGTCGTAGATCGTAGCTCGACCATTGAAAATGTTGATGGAATGGTTGAGCTGGATCGTAGATCGTAGCTCGACCATTGAAAACTTTCATGGAATGGTTGAGCTGGGTCGTAGATCGTAGCTCAACCATTCAAATAAACCATTATAAATGGTTGAGCTGGGTCGTAGATCGTAGCTCAAGCATTGAAATAAACCAATATAAATGGTTGAGCTGGATCGTAGATCGTAGCTTGTAGCTCAACCATTGAAATAAACCAAAATAAATGGTTGACCTGGATCGTAGATCGTAGCTCGACCATTGAAAATGTTGATGGAATGGTTGAGCTGGATCGTAGATCGTAGCTCGACCATTGAAATTAACCAAAATAAATGGTTGACCTGGTCCGTAGATCGTAGCTCAACCATTGAAAATGTTGATGGAATGGTTTAGCTTGGTCGTAGATCGTAGCTCGACCATTGAAAATGTTTATGGAATGGTTGAGCTGGGTCGTAGATCGTAGCTCAACCATTGAAATAAACCAAGATTAATGGTTGATCTGGATCGTATTTCGTATTTTAGTCGTCGTCGGTAATTTTGTACTCGTCTGGAAAAATGAACTTGTCGGGAAAAAATATCTGTCGCTTTTTGTTTAGTATAAGTCGTAAACTAGTTATATATTTGTCTTCTTTGTCGGGATTATTGTACTTTTCAGAAAATTGCATTAGTCAGGAAAAAGTCGCATAATCAACCAATATTACATTTGTCGGGAAACGTTTGTTCTTCGGGAAATATATTCTCGTCGGGAAAATTGCATTTGTCGGAAAAAATTGCATTCGTCGGAAAAGTTTCCGTCGGGTAATATCTGTTCGTCGGAAAAAAATATATGTCGGGAATTTAATATTAGTTGTGAAAATTGTATTTTGTCGGGATTATTGTACTTGTCGGGAAAATTTCATTTGTCGGAAAAAATGCTTTCGTCGGGAAATGAGTTTCCTTCGAAAATCTCTGTACTTGTCGGGAATATCTCATTCGTAAAAAAGTTTGGGTTTGGGAAATTGTCTTAATCGGAAAAATTCGCATAATCTTTTTCGTCGGGAAGTTTGTTCTCGTCGGAAAAAATTGCATTTGTCTCGAAAAGTGCTTCCGTCGGGAAATTTTGTAGTCGTCGGGAATCTCATTCGTCGGAAAGATTTTGTTCGCGGGATCTACGACCCAGCTCAACCATTCCATGAACATTTTCAGTGGTCGAGCTACGATCTACGATCCAGCACAACCATTTATTTGGTTTATTTGAATGGTTGAGCTACGATCTACGATCCAGCTCAACCATTTATATTGGTTTATTTCAATGGTTGAGCTACGATCTACGACCCAGCTCAACCATTCCATGAACATTTTCAATGGTCGAGCTACGATCTACGATCCAAGTCAACCATTTATATTGGTTTATTTCAATGGTTGAGCTACGATCTACGACCCAGCTCAACCATTCCATGAAAGTTTTCAATGATCGAGCTACGATCTACGATCCAGCTCAACCATTTATGATGGTTTATTTGAATGGTCGAGCTACGATCTACGATCCAAGTCAACCATTTATATTGGTTTATTTCAATGGTTGAGCTACGATCTACGACCCAGCTCAACCATTCCATGAAAGTTTTCAATGGTCGAGCTACGATCTACGATCCAGCTCAACCATTTATAATGGTTTATTTCAATGGTTGAGCTACGATCTACGACCCAGTTCAACCATTCAATGAAAGTGTTCAATGGTCGAGCTACGATCTACGATCCAGCTCCAGGATTTCAGACATTTGGAGACGATGTCTACTTGAGAAATATATAGTGCTGACAAACTGCAATATCACTGCAATAGACATATGGCATGATACCACACCAAGACCCAGGGTCAACCAGTCCTGGAATTACCCTTATATGCTGAGCACCAAGCAAGGGATCTATAACAGTATCAATTTTACAATTTTGGTATGTCGCGGCCGGGGATCGAACCCACGAACTCCCGCCTTCGAGGCGGACGCTCTAACCACTCGGCCAGCGGAGACGGTTGATAGTGGGAAGCCGGAAATCGGATACAACCAGAACTATGACCCTGTGACCAAACAGAAATAGTAAAGTGAAAGCACTTAATATCTCCAAAGACCAAGAAGTACAAAACCATAATCAGCCAACCATGATGTTTTCAGAAAACAATGGTTCTGCCTTAAATCGTTATTAGCCATGAAAAGTTATTTAAAGGTACAAAATGAAGAAACGTGTGTTTTATTAAGACCTAGTGTAATTGACACTTTTTAAGGTAAAGTCCCTAAAATGGTTTCGCTATACATGTATTTCTGACCTCATGACCTTTCACGGAAATAACCAATGTTTCATTAGGGTACATTGGTTATAAGTGGTCGAAGACATAGCGGAACCATTACAGAGACTTTACCATTAGGGGCAAGGAATTAGTCACGTGTTTATAAACTTATTTAGAACACCCAAAAATGCTCAAACATCATGTCGAACACATTTATTTTTATACCATACTTTACAGATTATGAAAATAATTTATTTGCTTAATAAATGAAGTAGCCAATTCGTGATTCCATTTGTTTTCCATGTTTGAAACATATAATGTCATTGCAGAAAGATATAACCGACGAAGAATTCCAAAATTCGCTTTTCATAGATAAAACGAGAAAATAAAATTGATAACTAAAAATATAAGAAATAAATCCTTACTTCTTCCAAGCTAGGCCTGTCTGACATTTGCAAATCAAGCAACAACGAGACTTGTGTAGGCTAAAGCGATTCAACATTGTATCTTGGAAAAACAGAGATTTGTAGTTGACCGTCGCTGTGACAAGTTTCATGTATAAAGAGACGTTCAGTTAATTACAAGATGTGTGGGATTCCGAGTGTTTTTAGTTAACCTACAGTCCAGTCACGATGGAACGAAATGCGATGGAACGAAATAATTGTGTAATACGAAATAAGTCTCAGGTCCCGGCAGAATTTATAATTCTTTAATCAATGTATAAAAGATGCGATGGAACTAAGTGTTGAAACGTGACAGTAGTATTAGCCCACTATATGGTAAAAAAAGTCAAATTTGACCCTATACAGTGTAAACAAAGATAACTGTTCTATTTATAGGTATAGGCGGCCATGTTCCTTTTTATAGTAACTCGTATAAGCGTTTAGCGTATAGCGCATGTTGGACATCGCAGCAGTTGCAAGGCGGATACCTCGTGATTTTTTATAGTTATTTATTTAAAATTCCGAACAATATACTAAGCTGACTCGATCTAAGTTCTCGATCCTAGACAGAAAATAACATACGATTATTAAATATACGGTGGATTTTCTAAATAAAAATGCGTATATTATAGTTTTAGAGTTTTATTGCAAAATACAAAAAAAACACAGAAAAAAACAACATGTTTATACAATACTTACGATAACGAGAGAAAATGATATTAATTAATCAAGGACAACGAAAACAAAAAATAGCGTATAAGTAAACGGCTTACGACACGTACAGCTCCCCGGTCCGCAGTAAAATGGCCGTTTCTATCGCATCGAGATGTGTCGACCCTAATGAGGGGTCATATAAGGTCGCTTCGCGTTAGGCGGGCCCGTGCTAAGGATCTCCCGTTGAGAGAAACTAATTAGTAGGGTCAAGTAACGGTAAAGAAAAAGTATTCGTTGAATGGACAGAACAGAAATAAGATAATGCATATCATAGAATCCCCTTTCAACATTGATCATGATCATTGAAAATTCCGTGTCTAGTGATAGCATATTTCTCAGAAAGATCAAACTAGATCTTCGCTTTGAGGTATAAACCTGTTAATCAATTACACAAATGAAAATTTACAACCGTAATTTTAAAAGAAAATACCACAAAGTACTACTATTATCACCACCACTACCACAACCAACAACCATCTAAACCACGACCATTACAACCACCACAACAACAACCACCACACAACAACCACCACCACAACAACCACCACCACAACTACCACCACCACAACAACCACCACAACCAGCACAACAACCACCAACCTACACCAGCGTCACAAGTACCACCACCACACCCACAACCACAAGTACCACCACCACACCCACAACCACAAGTACCACCACCACCAAACCTTTCCCCCCACCAAAAACTATCACCACCACCAAAACTTCCCAACACCACAAGCATCAGCACCACTTCTTTTTCCTATTCTACTACTACTACTTCCACCATCACCACTAGTATTATTACTTCTACTAATAGCATCATCATATTACTCTTATTATTATTGTTACTATTGCTACTACTATCACACCTTCTACTATTATTACAACCAGCATAATCACCACTACTATTACTACTATTCCTACTTCTACTACCACCATCATCGCCACCACTATTACTACTACTATTACTTCCACTGCTACCACCACCACTTCTATATCGAGAATCATCATCACTATCAGCATAAGAATCAACAGCAATGGCATGACACGTAACGGTATGTAATATCCTACATAGTTGAAGCTATTTCTTAGAGATGGCGCCGTCTGCGGGACTAAATAACCTCACTCACTCACTCACCCCTCACTCCTAATATTCTCTCTACAATTACTACTTCTTCTGCCATCATCACCACTACTATTACAACAACAACAACTACTACTACTACTTCCACCTCTACTGCCTTATCATGAAAATCATTTGGAATACTTGCTGATTAACACCGGAAATCTTTTTAATTACAGACACGAATGACTTATACAACAACGATAACATTCGGGATATTAAACAACAGTAATGGAGTTCCGTTTGCTTGACTTACCTGTTTCACGTGCAACAAAGTTATGCTCCTGAACGGCAATCTTACCACGAGCGGGTGCGACATCTCGTATTGCCATGGAACTTATCTTTAGTCTATTTCATCCTCGACTACAGATCCGCACTCACTGATTTTCACCTCCATGGTTTATTAGTGCGATTCTACTATCTCTTAATAGAGTCAAATTTACTGCTAACTGATAAGCCTGTAGCTTGCTTGATCAGTGGGGGTTGATTTGGTCCGAGCGATTTACACAAAATTACTTGCTTTATACCGTTATATCTAAAATGTTTATTATGATGTATAATCTTAGAAAACGCGTATTCCTTATCCGCTCTCTATTACATAATTGTTTGTGTATGTGTTTGCGCGCGCGTGTGTGTTTTACAGTTCTCTCTCTCTCTCTCTGATATACGTGTGTGTGTGCGTGTTAAACATCTTGCTTTTATGTTTCAATTCATGGTATTATAAAGGGGAAACAATTTATTTCTGCACGAGATGACAAAGTATTTCGTACAGCATGTTTTGTCGTTATCATAAGCGTAAATAAATATAAATGGTATTTGCAAAAAGAACGAAGTTAATTTATCACGGCCATGGGTGACCATTAGGAAGGATGGTTTAAATATATGACGGAGTTTATTATAATGTTTGTAATAAACTCTTGTAACGGCGTGTATAATCAGAACAATAACCTAAGATCGACCTAGCATGATCATTTAATTACTGACTTACGTATCGCACGTGCGCTTTCTCTTCGGGGGTAAATGTCGTTTGTTGATAATACGAACCTGACACCTTTAATTCCGTCCAAAGGAAAGAGTTACACCGTAGGATGTTACATACCGTTAAGTGTCAAATTCTTATTTTTAATTAATGCTAAAAGTGCACCGTCTCTCGTTATGAATTACGCATGACTGACTCACCGGGCCGATCTCTTGACAGTGCTGAGCGGTGTGGTTTCACGGCGCGAGGCATCAATTATTAACTAATGGGATTGTGTATTTCATCATGCTTATCACTAGGAAAATAAATGATGCCTACCATATTTAATTGAGCATAAATAAAAACTGATTAAGACTCACTGAGAGCACTTATTATAGCCGGTTCTTATGTTTTCAGTAATTTTATATGTCTAAATGATTTGTAAATTATACGTTTTATTGGTAATAGTTTCTGTATTATACTCATCTTTATGTTAAGACATTGCTTGTACTTAAAATTATCATACTTAAAGCCCCGATTTCATAATGTTTAATGTAGTTTATATACTAAGACTGGGATTATAATAGGCATATTGAATTCGCTGGTTTTTGATAATACTACTTTAAACCTTTCCCTCATAGAGGAAACCATGAAAAGACCTATGCGAACAATATAAAACCAGATCAGCCCGCGAGTAACTCGCAGGCTGATCAGGTTTTATGCTGTTCGCTGCTCCTCACTGATCTGGAAATGAGGATTTTTTAATTAAATTTGGTAAGGTTTAACTGTGGTTTTCTGCAGATCAGGCTTTATGTGGTACCTATTGAGTGCGTCAAAATGAGTCTATATGAGGGAAGGGGTTAACAGGTGAAAGCGATTATCACGATATAATGCAGGTAAGTTTTATGCTCACTGATCCATTGGATTTTGATGTTATTTTCTGTCAGGTGTGTGGATGCTGGAATGTTTTTCATCGGTTGCCTTGTTAAGATCTTGGATCAGTGATTATAAAAACTAATACAAAAATAATTATAGTAATTAACGCAAATACATTTGTGTCTACTAATTATATCAAAACGACTTACATTTAATCGAACCTGGTGCATATTTTAATGATGTAGGCACCCATTCTACACGTTTTCTTTGTATATGTATTATATGTGTTAACTGTACATGTATGTCCACTTGGTTCATTGGCCTTCTGGATTTTGAGAAATAAAAACTAAACTAAAAACTAAACTAATGTATAGAATTATACCATATTTTAATGTTAACAACAGATTAAGACTTATCGAGCCGTTTAAAGTATTATCGACAGTAGGTACCCCTATTGCGCATCTCTTGCGTTTTTCTGACGAATATATACTAAATCGTATATAACTGGCAATTACTCAGTTTTAGTTATAAGCGATTAAAATATCATTCCTACGTTTGTCCAGCTAGGAACTTTGGAACGTGTGCGCATCTACCTACTTACTTGTCTGTCTGTCTATCTATCTATCTGTCTCTATCTATCTATCTATCTATCTATCTATCTATCTATCTATCTATCTATCTATCTGTCTGTCTGTCTGTCTGTCTGTCTGTCTGTCTGTCTGTCCTTCTGTCTGTCTGTCTGTCTGTCAGTCAATCAAAACGCATAAAAAAACCCGAACCCCGCCCCCCCCCCCCCCCCCCCTACCCCCAAAAAAAAGCAGAAGCCCCGAGTTGACCAGCGGGCTCGCTGACCCTTTCTACATATCGAGGCGGTGTATGTTCAGAAAGCAAAGGATGCCCTATTGCAGTATATCACGTCACCATTATTATTGTTATTGTTATTATTATCATGCAATTGCTTTTTGGCGTATAACTTTATGACAAAATTTAATACCGGATGATTTATCGGGTACTTGTTTAAAAGCACATGATAAACGTATAAGAACGGGGCTCAATTTTATTATTTTATAAATGTATTAACGCGGGTCAATTTAATAAACTGTTGTACTCAAATTTGTTTGAGGCGCGATTAATTATAAACGAAAGAAGGGAGCGACTTCAGAATTATCCATTAATTAATTGCCGTTCCATTCTGACACGAGCCGACCTGAAGTGACCCTTGAATCATTGTGAGAAAAATTACGCACCAACATATTTACCCCTTATTTTTTTACAATACACATATCACAGTAACCATTCTTTTTAAATTGTTATTTAGAAAATGTATAATACACATATCACAGTAACCATTCTTTTTAAATTGTTATTTAGAAAATGTATAATACACATATCACAGTAACCATTCTTTTTAAATTGTTATTTAGAAAATGTATAATACACATATCATCGAAGACGACAGTAAGCAGAACAGAACAGAACTTTATTTCACCCAAGTATATCTAGTCTACAGTAAGGGGATATTTACAAATAAATTACATTTACATACATATTTAGATTTCCGGTTAGAAGATTTATACATACGAAGAACATAGACATAGACATAATTTTATTCAGATTTGACCTATACAGGTCTTCATCTCATACAAAGTATAGAAATAATATGAAACACTGGCAAAGGTACAGATAAGAGTAAATATGCAAGTGAAATAAAAACATGAAACAAAGAGAAAAAAATCTTAACAAATCAGTCAACCTTAAGAATATTTGTAATAGATATATTTTAACTCTTTCCCTCATAGCGGAAACCATGAAAAGACCTATGCGAACAGCATAAAATTAGATCAGCCTGCGAGTAACTCGCAGGCTGATCAGGTTTTATGCTGTTCGCTGCTCCTCAGTGGTCTGGAAATGAGGATTTTGTAATTAAATTTGGTAAGGTTTAACTGTGGTTTTCAGCAGATCAGGCTTTATGTGGTACCTACTGAGTGCGTCAAAATGAGTCTATATGAGGGAAAGGGTTAAGGCAGTGTAGTAGAGCTGTCATTTGCAGATAGCATACATTTTAAGTTAATATGGAGGATGAACACAAAAATTATTTAGGCATACACATAAGTATACAAAAAGTTTCAAATTTTAAATATTTAAAATCATTTTCTTAAATATTTCTTCTTTGTTTATTTTTCCTTTTCATTTTTTATGTTACTTAATATGGGCCTACAAAAAAAGATATCTCATGAAAAAGAAGCATTTGATTGTAGATAAGAATATAAAATATATATTGAACTTTTCACATACATCTTATACTTCTTAGGCTAAAGATTCTACCACCTTGAAAATGCAAATAAATAACTGAAAATAACATAAAGAGTACAAACATCAATGGCTTGTTCTTTAAAGACGATATGAAATTTACTTAGGTCAACATCTGACTTTTTTTTTTTAAAACGTATGAAAATCCATAACGGCCAAGAAGTGACTTAACGTGATACAACCAATTTTTCTCCCCCTTAAGATAACTTTCGGCCATATTTTTAAGCAGCTTTTGAATAATGAAATTATTACTTTGTAATACTTGCACCCAAACTATATAATTCTTGTATGCCTATTGATATATACGGATAACGACCCAACTCACAGTAAATACCCATTGAACAAGTAGATTGTTTTACATTAAGGATACGTTTGCAAAATTTTAAATGAACACGTTCAATATCATTGCAATTATTAAAACCCCATGTCTCACATGCATAGTTTAAAGTTGCACTACTGAAAGCATCAAATTATTGACATTTTACTGAAGGATTTATGCTTAATTTGCTAATTTTATTTAGTAATATATTCATTGCTTTAATACCTTTACCGAAACTGTTTCTTGGTTAGCTGAAAAGCTACCATTAAATTTAAAAACTGTGCCCAGATAATTGAAACAATCAACAACTTCGAGCTCCGAATTTTCGTAAAACCATGCTCATCAGGCTGCAAAATACCACGTTTACGGAAGACCATAACCTTAGTTTTATCAGTATTTACTTTTAAACCCCATTTGTCGCAATCAGCTTTTAGTAAATCAAGTCTATTTTGTAAATCAGAATTTCCGAAAATTACCATATCGTCCGCAAACAACATAATTATTAATAAGATATCGTCCATTTGTATTCCACAACTAATATCGTCTTGTAAAAGAAGTTTGAGATGATAAGAGCGATACGACATAAGAAACATATAATTATACCAAACAGTACAGTGGGGGAAAAATTTCAATATACAATTTCAGGTAATTTTGTTTGACACCAATGAAAAATAAGTTATTGTTACATGTATATTAATAGCAGTAAGAATAATGAATATTAAGAAACTGTTAAGTCCTGAGACTTCTACATAAATATATCATACTTAGAAATCAAGACAAGCAAAACAGTTAATTTGAAAGAGAATTTCGTGGAATCTGTGAATGAATTAATTTCGTTGGTACATATATTCGTGGAACCATGTTTTAGAAAACATGAGGTTTATGAAATAAACAGTTTTCGTGGGGATAAATATTCATGGATTAGTCATCCACAAAATCAACGAAAATTAGTTCCCAACGAAAATTAATGATTCTACAATATTAAATAGAATACATATCATACAAACAATAATATAGGAGTGCTGCTCACCTGTCCACACCGTATGGCAATTATGTATTACTATTTACTTGAAGACCTATTACATGCGAATCGAGTTGATCCTGATCCTGTGGGTAAATGTATTTTATATTAAAGCTACTCTCGTTATATTAAATTTTATCTGAGGCTGTCGTAATCATTTTTATAATGCATGTAAAGCGCTCTTGTATTAACCTCTTATGTATAATACACGGTAACCTTTCTACTTTAGAAGGATCCGATGTCCGCGCCGTGGATTTTTAGGATTATATCATTAGGTTGTCTTTCATGACGTCATTGTTATGGCCGTCGCGCGCATGATATGTAAATGAGCGGGCTAGGTAAACAAAATGCCCCCCCCCCCCCCCCCGCTATACCATAAACGCTTATACGAGTTGCTATAAAAATAACATGACCGCCCGTACCTATGAATAGAACTACACTCTATAGGGTCAATTTTGACCTACTTTTTTACATTATGGTGGCGCTAATACTACTCGTGTCGCTTTCGCAAGTCGGTCATTGTGACTTGTAATTCACGATAGAACCACCGAGCTACCGCAAACGAGCTGTAAGGGTATTCGGGTGACGTTTTAGACTCTATCATTTATTCTATTTATTGGACGATGCCGTCTTCACAGGGGTCATATGTAAATGGAATGTAAATGGTAATTTTCATGATTGGCCAACATATCTCTGTTGTACCCCACCCCCACCCCACCGAGGTAAATTGCTAGATCCGCGCATGTGAACTGAAAATGGTTAATGCGCAATTTTGAATAAATGGTATTCCAGTCAATCTGCTGGTGTCTTTTGAACACAACAGAATGGAGAAGTGATGGTAATGATGTATTCCGTTTATAACCCACGTCTTCCTGTGTCTGATCAATAACGCCCATCAGGCTTAAGCGGACAATGGAATAAAAACAATACGAAATTAATGATGATAATAACAAAATGAATATAATAAAATAAAAGGCAAGGCAATTCAAACACAAGTTGTGTTATATCTCTTTGATGCGTTGTACATGTTTTATCGTTATCTTTCTCTGGGGGGTTGAATTTCAGGGATTTAGTAAGCAAGATGTATAGGAAGAGAACAAAGATACGTGAAGGTAATACATACTGAATGTTGCACATTAAAGTAAAGTCCCTGTAATGGTTACTTTACATCTTGGACATCTTATCCTCTACCAAGATAACCAAAATTCCCTATTGAAATATTATGTAACCTTGGTTATCTCCATGAAATGTCATGCGGTCCGAAATGTAGCGGAACCATTACAGGGACTTTAAAAAAATAAATCTCAATGGCTCTAGATGATATATTGATACGATAGCTCAGCTATCCGTTGAAGATAACAACAGTTGATATGTGTTTACATAATGAGAATGAACAAAAACGGGCTACATATAAGCAACGTATGTGTAAACATTTGCATTTCAATATGGGGATGTCCACAATACCAAAAAAACAAAACAAAAAAAAAACAAGAAAAAAACAACAACAACAAAAAAAAAACATGTTTGTTTCAGGAAATACTTGTGCAATCTGTAAGCCTTTCAAGTGGTGTCAGCAATCTTTTTTCTTTTTTTTTCTTCCTTCAAAACCACACATTTTATTGTGTACATGAAGATCGCAGGAAATTCAGAGGAAATATATTTCACAACATATTTATCCCTAAATCGTCATCAACAAGTTTGGTTAAGTTGAATTCAAATCACACTTTGCTGTGAGCTTGTTTACAGACATATGCAGCAATAAAAACCTCATTTATCAAAATCTCTTTCAGTTCCTTGAGGTCAAACAACACGTAATTAGAATTTCCTTGATAAATATGTGAAATTCCCACGCAACACACCACGGAACTACGTCTTGTTGCATGTCACCACAAAAAAAAAATCAAAAACAGGCACACACATTTGGTGTAGCTTATACAACTGACACGTACTTAAACAGTCACAAAAACCTAGATGTGTATTCATTCGTCATTTACTTTTTATATAAGCTATTTAATAATTTAAGCTCTGTTCTTCAAAGTAAAGTCATCACTGTTGTGACGACGTGAAAAAATAATAGTGCCCATTACTTCTAGCGATTAAAGCTTCACATACTTGTTAAATATCACAAGGGCTACATTCGCATCAAGGACCATAATTCTTACATCCATTGTCACATAGTAAAAAAAAAAACAAACAAAAAAAACAAAACATACGAGCGTTGGCTTTCGCATGCAGTGCTTCCGTTTATACCAAATCTATCACACGAGTACCTGATTGAACGTCTTCACTGCGTATATTAAAAAAAGAAGTTACACCGAAACTTGCACAACGTTAATTATTTATAAAATGGCCCAAACTTTTTTATATTTAAGTTCATATGAAATACAAAATGTGGTTGAAATTGCCTTACCGTATATAACCTTTTTTCTAATCATATCGCTATAGTAAATCAATAGGAAGCATTCTAGCCAATACATAATTATGTTTTCTTTCTTTTTATTAAATATAGGGCCGGATCTTTCCAGAGAATAAGGTATTACAGGCTAGATATCCATAGAAGTTGTTATCCATACCAGACTGCATGGTGCATGCATAATTTTGATATGCAACGAAGAAGTATTTGTATAAAATCCATGATGAAACGAAATGTGATACATAGTGCGAAGAATGCAGTTAATCAGGATGGAATATTGTCAATTTCCAACTGTTAAATTATGGACAGACATGCAGAAATTGGTATTATCTATTTTCATCAGAATGTGTGCTTTCATGTGCTTTCAGTTCATACAAAACATCAAAGCGCTCAAGGCACTTAGAGATTGTCGGCAGGAAATATCTAAAATGAAAGTTTCAGCAGGGCTGAATTCGATACGGGAGAAGGTCTTTTGACGACAAATACTCCGCATCTGTAATTATTACTTGGTCATCTGAACTCGCTTTTTGTTTCATGATAACCCGCAGACAGTCTCTCTGTGTATTGAGAGTTTGGATTTGTTTTATAATCCGGAGTCCAGATTTCTTTTATAAGTTGCATAGCTTATGAGATCATGGACTAACCTCAGTAGTTCATTCTATCTGATATTGCGCGGAGTGGTACAGTGCAGTTAAATCGGATGCGGTAGTTATGCTAATCAGCAATGTCAGCTTTTGAACTTCCGTTACGAATGGTTGCAGCTCACGTGCATAATATAGGTGCATTATAATAATTCAGCTTTCGACCAACAAAGTTAAAGCAAAAACAAAATGTACTATTTAAATGATGAATTAAAAAATCAAAAGATTTTTTAAATATATATTCTGACATTAATTGTTATTTCATATCAAATGTAACTAAACGAGTTCATGGAATCCTCTTGCAAGCCTAGGAACATTTTTTGTGAATGAGTTTAGTAAAATTTTATATGCAATGGCAATTCATGTCAGATTCTTTCTATCATATGATCTAGTCTCAGTAAACTGCGATTATAACAATAACAATAAATAAATAAAACATGAATGAACGGATTGCAAACGAATTACTTTGTGTACTCTTACACCAAAAAATAGTTACAAACAATAGCTGAAAATAACGACTTAACACGAGTATTTCTCATACATTTAAACATTACATCATATGAATAATACATACTATTTAATCAAAGTCATTCGCATCATATATTTAATGAAGCTAGTTAAGTTCAACACAATGTGCATAAATAGAATACACGCGGAGTGATGTTTTTCGGCTTATAGGTTGTAACGTGTAAAGTATAAAAAAAGAAAAAAACAAACAAAAAACGTGATAACACGAAACAGAAATCAGCTGTTTAGCAGAATGTCATATGATTATTCAATATTATCATCGTCAATCAATATGTTCATAATATTTTTAAAAAATGCACTATTATAATAACATACTTAATTTCCTTGGAAAAAAATAATTTTTAATTAATTAATTATCTTATTACAATACATATTCAATCGAGTCTTTACAGTGTCAAAGAAAAATAAGAAAAGAAGTGCAAATTTTACGTATGATTGATAAAAAAATGAATACATTTACATGTAGCATGTTGATGGTGCAAAACGATGATTATGGTAAAAATCTTTATTGTACACACGTGTATAAAGATACAAGCTAGATACAATATAGGTTCGATCCCTGGTCGCGACATACCAAAGTCATATAAAGGGTACTGGTATAGTTACTTCCTTGGCGCTCAGCATACAAGGATAGTTGCAGGACTGGTTGGCTCGGTGTCAGGATAATGTGACTGGGTGTGGTATCCATGTCACATGTCTACGGCGTGGTACTGCAGTGTGGCAGCACTATAATATGTCTCAAGTAGACATCTTTTCCAAATGATTGAAACATTGTCGGTAGGACGTTAAAATCAGCAAAAAAAGTATTGGGAGATCAAAAACTGGCTTTAGATCCTGTATCTTCAAGTTCAAATTCAGATGAAAACGAAAAAGACCGAAAAATGTCTGTCATAAAAATGGCGAGTTTTGTTAGTTTGGTGTGTTTCTAAAACTATCAACATTTCCCATTTATTTAATTACCATCGTCGAATATCGTCGGCTGGCTTATTCCGTTTCACTACATGATATCATGCCGTGGGGAAATAGGCAAGAAAACCGTCGAAATAAAGTAGTTATTAATTTATTTATATACCAATAAAAACGCGACTTTAAAATGCAACACTCTTTGGCTTGGAGGCTTGAAAGTCATTTTAATAATAAAAAAAAGACTGCGTTCGGCAGCTAGCTGTATAAAAATGGCCTTTTGATTAGTTTTAAAAACTTGATGCGACCAATGAAATGGTGTTATATAAAATGGCGTATTTGACACACCCTAAAACGACCAAATACAACCGTAATATCCCACGGCCTATAGATGATCGTGGATATTCGGCGATGTTTAATTACTAGACAAAACAAAACAAGCACGAGGAAATGGAAGCATTCATTTTTAAGTTTCTTTTGTTTTTGTTTAAGACAACATAGACATTATCCAAGAAAGCAAGATGCTATGCTAACAATGGGAGCCAACTCTTATCATTGACCTGCATTTAACAGATCCTTTTGATGAAATAACACAAGATTACGTCGCAAAAGGTTTTAAGGTAATCCATCTATCATTACATTATCAATATGGTCCTTCAAATACTTAAATAGTGCAGATATAAGCATCCATTGACTTTGAGTTGCCCAAAAAAAATTTGATCATCATTAATTTAATGATAAATAAATTACCTTAACGACGGTATACATAAGCTGTTCTGTGTTAAGTGTGTGCAAGATATTACATGTAATAGTTACTGAAATTCAAAATTGAAATGACAAAACAATAATAGAAAGTCGCCATATTACATGGTTTTGGAAGCAAGTACATTCAAGTTCAAGGTATTCATATTTGAACTAACTAAAGTTCACTGGAAAATATATTCAACATGATATAATATTCATAAGTTTATAATGGAATGGTCTAGGTATGATCTTTATCATTTAATTATGCAATGCATAATTTGGTTTATCATTTTCATATATATATATATATCAAGTGTATCGCTTTAAGTGTCGCACGAGTCTGTGTGCAAAAGATTAAATATTGGCAATAGATCGTTAGCTTCTTTCTTATTCCCTCACATTTCTCTCACAGTTGTTTCACATTTATGTGAATGCTTTTCATCCCGACCTTCCATATGACCTAATTCAAACACGTAAGAAATAACGCAAGAATACTTCTCAATATCAATTAAATAATTATCAAAATGCATACGTTCTTTGAAATAATAACTTTATTAACAGTATTTCAGTTATTTGGAGACTATGTCTGCTTAAAACAGATATAGTGCTGCTACAATGTGGTATCAAGCCCGTAGAAATATGGCATGATACCACACGCAGTCACTTTACCCTGTCACAAGGCCAACCAATACTGGATCTTACCTGTTTATATGCTGAGCGCCAAACTGCTATTCAAAGACTTTGGTATGTCACGCCCATGGAACGAACCCACGTACTCCTCCTCCCGAGGCAGATGTTCTAACACTTCAGCAACTGGAGGCGGCTAATATAAAATGTACCATTAAAAGTATGCAAATAAAATGCTGACTTTCTTAATCTTCGATTGATTCTATTATGCCATCGTCGGAAATATTAAAAACTAAAATTAGTATTTGACCGTAAACCTCAATAAAATCAGGATCGTTACTCTTACAGCGAGCATGTTTTGGGTTTTCTGGGAACTTTTATAAATAATGTTCTAATTTTTCTACGATTTCCGGAAAAGTAGACATTTCCAAAATAATCCACCATATTGCTACTGGTAGTAGTGGTGGCGTGCATTGCGAATAGTCACGAAACGAAAGCTAAGACAAACAACTGCCAATACAGTTTTTTTCTTTTCAAATATTCCTATGCATTTCAAACTTTAATTGTACGATAAGTACGATAAAATGCGCTGGTGCTAACGCGGCAGAAGGACAGTGCGACATTACCATGATGAAAACGCGACAGTACGATAGTACGATACTGTATCGCTTTATCATCATCGCACTATCGTATTGCCGCGTTTTTATTATTGTACTATTATTATTATTATGCGTCATTAGTATCGTGCTGTCGCGTTTTCAGTATCGTATTGTCGTGATTTCGCGATTTTATCATCATTCCGTCGAGTGTCGCATTTCAGATCTAAACATTCAAAGGCGATGGCCCTAACGGGACACAATTTTCAATCCGACTGAATCTATATTGATTCTGTATTAAAAGACATTCTAGGGTTTCCAAATATGTATAAAAAGTAATAATTAATATCAAACAATCAAACCTGAAGGTTACGGAACTTATCAATTGGCAATATTTTGTGGTGTCTATTATTTCAATAAAAGGAAATGTTGTAAGTGAGAAAAATGAATCAAAATAACAAAAATGCTTCAGATATTGCCCCAGTTTCTTAGCCCATGAGTTGTTTTTATTTTATTTAATTATAAACGACTTTTTACGTAAAAACAAGCCATACTATGCATGCGCATACCATACCCGTTCTAAATAGGTCAGCTAGGAGCGCCATACGTTGTGTTGTGATAATCGAGCCCTGATTTTAGTGTTGTGATATGAAAGCTCTATGCGTTGTATTGTGATATGAGAATTCTCCGTTCGCTATATTGTGATCTATCGCTCTATACGTTGTGTTATGATAGGAAAGCTGTATGCGTTGCGTTGTGATAGGAGAACTATGTGCGCTGTGTTGTGATATGTGAATTCTCCGTTCGCTATATTGTGATAGGAGAGCTCTCTTTATACGTTGTGTTATGATAGGAAAGCTGTATGCGTTGCGTCGTGATAGGAGAACTATGTGCGCTGTGTTGTGATATGAGAGCTCTATGCGTTACTCAGCAGAATTAATCTACCCAACACAAGTCATCACGGCAACGTGAAAATGCAGCGATTTACAACATCTCGGCTAATTCGAATCGAAATTGTGTAGAACATATCCGTTTCCTAATGCAAGTTTTAAAAGAGACACTTGATGTCCACGAGGATATTTTCATGATGATGCGAGGATGGTTATGTCTCGTATGCATAATTTGTTTTTGATCTATTCATCGCATGTTGGAGAGATCTTACATTATTCAAATTATTTGTCGCACATTTCTGAAATAATGACATATTCAATCTTTCACTGAATTCGGTTTATGATTCAAAATGAATTTGATGGACAACCGTTTGTTGATTTATTGATGCCGATTGGCTAGATTGCATTGATTATTGACTTCATTGTTGAGAGCTGAACTAAGGAACGTAAACAATGGGATGGCATATCATGTGGACCATCATACAGGGAACTGCTATCGACAATGGATTTCACGTTCACCAACTGTGTACATGGACCATAAACATTTAAAGTAAAAATAGTTGTATGATGAATGAGTATAAGGGAGGGTCATGTCTTTTGAAAGCGGAAAAGATAGAAAATAGAAATAACAGAATGTAAGAAAAAAATTGACGAAAAGGAAAGGACATGCATTTTGAAAGCATCTCGATAACATATGTGATTTTAACGCTACTTCATGGATCTTTATATTGCTTCGAAATTTCTTTAGAGAATATAAAGCCAAGCTTTAAGCAAACAAGTGGGATATTTTTGACCAAACATACAATACCTTTGGTGGACTGTGTTAAACAGTGTAATGATAGACCGGAATGCAAATCGGTAAACTATAGAAAATTGTCGCACACCTGTGAACTTTCTAATTCGGTGAATTTGGGTGATTTAAGAAAGACACCCGGATACGTGTATGTCGCGAAAACCCAGGTGAGTAGGGTAAACAGATGGATGGATAAGTAGATGGTTAGAAAGGAAAGAAAAAATGGATAGACGGATGGACGAATAAATAGATAGATAGACAGACAGACAGACAGACAGACAGACAGACAGACAGACAGACAGACAGACAGACAGACAGACAGACAGATAGTAATGAAAAAAGATTAAATGAAGGATCAAGCGAAGATCTAGAGGTGGATGGGGGTTGCATTGAACTTTGTCTCCTTTCTTTCGTAGAACTGGCGTCTCCCGTTTACATTCTCCCAGAGTCATACAGGATTTTATACGAGCGTATTCATGAATTGGTTACTATAATATTATAATATCATATCATAAAAATACGCAATTTTCTCATTAATTTCATTTGCCTAGATAGGTAGCATACATAGTAAAATATGCAAATATTATTATTATTATTTATTTATTTTTATTTTTTTTTTGATTATTCAAATTAATGTAAAACGCAGTTCATACACCCTGTCTGCGGGGGGGTTAGGGGATCTTACGTTCGAGAAAAAAAAACTAACCTGTCCTGGCAATGTAATATTAAAAAGTTTTATTTGTATAACTTGACTACAGCAAACCCAATATTGACCGTTTCAAAATCTAGGCTCGATCAATCCTAATATATATTCCGTTTCTGAAGAAGAAATGATTGAGATTTAATAGACCGATACGTACCTAATGAAGCATACATGTATTATCAATATTTACCCACGCTAAATACTCTGGTGTAAAATTTTCAAAGTATTCAATAATTACCTAGCTTAAACAGGTACGTCAGTATCGATACCCCTTACTACACCCGTCGTAAATCGATCGCAATGAGACTTCATACTCAGTGTCAATAAGGGCATTGCCCTATGAACGTGCTTCGAGTGGAAAAAAATAGAAAACATATCTTCTAACACGATAAAAAAATAATATGTTAAAGTATGAACAAAGAGAGCTTGAGGCGTGCAAGACTTACACGGGCGTGCTAAATAAGACTACCCTATTGAATTATATGGCTAAACTATGCAATTTAAGCTGGTAGCTTAACAAATCACTCCATATCGATATACAGACTATTAAAAGTGACTTTTTAATTAATACTTTAGACATTCGTATGCAATACTGCTTATTGGATTTCGAATGTTTCACCATTATCTCAATTTAGCAAAGCTATTATTATGAGCATTCAATTTGACAGTATTTCCTGTTCTGCGTACTGATGTTGTTTTACTTTGTTGTCTGGTGTCACGATTGTTGTCGTTCTTCACGTTGAATATTGTTTGCTGATTCTGTCAATGCTATTGTTCGAAAACATAAACTTTGCTTAATAGTCTAATTCCAAATTACTTTTCATAGAACTCATGTATCTGAAGGATATTTTTGTTTCTAATATCCCCTTTGATAGCCTCAGCTAAATTTCATGTCTACGAAAAATAATAATTTTACGACATACAATAATAAACGGTTTCTGGTGTATCCATATCACTGTGTTTTCCAGGCAAACGACTGTGGGGACACGTGTGTTGCCGGGGAGACGTGTGATGCAGACGAAGGAAATCTTCATTGTAAAAAGAAAGGTACCCATAGCATCACATCTTTTTCTACCTTTAATGATCATATCAAATGGAGCATTTAGTCGCCAGAACTCCTGTTCAACTTCTTTCCCAGGTAAACTAGCACTTTGGCACAGAGTATTGACCCTTTGCAATAGTTTACGAACCGGTTATTGTCCTGGGTTGATACTAAGCAAGGAACTACTGGTTTGATTTCAATGAAACTTCACGGGAAAGCATCATTATCGAAAGAATTGGTGAATATTTAAGTTCCTGTTCCTGAAAATTACTTTTCTCAGAGTAATGCCCCAACCCACCTTTTATATTTTTAAGTTTTTATTAATAGATATTTTTCAGCAAAAGGTGAAATTCATTGAACTTTTTATTAGGAAATGCACATTTAACCAGCGTTCCTTTTCAATAGCTTTTTTAACAGAGATATTCCCTTTGTCATTTTTCATAAACATAATGTTTGGTAGAAAAAAAAATCGCTGTATCATTTTCTTCCGATATATATGTATATTTTAAGCACGTTTCAGTATCCTTTTTTGCAGAAGTGTGACTCTTTGTTCTTTTTAAGAAATAGTTTGATGCCCAGGCTGTTCTTCAAAAACCATTACTAGGTATTCAATGAAAGGAAACTTCTTAACAATAAACTTAAATGGCATTATTTTTTCTTCGATTCTTATGCTTTTAGTTTAATATTCTGTGTTGTCGCACAGGTTTTTTATTCGGTCTAACATTTTTCCACAATAAGGAACATTGACTAGGAAACGTGGAAAATATTGATGTCAGATGAATTCGACTTGAGCAAATAATGGGCTTACAAAGCATGTTGGTCGAGTCCCAGAATTTTCCGAATTCTTTTTACGAGAGGAAGTCTCCCAGTTAGCTTTCAGTAGGTTGGTAGCTCTGGCCTGGTGCCTCTGTGCAATCGAGGTCTTCCTACACCTGGCTCGAATCTCACCAACAATTCTTTGCGCTAAGTAATACTTCAATTCTTTAACTAGGTAGATGCACATTCCACCATTACTATTTCATGAAAATTTCGAGTACATGACTAAGCTGAGATGAAATATTAATTAAATAACTAACAATATTTTTTAAGAAGTGAAATATTTTGGTATCTTTATTAAAGGAAAAAGACAAATGAAACCCGAACTTAAATACATAAGTTTTACTTAGTGTTTTAGTACTATTTATGGAATTCAACCCTGTAATTACATGTAACTGGACGTCACTATATGACTGAAATACTGTTAATTACAGCACAACAGCAACAGTCAGATACGTGTTTTTCGGTGATAACTAGTTCCATAAGCTAGCACCTAAGGGGCGGGTATACCGGTCAAACACTGTAAACGTATGAGTGATTAATACTGTCATATCTGAAACCATCGTCGGATACCCCCAGCTGACTTATTTCGTTTCACTTCATGACATCATGATGATCAAAGTTGATCTATCGAGTATTCGACACTTGTCTGATACATGAATGTATTGAATTATTATCTGTGCTACGATTTAAGTGAGCAAGCATATCATTTATGCAAATCGATCAACTAGATTTGCATGAATATACTATAATATATATTAAAACATAACAACAGCACGAGCACAAATTGATTTTGTAACTTCAAAAGGTTTGACTGATTATTATCATCCATTAGTCCATTAAAAGGTATGAATAATCATGATTTAACATTGGCATGCGTAAAACACATTTGCTCTTGCCAGAGATTACGTAACGCCATCTTTAAAAATATGTTTGTTTATTGGCTTCGACCAACTCTATAGTATCGGTACCGACTCATTTTTTAGGCTGACAGTTTCTTTCAGTTTGCCGATTTCGTTCTTTCCATCAGATTCCGTGTTTAAGTAATGTGTTCATCCATTTATCGTGAAGGCTATTCAGGTTTACCATCATCTGAGTAAAAAAAAGAAAAAAGAGAATCCCTCCATACTTACCAACTAAAAATAGCACTGGTATAGCTCCCTTGCTTGGCGCTCAGCATATAATTGTAGTCCAAGAAATGGTTGACCCGGTGTCAGGATAATGTGTCTGTGTGTGATGTCATGCCACATGTCTACGGCGTGATACTGGACTGTGGCAGCGCGATATCTGGCCAGGTAGCCTTACATGTTTGTAATAATGTCCTAATACATATATGCCGCCAATTATAACTAAATTGAATTTCCAATTTGAATTTGCCATTGTCATCAAGTAATCAGCGTACTATGCACTAGATCTGTCTAGTAGGCCTGATGTTGACGGATCGTGTCATTTCATTTTATTCTATTAGATTTAACGTCCCTCTGACAGTATTTCAGTCATTTGGAGACTATGTCTACTTGAGACAGATATAGTGCTAAATAGATACCTAATGAAAGAAAATATCACATTTATTTTTACAGAATGCCGCGACCCGGTGTCTGTGGCAAATGGGACGTCTATTGGAAACCAAATCTCGGTTGGGTCAAAGGTCAGAATAAATTGTCACAATGGATGGAAGTTGAATGAGGTCGGGGGTTACCATGTTAGCACGGAATGCGCGGACATTGGAAATTGGACACTGCAAAACCTGACCTGTATATGTATGTAATGGTGTCTCGTATTACATGTTATTCGTCACCCAGTATCCCACCGCCATGGGCATAGGGGTGCCTAAATTGAGGTACAGGCCCGGGCTTAGGGTTGTGGGGGTGCGGTGGCATGCCCCCCCCCCCCCCCCCCCCCGGTAATATTTTTCCTAAGAAGCGTGTAGGTGTGTTTTCCAGCATATCTGGGGCGAATAATTCAAAAATATTATAATATCATTATATAATACTAGTAAAGTTACTACAATTTATGTTTAATTTACAAACTTAAATTTATGCATTTTTAGATTTTTTTTTAAAATGCCATTTCTTTTTCGAAATAATGAAGTGCGAGCTCGGGCCTAAAGGGAGCAACGGAAGTGACCGCTCTGGGCTCGAGTCCCGACATGGTCACTCGGATTATTCATGCGAAGAAGCCTTCAAGGTGACACGTGGTAGTTCGGTAGTTCTAATAAGGTCGTCTCTGTGAACTGTAAACATAGGTCATTCTGTTTTGTTATTTTCTGGAGCGTCAACCCTAGGTACCTATTAAAAGACCACACACACACTCACTCACACACACACACACACACACACACACACTCTCACTCACTCACTCACTCACTCACTCACTCACTCACTCACTCACTCACTCACTCACTCACTCACTCACTCACTCACTCACTCACTCACTCACTCACTCACTCACTCACTCACTCACTCACTCACTCACTCACTCACGCACGCACGCACGCACGCACGCACGCGGAATCAATTTTATTGACATTGATTATCGAAAATGGGCCTTTTATGAGTGTTGAAATAACAGAAAGATTATCTGAAATATAGGACTGACTCTATCAATA
>CM037787.1:51077714-51108577 GCA_021229015.1 Solen grandis | reverse complement strand
ATATCATTTATAGCAAGCTCGCTTAACTTCCTGAAGTGGTGGCTAAATTAATATCATACATATCGTTTCGTATCCCTCAGATATCAACTGTTTAAAATGAATTGACTATATAGTCAAACAATTGTAAAGATATAATATTTAAATGCATTTAATACGTTATAGTAAACTAAGTACATTACGACCTCAATTTATTTATTCAAAATAAATAAATAGGAAAACAAATTCAAAAATAAATAAATAAATAAAGATAATCATAATTTAGCGAACTCGTCGGGACCATGACTTTTGTTCGCTGTATCTGAGGTTATTTGTAACCAATATAAGGAATTATCATCATATAAACGACATATATTATAGCAAACTCATTTCCATAGCAACAGTTAAATTGCTCGACGAGTGGATTATTAGAAATATGATTTACTCATATTATCCTAAAATTATAATGTATATAGATTCTAACGATTCATTAATAATTTTCTCTTCATGTAATGATCTACTGTGAAGAAAAACGCTGCAAAGCATTTTTAATTTTACGTATAATTCTCATTCTGAATCTGTAAATAACATGCCACCCTCTCATTTCTCTCTCCCTCTCTCTCTCTCTCGCTCTCCCCTTCCTGATTTTATACCCATTCCTCTTTCTCTCTATTATATTAATGTATACAATGTCCTTATTTGTCCTCCGGCTGCGACATACCAAAGTCGTAAAAATGGTACTGTTATAGATCCCTTGCTTGGCGCTCAGCATATCAAGGTCGTTGCAGGACTGGTTGGCCCGGTGTCAAGATAATGTGACTGGGTGTGGTATCATGCCACATGTCTACGGCGTGATACTGCAGTGTGGCAGAAACTATAACTGTCTCAAGTAGACATCGTCTCCAAATGACTGAAATACTGTCGGTGGGACGTTAAACCCAACAAACAAACAAACCTTATTTGTCTAAATTGAATTGAAATTATCAACTGAAACTGTTGTATATCATTTATATTTATGTATGTAAATACTCTATATTGTACAATAATCTTGTACAATAAAACTCTATTCTGTTCTGTTCCTCCTTGTGTGTTTCCATCCATATGGAAATTTTTAAAAATGCATACATACTTTTCCGAACTATGTCTGGAATATAGGCTTAATCAATATTAACTACGCCTATTTAAAAGCCTACAAAACATATATGTTGTAGTTGTATTGATGTTTACCGTCGCTGCGATAGCATTCAAATTGACCAACAGGCTAACCAAATGTTCGATATTTAAAGTAGTCATTTACGTTTCTCTCACCTTTTTTTACCCCCCCCCCCCCCCTCTCTCTTTCTCTCTCTCTCTCTCTGATTTAAACACATTGGTGTCGGTGCATAACTTCTGTCATTATTACCACATGCTTGTATATTTTAGCATATTACAAACCTTAGTGTCAAATGGCAACGTTGGTTATTTTGCAAATACAAACTGCGAAGAATTCTGCTTAAGACCTTTTAGTTAGCTTGACTATATTTGGACAATACGAGTCTAGCTAGAAGTTCGAAGTAATAATGATGATATTTTGTTTCGTCTCTTGTCCATGGTAAACATTTTCTTTAAGAATATCCATCTTCAGCACCGGACAAATTTTGATAATGGAGGTAAAATCAGTGGCTCGCTTTGGAGGTTGTTGTTTTTAATTGGATTCCTCGTAGAAAATTGCGACGGAAAAGAAATCCTTTAAACTCATATTCTTAAAAAAAAAACTGGTCAGGTTTGAAACTGTTGCCTGGGTGACGATCGAACCATATAATTAGGATGCGTATAAAATGTAAAGAAATCTTATGTTGTCAAATTTTAGTCCAAAATTGAGAATTGGAAAGTGTTACTATTAATTTGGATATACAAAAAGATTTGGACCATGATTAATGCTAGAAATTGCTATAATGTGTGAAAATAAATACAAACGAAACTGTGGCACACATATGACCTGCATCTTTATTTTCTCCACTTAAGTGAATATGTATATACGTGCACAGATATATAAAACGTTTACACATTACTGATAATGAAACAAAAACAGAGAAATACTGAAGATATAAATGACGATATATCAAAGAACAAAACTTATATGTGCTAACCTTAAATATGGAATAGCTAAGCGAAATCACAATAACAAAAGCACACAACAATCAATTCACATTTTCAGCTCTTACAATCTCAAACCGCGCGTACACTCACCAAAACACCAATACAGCTAACGAAAACACTTACAAATTACATTACAAAATTCAATACATTGCATCTCATATTCAATACCATATATTTTTTTCACACACACACACACACACACTTAACGACACTATGTTGTAAAGTAGGCACAGATAATGAATATACACAGATATATATATATTACGTATAACCAGTCATAAATCTCATAACAAACAAAATGTGCTTTCCACGGACACCCTAATGAAAGTATTACAACACGCTTACTTCCAAATGCTTTATGAAAAGTGACATGTGCGTGTACGTATGTATGTATACTTTCCTATGCTAAATTATTGTATTTCTGTGATACAGTTTTAGATGACAAGTATTAATAATATAGTGGAGACTGATTATTAAAGCAAAGAAATTTGATAATTCTATTAGTTAAAATATTGTAGAATAATCTGCCTAAACAAACTCGAAAGTATTTGAGGTGCCAAACAGTAGAACATCAGAATTTAAACATTCTTTCTTCGTAAAAAGAACTGCCTTGGACTGGAACAACCTGTAAGAATCAACAGTTGTCACTAAATTTAGTGAGCTATAGACAGACAATAAAGGCGCTTCCTACCCGTTGTATCAGAGCCAGAATTGGTTACTTCCGCGAAACCCATTATGAGATACAGAGTGTCCTACTGGTTATTAATATTTAGCACATGGCATTTTCCTCTCGTCCAGTCAAGTGCTAGTATTTGTTCATAGTCACCGTGGACTAAATAAGAGGTGCAAAAATGGAACTGAATTGCACTAAAATATATTTTATTTCAACTATATCATTTTATTACTCTTACGTATGTACTATTGTAAAACGTCGTACCCTACGTGGGAATAAGTGCTGACGATTCACCAATAGGGATATGTTGCCGAACTGCAGTATCATACTGTATACACGTGTCTTACAAAATTCAACATGGAAAAAAATATACATACATGCATGCATTTTTCATAAAGCAATTCGGAAGCTAACGTGTTGTAATATTTATATTAATAACCTTCCATAAACCGACCCTGTCCAACGGCTGAACATAGCCCGTGTGCATTTGCATACATCCTACTTGTCAAAAGTCTTCATCCATATTCACATTAATAAAATATCTACATATATTAAATTTAAACATTTGCAATGTTTTGTTTGATGATATGTTTGATAAATGGTCGCTAAGTATTATCCTACACACTATAAATACATTATGTACTCTATTTCGATTTATGTAGCCGGTGGTTTAAAAGTTGACATCAAAACATAAACGAAACATTTCTTTTCTAAACTTTCAAATAGTTTCAGCCAACAGCTTCTTCTAAATAGTAAATAAAAAAGTCAGCTTATGACAACAACCAAAACATGATCAGTGAAACATATTGTGGCAAAAATGCACGTTTGTACATCACTTCCAACCCATTAAAACCTTATCTCATTAAATGTCTCCATCATTCACCCTATTCATGGTTCTCTAACTCTAGTTTGCATGTACCTTCCCAGTTTAGTTATTTGTTTATACTGGCAATACCTTTTGTGTATATGTAAATGCCATCTGTCAAAGGTGCCCATTACTGTATGCAATTGCATGCTTTTCTTAAGAATTCGTATAAAAAGCCCGAATCTCAGATCAAACAAATTATTGAATATTGCAAATTTTGAAGAAAAAAAGTTGTTTTTTTTCACTACAAGAAATTATTTTTAGTTTTATTTATTTTGTTGTGATTTAATTTCAGCCTTTGTAGCAGAAAAACAACACATTTTACATATATATCACCATGCAGGTAAGTTTCTATGTTACATAAACCTTTTTATTATTTTTACTTTTTTAATACGTTTAATATATAAGGTATCTTTTGATGGTTTTGTAAAGTTCTGTTGTAAGATACAATTTATTTTCTCATATCTTCAATAGCAAAGGAAATATTTGAAATCGTGTCTTTGTGAGAATTGGACAATTTGTTACGTACGCTCGTACTTTTGTGGAATTTAGAATAGTTGCCAATCTTTGTTTATTAGGACTCTGGGAAAAGTTTTCCTCTCTACTTGCAAACAACTGTGCCAGCTTTCCTCAATTTTCTATCTTTCCTCTCTGTTCTTCTCTCTCTCTCTCTCTCTCTAGATGTACTTAGGTCCAAGTATTAGGCACATATGAACATTATCAAAATTAAATAAAATCGCATTATATTTCTGAGCTCGTCTTCACCTTTATGTCCCTAATAGATTATATTTTAAAATGAATCTGGGTGGGAAAACCGTTTGTGAAACGTAATGGCTTCATCTTGTTACTTTATCATAGCCCTGGGTCTGGCAATTAGGTTACAACATAAAACTGCTTAGTAAATTAATATACCACAGTGCTTTTAATAATACATTAACGTCTTTATAGTTGTACTAGTAATCATTCTGCAACAGAAAAACGACTGCCAACGATGACGATGGCACATATTTATGTACAATCTAACTCTGTAAAAGTTCCTCTCCAAAAAAAAAAAAAAAAAAACTTCACAGATTCTCATACTTTCACTAGCCTCTTTCATACAAACTACTCAAAGTTTGCTTAGCACCCCATATCATGTGTCACTGTGAAATTGAAATTGCCATCACTTCAAATCTCTTGAAATTTCACAACCATCCTTTACCAACCCAAAACTTTGATTTAATGAAAACATCTGAAAATATAATGTCTTAGTTTTTAGATTTGAAAACAACTAAAGCGAAACGTTTTCTATAAAATAACATGATTCACAAAAGATTCACTTTACATCCACTTATTGAAATTTCAATATTATCTAAAATAAGGATTTGTATATTTTTGTGGAATTGTAACTTGTCATTCGTTAAATACTTTTGACAATCTTGATTCTTATCAACTGAAAGACCCAATTACAAAAAGGATGTTGTATTTAATGTTCTTATGATTCATAACCTTTAAATAACAAAACATTGTCCACGTTAGTACAAATATAATACTTCCAACTGGAAGTCAAGGATTTTGCTGAGTAAACCTTTGGTGCTCAGCAAACTTTGACTAGTATATTGTGGAATGTGGCTTAAATAAGATTATGAATTTCAACAAAAGATACAAGACAAAAGTAGCACACGTTACAATTTTTAAATAATAATTTTGATAAGAAAATAGATACCAATAATATATTTACCTGCCATTTGTAAATGTTTTAAATGAATAAAGAAATATGATCGCTTTTCTTTCTCATAATAAGGTAGTGTGACGTAAAAGTACATTTGGATTCTCATACACTGTTTTGTTATTGTTATTTTGTAATAACATACCCTTAATATTACATAATAATAATAATAAAAACATTTTAGAATATCAAATATTGGCTTTGACAAAGTCAATGAAGAGGTTAGTTAAATCAACAGAAGCAGAAAGAAACACCCAGCAAAAGATGCATTAAAACATATTGACAAGTCTATGTTGATAAAAAAAAAGTTTCAAAAGTAACCAAAACTAAAACATCATGAACATTAAAACACATTGAAAATACTATGTACAAAAATAAACTTTTCTAAAGTAATCTAGACCCTGTTTTACCCAATAGATTTTGATTGAAGAAGTGCAGCTGTCCTAAGTGATTTTTTATCATTTCTGCAAATCTTAGAATGCTGCTAATTATATTTCTTACAAAATAAAAGGAACCAGGTGTCATATTCTAAATAAACTATTCAGCCTCCTCCGTTCAAGCAGCTTTGTAGAGATTATAAGATTAAAAATAATAAATAAAATTAAACCGTTCCTTTCAGTTCTTCTTCCCTGGCCGAAATTAGGTCACCGTCATGAAATACAGGGTAAGCTTATTTTATGATTTAATAGTACATGTATTTTGTGTTACTGACTTCGTGACAAACTTTGACACGATCTATAGCAGGAATATCAGGATAGCTGGGGCAATGACAGTCATAAGTGAAACCAATGCTACCTGCGCAGAACTTGAGAGAAAGAAACCTGAACCATCCAAACACACACGTGCCTCCTTGAGGCCAGACTGAGCCTTCTCCAGGATAAATTCATTCCTAAACAAAAATGATTTATTTATCTTATTGTACAGTACACTATCATCTTCATACATTTGAAATTCGTCCGCTTTGAGAAGGATTTGTTTACAAAACACCAGTTGGTTCATCGGCAATCCATGGACGAGTTCTAAATTGTTGAACAAAGTTTTAATTATGAAGGGTTTGAAGACCAAATGCCCTGTTTCACTGATGTGTAACGGGTACGATAGGGTAAAGGTGCCACGTGGAAACAAAGGATACCGCGACCAGCTTAATGAGAGGGGCATTCGAGAGTTGTTAAAGAGCATGTACCAAGGACGGACAAGCAGAGCGGACACTTCTCGTGTCACTTCAGATGGGATTTTAGAGGAAGGATTATACAACATTTTCACGTCAAAAGAGTGCAGATATTTAATATTTCTATCGGTATGTTGTACATAGTAAATTTGAAAAGTTGACAGCCGTTTCATTTTTGGGATCTGTAACCACTGAGGCTTGTCACGGATAGCATTTCCACTACCCTGAATCAAAGTTTCAATGTCTGAAAGGGGCATCTCCTTTCTAGGCGTAAGCGTCAGTGAAATAAGAAATGCTGCGGTATCCCATGTTTGTGCGATGTGATGGCAAGTCATTTCATCAGAGTATGATTGGCCTACAGGGCAGAAAACCATTCGACATGTTTGTCCTACTGCCTGCAAAAGAAATGACACAGCACACATGTTTTCGTTTTAAGTTGCAACTTTTAACTAGAATCGTATTCTTGTAAGTCCGATATAAGGGTAGTTTTCCAACTAATGATAGTCAAATATAAATAGTTCTCGTTACATAACTTGAATGTAAATATAAATCATCTAATGCTTTTCGTTGGAAATTAGGGAAATATCAGTGAATTTAGGTAGGGGATAATTGTTGGTTTCAGTGATTTATGATTTTTAATTCATCGAGCTGCGCCACGAGTGAAAATATTGAATTTCCTCCACACGAGATGAATTAAGAATCATATTTCACTGAAATCAACAGTTTTTCTGTTTATTTAATTCCTTTCTGTGAGGCTTTACACATTGTTACTAATTTCATCATAAATCTTAGCCTTTGGGGAGCTCCAAAGTCCCAAAATCGCATGAATCGTGATTCGGTCTAAAAAAAAATAAGTCCAATAAATGAACACCAAGAATGCGTGTAGTCAACATTTCTCTCGGGTATTTCTAGAAGAATTTTTATTCTAACGTAAAAAGCATTATTGAAATGAATGAACGATAATGTATTTTAGTAGTCCCATTACAAAACAGTGAAAATTATCAAAATGGTAATATTCACTGTTTGAGACAGTGGGATTGCTATTTTTAATTCACTGATATTTCCCTATAACCCACCGAAATCATTAAATAAAATTTTAATATTCACTGTTTCAAACAGTGATTATTACCATTGTTATAATTTTCACTGTGTTATTGAATGTTGGTTTTAAAAGCTACTGTCGTGATTTTTTAATTCAATTCAATTGTTTTCTGCCTTGAAAAAAAAGTCAGTTTCTTCTTGTTTATTTATTGGATTATACTAAAACCGAATTACGATTTTGACTGTGACTTAATGAATTTGGGGCTCGGAACAAGATAAAATTTATGATGAACTCAGTCAGCGTGGCAGAAAAGCATTAAATAAGATGAAAATAAAAATGTTGTTTCCAGTGCAATATCTTTTTTAAATTCATCGAGTGAGGAGGTGCGCAAAACGTGGAAATATTGATTTCCCTCCTCACTCGATGAATAAATAATGATATTCCACCGAAACCTATATTATGCTTTTAGAACTTTCACAAAATATTAGTCATAAGTAGTAATGTTCAATCGATTCTACAGAAAACGACTTTTTGACTTGGATAACTTGGATAACTAAAAGCACGCTATGACGTCATTAATTAGGACAATGGCCTATTGTTTCGGGTATGACATAATCCCCGACCTCACCCCTTTAACGAGGTCACGTGACATTCTTGAAAAACCGCAATATTTATTTTTAATTGTCTCCCTAAACAATTTATAATAATGGTCATTCACCGCAAAAAACGCGATTGAAACAATCAAATCGGGCTGCAGCCCCTACCGCTCCCTTAAACGAGGTCACGCGATATTCTTAATAGACCGCAATATTTATTCTTTTATCATATCGTATTGTTATTCGGGACAATTAATCAACTACGTCATCGATTTCGCTATTGTCGCAGAAGCATTGAATGAGCGACGTTAAATAATGAGTATTGTCTCTTCGAATAATAACGTATTTACTTTCTGAACAATTAAACGACGCTATCCCGAATACCTCGCGCCGTATAACGGACACATTCCCACGCGTCGAGAGAAGATTCCTTCATAATTAATTAACGGAAACTGACCACTTAAACATTTCTGTAAACATAATCTACAACTGTAACACCCGTATCGATCGGCTATCTCCTTTTATTGACCTAAGGCCTTACGAATCGCGGACTACAGGAATGTTAACCACTCTCTCACCCATCCTCGGACGTATTATTTACTGTTTTTGGATGAAGTCGAACATTCGAAATCGCCTCTCTATACGTATTAATGCTCTTTTTCTACCATTTCCGTCTTTCTCGTCATATTTTTCCGTAATACGCGTGTCAATGCGTATGTTTTGACAATCGGTGTGAAACGATTTTCACCTTTTTATGTCCAAATTCTATAATCACAATCAGCAGACATACCAGTAGCGGTATTTGATCCGCGGCGAGTTAATCCGGCTTAGTCTAGCGACGATAAACGGGTAAATAAGGTTTTTCATAAGGCGAGATAGTCGCTTTTGGCATTGTACGTTATTCACCTTCTCCGTGTAAGCAATCGAGAAATTTATCTTTTTATTTATTTATTTATTTATTCATTATACAACATATACATAACGCATATATCCCGCGCACAAACTCGATAATTGTTCAACATATTTTCTTACCAAATACTTTTTACATCTCTCAACGCGTTTTCGTCTATCAGTATCCACGCATTTTCATCCACGCATCATCGCTGATTATAGTTCTTTGTCTTTCGCTCTCTCTTTCATAGCGTTTTCCTTTCATTTTTCTCCATCTTTCGCGTAATATTTCCTTTTTAGTGTATACGCATTGTCGCTAATTATATTTCTCTTTCTGTGTCTTTCTCTTTTTTCTCTTTCTACAATAATATTCGTAGGATTTTACCGGTCTTTAATCTCTCATTAAGACTTCAATTCTAGTAAATAAGGTGGAACTTCGGGTGTAAAAATAAATAAATACAGCATTCGTGTAACGAACAAGTCCTAGCAATAAATATGAAAACAAACTTATCCTGTATTTTGATTTTATATGTAACCATGATGAGACTTTCATTAAGATTTATTAATAACACCTGTTGCGGCACTGAACCGCCGCGAGTTAATCCGGCTTAGTCTAGCGACGAAAAATGGGAGAGAGCGCTTTTTCATAAGGCGCGGTAATCGCTTTTTATTTATTTTTGTCAAACATACGTGGTCGAAGTAGTAGTAGTTGCTGTTGTTGATGATGATGATGTTTTTTTTAATGTTGATATTAATGCTTTTGAATAAATCGAGACTCTTAGGTGTTATCACAACGCTTCTTTACGTTTTGTTTTTTTGTAGTTGTTGTTTATGTAGTAGAGTATTTGTAGTAGCGGTAGTAGTAGTAGTAGTAGCAGTAGTAGTAGTCACCCGTCCTCGGACGTATAACTCTGCGTTTACTAAACCGAACCTTTTAATCTCTCTATGCGTAGTTATGGTTTTGACAATCGGTGTGAAACGATTCTCACCTTTTTAGAATATGTCTAATCTCTATAATCACAATCAGCAGACATACCAGTAGCGGTATTTGATCCGCGGCGAGTTAATCCGGCTTAGTCTAGCGACGATAAACGGGTATATGCGGTTTTTCATAAGGCGAGATAGTCGCTTTTGGCATTGTACGTTTTTCACTTTCTCCGTGTAAGTAATCGAGAAATTTATCATTTTATTTATTTATTTGTTTATTAGTTTGTTTATTTATTTGTTTATTTATTTATTTATAACAAATACGCAACGCATATGTTACATTGGTTATGTATTCGCTGTTTAACAGAAGTATTAGTATATTGTTTTATTTATTTATTGTTTTATTTATTTATTTTTGTCAAACATACTGGTCGTAGTAGTAGTAATAGTTGTTGTAATAATGAATTTCGTTTTAGTTGTATTTTTAATTCTTGTATGATGTTTGGTTATTAGTAGTAGTAGTTGTTGTTGTTGTTTCTGTAGTAATGTTGATATAAATGCGTTGGAATAAATCGAGATTCTGAGGTGGTGTCACAACGCTTCTTTACATTTTGTTTTTGAAGTTTTTGTTTATGTAGAAGAGTATATGTAGTAATAGTAGTCGTAGTAGTAGAAGTGGTGGTAGTAGTAGTAGTAGTATTAATGTTACGTACTAGAGGCAAAATTATCCAAGCATATGCACGCACACTTCTCCGTAAAAGCAATCGATTTATTTATTTATTTATTTATTTATTATACAAGTAATTAATTTGAAATAAAAAAAACAACTAGAAACCGGAGAGAGGAGCAGCAGTGACTAAGAACCATAACTCTACCTGGTCCAAGTTTTAATTACCTTCCTTTTTTTTGTTTTTAGTTTTCAATTTTAGTCGGGAGCATAACTTATAAACTATTTAAAGTATATTGACTGGAAACTTTAAATTACTCATTTACTCACTCAGTTACTCATTTACTCACTCAATTACTCATTTACTCACTCAGTTACTCACTTACTCACTCAGTTACTCACTTACTCACTCAATTACTCACTTACTCACTCAATTACTCATTTACTCACTCAGTTACTCATTTACTCACTTACTCACTCATCACTTACTCACTCATTTACTCACTTACTCACTCTATTACTCACTCACTCATTTACTCACTCAGTTACTCAATTACTCACTCAATTACTCATTTACTCACCCAATTACTCATTTACTCACTCAGTTACTCATTTACTCACTCAATTACTCATTTACTCACTCAGTTACTCACATACTCACTCAGTTACTCATTTACTCACACAACAACTTACCTACTCATTCAATTACCACCTTTACCACTCCCCTCCACCCACCACCTTTACCACTCACCTCCACCCACCACCACCTTTACCACTCACCACCTCCACCCACCACCACCTTTACCACTCACCACCCTCCACCTCCACCCCCACCTTCAACCTCCACCACCTCCACCACAACCTCGACATCACTACATAATTAACAATGAGATGTTGAGAAGGTGGTGGTGGTGGAGGGTGGTGAGTGGTAAAGGTGGTGGTGGGTGGATGTGGTGAGTGGTAAAAGTGGTGGTAGGTGGAGGTGAGTGGTAAAGGTGGTGGAGGAGGTGGTGGTGGTGGAGGTGGTGGTGGAGGTGGAGGTGGTGGTGGTGGGTGGAGGTGATGGAGGAGGTGGTGGTGGTGGTGGATGTCGGTGAGTGGTAAAGGTGGTGGTGGGTGGATGTGGTGAGTGGTAAAGATGGTAATTGAATGAGTAGGTAATGAGTGAGTAATGAGTGAGTAAGTGAGTAAATGAGTGAGTAATTGAGTGAGTAAATGAGTAACTGAGTGAGTAAATGAGTAATTGGGTGAGTAAATGAGTAATTGAGTGAGTAAATGAGTGAGTAAATGAGTGAGTAAATGAGTGAGTAATAGAGTGAGTAATTGAGTGAGTAAGTGAGTAAATGAGTGAGTGAGTGAGTGAGTGAGTGAGTGAGTGAGTGAGTGAGTGAGTGAGTGAGTGAGTGAGTGAGTGAGTGAGTGAGTGAATAAATGAGTGAGTAAGTGAGTGAGTAAATGAGTAATTATGTAATTAAGTGAGTAATTGAGTGAGTAAATGAGTAAATGAGTAAGTGAGTGCATGGGTGAGTAAGTGTGTGAGTAATTGAGTGAGTACATGAGTGAGTGAGTGAGTGAGTGAGTGAGTGAGTGAGTGAGTGAGTGAGTGAGTGAGTGAGTGAGTGATTGAGTAATTGAGTGAGTAATTGAGTGAGTAAATGAGTGAGTAATAGAGTGAGTAACTGAGTGAGTAAATGAGTAATTGAGTGAGTAAATGAGTAACTGAGTGAGTAAATGAGTAATTTAAAGTTTCCAGTCAATATACTTTAAATAGTTTATAAGTTATGCTCCCGACTAAAATTGAAAACTAAAAACAAAAAAAAAGGAAGGTAATTAAAACTTGGACCAGGTAGAGTTATGGTTCTTAGTCACTGCTGCTCCTCTCTCCGGTTTCTAGTTGTTTTTTTTATTTCAAATTAATTACTTGTATAATAAATAAATAAATAAATAAATCGATTGCTTTTACGGAGAAGTGTGCGTGCATATGCTTGGATAATTTTGCCTCTAGTACGTAACATTAATACTCCTACTACTACTACCACCACTTCTACTACTACTACTACTACTACATATACTCTTCTACATAAACAAAAACTTCAAAAACAAAATGTAAAGAAGCGTTGTGACACCACCTCAGAATCTCGATTTATTCCAACGCATTTATATCAACATTACTACAGAAACAACAACAACAACTACTACTACTACTATGTAAAATCAAGTGTACAAGGTCCCGATTCATTCAATCGTATTAATAATATCATCATTTCTATAACTACTAATTAAACAGCGAATATATAACCAATATTATTATTACAACTAAAACGAAATTCATTATTACAACAACAACTATTACTACTACTACGACCACGTATGTTTGACAAAAATAAATAAATAAATAAAACAATAAATAAATAAAAATAATTAATATAAATAAAAAAAAAATAAACAAACTAATAAACAAACTAATAAACAAATAAATAAATAAAAAGATAAATTTCTCGATTACTTACACGGAGAAAGTGAAAAACGTACAATGCCAAAAGCGACTATCTCGCCTTATGAAAAACCGCATATACCCGTTTATCGTCGCTAGACTAAGCCGGATTAACTCGCCGCGGATCAAATACCGCTACTGGTATGTCTGCTGATTGTGATTATAGAGATTAGACATATTCTAAAAAGGTGAGAATCGTTTCACACCGATTGTCAAAACCATAACTACGCATAGAGAGATTAAAAGGTTCGGTTTAGTAAACGCAGAGTTATACGTCCGAGGACGGGTGACTACTACTACTGCTACTACTACTACTACTACCGCTACTACAAATACTCTACTACATAAACAACAACTACAAAAAAACAAAACGTAAAGAAGCGTTGTGATAACACCTAAGAGTCTCGATTTATTCAAACGCATTAATATCAACATAAAAAAAAAACATCATCATCATCAACAACAGCAACTACTTCTACTTCGACCACGTATGTTTGACAAAAATAAATAAAAAGCGATTACCGCGCCTTATGAAAAAGCGCTCTCTCCCATTTTTCGTCGCTAGACTAAGCCGGATTAACTCGCGGCGGTTCAGTGCCGCAACAGGTGTTATTAATAAATCTTAATGAAAGTCTCATCATGGTTACATATAAAATCAAAATACAAGATAAGTTTGTTTTCATATTTATTGCTAGGACTTGTTCGTCACACGAATGTTGTATTTATTTATTTTTACACCCGAAGTTCCACCTTATTTACTAGAATTGAAGTCTTAATGAGAGATTAAAGACCGGTAAAATCCTACGAATATTATTGTAGAAAGAGAAAAAAGAGAAAGACATAGAAAGAGAAATATAATTAGCGACAATGCGTATACACTAAAAAGGAAATATTACGCGAAAGATGGAGAAAAATGAAAAGAAAAACGCTATGAAAGAGAGAGCGAAAGACAAAGAACTATAATCAGCGATGATGCGTGGATGAAAATGCGTGGATACTGATAGACGAAAACGCGTTGAGAGATGTAAAAAGTATTTGGTAAGAAAATATGTTGAACAATTATCGAGTTTGTGCGCGGGATATATGCGTTATGTATATGTTGTATAATAAATAAATAAATAAATAAATAAATAAATAAATTTCTCGATTGCTTACACGGAGAAGGTGAATAACGTACAATGCCAAAAGCGACTATCTCGCCTTATGAAAAACCTTATTTACCCGTTTATCGTCGCTAGACTAAGCCGGATTAACTCGCCGCGGATCAAATACCGCTACTGGTATGTCTGCTGATTGTGATTATAGAATTTGGACATAAAAAGGTGAAAATCGTTTCACACCGATTGTCAAAACATACGCATTGACACGCGTATTACGGAAATTTATGACGAGAAAGACGGAAATGGTAGAAAAAGAGCATTAATACGTATAGAGAGGCGATGTCGAATGTTCGACTTCATCCAAAAACAGTAAATAATACGTCCGAGGATGGGTGAGAGAGTGGTTAACATTCCTGTAGTCCGCGATTCGTAAGGCCTTAGGTCAATAAAAGGAGATAGCCGATCGATACGGGTGTTACGGTTGTAGATTATGTTTACAGAAATGTTTAAGTGGTCAGTTTCCGTTAATTAATTATGAAGGAATCTTCTCTCGACGCGTGGGAATGTGTCCGTTATACGGCGCGAGGTATTCGGGATAGCGTCGTTTAATTGTTCAGAAAGTAAATACGTTATTATTCGAAGAGACAATACTCATTATTTAATGTCGCTCATTCAATGCTTCTGCGACAATAGCGAAATCGATGACGTAGTTGATTAATTGTCCCGAATAACAATACGATATGATAAAAGAATAAATATTGCGGTCTATTAAGAATATCGCGTGACCTCGTTTAAGGGAGCGGTAGGGGCTGCAGCCCGATTTGATTGTTTCAATCGCGTTTTTTGCGGTGAATGACCATTATTATAAATTGTTTAGGGAGACAATTAAAAATAAATATTGCGGTTTTTCAAGAATGTCACGTGACCTCGTTAAAGGGGTGAGGTCGGGGATTATGTCATACCCGAAACAATAGGCCATTGTCCTAATTAATGACGTCATAGCGTGCTTTTAGTTATCCAAGTTATCCAAGTCAAAAAGTCGTTTTCTGTAGAATCGATTGAACATTACTACTGTCATACCACGAACCATTGAAGCTACGATATTATAATTCCTTTAAGGGAAAAAAACTTAAAATGTTGTTGCACTGTCTGTATTAATAAGTAAAGATTACTGCTACTACAACTACAACTTACGGAAAAAATAATTTAAGCTCTTGCGAAACTCCGGTTCAAAGACACATTGACTTGGTAGTATTGCACTTTTGTATAGCGGGATGTGACGCAATGAGACTAGGCGGGATTGCCTGCGATACATTTATACTCATTTTGTTAAGCAGATGTATATAATAATAAATTAGCGGTCATGTTTAATAATATTTTGCATGAATTCCTCAAAATCCACATGCCAAGTTTCATCAGGTTCTGCCAAGTTGTTACAAAAGATACGCTAGTCAACACCAATGAATGACAGCACACAGTGGCGTCGGTTGCAGGACGATTACACACCATTTCGGTATTTCCCTGTATAATTCACTGGTTATATTGACCAATAAGTGACTGGTGAAAATTCTCAAATGTATGTTTTTTTTTCCAATTATACAATGTGTTGAATTGAAGATTTGGAGTTCGGAAAGTACTAGTTGATTTGCGTAGTTCATGGCCTGACAGTACAATATACATACAACTGCTGTTTTGAATGTTATATATATATATATATATATATATATATATATATATATATATATATATTTCCATGACGATACTTAAATGATTACACTTAAGTATTAAAGACAATTTTCATTAAAAATAAACTTTTATAACGTTTTGTGTCAACGTATACTTACAGTAGATGCGTGCACTCCGACACAAGCTTTTGTTGTTTTAATTTCCCCGGCATCACTTATTTCGTTCCGATTTGGATTTTTCTTTTGGTCAATTAACATGGCAATTCCAGTTGGATTAGTTCGTACGACTCTTGTTCCCAAACAAGTGGGTCTGGGAGACAATATTTCATCTGGATTACACAACATACAAAAAATGTTCATGTAGATATTTTGATTGCCTTGAAACGGGGAATACAGCCCACTTGTACAAGCATCACGAATTTGTTGTTTCGTCATTTTTAACTGTTCGGGTATAACAAAATATCTGCCAGGACAAAAGTCCACAACGTTGCTAAGACAAACCTCTGGGGGAGGGTTGTCGCTTCTAGGTGTATACCTAACAGTGCAAAATTGGTTCAGCTGTTGGGATTCTAGCGCGGAGAGAAAATGGGCAAGATTCACGTGGATAGGATCCTTTGAAATACATCCAACTGTAGACTCCCATTCAATCAGGCTCTTGGCACGGTGGCACTCTGCACAGACTGGATTCTTGTATACAATACCAGTATCAGTGGAAACGATCGGCTGTAAGCTTCCCCACTTGTTGACCTGCACATCACCACAGCTACTATTGAAGATACCTTTTCCCAATGAAGTGTAAGTTTCGGATGAATCCGTGGTTTCTTGACCTTCCGGACATTCGGCCACCATGAAAAAGTGGCGATACGCGTGTTTACTGTCTGGATGAACTCCTGGTAATATTGGCAGAATGCATTCGTTCAGGGGTCGCTCCAACATTGGGAAATTATCAGGATAGCAGCAGTCTCCTCTTCCGGTGCAATTGGCATCACAACTGCAACCTGTGGCATAAAACACACAAAAAAATAAAATAAAAAAAAATACAATAAACAGAAATACCATAAGTAATTGCAGACAAACATACAGAAAATGTTAGACATCCAAACAAAAGGACAAATAGACATTAGACAACGGAGTTTGAATTACAATTAAAAAATGAAAAATCTGCTGAAGTGAGAGGATACTAACATTGCCAGCACTATCTGATTGAACAACTTTGACTACAAGATACGGACAGAATGCAGATTTGATCATTATTCTAGCTAAAAAGGACAATTATCCCTTGGCATGGGTTTGCTCTATACATTTTTCAGAAGCATAAACGTACTTAAGAAAATGCCCAAACCCAAAAACGTAGCAACGTTTCATGGCAATTAGTCCTTGAAACATTAGGAAACCTTGGTTATCTCCGTAAATGGCCATGAGGTCCGAAATGTAGCGGAACTATTACAGGGGCTTTACTTTAAATAAATATATTCTGGCTTCTTACAGTTTCTTGTTTTGGTCCAGCAATATCAGTGTGGCCATAACACGTGGTACGTGACGTCATTTAAGTTACCGCAAGCAGAATAATTTGCTCCGATTCGGAGCCGAACAATGCTGAAAATGGTTTATTTATTCATAAAAATTATATGGAGAAGAATATCCGCCAGTTCACTCATTATGTTACTTAGAATGCTATCGTTTGCTTTAATCGTCTTTCTGTTACATGTTTGATGACAAATAGATTATTGAAATAAATGTGAAATAATACTGTTTGGCATCCAACTCTTTCGTATTTGCGTTCAGTATTATTACTGTGTATTGAATTTTTTTTTCTTTTCAGTACTGAATATTAAGTTATTTATTCTATTTAATATGCAATTAACAATTAGTTCGTACTTTATACTTCAGGATTGCATTTGTCCATGACTGTGGGATTTGAAAGAAATGACACAATGTAATGTCAACGTCACTTCAAAATAAAGATGAGGCGTCTAACAAGTTATTCAAACTTATGCTAGTCGTCGTCGGATTGACCAGTGAATATGTCATGGGAAAGTCTGGTCTCCGCCGAAATTCAATCACAGGTTCTTTTATCAGAACCGGAGTGGGTCAATTGCATGGTGGTCTGTTTTTGTATTGGTTACATGCGTCATTTTTTTTGTTATAGCTTTATGTATTGAATGGCAATATGATGAAGTAAGTATTAATTTCGTTTTTCACGCCTGTATCTCGAAAGGTATCTCAAACCTGCTTAACAGAAAATCCTTCAGTTTGCAAAGGTTTAAAAAATCGCCGAATGATGAGCAAATTGCATGTCCGAGATGTAGTGATTCAACTGATATAAAGTAAAACACTTGACTTGCGGGGTGTGCCCAAAAATTCGTGGAGAATCATTATGTCAAGAAATTGTCCTAAAATCACCGAGATAATTGTCTCAATAACGGCGGTTTGTCCATAACTTGTTATTTCAATGGAATATCATAAACAGCGAATGGTATATACTCAGTTTTTGCATACATATTAGGCTTACGCGGCACAATTCAGAAAAAGTACCGAAACATATTTTAATAGCTGTCATAAAATCAGTAAATAATTGCGTGAAATATGAGACCATCGACGTTATTTTAACGTCTGCTTCCTTTATAAAGTAACTTCACTCACTGATATTTTAAAAGCATTTGCTTATATCATACGATATTTCCGTATATAATCCTGACGTCTTTTGAGAAAACAACTTGTATTATTATTGAAATGTTTGAGCTAGATTGATATAGCGCAATGAACGATAGAGTATGTTACGCGACATCAAAACATAAAATGACAGATGTGGATGCTATTTTTAGAAACCTGATATGTGTAATACTCATAATATTCATATGTGCTCGCCGCATTTTTCACGTGGTATTGTTTGCTTGTTAGTTGCGATTTACGTCCCACTGACAGTATTAAAGTCATTCGCAGATATGACACAGATATTTTTGTCGATATATATCATTTTTACACCATTGCTATTGTTTTTTAATGTAAAGTTTAATGGCGTGACTTGACTATTTGATTTTACCGTCGCTTCGACAGTATTTCAGTCATTGTAAACTTTAATGATGTCACACATCCAATTATTCATGGTATCCATGGTATCTATCAGTATCTTTTTACGTCAACAGCAATGTTCAGCATATGAATACATATCACGTGACTCCACCCGAGAACCGGTTGAAATATTTCTCAATGAAATGAACACATTAGTGATGTAACGCTTTTTATTACACGTGTACTATGATAGGTTTCAAAAATTTAAAACATGACATTCAAATGAAATAGGGGCCTCCGTGGCCGAGAGGGTAAAGTCGCTGACTTTAACACTCACTCTGCCCCTCACCGCGTGGGTTTGAATCCTGACAGGGTCATTCGGATTTTCATGTGAGGAAGCCTTCCAGCTGGCTTGCGGTAGGTCGGTGGTTCTACCCGGATGTCTCCGTGCATTCGAGGTCTTCCTCCACTTGTAATTAGCTGGACGTCGCTATATGACTGAAATACTGTCGAAGCGACGGTAAACTCAAATAGTCAAGTCAAGTCAAATGAAATAATGTCTTCCATATTTACTGCACATAATTTACATAATTTTCAAATGACTTACTAGAACAGCAGGGTACTTCATTTTCCGGGAATTTGTTGTCAGCAATCGGATTCTCACCGGAATAACAAACGTTGCCAAGGTAACATACTGTCCCAACAACATCGGCAATGACTTCATGTATGGTCCTGTTCTCAGATGCATGACCGACCAACAAAAGTGTGGTCAAAGACAACGTTTCGAACAACAAACGTGACATTGTTGCCAGTCCTAGAAAACTTCTTGCTCCCGAGATCTGTCTGTGAATGGCTCAATATATACTTTTACTTCTGTCTTTGGTTCATCATTGTATTAATTATATCTTGCAATATAGTCATGTTTACCCAATGAAAAACATTTTAGTAGAGAGAACAACCCACCTTTCTAAGGAGGCGTGGCTTATCCTTACACGCACTTTATTCTGTATGTATGTAGGTATAAAAACATTTCAGGCACTATTCATAGAAGTTAAGTTGAAAGTAGTGTTACATTTTGTGAGTGGATTTTGATCAAAGACTAAGATGGGTTTTTTTTCTTCTTTAGTAAAATGTTTTGAAATAATGTGTGTAGTTGAATAAGTTTCATCCATATAAAGGCTATATTTATTTTCCAGTTCCTTGAAAATCGGGATGTAGGTTCAAATCCCAGTATGGCCATTTTTATTTCATTCTATTTTTCACCAATATTTCTGTATCATTCAGATCAGATTTAGTATAAATTGGTAGTTCAGTTTTATTTTTATGATTTGTATAGCTATTCAGATATTTTGGGCACATGTGCCAAGATAAATTGTCATTCGAACTTAGGTACTTACTTTACTTACTGATTATCAAATTCTTAAACGTTGTGGTAAAAGTTAATATTTTCTACATTTTTATTCAAAAATAAAATGATGCTAATGGTTTCTTAAAATTGAAAAATGTAAAAAAATATGTTCTCAGTCCCTTTTCTGTGTTGTATATAAACATTTCATAATAAAAATATATTATTAAAATTGTACCTTTAGTACTTTTTGTGTTCAGAACAAAGTTTTTGACAAAACCATTCAAAATAAAACAAAAAAGAAATATCATTATATTTAACTTAAGTTTTGGGTGGTAAAATGATTAAAAACTTTACCTTTATTTGTCTAATTATCATACATTCGGTATATGATTTTGTTTTTGTGATTCTAAACATCATACATAGGGGTTCCGAAAATTTAATTTTGCAAATTTCGATAATACGAAGCCTTTAACTGCATTCGTGTATACATATGAAACCGCGTTTTTCTTTACATTTTTTCTTTCAATAGTAGCCAATTTCTTGATGACGTCGGCAACAAGCTACCACAGTGACTTTGCAGTTGAATTAAAAAAAAAAAAAAAAAAAAAAAAAAAAAAAAGAAAAAAAAAAGAAAAAAAAAACTTTTACCATATTTGGTCATAGCCGTCTAATGAGTGGTTACTATGGAGAGATTAACACGGACGTATTGTCCTCGTTATCAATATTATTTGTTATTATTTTAGGGGTTGGCATAAACAGTACTACCATATTCGTTATTATTTTGGTAAGGGCATAGGCGTGATAATATCAGAAGAAATAATCTTGAAAATATATAATTACCATTGTATCGCCTTAGAGCCAGACGGTCTATACATTTATTTAGAAAAAAGAGAGAAATAAACGGTTTCTTTGGTTACCACGAATAGACTTTATTACTACATTATATTATTTTTTTCTCGGTTTCTGTGAAAGTTATGTTTCTTTAGACCATTTCTCTTGGTAGTTATTATGAAATTATGACTGCGACGTGATGGTGTTACCTTTAATGATGTTACATAATTATATACCTTCTGAGATACACAACCACCTTCGACACAGCAGTTTCATTAGAAATATAGCTGGTATGAATCTACTGTTCTTCGTGATTTATTAACTTGTTTGGGGGAAAAATGTTAGTGACTGTACCCATAAGCAATACAATTCCTTTATACCATGCCTGTCCTTTATTAAGACCATGGCTTATAACTCCCAACCAACCTTGAACAGCAGAAAACGATAAATACTTGAAAAGGGAAGGACAAAAAGGACTTATAAGAAATCCCACATAAAAAAGGGAGACAGGTCATTACATATGATAGAGAATAACGAACAGTTACCGCATTAGAAAGGTCAGTTAGCAAAGGAATCGGCTGTGGTGCTTAAACCAGATTTCAAGGGGCCCAAATCTCACACTTACTGGAAGGAAGCTGTATTTATTTCAAGGGGCCCAAATCTCACACTTACTGGAAGGAAGCTGTATTTTAGTTAGCCAGGGATATTATTTACAGTATATACAATCCCTGAGTTTGCATATAGACTCAGTCTGCACATGAACTTAACACAATTTACAACTTACAACAACATCATTTATGATAAACTATGATGCATTGCATTATAGAATACTAATTCTTCTGTACATTTTTCTAGATAAATGTGAATTCAGTAAATTACATATGTATATGATTTTAATATTCGAAGATTCATCCGACATACATAATTTGGTCCAAAATATAATAATGCCTCGAACTCATTAGACACAATATTCGGTTTGTCTGCCGGTCCAACGTTGAATGACCAGTTTTGTATTTTTCCACGTGGAACATTATTCACACATCTTGCTGTCAATCGAACGACAAACAAACAAACATGTTTATATGAAAGTGAAAATACACTCCAAAAGAAAGTATGCACTTTTTTTATTTTAAACATATCAATACACACACTATATTTCGTGTGTATTTGTCATCAGAAATAAAGTCTTTTTTATTACATGCAGTTCAGTTAATGTTTAATGATCCTAGATTAAATATATATATCAGGTTAAAACATAAGGCTATTGAAGCTCACATCCCCCAACGAAATTTAAAATGATTTTCAAATCGTATAACATTTTCATGTCTCCGGGGGGATTTGAAAACGTTTTCATATTTCTGGGTAGTACATGTAAATGGGAGAGGAATCTCAAAACCATTTCAATATGCAATACCCGGGAATATAAAAAAACAACAACGTTATTATGTTCCCGGGGGAATGTGAAAAAAAAATGTTCCCGGGAAGGAGGTGAGTGGGGGGTAATTTGGGTGTCACTTAAACTCGTTACACCGATCCCTTGATCACTTGTAATAAAAGACTACTGTTGGTCCTTTTTAAACTCAGACAGCGACAGGCTGTACACAATATTCTCACTACTGTGAAAATAATGTCCATTTGCTTTCTTCAGTTTCTCAGCAAACAGATTGCAGACAAACTATGAGAAATATAATTGTAGCATTACACGAAGCGGGATTATTAACGTGACGTACTGTTATACCTTTACACGAGAGATGACTGTCTGGAAACGAAAATAACCTTATTTTACGACCATTGGAAAATATCAACCCTTCTGGACAATTCCTGTGGATACCAACTTGGTAGGTTTTGTAAAATTCTAACCTCATTAAAATCAGATTCAGTATATTTCTTCATATTTAGCTACTTAATCGCGAAAAGTAGAGGAGTGCAAATTAGGATATGATTTTAATGAGATTGGGAAAATCCCCCATGGGATGTCAAAATACAAGATGATAATCTCATTAAAATCAGCAAAATATGAGCAAATTTACAATATCTGATTTAACGAGATTAAATACATTACCTCTGGACAACAGCGCCCTTTGAATGAATATCACTACATCTGCTGTAACAGTTTCATTATCAGGTGTCGAATTTTGCTTATTTTATAAACAGACAATCAAATATCCGAGAACCATTGTTATTTCATCTATGAATCTGTTGTTAATAGTCATGACTTTAATATATTGGTTCATTACTTATTGCCAATGGAAATAATATGTTCTAAACTTAGATAATAGTGACGTAATTTGTAAAACATCTGACTGGACGTGTAATATTAAGTTAGATAACGACTGCTCTAAATCTAAATGTGTGTGTATGTCATACATGTTAACATATATATGTACTATGCAGTTCTACATACACAAATGAGATCTCAAATTAACTTGTGACAGTCTGTTTTCAAAGACAGTTTTTTTTTTGTTTTGTTTTTTTCAAAGACTGTTGTTGTTTTTTTGTTGTTTTTTTTCAGACTGTTTTTTTTTTTTTTTTTTTTTTTTTAAAGATTTTTTTTTATGTGTGTGTGTGTTTGGGTGTTGTTGTTTTTTTCAGAGACTTTTTTTTCTCGCTTTTTTATGACATGCATACATAAGTCATATATATCGTAGATTTCAACGTTGAACTTGGTTTGGGAAATACCTTTCAAACGCAGTTTCATTTAAATAATCAAAGCACTGAGAGCACTGTCAGATGCGAAAGTTAAAATGTGTAAATTATAAAGTCAATCCCTTTAATTTTTTGTGGTATGCATGTAAAAAATCAGGGAAGTTAAATCTTATTAAAACAACAGGTAAGATAGATTATTTTATTTGTCTCTGTCAAATTAAACAAAAATGGATAAGGAATAGTGGTTCATACTTCAAGAATTAGCTGCAGCAAATAATTTTAATAGAAAAGCAAGAAAATGGGACAAGATAAATTATTGTTCTTTGTCACTTCACATCCTTCCCATGTGTAAAGAATGATATCCATGCCTTCAATAGTTGTTAGAATATGTTCTAGAAAAACATATTTTCACCATACAATTAAGTAAAAGAGGTGAAACAAGGTAGAGTTATTGTTCTTGTTAAGAACGTTTCAGTGGGTTACAGCTTATTTTGGTAAAAAAAAAAAAAATTCTCATTTATATTAAGTAGAATGATAGAAGAAAGCTCAAATTTTAAGATTTGTGTGTTAAGAATATCATCAAAAGTATAATTGCCAAATTTTGAAGGTACAAAAAGTCACATTTTAGTGTTTTTATGCAAATTTGGCCAACATTTAAAATAAAAAGCTGTTTTAGCTAAAAAAAACAAATCTGGTGAGGTATATATTTTTTTACATTTTCAGAGAGCATTTATGTCAGAGAACTGACACTGAAAAAATAAAGGAAATCTGTCCGTTGAATATTTTTATTTAGAAAAATATTTATAAAAATTCACAGTTTTTGGATAGTTTTTGTATATATTTTGGTCCGGGCACAAATGAGATATTTTGCCCGTTTTGTATGTTCAATGAATATTTGACAGTATTTTTATCTGTAACTTATGGAATACATTATAAGTTATAAATGGTGATAAAAATATTTAAAAAATATCATTTTAATATGCTGTTTCAGTAATTAGAAACGATTTTTTTCTTATTTTTTAATGCCATGTTGTTGTTTTTTCAACAAATTTTAGCAAATAGTGATGCTCTACCATAAGCTTGATCTCTAAAACAAGCATGATGACCCCCTATTTTTAATTCATTTATGTTTTAGTTAAAGTCTAAAATACTTATATGCATTTTTTTTAGAAAAATTTGTCCGTTAAAAACCCCCGCTGAAACGCCTTTAAGTAAAGTTTGACCATTGTATAAAGTATAAACTCAATCCCTAAAGTACTTTCTGAGTTGTGACATACAGGTGCGACTAGAGACACTACAGTCATTTAACAAGAAAATATTAAAAACTCTCCTCCTCCATTTCTAAGGTTTCGACCTTATAACCAAACCTGTCTATGCGCAGGACCCTCAGATTAGAAAAATCAACCTCTTTATAAATAATTTATATAGAGAGAGGTTGATTTGTTTTTTGACTGAATATCAGGGTCCTGTGGTCTATGATTATAATCAAAAGGTTAACAAACGCAAAATAATGGAAGCATAAAAAACTAGAATTATATGTTATCTCTATTGTGTATGTAGAACTGTATAGTACATATATATGTTAACATGCATGACATACACACAAACGTTCACATACATATTTAGATTAACAGAAGTCGTTTTCTAACTTATTATTACAGTCCAGGTAGATGTTTTACAAATTACGTCACTATTATCGAAGTTAAGAACATAGTATATCCATGTTGTATGTTGTTTCGCAGAATGATTTACTACAGTGTTGAATAATAGATTTAAATATAATTCCTGATGCACAGTTTTGTTTTAGATAAAGTTGTTCAACAGATGACGCAATCTTTTCTTCACATTTTCTTCACATTCATCTGTCAATTATTTTTTAAATAGAAAAGAAAGCTTACACGTAGTATTTTGGACTTAAGGAAGTTTTTTTATGGTATCTACATGAATGGTTTATTTTATAAATTAAGAAATACCAATAACGAATTTGCTCATGTCGAAAAAACAACAACAACAACAAAAAACTGGTGAACGGGATTTGCACGAGATCTCGCTGAAACGCAGAACACCTTAATGAGAGACATGCATACGATTTGTATTTGGTTTAATAAGCAATAAATTGAAGAAATCTCAGTATTACTATAATTGATATGAACAATGAAAATCAAAATCACACTTAAGAAAATAGAAATAAAGTACGTTTACTATAATAGTTTGCATTTGTTTTTATGTCAAAGTTTGTGTCTTGTTCGGACAGTTTATTAATAACTTTCTAATCCTTTTATCATTGTTTTTAGATAGATACGATCGATTTATTTACATTCAATCGATCTACTTATCGATCGCAATTAAATACGAATAATGTATTATATTATCAAAATGAAAACATTTAAGTGGAATATAACCATAATTATTAAACTAGATTTCTGCTTAAATTAAGATGCTGAAATGACTGGCAGTTTATAACGTAGAACACACCGACAGTGTTTCAATCATTTGCAGTCATTTGCAGACCATGTTTGCTTGAGACAGATGTGGGGCTGCCACATTGCAGCATCACACCGTAGGCACCTAGTCACATTATTCTGACAACCCGAGAAAAACCAGTCATATGCTGAGCATCAAGCAAGGGAACTATACCGGTACTATGTTTTACGACTTTAGTATGTCGCAGCCAGTGATCGAACCCACGACCTCTCGATTCCAACCATTCGGCAACCGGGGCCGAAATATATGCTTATATTTGAATACTCGTAGATAAATAAAGTCACGCCTTACAAAAATTCCATTATGAAGAGAAAAATACATTTAAAACAATATGCGGAAAAAAATATTTAGCATTTATAACACTGACATGTTTTTATTATTGCATACTTTCAGTTTTACAAATCTCATGTTATCTCGCAGTCACATGATCGTCCACGTATATTTACAAGAGCTTCTCATGATTTGCTTTTAACTTATGCCGGATCTCTGTCAGGTTATTATGTCTATGCTTTGATAAAGTTACTCTCTAATCAAGAGTTATTCTCAGCATTTGTTTGCAACTAATATATAAAAGTAAAAGCCTCGAAGCGAGCGCAGGTTTTATTCTGTCTTGACTTGACATGGGTTTATTAAGTATTAGTACCGCCTCTATGAGTCAGCCCCTTCCCCTTAATAGTACTATTGGACTATCCTAGAGTATCCCGTGCTCATCACCATAAGACGATGAGACTACAATCCCTCACCTTATAATAAATATATTCCAGTATGCATCAGTATGCTTCCTTCAAATGTAATAAATTGTCAATAGTACTGTCCAAAACATACAAATGGCGTCTTCAGTTGTCGTTAGTAAACTCAAAATGAGTCTGTCACGAGTATGGTGGACATAAAGAGACACTATCTATAAACAACAGTTGCAATGAAGTTCTGTGTTCTTCATAACAGCACATATTGGTGTGGAAAATTTAATTCGTTCCAAATGAGAACAAGAAACCTTCATACATATAGTGGCCATTTTATCACAGGGTGCCTGCTGAGTTTTGTAACTGGGGATAAAATTGCTGTTTTTCCTGAGCTTTGTACCCCTTCATATAGAGAGCCCTACAATTTTGTTTGGTACATGGCCAATTTTGTGGGTAAAAAACCCTCTCCTCTGCAAGGGATAATTATAACAATCATCAAGTGTGAATTTTGTTTGCTTTCAGATAATAACAACTAAATGATTTCCCCAAAGGATTGTTGGGAAGTGTATACCAAACGTGCATTATAGGATTGTTGAGAAGTGTATATCAAACGTGCACTATATTGAGAACTGCGGTTTGGTAAGTGACCCTAACAGTCCCTAGCCTGAGCGGTTGCCACGCTTTTAACTTATCAGGGTCGCTTTACTATTAAAATATAATGAGACCATGAATTGACTTATCTTAGTGAGCAATTCGGCCTTATATGTATATAAATATAAAGGTCCTTGTGTAAAGTATCTTCAAGTATTCGGTCTCGCCGAATTTGTATTATCGAGCTTCGTACATTAACGCGATATTTCACCTCGAGCGTGACGTAATTTGACGGGGAAAATACCAACGATTCGCAAAATTGACTGATCCTTGTTTCCAAGCTGTTATTTTTTTTTCTTAAAAGTTAGAGAAAGATATAAAACTATTCATTTAATAAGGAATTACCGAATTAATACCATATTCACTAATATTTCTTCTTTTTTTTCAACACCAACTGTTAAATCTACCGTAACTCTCAGCTAGCAGACGATGACAGACATCTGCCGTGCGTTTAGTGAAGGCGACCATTAGCAATTGCGATTTAGTACGCTGCTTACATTCCATACACGGCTAAATGCAGGTTGACCGCTTAATACAGGTAACCGCTAATACAGGTTCAACTTTATACAGCATTTTTACCTCAATATCAATGGATTGGTACTTAAGGAATACGGTGACCTATCATTTTCTTTGATTTTTAGATGGCTTGAAAACGAATTCAGGCCTTGCTGATTTGCATATTTTCCACGGCAAATTTAACTGTACCTCTCCGCTCTTTGTGCGTAAGCGCTTATAATGTATTATTGTTTGTTAATATGTTTTATTTTACCATTATTTTGCACTAGAAATATCTATTTTAAGCGTGAACAAAACATCCGTGACATTTCTTAATCAGAACAGCAACCTTATTTACATACACGAAGATCTACTCCTGTAAAAAGAAAAAGTAGCGCTCCGTATGTATGTAATTGACCTAAAAATTGTCCACACGTAATTGTGTATTATGGCGAGTTAGGTTCCTCCAAGAGCATTTCTTATCTTTGAAACAGAAAGGCAAACATTCTAGTATCTTAAATGATCAAAATCCCTGTCAATTTCTACACTTACACAACAACAGATGGAATGTATTCATCAGGTTCGCTTGTACTGAAGAAAGAGAATGACCTAATTAGGTATGCAACTTTATGAATGAAAGGTTCACGACCCTAACTCCGGATTATTATGTAACAAACAGAGAGCGATGTAGCAACAGCGCGTGGAGTTTTGTCGTTAAATGACTGATTCAATAACTTCAGAAACGCTGGGTTTAGAATTATAGCTATATCATGTTAATCCTGTCGCAGTCTCTCATCACCTTGTGCGCTCTGATTTAAGTTAGGTGATCACTGTACATCTATACTGTTTCTGCTTGTTATTTTCATATTTAGAGCCTTTTTTTAATTTTTAAAGGTAGTATATTAGACCTGATTGGGCAAATGTGTAAGGGTTCGAAGGAAAACACAAGTTTATTTCAGGTTTAGTGCTTTTTAATTAATATTTATTCTTTTTTATAACATATGAATTCCAAGATGCTGTGTCCAATCAAACTGAATAAAATTATAATTAGTCCTACCTTTTAAGCTTACCATGTTGAGTGAAATGCCAAGATAGGGATTTCTAGTAAGGCATTGCCATCCAGAAAGGATATAAACTGACACCCCGATTGAGAGACTCACTTAGGTCAATTTGATTGGCTAAATACGGTGTAATTAAATTAGGATAAATAACTTATTTAATTACAATTTTATCACATAACTATTATTTATTGGTGTCAAAAGAATTTAGAAAATGCCAAAGCATGAATTATATGAATAACAGATGATACTGGTGCATTGTAATTCCATAAAAAGTATTATCCGCTGTGCATTATTTAAATAAGTCTTCATTTTTCAAATAATTAGCATAAATGACGTCAGTAACATCGACAGTTGCCACGCGCGTAATGGGGCAGAAGTTCCGGTAAGTGGAATCCCCTCCTTGGCTATCTCCGTGTCACAAGATTCTAGAAGTGTGTAGAACAAGACTTCATTCTGGTACAACTGGCTCATGGGGAAAGTTAAACGTATTCTGTGACTTTTTATGTACTCGTACACCTGTCCTTTGAAGCAGGGATGTGTTTTCAACACCATTACTTATTCCTTGCATTCCTTAAGACAGATCTTGGGATGATATCTCTTCGACACTTTCTCCTTCATTTCAAGACTATGTTGACTACTGTTAAAATAAAAAAGAATGTATCATATAGCATGTATTTATAAAGTTGTTGCGTAAAAGTATTACCTGAATACAAGTTAATGTCGTTTCGAAAGTTATATCGTATTGTCAAGATAATGTTTGTACTTATCAAAAGTAGAGGCGCCATTGTCCTAGGGGAAGACAGCTGAACGATTTCATCATACGAAAATTCCGAAATACCTAATTTTATTGAAGAGGGCGCCGTGGTCCAGTGGTAACGTATCCGATTACGGATCCGAAGGTTGTGGGTTCGAACCCCGTTGGAGGCAAGAATTTTCATGAGCTTCCAATGCGCAAAGCACTGGTCCAACCCGGGAACCGCCGAGAGGGATTAGTATAAGTTGTAAGAACTTGTTTCCCAATCGACGTAAAATAAATAAGTGAACTTAAATTTAAACTTATTGAATACTTTCCAACAATTGTCTTCGAGTTAAAGACTTTATTCGCCTGTGTGCAAAAGTAAATAAGACTTTATTCAATGATTTACTGGTTGAAAATGTTCAACTGTTATTAAGGCAAACATTCTTCCCGTGGTGTTTCACAGTGACTATTTTTATCTGTTTGTTGTTTTTTTTTCTGAGGCTTTAAGGTAGTAAAATGTAATGTATATAAATAACATAGATATTTAAGGCCCATTATACTTACAAAAGCAGTATGTATTCTTCGGACAGAAAAGCAAAGTATGTGCAGAAGCTGCAATCTGTATATACCCGTTGACGTCAGCGATACTACGATGCATAAATAAGAAGGAATCTTTCATTTCTTTACAAGAATAACTTATTTGCATATTCCGCATATCTTCGTCATTTTTTCATAGACATTCCGTAATATGTCTCCGTTAACGAATAACGAGTGCATTAATTGATGACGTAGCAGATAAACGAATTGTGATTCGACGACGGTTTTTCAAATTCAAATTATTTCCGATTACAGAATGTCGTCGGGAATATTCGCCAATGCAAAAATTTAACAATTAGAGTATTTTGACATCAATCCAAAATACTAAATTGCGTAATTTGATCAAAATATTAATGCGTTTAACTGTTATTTAACAGAAGATATT
>CM037787.1:51027614-51077614 GCA_021229015.1 Solen grandis | reverse complement strand
AAGAAATTCTCAAAGAAAATCTATCAAAGGGGAATAACTCAAAAAGCACACAGGGTAGAGTTATGGTTCTTGTACACTGCACTCCGCGTCATTTCATCAAGTGTCAAGTAATTCATACTGATGGTAACAAAGTTATGCTCCGGAAAAGCAGATGGAGACGCCGCCGCCGACGCCGCGGCCGCCGCCGACGCCACCGCCGCCGACAAAAGTAACCCCTATATGTCGCCTGACTAGTCAGGCGACACAATAGCATTTTTCACGAGATAGTGTATTTGTGATCATGTATACAAAATATGCCCGTGAAAAAAGAAAATCATGAATGTCAATTTATTTTCTGAACGCCCCTCCTCGTAAAACCAAATTAACAAATATGCCTCAACGGGTGGATATTGCACAGGGTACATGTATATGTACACGTAAAAAGCGAACTAAGAACAGGCTAACGAGAGGAGCAAATAATCCAATTAGTTTATAATTTGCAATTCATTTTTAAATAACTTTTAACATATACATTGCATTGGTTTATGATTCTCAATAACTCCTTTGTAAATATATTCTCCAAGTCCCCGGGTGAGGATACGGTGATGATGATGATGATGATGATGATCTTACCTTGTAGTTATTATTCAAAGTCCAACAGTTATTGCCAGAGCCAAATGCCATATGTCCACCTTCTAGTAGTGATTAATGACAGTAGTCCGGTGGCTAACACAGCGCCGATGTTGGCATCAACATAAAATATATCCTCCGTGTAACTTTTTTCATGCGGTCTTAAACAATATTCTGTCGACGAACGAGGGCGAGTCAATAAATAACCAGCCTATGACATCTCCGATCAACCGAGACATCCACGATTTCCACGCATTGTTTCAATACATGTACTGTACCTGTGTACAAAACTACACATGTATACGGTCATTTTTTTTGTCAGATAGTGAATGTCAAACATGGCTAGTGATGTAAAAGCAAGCTTTTCATCAAAAGTGGAGTACCGTGCTGTAATTCGTTACTTGCATTTAAAAGGTAAAACTGGTAAGGACATACATGCTAAGTTAGTTAATGTGTATGGGTTTTCTGCACCATCTTATTCTCAAGTTAAATTCTGGGTTTGGGAGGTTAAACGTGGTAGAACGTCTTTAGAAGATGAATCCATGTCTGGACGCCCAGTTGATGCCACCGACGAAGAAATGTGTAATAAAGTCAGAGATCGGGTATACTCAGATAGGCGAAGTCAGGTTGAAGAAATAGCACAGGCATTAGGCATTTCACATAGTAATGTTTCAACAATCTTGCATGATCGTTTAGGGATGCACAAGCTTACAGCCCGTTGGGTCCCAAAATCCCTTAGCAATTATCAAATGGCAACGAGAGCATCAGTATGCAGTGCGTTATTGAAGCGTTTGAGGTCAAAAAATGAATTTCTTTTGCGTCTAGTTACTGTGGATGAGACTTGGGTGCATTATTATGAACCAGTAAATAAAGCCCAGAGTCGTCAGTGCGTAGGGCCGGGATCACCAAGGCCAGAGAAGTTCAAGACTCAACCATCTGCTGGGAAAGTGATGGCCACAGTGTTTTGGGACACAAAGGGCGTGATTTTTTTGGACATTTTACCCAAGAGAAGTACAATTACTGGAGCATACTATGTAAACTTGCTAGACCAGCTGAGGAACGCCATCCGCGAGAAACGCCGTGGTAAACTCTCCAAAGGTGTTTTGCTGCAACGGGAAATTGCAAGAGTCCACACTTGTAAAGTTGCAATGTATGCTGTGGAGCGAAATGGGTATGAATTAATACCGCACCCTGCCTACTCACCAGACCTGGCTCCTAGCGACTTCCGTTTTCCAAATTTGAAAAAGGATATACATGGACGTCATTTCCGGTCTGTCGAAATAGTCGTGGCGGCAGTTGAGGAGTGGTTCCATCGAAAGGAGCCTGACTTCTTCACTTCTGGGCTGATGGCACTTGAACACCGTTGGTCCAAGTGCATAGCCCTGGAGGGAAATTATATTGAAAAAGAAGAGGTAGATCTCAACCCGAAATAGGTTAGGCTGGTTATTTATTGACTCGCCCTCGTATTTAAGAATCACAAAACAGTAAAAAAAAGGTTAAACCTATCTGGATTGACAAAGTTTGTAGTCAACCTTTTGGTAACTTCTATAAACGACACACATTAGTTGGTTTGTATCCAGAAATAAATTGATAATATCCCTTGATCCTTGTCGGTGTTATTTATAGGCAAATAATTAGAATTTATTCAACATTTGAAATACAAGTAGTATGGTTTTGGGGTTTCATTAATGAGTAACTTTTGTGATTATATCTGTATGGAACAAATTGGCAAACCTATGACATTTAGTAATAAACAGATTAACATTTCGAAAAATAGTATATACTGTTTTGAAAGTGTGACGAACGGCTTCATGAGATCGATTACTTTGGCAGCAGTCGGAGAGATACAAAATGCCGCTGTCCCGATAGCCCACGAGTGATATGAGATGCAATCGTAACAAGGACCTCGTGGCTTCAAAATAACAATTAAATTCATGTTTCGAAATGTTTTATGTTGTTACTTTGTGCCATTATATTTTAGTGTTTAAACACAAAATGTACATGCAATTTAATGTCAATAAATTTACAATAAACATCAAAAAAATGTATCATTCATCAAAATATGACGATGTTTGGCATACTTACTCCAAGAGGGAGACCCTTTTTTTAATTGACATCAGTTATTTATCAACTGACCTGGGTTGGGCCCAGGTTGTTGGGTACGGACAGGGACTTTGTTTCACGAACACGTCTTGTTGTTGTTGTTGTTTTGTTGTTGTTGTTGTTTTTGCTGTGGATGTACGTGCCATTGATAGTATTTCAATCATTCAAACTACCAATAAATGCTGAGCAGCGAGCACCAAGCGTGGGAGATTTACCTCAACTTCAAAGACCAACGGTAAGTTACGATCCGAGAGACGAAAACCATCATCTCCCGGTTACGTGGCGGACATTCTAATCACTCGTCCAGCGTTACTTTTAGAGACCATCTTGAATGATATTATTTTCTGAAAATAAATGTCCATTGAAATTAACGTTACTAGATCAGCATGCCATGATACCTGGCTTGAATCCAAATTCAACCATAGATGCTAAAAAAGCGTAAAAAGCCTGGATTCTACCAACAATGCTATACTTTAATAAATGAGGTATATATTTTGAATTTTGAAGCAGAAAGAACGGAGAAAATAAAATTTCTGCTTCTTTATAATTGATACAAAAACCCCATTGAATTTAGCAATCAAAATGGCCGCCAAGAGTAGGGATAGTCACTGGATCTATGTATGTGCGTGGAATCGAACTAAAGAGAATTTGTTGTGGATTGGATGAAATAACGCATCTACATAGGGGATAAGTATTATATACACCGGAATCAAAAGCTATATCTCATCCGGTATTTCCGATGCGTTTGGCTCTGTATCCCAATCAATATGCAAATACCACATAAATATCCGTTAATGAGTTATTCAGTCAAGATGTTATGAATCCTAATCCCGAGAATGTCTTGCTATTTTTTTCTTTGACAAATCGTTTGTCTAGGGCAACGCATTAAGTTTGTAAGTACATTTGTACCGGCTGAGTCATAACTTGTTTTTTTTTCTCTTAGCCGGGCACGTGCTTTACCAGTTCATATGGCCAAGTAAATATTATTGTTGTGTTGTATAGCAGGCACAGTATTTTCATTATACAGTTTGTTTGTTGGGTTTAACGTCCTACCGATATTTCAGTCATTTTGAAGACTATGTCGACACAGATATAGTACTGCAACATTGCAGTATCACACCGTAGACATGTGGCATGATACCACACTCAGTCCCAGGCCATCCCGTCCTGGAACTACGCTTATATGCTGAGCGCCGAGAAAGGGAGCTACATCAGTACTATTTTTAACGACTTTGGTATGTCGTGAATAGGGGATCGAACCCACGACCTCCCGCTCCCGAGGCGGACGCTCTAACCACTCGGCGGCAATAGGATAGTTCAGTACATGGATGGCCCGTTATCAGACTGATGGGACTTGGTGACTACTCCTACTCCTTTTAAATATATTTATTTTCAGAATATAAATATAATAAACGCTTTGCCTAGACTGAAAAAAAAATCCAATACGGATTGTGATCTACCCTCAGTTTTTGTCTGGGTTCATCCTACGTATCTATATAGTCTTATGGTTATACCCGCGCTTCAAAGAAATATCACGCTCTTCGCGTCACGAAATGGCACACATTTAATGAAAGGGATGCGGGGGCTGTCCATCACCTTTAATGATAATTCTAGTTCAATTGGGATTAAGCCCGACACCCTGTGTCAGTTAAGATATATTTTATGGTTCTATAGACTGCCTGAAACGTACGTACATGGGCTTTTATGTGTTGACCTTATATCTTTTATTTATATTGAGAAAGGAGAAAAACACGCGTAATTCAGGAGAAGCTGTTCTTAATCCATATTTATGACGCAATAGAATCATTCCCAAAGTTATAATCAGCTTAGATGCAGATTAGGGGTGAGTTAATTAGTTTGATGGATTTTTCCACACATCAAGAAACGATCTTCTTAATGGATATTTCAGAATATTACTGAGTGTGTGGTCAAAACATTTCTTTCTACTTTTGAAGTACTAATTTTGGGACATTTCTAAGCAAGCGTTATAATGGTAGTACAAGTAGAGAAGATCGACTTAAGGACAAAGTTCGCAAAAATATTTAAAGGAATTAGGGTTGTGTTTCTTAGAAAAAAAAGTGTCACACACACACACACACACACACCGGTAGTCAACCTCGGTATTGATTCGAAAGAAAACCGCACCACGTCGAATCACCCAAATCGTTAAAGCTTATTCTGGACCATTACGCAAGATTTAAGATCTAAATGCCAAGAGTCAGTTACTAGGGTGGTCTGATTTTTGAGGTTTCACAGGATTTTTCTCCAGAAATTGTCTGCTCAGGGTCTCCTCTTTTTGCTCACACACTAATATTGTAGCTCTAATTTTACTGCAGTGTATTTAGTCTGAATGGTAGAGAAAATTCCATTGTTTTATACCACATTTAAAGTAAATTGATGATCATAAAGTCATATATTTGTACATGAATATTCATATTGGTTAAAAAGAAGATAAAATCAGGATAAGGTGAAAAAAATAAGTTGTTTGTTTCCACTAACATCTCAAAAAAAAAATAGTGTAAGTAAACTTTTTTTATAAAGTTTTTTTTCCATTTTTACACTTTTTTAAAGGAAGTGACGAAAAACAGTGTTTTGCAACCGTAATAGCCCGAAAGCTACGAAAAAAAGTTTAGGATTGGTAAAAAAAATAGGGTTTGTCGAATTAGTGGAAACATTTTTATTACGCCAAATGCAATGAAAAATAAACTAAATGTAGACTCAACTATTTAATAGAAGAATGGGATTCTCAAAATTCCATATAAATGTACATGTAAAGAGTAAATACTTGATTCATCTTAAATATGAGTTCAAAATAAAGTATTGTTATAACAAATGGCATGCTGAAATAAGGTATCACAATTAAAATCACAGTTATCACGTTTGCTTCATTTTCTTCTCTGGGTCATATATGTATCTTTTAAATGTCAGAAGGATTTTGATTGGCTGTTGGTCTGAACCATCTTCATCCTGGTTGGCTGATTCTTCACCACCTTTCCCTTTGGATTTTTTCTTACTTCCACTGTATTTTTTGATGATATCTGGTGAAAGACCTCCTGAAATTAGTATGACATACATTGAATACACAACAAACTGAATTAAAAGATGGTATGACATACACTGAATACATTACAAGCAGAATTAGAAAAAAGTATAACATAAACGGATTGCATAACAATCGGAATTAGAATCTAGTATGACAAAAAAAGGATACAAAATAGTAGACAAAGACTGGATACATGACAAGTGGATTTCAGTATATCATCTTAAAGATGATGAAAAATGTGTAAAATGAAATGAGAGGAAGAGAAAAGCAATAAAACTATTCACTCATAAGTATATTATTCTTTATTAATCTCCAACAAGGCTAAGGACTTAAAGTAAAGACCAAGAAAAAAGAAATACTCTTATTAGCTATAAATAAATTAAAACTACCAATGAAGATGAGTAATATTTCAATATGACACTGATTCAGACACAAATGTAGGGTGACTTCTATGTCAAATAGAATCTATTAAGACATTTCTACAGACATTAAAAGCCCACGCTTGCCTTGGTCTTGTATTGTCTGTAGAAATGTCTTCATGGGCCCTATTCTATATATGACCAAACTTCACTTGTGAAGAGGTGGTGTGTGTGTGTGTGTGTGTGTGGGGGGGGGGGGGGTAAAATATACACATTATGCTCTACTAACCTGGAATTCTGACCTTTACCTTTCCACTCTGCCCAAAGCTGCCTTCAATCACCCCTGGCTCTCCAGTTGAGAGAGTCACTTTCAGTCCGGTGAATAAGGCTATATTGGTCTCCTTCTTGAATAGATTTTTCCCAATAACTGTATACTCGTCCATTACTCTCTCTAACTGTCCCTCCCTTACTTTTGTCTTATATACTTTAACAGTTGGTAAAACTGCATCAACATTTTTCTTATCACTCATTCCAACCAGTAACTTTCCATGAAAAGCTATACGACAAACATTTGCATGTATGTCCGTGTCAAGCTTTGAGCCAATCACAAGGCAGAAATCCTGACATGTGACAGGTTTTTCAAACTGAATCAACGCAAACTGTCTTGTCGGAAAATTCCCTTCTGCTTCAGCACTTCCTTTTTACCAGGAGCTAGCATCAACTCATCTTGATAAACATACTCCTTCGTAAAGTCAAACTTGTCTGTTGTGTCTATCTTTAAAGCCCCTGTCATGGCATTCAAAGATTTATTCGTTTCGCTGTTATCATACATGCCGAAAAAGGTAAATCGCCCCATGACTGTCTCATGTCCTGTGGTAATGTGAAACTTGGACTTTGAGGTCACTGCTCCCTGAAAGTTTACCCAAAGTATTAACTTCGTATATTTTAACCCTTTCCCTCATATAGACTCATTTTGACGCACTCAATAGGTACCACATAAAGCCTGAACTGCAGAAAACCACAGTTAAACCTTACAAAATTTAATTATAAAGTCCTCATTTCCAGACCACTGAGGAGCAGCGAACAGCATAAAACCTGAACAGCCTGCAAATTACTCGCAGACTGATCTGGTTTTATGTTGTTTGCATAGGTCTTTTCATGGTTTTCTCTATGAGGGAAAGGGTTAATAATGGATTTAAATTGCTATATCAAATCTTATTTTTTAAGTGACCATAGAAAAACATTTTTTTTTCCAGAAGTGTCAATCTGAATATATTAAAATTTCTATGCCACATTGAAATAAAATAGAATTTTCCATATAGTAAACAAATATTCTATTTACATCATGCTATTTTTTGGCTTTTTTAACATATTTTTCTCTTTTTAAATTTCTTTTGTATCTTTGAAATTCTCTGTTAATGAAATTCTCTGTTATAAAATACAACTTTCTGTTGTTTTTTTAAATTTTTCATCATTTATTGAAGCTCGCTTAGTCAACACTACCGGTATTTTACATTGCACTTAAACATCAAAACTGAAAATTTCAATAAGGATCAATCAAAATGATAAATCATATCATACATCCTAAAAGATAATATGTAATCATTTTCATGATGGAAGATAAGATGTAACCATTTTCATGATGAACCCGAATTATCATGAAAATGAATACATCTTATATTTTACAGTGTATGATACAATTTATCATTTTAATATACATATATATATCATTCTTTTTTACAAAAAAACATGAAATGAAAAGCAACAATTAACAAAGAGTTATCTTTCTTACCTTGTAGTATGGGATTTTCTGCACGGACACAATTCCCGCTTCCACAGTAGGAAGGGCACCTGGTGTACATACCATACCCCTCTCTAGAAGTTTGGGCTCAAATTGGGTCACACATATCCCTGCTCTGTCTCCCTGTCACATACATCTATGAGTTATCCATTTACCACATGTATTAGGCAAAAGAAATCTGATTCTAGTCTCCAGCCAGAAAAAAGAGAGTAGGTAGGTAGGGATATTTTTTTGTTTTTTTTTTGATTTTTATTTTTTCCCTGAGAATGATGTGAAAATTAAAAAAAAAAGGAAAGATTATTTAAATGCAGAAATGTTAAAAAAAAAACACTTTAGGGTCAGTGGTGAAAAAAGAGGGTCAGTTGGGAGACTTGTTTATTTGGTTAAGTGTCCTGCCAATAGTATTTCAGTCATTGAAGACTATGTCTATTTGAGACAGATATAGTAATGCCACATTCAGTATCACGCCGTAAACATATGGCATGATACCACACCGAGTCACATTATCCAAACACCAGGCCATCCAGTCATCCAGCACCAAGCATGGGAGCTATATAAGTACAGTTTATACAACTTTGGTTTGTTGCAGCCGGGATCAAACCTAAATGTGCAATTTGCTAAATACCCTGGATTTCAAGTACACACAATATTTTTGAAACTAACTAAACATAGTTAGATGTATGCCTGTAAATCGTACAAGGTTTTTAATTATTACAGCCAAAAAGCATTCAACAACTGAGTACATATGAGGCATCTTAAGAGAACATAGTTAAACTTATTCATTTTATGTCATTTGGGAAACAAGTTTTCCCTCTCGACAGTTCTCGGTTGGGTCAGTACTTTGCACCTGGGAAGGTCATGAAAAATCTTGCCCCAATGGGTTCAAACTCTGCAGTCAGGTATTTACCAATGGATATTGCAAAATCAGTTTTCTTTCTGCTCAAATGTTCAGGTAAGCTTGACATTTGTTTCATTTACACATTACCGGTACTCAATCTTACCTGTATAATTTTCTCCACTGGTTTGCGAAACATCTGAATTGACTTCACTTTCTTTGTCACTTTCATGGATGGGATTTCTACTGTCTGCAAATACAGTTAATAATGATTTATATGAGATTTATATAATGGTATGGCTCAAGGAATATATACAAGAGTGTTCTTTGGAACACATGTGTCACCTGCTGAAGCGTGACAGAAAAAGTATGACAGACAGACAACAAGAATAGTGATCCCTGTAAGCAGAGGTGACACAATAAACTACCGCAAAATAATGGAAATCTTGAAAAAACTTTTCCAACCATAACAAGATACAAAGATTATGTTCATTATTATCAAACCAGCTTATGAAAAAGACAAAGTCAAAAGAACATTAAATCTGTCATGAAAGACCCTTTGGTGATATAAATCAATTTAGTGCAATATAAATGCAGCATCTTAATATACTTTTACCAGTGATTTTAAGCAACATGTGATACCTCCTTAACAAAATGTTGGTCAACAACTCTTCATAATCACTTTTAAATCATACAAGAGTTGTGGTTCTTATACCTTTGCAATGTCACTAATTATTAGTGAATTAAATGATGGTATATCTCATCTTGAGTATTGATATGAGACAAGCAATAAGATTGGATGATAGGTTTCAAGAGATTATGGCAGTTTTAGACTAATGAGAAAATAGCATTTGGCTTCCTAAAGAAATCACAAGTATGAAAAAATCTCAGCTATGTACTCAACAAGAAAGAAATTAATACAATATTATTATATAAAAGGTCAGATACCTGAATATACATGGTTAACTAAAATTAAGAAAGATATTGTTCTTGTTTAATGTTCCACCAACAGTATTTCAGTCATAGGGGACCTCTGCTGGCTTATTGTGATATCATGCCATAGACATGTGACAGGATGCAACACCCTGTCTAGTATTCCCGACATCTGACCAACTAGTCCTGGAAGATCCCTTATACAGGACACCAAGTAACACGTTTAACCAATGTGGTATGTTGTGGCCAAGAGGGATGCTCTAACTACTTGGCTACCAGGACTGGTTATAGAATATGAGCATGTTTTTTTTCTGTCAAGCATATTAAGTTACATCTATAAAAATACATTCTGTAATATCAACCTGCTTGTGTGCTTACATATGTAAGGAAATACATAACATTTTCTTAGATTGTTGGACACGAAACTATACATGATGTAATCAAAAATGTGCTGGACAGAAAAACGATACTAAGCAATACACAGTGACCCCCAAAATTATAAAATTTATTGTCTTTTCAGAATTCTGCAAATAAATAACATGTATTAGTTTGATAAACTTCAAGAATGATTACTTCAGCCACTACATTCTACATTCCATGCTTACATCGTTCACAGCCACACTCCCACTGAGTGCTGTGCCTGTCATCACTGTCCCCTGGCCTCTGATGCCGAAACAATGATCCACCGAGAATATAAACGGACCTTTGTTGTCTCGCTGTGGAATGTATGTGTTAGCCTTCAGTGTGTTGATCAAGTCAGTCAGTCCTACTGATTCTGTCTCTGCTGCCTAGAGGAAATTTGAAGAACATGTTATTGTTCAAAACCCTCCACTCTGAAAAGCTTATATGTATTTGTTTGCTGAAGTTTAATGTCCAACTAACAATATTTTAGTCATGTAGAGACTTTGTCTGCTAAAAAAAACAGATTTAGTTAGAAGACGTTGAATACCCCTACTACATTGATTTGACTCAACAAAATAATTTACGTTTCTGAAAAGCAGAATGGGTCACCAAAACATACTTGATTCTTACCGATGTAACCGATATCAAACAATATGGGAGAATCATGTGGAAGTGACCAGGTAGCTCAGTTGGTAGAGCAGTCGCCCTGTAAGCGAAAGGCCTCTGGCTCAATCTCGGTCAGGCAACACATATAAAACTAGAGCTATCACTGAAGGTGATTAATACCCCTGCGAAATGCATTGATACTGGAGAAGCCAGATTCCAGGCGGAGCATAGATAAGAACCTAGTACTTAGTATAATGGTTATGATAGTAAGTAATAAGTAAGTAAAGTTTTTATTTAAAGTGGATAAAGAGTCAGTTATGGTTGTTTGGCACAGTAGTTTAAAAGTGTAGAGTTACAGTTCTTGGATGCTGCACTTCTCCTATTCACCATCTGTTTAGATTTTAAGTTTCAAGTAAATACCATGTATTATATTCAAGTTATGTTTGGGAAAAGAACAAGAGAAATTCAACAAAGAGAGACAATTAAAAAATGGGACCAGGTAGAGTTACAGTTCTTGGACGCTGCACTTTTCCTAGTTGCCATCTGTTTACATTTAAAGTTTCAAGGCAATACCTTGTATAATTTTCAAGTTATGTTCTGGACAACAAAAAACAAAATTAAAGGGAGATAATTTAAAAATGGGACCAGGGCAGTAACTCTGCAATCCTTGCGACAATTTAAGTGAGATTTATGTCACCCACCTCTCCAGGTGATTATCAATGCACACATAAAATTTGATCTGAATCAGTTCAGAAATGCAGAAGTAGTTTGCTTCACAAGTTTTTTTGATGGATGGACAGACTGACAAACCAACAGACCGACTCCTATATACCCCCTCTCAAACTTCGTTTGTGGGGGTATAATAAAACATACAAAAATGGTAACAGATGCATCCCTGCCTGGCACTCAGTAAAATTGGGTTGCTATACAAATTCAGAGTACTCAGTACTGGTTCTACCAAAGAACATGTCTACAGAGTATTGGTACCATACACAGAATAGTAAAAGAACCAAGGGGTATGATTGCAAAATGAGCAAGGGTATCACATCCGGATTCCCTAGTATCCAACCAAAACTGCCTCCTATAAAGCAAAGAACAGGACACACACGTGGGTATCCTTGACTGCAAGGTCTTAGATATGGCAATCATAATCATAATCAGAAAATGATTGCTAGCCCTTACAATAGAAAAAGAAGAAGGAGCATAAGAGCACACAAGAATGTCTACAGACAGACAATGATTAGTTTGACCAACCTCTGGTCCCCCTGGTTTTGCCGCCACAGGAATCACTGGACACCCTGAAAACCTGGTGTTCTCCAGGGTCTTCAGCATCTTCTTCTTCATCTGCAACATCAGTGACTTAGTTTATTGGGTTTAACATCCCACCAACAGTAATTCAGTCATTTGGAGACTATGTCTGCTTGAGACAGATACAGTGCTGTCACACCGCAGTATCACATCGAAGACATGTGGCATGATACCACATCCAGTCACATTATCTTGACACTGGGCCAACCAGTCCTGGAACTACCCTTATATGTTGAGAGCCAAGCATGGGAGCTATACCAGTACCAATTTTTTCGACTTTGGTATGTCGCAACCAGGGATCAAATGCTCCAACCACTTAGCCACCATGGTGGTCTGCAATATCAGTGACTTCAAAAATTAATACATTACATGTACATGATTTAAGTCATCTGCAACAACTGATTTCAATTATACTTGTGTTCTTTTAAATAAGTATACAGATTGCTTATATCTTAACTTTTCCATAAATTAGCAGACATCCTTGCTGGTATTAAAATGTAGTGAGGTATGACTACAAGCAAATCTACAATCCCTTCCCTTTTGAAACAAGGCTGAGTCAGTGCAAAAAGGGCCTTTTTTTTTCAGATGGGAAATGTACCCCTTTTTTATTTTTGGGAAAGAAAAATCATGGGGCAGGTAGAAAAATCGAAATTTGGCATTCATTTAAAGACTCAGAGGGAAAGATGCCTATGAACGTCCCCTGCATAACTAAGTATGAATACTTAATTAACATTACTTCTTATGAATATTTAATTAACATTTTAAAAAAAATCTTTGTTCAACATCTCAACATAATTCTGCTAACAATTAAAAAAATTGATATAATAATAAAACTACTTAAAGCAAGTAAAATTATGATGTTGTATCTTTTCACTTAATTAAAAAAAATAAATAAATAAAATTAAAAAAAATCTAAAAATGTGTGAATTCAACATAATATTATCAAACCTTTTCAATCATTGCGTCTCTTTTGGCATCGGGAAGTAAATCTGTCTTATTCAGGACAACAATCAATTTCTCACAGGCAATCTCTCCAATCACCAGGCACTCCGCCGTCTGTGTCTGCATTCCCTTCACAACATCCACCACCAGAATCATCAGGTCAATGATTTGTGCTCCTTAAAAATAGAATAATGGGGTCAATCTCATTAAAACCATATCCATAACTGACACTCGCTTAATAAAGAGTTGATTTTAATGAGATTGGGGATCAATGAACTACTGACTAAATCTTTGTCCGAAATATATTTTAAACTGATTTTACATTATTTTTGTACAGGAGCTTCAACTGGCTTATGATACACACACAAAAAATTGCCAGAGTATCTAAAAGTTACTTAAAATGTACCTTGGCTTGCATGAACGCATTTATATAACATACACAAAAAGTACTTTTCTTCAAATTTTCAAATGCTCTTCATATTGTCAGTGTTGGGTACAGCAGAGGTAATTTCAAAAGTTTATAATATGAATTTTTAAATTATAAAGCTCAGATTTTTACTCTAGTTTTAAAATCTTACATTAAAAATGTATTCAGAATTGCACTTGAATGGCGTTTTGGGGTGAATCATCATTTTATAAAGTTAAACTATCTATCTATCTATCTATATATACTGCACAAACTCCCCTTTCGGGTATTACTGGCAGGTGCGCGTCTGTGCAAGGATAAAACTGTTAAAATAAAAATTTTGTTAGGGTGAGAAAATTTTCTGAAAAAAAGGTGAATATGTTAGGTTTAAGATCTGGTAAAAACATCTTTTTGTTGATTCAGGGACGGTCTACTATCTGAAACGAGAGGAGCTTTTGTTTAAATGCTAAAAGATCATTTTGTGAGACTATATTTTCTGGTAAGCTGTTCCAAAGTATCACTGTATAAGGAAAAAAGGAATATTTAAAGTAGCTAGCTGGAGTATGAATTTGCCTGTAAGATAAAGAGTGTAAGTGGCGGGATATCCTCGCTGGTCTTTCAAGATATGCAGGTAATGGGACAGCAACAAGGTTATTTACTATTTTGTAAAACATAAGAAGTCTGGTGACATCACGTCTGTACTGAAGGGTTTGCCAGTCAAGTTCCTTCTGCATGCTGGTGACACTGTCGTAATAAGAATAGTTATTATTAACCCATCGGACTGCTCTGCGTTGTACTTTTTCTATTTTATCTATATATGTCTGTGTATGAGGACTCCAAACTGTGTTCGAATTGATGACAGCTAAAACACAAAGTGCCATTCACGTCAATAAGAATCATTTTGCAGAAAACGATCAGCCCCTTACCTCCAATAATGGTTTTAATGAGGGATGCATGTCCCGGGCAGTCGACCAGTGTGTACTGTACTTTAGCCACATTCTTCAGGTTTTCGGGCGGGTCAACTTGGAAGGAGGAGAAGCCCAGATCGAGCGTAATGCCGCGTTCTTTACTCTGTGGATTCTTATCGAAACATGCTGTACTGGCTGTGGTGCTCAATGCTTTGGACAAGCTAGTTTTGCCGCTATCAACGTGTCCCAATACACCGACGTTGAAGTTTATCATGGAGGCTGCCATTTTGTTGTCACGTGATTTTTTGCCAACCGGTGGCATGAGATTTACATATACGTAAAATTATATAGGCGCAACTGTGTTTAGAGGTAACTTCATTACTTTTTAATATTTGAAATTATTGCATCTAAGTTTTTTTATTTTCTTTTTAAACGGATATTTTTTTCTCCATTAAATAGCTTTGAGAGCTTTTGTTCTTAACTGACCGACTTCGAATATTTTTTTTGTATCTTCATTTAATCGGTGCATTGAAAATAATTCGGTCTCGGAGAATAAATCACAGTCACGAGCAAATATAAACTATTTACGAAAAAAAAATGCAAGCAGCAAATATGCGTTTTCAAGTGTAAAATCATACACATTGGCATTAAAAAATGAAATAATTTCCTAGATAACGTAACAGGAAGTGAACTCAACATGTTGGTGTGGCAGACGAACAGCAGTGAACTCTTATATTTTTCTTCTTCTGTGTGTGTTTGTGTGTGTGTGTATTCATAACGTTACAAATTATGTTTATTAAGTTTCATTTATGTTTCTCTAATTTTATGTGTCTTGGATAAGTAGAGTATTTAGAGGGAAATTCTTTTTAACCGGAATATCATGACTGATTAATCTATTGCAATTTGTATGTCCGCTAAAAACGACCGCTAAAAACTTTAAGAAATGAAAGAATTTGAAAATTCAATCTGCCATATTTTGGGACTATCTATATTTTGGGACAATGTATATACATGTAGATTATGCATGATCACTAATTCAAATCAAATCCAGATAATCAGTAATCGAGCAATATTACTGATAAATCAATGAATACGAAATACTAATGCACAGGAAACACAATTTATGTGCGAAATAAAACGGATATTAAAGACTATATATTAAATATCAACATCTTTTATTACTGAATATTGTTTGTTTTGTCACTGATTTAACATTTAGGAAAAAAAAATGTACCAAAAATCGACACGCAGAAGGGGCCCAAACCTGCTGCAACCGCCCGACCCTTAAACGTGCGCCTGATTTTTTTTTTTTATCTGGGAAGTCTGTGTGTAAAGGCTGCTTCCAGATAGACAATTAGACAGTCAAGATTACCAAGTTCGAACCTAATACAGCATATACCCGGTATCCCCTTCAACATATTTCACAAAATATGTTTAAAGTGATTTTTTCCTCAGATTTAAACAAAACTGTCTTTTACAATGTTGAGTCTAAAACTGATGACTATTCAAAGCATTCACTAATTGATAGTGTACACAAGTCACTTTTTACAACTGTAGTCAAATACTTTTGCACAGTAGTTATTCAAAAACATGGCTTTGCGAAGGTAAAAAATATAAAATTAAATCGCTCAAGGCTCAGTCCCACTTGACATTTTTTGCCTAGGAGATGTACTCCCGATGGAAATTGATGAGCCTCGGGAGGCGTCGGGAACAGGTTCCCCTATGTCCCGCGGGAGCTTCGAAAGCGTTGCGAGCTATGTGGAGTCATCGGGAGGCCTCGGGAGAATTTCATTGCTTACATTGAAATTTTTCCCTATATGTTCTCGGTGTTTTATCGGGTCAAACAGGCCGGGGAAACATAAGCAAAGCTTCCCGGAAGCTCCTGGGAAGCATTCACGGAGATTTCGCGAAATACTTTTTCCTCCAAGGAACCCTCTAGGCTTCGGTGATGTCTCGAAGGTTCGACGACCTTTCTGTGATACATTCCAGATCTTGTGACAGAATCTCAGAATATTCGCAAAAAAATCGGCAAGCGCACTCCAAACTTTATTGCTTTTTTGTCAACTTTATACTGTGACGATCAAAATGGCCATGGGACATTGCTGGGGGCATCCGCATAAACCCCGAAAGTCTACCCTTGATTTTGTCCATCACCAAATTCTCATAATCTCCATAATCTTCCCCGAGGCATCTAGGATGGTTCGATACAACGATACATCCCCTAACCTACGGGGATATTCCCCCAATGATGTTTCAAATTCGGTGAAGCTCCGGGACACCTTCCCCCGATCATCGGAAATATTTCACGAGCATCGGGAGCCATCCCCGATAATACAAAGCCATTGTACCATAACCGAAACATCAGTGAACGTTCAACGGACCAATCCCTAAGCTTCTCATGGGACTGCTCCGTCTTTTTGGCTCAAACATCTGATGCCATCGGGAGAAAAATTTGTGTATATCCACATGGCCGATGATTTTTCTCCAGTGGGACCTAGGCGATAGATCCATGGTCTTTAAGTTTCAAAACCACAACAACAACAAAAAAAAACCTCCACTTTTATCCCCAGATACCCTTCAGAATGCATCTCCGCCACACTAAAAACTTTTTATTCTTTTCCGGGGAAGCATGCCCCCCCCCCCCCCCCCCCCCCCCATCACAGTCAGACTTTGCCCCCCCCCCCCCCCCCCCCCCGTGGAAAAATTCTGGATCCGGGCCTGCAAGTGACATTGTAACTACTTAGGTATTGGCTGTAGAAAAGACTTCACTGAGAGGACATATATTGAGCGATAAGTACATCGGGGACTTTATATATCATTATACAGAGTCTCTGAGTACATCGAGAAGAATGACAGTCCGTCTAGGAACTAAGATGTTTCCCGATCATCACAAAGTATCACAACATATGAATATTACGATATGTTGTCAACAGGCAACTTTGGGAAATATCGCTATTTTTTTTTACACAGTTAAGGCTCCTTTTTGACTTAGAATTTGTTTAAAAATACTTTATCCGATCGATTATATTTCGTGTCAAATCGATGTATCTTTATGGCGAGGGAAGTGTGTGTGGTGGGGGGGGGGTATTAATAGTCTTTAGTAAGATATCTAGTTCAGGTAAATGAAGGCTGAGAATGTTTCTTGAATGATGATAAAGAATTTCTATATTCGTGTGCCGCATCACACGTGTGATCACATGCGCTCACTTCACAGACTGAACTTACGAATTGGTGAAGACACCATGCTGCGGAACTTGTCACGTGGTACCGAGAGCACCTGTTTTGGGGACATCTGTTTTATATATGAAACCCATTTCCCCGGAGTGAACATTTTTCGAAAATAGCGTTCCAAGGAACACCCATACAGTTGTATTACCTGAAGGAACGTATTTATGTTGTGAACTGTTCGTTCGTCTGTCCGATCGTCAGTAATTTCATATCGGCACTTTAAATTTTGAACGCTTGAAAGACATTCTTAATACTTTGGCCAAATGTCCTCTCGTCAAGATACAGAATAAACACTAAATATAATTAATGCACCACGTCCGTGTATCTTTTTTAAGATACTTCTTGTTTTAAATGTTCTATTAGCGAAAAATCGTAATTCATACTGAGGCAATATTTTTGTGCGTTTACTGGGTTGGACCAGTACTTTGCACATGAGAAGAACATGAAATATCATTGCCCCCAACGGGGTTCTAACCCACAACATTCAGATCAACAGTCAGTTAGGTCACCACTGGACCACGGCGCCCTTGACGAATTACAGGTATATTAGAGTATTTACATCTTAAGACATCATCGGAAACCCCCGGTTGACCTCTCTGTTTCATTTCCTCAAGATGTGGGAGAAAAAGCAAACAAAGCGTCGTTTAATATCAGTCGTTGACTGAAAAAAAAATACTCTTTAAGATTTCTAAATTCTGAATGACTATATATCCGTTGTACAGTATTGGGATCTACAACGAATTAAATTCAGATTAAATTTTCCTCCTTCATTTGGTAGAAAATAGGTAACTATAAATGTTTACCAAAATTAAGGTGAAGATATCCCTAGGTCTGTCTGATGCTTTGGAATCTAATGGCTTAAAATCTGTTTTAAACAACTGCATACAAACAAATGCACACACACACGAAAATAACTCACGCACATATACCAGTATTCTTATATATAGTTATCATTAATTAATTTTTTTCTAACTTTGAGCCAGGAGTCACAGAGTATCCGATTTCAAATATTTTACAGGAAAGAGAAAGGGAAAGCTAGACGGCAGCAGATGACTTCATTGCTATATTTATCAGTAAGGAGGTGAAGTGGAATTCTCCGTAAACCGGAAGAGTCTGTACTTGAAATTTCGAGAGGTCCGGGTTGCTAGGTCTCTGATTAGCAGACGACACTTGGGAGCCGGGAGGAGAGGGCTAACACGATGGAAGAACTTTGGGATTATTTGTTTTGATCTGCGTAGGAACTTGTATGCCGGTGAGATTTGTATTAGTAGTAGCAGTTGTAGTAGTAGAAGTTGTGGTGATAATAATATTTGTTCTTCAAAGGAACCGGAGCAAAACCGAAAACTAGTTTATGCACTTTTATACACTTTGACATTTTTTGTTGTCCACATTCATTTTAGATAAGACTAAATTCATTAAACAGGGAAATATTTTATCCATAATTATAGACAAAGTTTGCATACTTACAGCGTATGCCAAAATTTTATGAATTTAAACCTTTACTTCTTTCTCAAATAACATAATTATTCTATATTTTATCACAATATTCTACATCTTGGTACGACCATACCAAGTTTACCTTGTTTAGACAGTAAAACTTAATTTAACCGTATTACCAAACCCAGTATAGCTTTAACTGACCGTGCGACCAAACCCAGTATAGCTTTGTCGGACCGTACGACCAAACCCAATCTAGTTTTGACTGATCGTGCGACCTAATCCACTATAGTTTTGACTGACCGTGCGACATAATCGAGTATAGTTTTGACTGACCGTGCGACATAATTGAGTATAGTATTGACTGACCGTGCGACATAACCAAGTATAGTTTTGACTGACCGTGCGACATAACCAAGTATAGTTTTGACTGACCGTGCGACATAACCGAGTATAGTATTGACTGACCGTGCGACATAACCAAGTATAGTTTTGACTGACCGTGCGACATAACCGAGTATAGTATTGACTGACCGTGCGACATAACCGAGTATAGTATTGACTGACCGTGCGACATAACCGAGTATAGTATTGACTGACCGTGCGACATAACCGAGTATAGTATTGACTGACCGTGCGACCTAAACGAGTATAGTTTTGACTGACCGTGCGACATAACCGAGTATAGTATTGACTGACCGTGCGACCTAAACGAGTATAGTTTTGACTGACCGTGCGACATAACCGAGTATAGTATTGACTGACCGTGCGACCTAAACGAGTATAGTTTTGACTGACCGTGCGACCTAACCAAATATAGTATTGACTGACCGTGCGACCTAAACGAGTATAGTTTTGACTGACCGTGCGACCTAACCGAGTATAGTATTGACTGACCGTGCGACCTAAACGAGTATAGTTTTGACTGACCGTGCGACCTAACCGAGTATAGTATTGACTGACCGTGCGACCTAAACGAGTATAGTTTTGACTGACCGTGCGACCTAACCGAGTATAGTATTGACTGACCGTGCGACCTAAACGAGTATAGTTTTGACTGACCGTGCGACCTAACCAAGTATAGTATTGACTGACCGTGCGACCTAAACGAGTATAGTTTTGACTGACCGTGCGACCTAACCAAGTATAGTATTGACTGACCGTGCGACCTAAACGAGTATAGTTTTGACTGACCGTGCGACCTAACTGAGTATAGTTTTGACTGACCGTAGGACCTATCGTATTGATAGTAATAACACGACCATTTAAAAGTCTATAATGTAGAACTTGCTAAATTTTCATGTCTTTTTTTTTTTCTTGAGAAAGGCAAACTTTTGCCGAAATATTGAATAAGAGTGAATTTAATTGTTTATAAAAAATTTTCAATCGACTGGTGGAGTGTTCAGATTGTGACGTCAGAGCGTTTAAGCATTTACACAACGAAGAAAATTCTCTGTTAATAATCTTTGAATTATTTTCTAGATTAAAAAACTAGTACACATAAGCGATATTTGAAAAGAATATATACTTATCCAAACAACTCATCGTACATTTTTGCTTAACAGAACTCATTAAGTTCTAAAGTTAACAATTTTGTATCCTCCGTTCAAGCAAAACTAGAAAAACTTTCTGTGTAGAGATTATTAGATTAAAATTGAATAATGACACGTGTCTTGAATAAATGTCAAGCATGGCCAATTTTATCATTTAACTTGATATTGGTTCCCTGTAACAGAAAAAAGTAATAAATTATCGAGGTGGACACGATGAAAGAAATCATTATTCACATCTGTATGTTTTTAACTTCTTTTTTAAAAATGGTTATTGATACAAGCGACACCAATGCAAATATCTATTCGACTGGGCATTTTTTGTTGAGAAACTTTTTTCTTTGCGCATCTAGTTCTGTCCACCTTTCGTTATCAAAGGAAAATCCCAGTCTAATAGGCCCATTTGACTGACAGTGCGACCTAACTGGATCATAACATGGTTATACCGTATGAAATAGCCCGGTATATCTTGGTTATACCGTACAACATAGCCTTGTAAGACCACACGACCCACCCAATTTAGCTCGGTTAGGCCTTACGATAACAAGATTTAGCCGTTTTGACATATAAAGGCATGCTAACTTATATCTATTTTCTATAATTATTTATGATTGCTTATACGGTGCAAATGTAAAGAAAGTTACATAATTATTAGATCCATTTGATCCTTTCCCACCTATTTTTTAAAGAAACGAAACAGTGTGTGTTTGCTATGTATAATCCCATAAACAGACAGATGGAGAGAGGAAGAAAGTGATACATAAAGAGGGAAAAAGCTTACAATAGGAAGCAAACTACATACATTTTTGTTTTTGTTCAACATGAATTTATTTAACTTTTAATTTGTTACTACAAAATCACAACGTTTATATCTTATTTGCACATGAAATATACAGTGCAAAGAAACTGTTTTTTTGTTGTTGTTGTTTTTTTTTTTTTTTTTTTTTTTTTTTTTTTTTTTTTTTTTTTTTATATATACATTACAATGTAATTTTAAAGACTCACTAAATTATTCTTGAATGACTACGTGGCTGGCCTATTTACAACGTTAAAAAGTAGAAGTTTAACAAACACTAAGTGATTTCAGCCTCGAGGACGTGTCTATTGGCCACGGCCGCAAGCCCTTTAATTTACTTGTATTTGTGACTTCCTCATCAATGTTCTCGTAACATTTCGGACGTGTTGCATTTGGCAGATAGCCGAGATTATCCGTTTCCCAAAGTGACAGGGAACAACCAATCAGAACACAGGGTCGTGAAGTTCGACATGATTCGCTCCCTTTTTGTTCAGCAATTGCTGCTTGTTCTGTATCTGCTTTGATTTTCAACAAAATACATAACTGGAAACCATTTATTTTTATTAGCCAGTTTTTATATTGCCCTTCACAGTTCGATTTGTAATTTATCAGATGTAGCAATTAACATGAAACTCTTCGAAAAAAAATCTGTATATAAACTTTAAATGCAATTTGTTTGAATACACACATGTAGTATTAAACAGCACATGCAAGTATGTGCCAACAATTCTATTCAAACTTTACGGTAAGTTCATTCGACAGTACTTGGTTATTATACTGTGGCTAAGACTCGAACAAAAAGCAAGGAACGGCAAATAATAAACTGGGCAAGCCTTCCTTTTAAAGGGAAATCTCATTTTCTACGCAGCACTTTCTTGATGGAACATTTCTATTTTGCGGGGAACAGAATGATATCTCATGGGTATGCGGAACTACGAGTATTTTCAGTAACAAGATAATATCTTGAAGGAACAGAAATTATTGTGGGAACGAGATAGTTATCTTATCTTGTGGGAACAACATAACTAACCAATAATCACATATTTTTGTCAGCTATTCTCAACAGTCTCGAGGCGTCATATGTTGTCTAAACGACAATTCATAAAAATAATATTCAGCAAGTATTACCATACAGTCTAAACATAGTAGATATAATAACGATACCCGGAAAATCTATTTACAAACAAAAAAATGCGCGCAATTTTTTTTTTAGTGATATCCGTGCTGAATATTCAATGGCTAATTATCATTCCTCCACAGAAAAGTTGTCGTTCAACTGTCCTCTACCAAAGGAACCTCTATACGGACATTTTTCCCAGGATGGGAAGTACCTCCTCTATTTTTGTGACGAGGGGTTCGTACTAATTGGAAGTCGACAAAACCACAGACGATGTAAACCCAACGGCAAGTGGACAGGCGTGGATATGGACTGCGTGAGGTCTCTCGCAGGTGAGAAATGTATCAAACCTTTTGATTCACGCTTTGTCCTAGAAAAGTAATAGTCATACTCTCTGTTTGACGGGGCCTCCGTGGCCGAGAGGGTAAAGTCGCTAGCTTTAACATTCACTCAGCACCTCACCACGTGGGTTCGAATCCCGGCAGGGTCATTCGGATTTTCATGTAAGGAAGCCTTCCGGCTGGCTTGCGGTAGGTCGGTGGTTCTACCCGGATGCCTCCGTGCATTCGGGGTCTTCCTCCACCTGTATTTAGCTGGACGTCGCTATATGACTGAAATACTGTTGAGGCGACGGTAAACTCAAATACATGTAGTCAAGTCGAGTCCCTGTTTGATAGACGACCATGCCGTTATGGTGAAAATGATGGCATTTTTCTTTTCATTTCGCTGTTCAATATTCGATATTCACGTTTTTCAGGAAATAACAATACATTCACAAGGGACCTGTCACCAGCATCCTGGTTCTCATATACACCAGGATTCGGAGTTGTCTGTGAAAAATCTATCATTTCATATTTTTTATTATCGCTTTTCTTCTCATCATCCTTTTCTTTCTTTCTTTGTTCTGAAAGTCTTTGAAATTCCCATATGACGTCATCTATTTAGGTTAGATAATAATACTTGCAGACACATGCTGATATAATCCGGTTTTATCGGACCATACGACCAAGCCCAGTGTAGCCCTGGGAATGATACACATCATATCATTCATTACCATTGTTGATCATGTTTAATAGCCATGGAAATGATACTCATCATATCGTTCATTACCATTGTTGATCATGTTTTAATAGCCATGGAAATGATACACATCATATCATTCATTACCATTGTCGATCATGTTTTAATAGCCATGGAAATGATACTCATCATATCATTCATCACCATTGTTGATCATGTTTTAATAGCCATGGAAATGATACACATCATTTCGTTCATTACCATTGTTGATCATGTTTTAATAGCCATGGAAATGATACACATCATATCATTCATTACCATTGTTGATCATGTTTTAATAGCCATGGAAATGATACTCATCATATCATTCATCACCATTGTTGATCATGTTTTAATAGCCATGGAAATGATACACATCATATCGTTCATTACCATTGTCGATCATGTTTTAATAGCCATGGAAATGATACGCATCATATCGTTCATAACCATTGTTGATCATGTTTTAATAGCCATGGAAATGATACACATCATATCATTCATCACCATTGTTGATCATGTTTTAATAGCCATGGGAATGATACACATCATATCGTTCATTACCATTGTCGATCATGTTTTAATAGCCATGGAAATGATACTCATCATATCATTCATCACCATTGTTGATCATGTTTTAATAGCCATTGAAATGATACACATCATATCATGCATTACCATTGTCGATCATGTTTTAATAGCCATGGAAATGATACACATCATATCGTCCATCACCATTGTTGATCATGTTTTAATAGCCATGGAAATAATACACATCATATCATTCATTACCATTGTCGATCATGTTTTAATAGCCATGGAAATGATACACATCATATCATTCATTACCATTGTCGATCATGTTTTAATAGCCATGGAAATGATACACATCATATCATTCATTACCATTGTCGATCATGTTTTAATAGCCATGGAAATGATACACATCATATCATCATTACCATTGTCGATCATGTTTTAATAGCCATGGAAATGATACTCATCATATTATTCATTACCATTGTCGATCATGTTTTAATAGCCATGGAAATGATACACATCATATCATTCATTACCATTGTCGATCATGTTTTAATAGACATGGAAATGATACCATCATATGTTCAAGTTATAATAGTGTTCAAGAATATGTAGATATCGCGTGAACAAATCATTAAAACGTCGTAAATTATGACCGTTAGGCATTCAGAATAAATATTGCGAGCTATATTTCAACACTGTTGTGTACGAACACGATTGTACCTGACTGCAGATCCGAAGGTTGTGTTTTCGAACCCCGTTTGGAACAAAGTTTTTTTCATGACCTTCTCGGTCGCAAAGTACTGGTCCAACCCAGGAACCACCGAAAGGGATTAGTATATGTTGTTAGAACTTTTTCCAACCAGACGTAATATGAATAAAGTTAACGTAAACACGGTTTCTTTTTACTCTGTAATGAAAATACACGTGCTTAATTTACGTCATTAGCATTTGAGATCTTCATACTTTTCACCAATAGAAAATATGTATGCAAATGATGTTGATATGTTGATAGTGTTTTCATTCCTTTTGGTGGCAGACAATGACCGTTCCACCTCCGAGTTGCGCGCGCGCGTGTGAGAGTGTTTGTCCTTTTATACTTTCTGGAGTAAGTTCATTTTTTATATAGATCTTTGTGGGATTTTTACTAGGACTTTTTTTGTTCTTCCTAATGTAAGTAGATATTTTTTTTCACAGAATTTGAACACCATTATAACTGTAATTAACTAATAAATTTATCATGAATCATTTCAATTATTATGGATAGGCAAGATATTTTTATGTGCATGAATTTATTCATATAATCTTAGAGAGCCAGATGTGCCCCATGCCGCAGGCACCAGCCAATGGTTTCGTGAGAGTGAGTAGTCGTCAAGTGGGAGGCAAGGCGATATATTCGTGTGAATCAGGGTACAACATAAAGGGATCGTCATCCTCCACGTGCCTGTCAACATACACTTGGAGCGGAGTTTTCCCGTCGTGCTACAGTAAGTACGGTATTGAGATCAAATTAATTTAATTCGATCTTGTTCAAACAGAGCTTAACTATTTTTTACAGTAGTTAGTTTCTGAGTAGGGTTTATAGTCCCCTTGACAATATTTTAGTCATTTGGAGAATTTATCAAGTTCGAACAGAAAAGAATAGAATATTGATTTATAGACACCGCAACAGTCGAGAGACGTTGTATAGTGTCTAAACTATAATATAAAAACCTAAATAGTTTGCATGTTTTACAAATTAGAACAGATATAGTGCTCCCACACTGCAATAACATACATGTGTCCGCCTAGTATCACACCCAGTCATCTATTCCTGACACGAAGCCAACCAGTCCTGGAATTACCCTGCATATATGCTGAGCACTAAGCAGGAGCTACCGGTGGCATTTTTTAAATTTTTTTACACTTTACTACAACCAGTCTAATTATCCTGACACCGGGTCAAGCAGTCCTTGAACTACCCTGATATGCTGAGCGCCAAGCAAGGAAGCAAAACCAATGCCATTTTTACGACTTTGGTATGATGCGGTCTGGGTTCGAACACAAAAGCTCACACTCCAGTTTAAAAGTGGTAAACCATTTGTTATAACTTTTTATAACAAATAAAGAAGCTAGAAATATACCTTTATTCAAGTGCTTTCCATTCCGCGACTATTTGTAATTTTACGAAACTTAATGATCATCAGAGACATCTAAGGGAATTAATCCATAAATAATTCTCTCCCTTAGACCATTCAGTATACCACACATTTAATTATCTTGTCCCGGTATATTTTCCAGGTTTTCAGAACATAAAGGACATCGCAAACCATCTGAAAGAGAACTTCATCGACAAGATGGAAGAAACGTCCGTAGATTCGGAGTCAGGGCTTCAAGGTCGGTACCTATAGTCCCCCGTGATCGTAAATTACTAAAATACTATTTCAGGCTTTATTATTAAAGGAATTATAAATCCTTCTGATGACCATAGTGTAGAGATGATAAGCAGTTTGATGAGGCACCCAAGTGTATTGTCAAAGTGTCATGGAATTGATATACACATATTGATGACCTCCGACTAATATTTTTGTCCCATTAAATGGTTTGAAAAGACCACAAATTATAGAGATGAGGTATTTTGTCAATTTGAGGTGGTCTTAATATTGGACTAGAGAGGCGGTCTTATATTTCATCTTATAATATAAGGTTCCAAACGAACATTAACCACACAAAAACAGTTTTTTTTGCGTACAGCACGAATCCACTTATAAGAAATTTAATGTTAACGAAAATTTATGATTTTAAAGATGTCTGTCGCATAGAGGTCAGATATGAGATATGTAGTAAGGGAGTATTTAAGTGTTAATGGAATCACCCAATAAAAACATGTCAGTTACGGATTTAAACGAGGAATAACGAAAAATGACCTTGATGTAGTGTTGCACCATGTGCTTTATGGTCAGTTTGCAGGCTGAAAGTAAGGTCGGCCAAAGTTGTTATCATAACTAGGTACTGATTTAATGACACGGACGTAACGTGAATAAAACTGGCATAGCTTGCAAAGTGTTTGTTTGTTCATTGGGTTTAACTTTCCGTTGACGGTATTTCAGTCATTTGGAGACTGTCTACTTGAGACAGATATAGTGCTGCCACACTGCAGTATCACGTCGTACACATGTGGCATGCTACCACAATCAGTCACATTATCCTGACACCGGACCAACCAGTCCTGAAACTACCCTTATATGTTTTATCGCCAAGCAAGGGAGCTATACCAATACCATTTTTAAGGATTCTGCAATACCGTGGCCGGGGATTGAAACAATGACCCCATTCCGGGCCGAACACTATTACCACTCGCCATTAGAACCGATCACGATAAGGTGCCAAAACGATGTCGTTTTTGATTACCTGTGTTTTTCAACAAAGTAAAGAATTAAATTTAGTAAGTTAGTATCGTGCAAAACTGTTTATATTGCAAAAATATACACCAACTGTCATTTGTGAACCTTGCCTTTGGCCTTGCATTTTTTTTCGAGATTAGTGTGGTATGCTACGTACATAAAGGATTACATAAGACACTAGATACAACAAAAACACCACCACCAACAACAACAATAACAGACTTTATTGCATATTAAACATACAACATGTTTAAAGCAAACAAAAACACATTTGCAAAGGTGGACAAAATTACATAGAAATAAAATCATTAGGAATGTTTTAAACATCGATGATGATGATGATGATAATAATGTCATTGATATAATGTACAAAAGAAATAAAAGTATTGCAAGTATTTTATGACAAATGTCTTCGTTTTCAGGAAAGCTGTCTGTGGGGAAATCAGGATTGGACATTGTCTTCATTTTGGATACGTCTTCTAGCGTGGGCCCTACGGCGCTTGAGCACTCAAAAGCCTTTACGAACACCATCATAGACATATTTGGAGTTTCGCAACATGCAGACGGCGGTAAGTACGCAATTACTATATTTTTTAATCACGGTGTACATCGCGGAACGTTTTGATTTACCTGTATATACAGGAGAGAATGTCACCGTTACAAGGGACAGTATTAAAAGTGTTTACGTTTATTGGACTTAACGTCCCACTGACGGTATTTCAGTCTTTTGAAGACTATGTCTACTTTAAACAGATACAGAGTTGCCATGCAAGCGCCAAGCAAGGGAGCCATATTAGTACTATTTTCAAGGACTTGATATAAATATCGCATAGGTCCCATATTAGCTACGGTCAGTGCTCAAAGCGACTGCATGAACAATGACTAACAAAACATTTCATTAATTAAAACTTATTACCTTTTTATCGCTTAACATATTGGCAGTTTTTAATAGAATGTGTGTGTTAAAGCAGCTCGTTTACCGATGACCATAGACGAAGAATTTGACTTTTAATATATGTGTGTATTACGTCTATCAATAACTCATCTTCAGACACATAATCATCCAAATCAACCATTAATGATTGTACAACTCGGCTGTTTCCCCACCACTTGCCATAGCGTTACAAACGGTATTAAAACTATATTTAGAATTATAAAACCTATTTGCCGCAAATTGACTGATCACATTCACCCATCGCGCCTGCGCTCACTCACAGGCTGAATTGACGAATTTGCTATCCGGAAGTGGTGAAGACGCAATCTTGCGGTACAGCAAGTACATGCTTCAGGAATACCGTATTCTTTAATTAATCAATTTCCCACGAGTGGGTATTTACGAAAATAGCGTTTTCCCAAATAGCGTGACATACACATGTCGAGCTTATTTGTCAGGAAACAAAGAATGCAATAGCATTAACGAGGAAGAAAATCAAACAAAATAATTTCTAGCTTCTTTAATTCCGTTATGCTAGATCTTATATAATTTATCTTTGAGAATTTGGCTAACTCATTTTCTCTGTAAAGAGTAACCATGATAACATTTCTATCCGATAGGTAAAAACGGGACACGGGTGGCTTTATTGACATTTAATGACAATGCAGACGTTGTTTTCAATCTCGATGATCCAGACGTTCGCTCGAAAAAACAAGCAAAGGCGAAAGTAAATTCAGTTCAAGTAAGTACGTGTTGTTTGTTTGTTGGGTTTAACGTTCCACCGACAGCATTTCAGTAATTTGGAGACTTTATCTACTTGAGGCAGATGTAGTGTTGCCACACTGCAAAGGAGCTATACTAGTACCTTTTTTTTATGACTTTGGTATGTTGCGGCCGGGGATCGAACCATTAGCCCCCCCCCCCCCCCCCGAGAGGGGGACGCTCTATCCACTCGGCCAACGGGGACACTATGTATTGGATTAGTCACGTGGTGTCATAAATGAATGGATACATTTAATGTTATTATAAACGAATATGTTATGAAAGCGTTCGTAAATACTGTAATTGAACTGTAATTATAATTTTCAGTTTGAATAAAATGAGGCGTTTTGGGCCCTTTACTTAAAATTAATAATACAAATAGAATGTGAATGACATATATAGAAGAACAATGAAGGAAAAGGTCAGCTTCCAGTTTAATTATCAAAGTACTGAGAGTCATAATATTGCGTTATACATGACCAAGTAGCTTGTAACTTGAAGCTGTTATATTGCAAATGGATCTTGTAGCTAACAATTTATATATCATTTTACTGTTAAACTTATAGATAAATCATATAAAAGAAGATTAATGAGCATTTTATTCATATAAGATATGTTAAAAATACGCCTGAATAGAAGCTCGTCATTCAAGTATATGTATCTGTTTTATAATGATAGAACGAGCAAACAGACACACACGTGCATAGCTTGACCGCCCGAGAAAAAAAACAGTTCGTAAATGTTTCAACATCCTTTCTGTCCGTTTTAATAATTCTAATGACCAACTATGTAAAGAGAAATCAAAGGCCTGAGATTCCTAATGCTGCATTTAGCAGAAAAGGAGAAAGTCAAGTAGCCTGTAATTTGGAACGTATTTTGTAGCTAATTATACCATTTGACTATACGGGCCGAACATATTTCAATGCTCGTTTATACGATTGTACAAGTAAACAGGTGGACGTATAGTGCGTCCACCAGAGGGCATTGAATTTGAATATCTGTTATTTAAATCCTCACGGAAAATGGTAGAATAAAATAGAATATTAATTCAAAGACAACTCAACAGTCGAAAGAATCATGTGTGTACTACCTTTATCAAGCTGATGTTGTTGTTGTTGTATTGGGGTTTACCGTCGCTGCGATAGTATTTCAGTCATATAGCGACGTCCAGCTAATTACAGGTGGAGGAAGACCCCGAGTACACAGAGGTACCCGGGTAGAACCACCGACCTACCGCAAGCCAGCTGGAAGACTTCCTCACATGAAAAATCCGAAGTTCCTGCCGGGATTCGAACCCGCAGCGGTGTTATCAAGCTGAATGTAAATAAACATGGGAAAGAATATCCTATGAAAGACACTTTTCCAACATTGCGGTATGAATTATATCTACATATAAATTTGAAAAATATTTTCAACTTGGTAAGAAATTCCTGTGTTCATTTAATATAATCAGCACCGTTCTGAGTTCATCAAAACTATATCACAAAGCCATTACTACAATATGTCATGAAAATAAAAATTTTTATATGTTTAAAAATACATTTCAGTCTGTTGGCGGCGGGACTGACTTTTACCGAGCCTTAAGCATGGTACTTGCCCTTGTAAAGCCGAAACTAAGCAAGGACCTCTTAAGGACTCGAGCGTTGTTCTTCATAACCGATTCTGAAAACAAGGCGGAGAAAAGGGCCAAGGAAAGAACGCTTAGACGAGCAATTATCCTACGCAACGGTGCGCAATTGTTTGTAGAATCTATTTGATTGTACACTTGAACCTGTATTAAGAGGCCTACCTGTATTATGCGGCCAGTTTTAATATTGCTAAATAAGCAATTGGTTTCATGTTTGACCTTCATTTAGTGGTCACTTCTGTTAAGCGGTCACTTTTTCTTGTTCTCATTATTGACCGTTTAAGACAGGGTTGACTGTATTTAGATTTCATATGTGTCAGCTTGACTGCATATATTGCTGCCTCACCGTTACATCATGTCGTCTGCAAGTGAAATGTTTGCATCCGTCACTTGACGTAGGCATGTCACGTTCGTATGTCACATTATTGTGTCACGTTAACATATCATGGAAGGGGAAAGCTCTTATTGCACCACCTTCTGAGGGGGACACTTGCTGTTAAAAAAAAAAAAAAAACAAAACAAAACAAAAAAAACATCAAAAGCGCAACTAACATTGCATTGAAACTTGTTTATTACGTATTCTAATATGCTACAAATAGTTTTGTGTTTATAGTTTACAGCTATTTTCTGTGAAAGAATATTTGCAAATGTTGAGATGAATTATGTTAAAAAGTTTCATAACTTTTTTGTTTGTATCCACTGGATTTTGGTAATTATGAAGTAGTGATTTATAGGCCTATGTAGTCGGTCTTTTTATGGTTGTGTTCTACATAAGTGGGTTTCAAATAAATGCAATATTGAAAACCGCGAAAAGATATGATTTTTTTTGTGTCTATTTTCATTGCAAGGTAACTGTTTGTTTGTTTGTTTTTTTTGAGGGGGTTTACGCCCCTTCAACATCATTTTAATCATTTGGAGGCTATGTCTACGTGAGACAGATAAAATGCAACCACACTGCACTAGCACGCCGTAGACATGTGGTAACACATCCAGCCACATTATCAATCTTGGAACTATCCTTAAATGCTGAACACCAAGATAGGGAGCTATACCAGTCCCATTTTAACGCATGTCGCGGCCGATAAGTGAACTCACGACCTCCCGATTCCGAGGCGGACGTTCTATCAACACAACCACCGGGACCGGGACCTATCCTGTATACACTTGTTACCACGTTTCTATGGGGTTATTTCCTGAATAACATTATATCGGGAATTTTAAAGAATGACTGGGATGATATATGTCATTGTTTATCAATTGTAGATTTAAACTTTGAAATCTTTGCCATCGGCGTTGGAAAGAATGTGGACAAATTCGTGCTGGCTGATATAGCTTCCACCCCGCACGTTGAGCACGTGTTCATCCTGAGTGACTACAAGAAACTAAAAGAGATGACGGACATCATCGCAGAGAGAGATATCGGTATACAGTTTGTGACTACTTTCCAAATAGTAACATTTTTTTCTGTGGCATATAGCATTTCTATGAATGTTATGAAAAAGACACCATAAACCAACCGACCTGTTAAATCATACGGCTGCCTTGTATACATTTCCATATTCAAGTTGATTTGAAACATTTTATTTCTAAGGAGATAAACTTTTGTGACTTGTCAAAATACTTGAATGAGTCGTTCTCAAATTATGGGATGATTATTATGAAAATGTCACAGAGAATTTTACTTTAAATTATACATGATTTTATTTTATGCTTTTGATTGGATTACTGCGATATATATAAATGAAAATTTATTTGTTAAGTTAAAAGTGAAAATTCTTGTAAATATAATTTCACTCTTTCAACATAAAGTAAGAAAACATTTATTCATTTTTTTTCTTGAAAATGCAACATTTTATTTCATATCATGAGCTTATGACAACGCCACTTGTGAGAATAGAAATTTCTAAGTTCACTCGATGGAATAGAATTGAATCTTCCACACCACACACACCACACACACACACACACACACACACACAACAACAACAACAACAACAAAAAACAACAAATATCCTTTCTATATAAAACCTCTAGATTACGGGCAGTGTGGCATATCAGGGAAGACTGAAATACATCAAGCCTCGGATAACGCTAATGAGGTAAATGCTTTCATTCATCTGATGCGTCTTTATTCTTCGAGGCATTAAATCAGTCATTTAAGGATTAAACAGTTTACGTTAAAGGAGTTGCCACACAGTATCACGCCGTAGATATCTGGCATGAAACCACACCCAGTATCATTATCCTAACACCTGGACATCAAGTCCTGGAACTACACATACATGCTGAACGCAAAGCATTGCAGTTATGCCAGTACTTTTTATTGTGCCTAAGATTAAAATAATGATCCTACTGAATGAATATAAACACTACCTTTAACTTAAATTTTGTGTAGACCATGATTAGCAGCCAGGCATATCTCCTTCAGAATTGGTGGCTACATATGATATGTTAGACCTTGAAATACGCTCTATTTCTTTTGTCTGTCTGTTTGTTTATTGGATTTAACGTCCCACCGACAATGTTTCAGTCATTGGGAGACGATGTCTACTTGAGACAGACATAGTGCTGTCACACTGCAGTATTACGCCGTAGACATATGGCATGATACCACACCCAGTCAAATTATCCTGACACCTGGCCAATCAGTCCTTGAAATACCCTTATATGCTGAGCGCCAAGCAAGGGAGCTATACCAGTACCATTTTTTACATCTTTGGTATGTCGCTGCCGGGGATCGAACCCATGACCTCCCGCTCTCGGGGCGGAGGCTCTAACTACTCGGCCACCGGGGACGGTCTATTTTCTTTTGAGTTTTCTCTAAAGTTCGATTAGCCGGTCATTGTCAATCTATTTTAAATCAGAAAATTGAGATGCCGAACTTTCTTTGACCACTTTGAAATGAAGTTTCTAGAGCACTATCCTTGACATTGGAACTCGATATTAACCCCAGATCTACCATTCGGTTGAATAGTTCATCAAATTATGAAAACATTTTCCTACATATTTTTAAGCCACTCTTTTAATTCATCTGCAACTTCTGTGACTCCCCAGAACGCATGGCCTTGGCTTGGCTGGATCAGCGTCATGGACCCGGAGCACGTGCACACGTGCGGAGCATCACTGCTGTGTCGCGGTTGGATAATCACCGCGGCCCACTGCGTTAGCGCTATCGACGAAACTGGCCAAATCCGTGTTTTTGCAGGGAAAGACGTGAGTTGTGTACATGTATTACTTATAGTTCATTTCTTTTCCTTTAAAATATGGAATTTAATTCAAGCGAGGCGAAGCCTCACCTTTGTCACGTAAGCCACAGCTGCACATTTGAAGTCGGCGGTAGAAGCATCAGGCTCATGTACCGTTCGAAACAAAATTTTTTCACATAACTTGGGCAAAACACGATAATACGTAAAATATTGTTTTGAATTTGGACTGAAAAAGAGCTTTTTCATTGGGTGAAAAAGTGGGACAAACGGTAAATATGTTTATATTTGTTGGGTTTTAATGTCCCGCCGACAGTATTTCAGTCATATGGAGACTATGCCTACTTGAAACAGATATAGTACTGCCTTTACTTTATTTATTTTACTTGAAACTATTATCAAGTCAATCAAATAGGCAGATCACCCTAATTTCCGAATACTAAATCCTACGCACATGTAGAGCTCTAAAATGCAAAAAATCATCTAACGGTATATTAAGCGAACATTTAAAGAACGGTGGATCTTCGATAATAATGCCGCTAAAAGTTTTTTTTTTTTTTAAAAATAAAATTCTTGTATCTGAAGTATGTCCTGAAGCGTGGAAAACAAATATCATTATAACCATTTATAAAGGAAAATTGAAAAAGAAAGATGCTCCGAGCAGTTATAGGTCGATTTCACTGATTTCCGTCATATGTAAAACATTGGAGAGAATCATTGTCAACTGAATTCAGACTGACAGTGTTTATGTAGGGTCCCCAACAAACAACAACAGGGTTTCCAGAAAAAAATTAAGTTGCACAACTGCAGCATTTAATCTACGAGAACTATCTATCATAATCATAAAAAAGGAAGCAATGTCTACGTAGCTCAGCTTGATATCAAAGGCGCGTAAGACACTGTATGGATAGACGGATTATTTTATAAACTCGCAAAACTTGGCGTTGACGAAAAGATGTTGCGTATCATACGTAATGCGTGCAACTTAGAAAAATCTTCTCCGACTAATGTAGAGTGTAGATTTAGACAAGGTGGGGTCATGTCAAGTTTCTTGTATTCAGTTTATATGAATGGCTTGCTTTACAAATTTGAACGATCCGGTCTCGGAGCTTCCGACGGAAATTTACCCTGCAGCAACCCTACTATAGCGGATGATATGACTCTTGTAGTGACATCTGCCATCCACTTACAAAAGCTTCTCGACATTTTATATAATTATTCGATCAAATATAAATTTGATATCGAAAAACCATGCGCAATGTGTTTTTCATGTCGGAAAAAAAAAGAACTCCTTTTAGTTACGTTCGGTGAAAACCGGCTATAAGAGGAACACTCGTCCACTCACCTTGGTATAATATTCGTCTCTAAACTAAAGATACACACAATAATCGAAGACAGATGCAGAAAGGCCGTAACGCATTTTATGCCATTCTAGGGTATGGAGTACACTCAGCTTGCCTTAACCCGCTTACATCCGTAAATCTTTACAGGAAAACCAGGGTGTCTATAGTACAATCCTGTATGGGAGCGAACTATGGAATGGTATGACGGTTGCCAATATTAGCGTATTAACCAACCCAGACTACATAGTCAAATCTATTCAAGGCTGCAGCAAGCATACCAGATCTGATATGTGCGAGGCTATGCTTGGGTTATCTCCGTTGATAAGTCAAGTAGACCTCCGAAAATTGATGTTCCTGTGGAAAATTCTCTCATTACCACAAGACACACCAAGCAGAGAAATATTCATTAGAATGTATCTAAAATACATTTTTTTTTTTTTTTTAGAAAAAACGGCAATTAATAATTGTCTGAAAATGCAAGGGTTCATACCAGACATGCAATATATTTCCAAAGTACGGTATCTTACATATTTTAAACCCATTTATGACCCACACATCCATACCGTCAAAAAACAAAACAAACCGAAAATAACAAAAACATAGATGTATTAAAAACAGAGATCTGGAGCTACGGACGGCTCGCATTACTATTGATCAGGCGACTACCGTCGAAATTATGGGCATTATTTTCTTCAAGAGCTGACTTGGCACTATATAGCCAATCTCTGAGTTAAGCGTCCTTATAGCGGCAACATTTTTTTTTTTTTTTTTTGGGGGGGGGGGGGGGGGGGGGGGTTATATGTCATTCACAGACAGATTGACGCATATATTATCATGTTGTTCTACGACAGAAGCGTACAGATCGGCACTTCTTGACACTTTAGCTGTGCATTATAACCAAGAAGAAACAAATAGGCTTATAGAAATGAACTCGCATACCTTTACAAACATTATGCTTGGTGTGTGGACGAACATGCAAACAGATATGGATTTAATGAAATTATACTTTACGTATGTGAAAACTTTAATAGTCTGCTACTATAAGGGTGCCCAGCAGCCATAAACCATAAATAAACCACTCGGATTCTGCGAGTGTACAATGACGTTCACAGATGACCTATAAGCCGCTACACAAATTAAATATGATTGTTTAAGCATAATCATTTGTGCATGTAAGAGATAGATAGAGAGAGAGACAACAAATTTTTGAACAGCTCAACTCATTTATATCCTCGGCTTTATTATTATTATCAACCCTTGTTGATCCACACACTATTTATTTATATCTAACATTTTCACGTTGCACGAGTGTAATACCTTGGTTTGTTAACATACACATGTATTGTAAATACTGCTGTATTATTTCCCTTGTGGAGGCTGACTTGACTTGACTTGACTATTTGAGTTTACCGTCGCTACGACAGAATTTCAATCATATAGCGATGTCCAGCTAATTACAGGTGGAGGAAGACCCCGAATGCATGGCGGCATCCGGGTAAAACCACCGGCCTACCGCAAGCCAGCTGGAAGGCTTCCTTACATGAAAATCCGAATGACCTTGCCGGGACTCGAACCCACTGGGGCTGAGTGAGTGATGAAGTAAGCGACTTTACCCTCTCGGCCACGGAGGCCTATGTGGGGGCTGCAAGGAAATAAAGTAATTATGAAAACTCAAAACAACACATTTAACCTCGTATCTGGCACTAAGAATTTGGACCACTGAGTTGAACTGAGTGAAAAAGTCGAAGCAAATTATTTATTTATTAATTATTTTATTCATTTTTTGGAGGATCTACGTCTTCAGTTTTGGGAAATAGTAGTTGGAAAAATACCACCTGATTAAGTTTTCTATTAACGTTAAAAAATAAAAAGTACACATTCTGAAATTGGCATAACGTTTTGTTTATTGGGTTTAATGTCCCACCAAAAGTATAAATTAAGTCATTTGGAGAGACAGATACAATGCTGCCACACTGCACTATTATGTCCACATATGACATGTACCACACCCAGTCATAACATCGGGCCAACCAGTCCTGGAACTACCGATATAATACTTTCGTATGTCGCGGCCGGGTATCGAACTCACGATCTCCCGTCACCGAGGCGGACGCTCTTACCACCGGAATCCGTAAGTTGTACGCGTAGAAGTATCTTGCAAACAGACAAATCAGTTGCCAAAAATATAATATTGTAATCCATATGAAATAAAACAGGACGTGTTGTTTCAATCAACACACCCGTATCCCCCAAACATGAAAAATTAAGTTTCTTAAATGTATTTAAATGTGTGGGCAGCTGTTCACAAAACCATGTTAACCTCCGACCGCTCTGAACTTGCGCGGGATACTGAGAGTCCCTGGCACTTTGTTTGGCTAGACGCACTTGTCCCGCCTAAAACAAATTTTTTTTCTTCTCTTTTTTATTACCGGTTATAGTTTATCTGTGAAAAGTGACGATATATTCAATAAATCATTCATTCATTAGTCAAACTAATCAATATTAGTTTTCTGTGTAATGTATATTTTACATGCCTGGACAACGATTATGATATATCATATATTTATGCCTAAATGCCCAGTGTTTATAATTGATGTTTAATACATATATGTGCATGCCAATTTTTTGCTGTAGTTATGAAATGTAGAAATAAAGCGCCCAGTATCCCCTACACCTGGTATTCTGTTAATTTAATTATTATCATTGAGTGAGCTGTCGAAGGCATTCAAAAAGCCACCCCCTCCCCAAAAAGACCTTTTTAGAAATATTGAATTGGAAAAAAAAGAGAGAAAAATTCTTTATAAAATTCTTGAATGTTCAGAGACATCTTTACATTTGGCAAAATGCTTTGACATAATATGACGCCAAGCGGCGATAGGCAACATATATTTTTTTTCATCCAATCTGTTCAAATGGTGGAAAAGCCCGAATGTAAATAGGAAATCCTATATTACGGACAGATTTTACTAGAATTAGGGTCGCGGTTAAATTAGCTTTGGTAGAAGCTGTTATATCTTTCCGTTGTTTCAGATTAACGTCAATCTTGGAGACCATACCCTTTATCAACAAGAAAACACTCAGATCATGACCAGTGTAAGAAAGGTGCATGTCCACACAAACTACAGCGGGAAGATGAACGAATATGGGGTACGGGACTATGATATCGCCTTACTCCAGTTGCACGCGAAGGCGCGGCCACGTTTGGCGAAAGCGATTCGACCCCTGTGTTTCCCGACCAAAGGCCGTAAACCTGGAGTCGATCCAGGTGAAGAGAAAGGTGAGAAACATTGTTGAGGGGTTGTATGTTGAATAACTTCTAAATACTCAGCCCTTATATATAAATATTACGGCTAGGACGTGTTTGTTATGTCTCCCGCGATATTTATATGGGGGCGACATATTGTTTTTGTCAGAGTTGTCTGTCTGTCCGTCACACATTTTGTGTGGAAATAGATACTGATACTAGTGTTTTGACTTTGTTCATGACACTTCTATCAGTTAATGACATTTTGTAGAACAGGAGTTATTTTGCTGATCTCCAGGTCTATTTATGCTATTGAAACACAACTTCTTTTATGGAAAGAAATCGGTGAGAGGAAGTGTCACACATAAGGGCCATTAGTCTGGGCGGAGATTGATCAATTTTATCAGCCCTTTAACTATTTACTCCATGAATACTGATGACAAGTTCAAGACTCAATGAATATTAAACAGAATGGATATTTGCCATGAAGTTGAATCAGCCATGTATTCAATTACCGAAAACGTGTACATTAGGCACTCAGGGCTTACCGTATTTTAGTCTTTTACATGTAAAAAATAGCAATGTCTTCCAATGTATTTCAAGTCACTATTTGTGATATATCTACTTTTTCAAAGAATGTAAAGCAGATCCTAAAGCTTTGACTCTTGAACATATGCCATTGTGTGTCTAGTGTATGTATGTGTGAGGGAAGGGTGGGGGGTGGGGGGACATCAGTTTTCAATGAAAAAAAAAATCTATAGATTTACATAGGAATTGTTTGTATAGATTGGAATATTTTGTTAAGAGGATATCACTGCATCACTGAGCAGGGACATCTGGTATTCCAATGCATAAAATACAACTTTTGGACCATTCCAGCTGATCTGTATACCATTGCAAGGGGGGAATTGGACCAGATGCTGTCAAGTCAGCAAGCAGTTTCGCCCGGAGGATACACTGCAGGGTGGGGTCTCAGGCCCGGTCTTAGATACGATAAACCAACCGGCTATCTTAAACAACGCACACGGGAAATCCAGCCGCAAAACCGCTGCCTGAAAAAATACCCCGGTCTTGACTCAAACATGTTTTTCTGTGTTTATAACACTTTTGGCGAAATGTAAGAATTTATTTATTAGTAATTTTACTTTATCTACTGAACAAAAACGACATTAACGCAATACTTACACTAACCAGTAGGTATTTCTACAGCTGCCTTTCTACTATTGCTTCTTCTACCTCGGTTGCTCTTTTGCTATTCTTTCTGTTACTTCTACTGCTAATACTACTTGACTAATGTTACATTATTCAAATCTACTTTTTCTATTGCTGTTTCAGATAACTTTCTAGTGTATGCCTGTTGAAAAGCGACAACTATTATTACAATTTTGAGACAGTAAAAACGACATTCAGAATGTAAAGATACACCAATAGTTGAGAGACGTCATGTGGTGTTAAACAGATAATAGCAAATAAAGCTAACATTTAGCATTTATCAGTATACACGATATTCAATGGTCGCATATAGTTTTAACGCCGAAGACATACGCAATTTGTTTCATTCTTTGACTCTAACAAACGTGGACTAATATTAACAAACTTGGTCTCAACGTTTGCACTCGTATGCTGGATAACAAATCGGACAGCATCTTTTCATTTGAAGATTTTTTTACAGTGTTGTTGTTGTTGTATTGGGGTTTACCGTCGCTGCGATAGTATTTCAATCATATAGCGACGTCCAGCTAATTACAGGTGGAGGAAGACCCCGAGTACACAGAGGTATCCGGGTAGAACCACCGACCTACCGCAAACCAGCTGGAAGGCTTCCTCACATGAAAAATCCGAAGTCCCTACCGGGATTCGAACCCACAGCGGTGAGGGACTGAGGGACTGTAACCGCTCTTTTACAGTGTCAAACAAGCTAGACGGTTGTATTTTTGGGAGGTTCAGCACAAATGTTTGCATCCTTTTTAACTTTAAGAACTGTGAACAATTTAATATATATGGTGTTCTTATCATTTCATATACATGAATATAGTTCATAGTTATCTTCAGTAAGGTAGTATATAATCGTTTCAGGTTCAGCTTCAGATCAAACTTAGCAGAATCACATGTCCCAAACGATTATAAGTTTAACTTAACAATATAATTTTTTTTTTTTACAAAAACCTCAAATAAGATCCACACAATCAAATATCTTACGAATGAATATGGGCAGTCCCCCGGAAACTTATGTTGTTCAGACAGGGCACTATATGCTAATACAAAAAAAAATTAAAGTGAGCAGGTCGTGTTCTGAAAGATACGCTCACGGCTTTCTTGGCGTTCGAGGGGTATTTCAGACTTTTGCTGTATCTTGAACAAATTTAAGGTAAAGTCCCCGTAATGGTTTCGTTATGTCTTGGACCACTTGACCTATACCAAGATAACCAAGGTACTCTAATGAAACATTAGGAAACCTTGGTTATCTTCGTGAAAGGCCATGAGGTCCGAAATGTAGCGGAACCATTACAGGGACTTTATCTTAATATACGGAAGTAGAAGTAATATAGAGAAACTTCTGATATACCTTTCCTATGTCAATTTTTATTTGTTAACCGGGACCGGTTTATATGTTTCATGCAGACGTTGTAGGATTTGTGCTTCTTTTCGTAAATACATGTACTTATTTCTCAGAGCCTTTCAGGGGTGAAATTCACATAGAGGATTTACGATGTACGTGCATACAGATGTAGCGCAGTTATAGGATACAGGGGCTTTAAATGATACGCAGTTGTATTCAAGTCAAAACCTATCCACATTATTACTCATTATTCTTTTCGATTACAGTGGTCGTTGTGAGGGAGACATTGGCGGACCATACATGTACATGTTAGGTTCCAAACGGTACGTCATGCTTGGTGTCGCTCTGAACACAAGTGAATGCTCGAAAAAGGACGAGTTCAGCCTCTTTCTGGACGTGTTACATCCGGACATCATAGAATGGGTGGAGGGCAAGCTTAAAGCCTGTAACAGATTTGAAAAACGTGACAAGAAAAGCAGGCAAGAAGAAGATGCTGCAGAGGATGAAGAAGGAGAAGAAGAAAATGATAATAATGGAGAAAATGAAGGTGAAGTTAGTCAAGAAGCGGATGAAGATGAAATGAAAGACAATAAAGTAGAGAAAGGAGAGGAAGATAATGTGAATATGAAAGGAAATAAAAAGAAGAGGAGACAGAATGGTGACAGGGGAAAAAACAGGGGAAAGAATAAGAGGAAAAACAAAAATCGCAATCAAAAAAAGAATGGACGAAATAAAAATAAGAAAGCAAAGAAATTAAACAAGGAGTAGTTCAGCCGAAGGAAGAAATTCATGTAGGTAAACTATTAAGAGCTTTATAGTTTAGTTCTCTATTAATTAAACTTAAGCTCTCAATACACATAGACTTTCTACATCACTCTTGATACAGTTTGATCACTATCTGTGCGAATTTCTTCGAGGTTGGTCAAGATAGGCAATATTTTAGTTGTTGGGATACCTTAATCTGGAAAAAGAATATAGGGTGTATTATAGGAGAAACTGATTTGCATGATGCCTATAAATCTAACACATATAGACATATATATTTTGTTACTTATACCACCATTTCTTCCAGAATGACGCAATACATATATATTCTTTTATTCTTCGCTTTTATGACCGCGAAATGAGAAATTTAGATTAATCGTGAAGACAGAGTTAATGGTCATAATATCTCGATGAACTAATTTATGACTGATACCTGAAGCTATGGCCCTAGAAGCTTCAAAAAAGTTTATAAAATGCTTGCACGGCCATGTTAATAGCTATACTTTCCCTGCCAAATTAGCCATATGGGATTAATACGCTGTAGTTTCTGTAAGATGACTTTTTTGTTTTCTTTATACTTTGAACCTAGTAGTTCATATAATAAATGGTGGAAAATAATTTCAGCGTTATTGTATTTATTTGTTTATTTATCCTAGTTTTATGTGGTTAAAGAATCGCAGTGAATTAGGTTCGAATTCCTCATGAAAAATAGTGTTTACTTAGTACACTACCCTTCCCCTGCAACAAAGTTGATGTGGGTAAACTGAACCCAGCTTGTCCGTCCGTCTGCACAATCTTGTCCGCTCTTCATTCCCCATTTTCCCCTCAAGGCTTGTTGACAGAAACGTACTATGAACTATTGAAGGTTTAAAAGAATCAAAGGCCAATCGTAAACCCTGGTGATGAATAGTATCTAACATTTGAACAAAAAACGTTTTGGTTGAACCATAAATAATACAATCATAATACAGGTTAGACCGACCTAAAATTTATACAAATTTAGAATAGAATAGAACATAAATTTATAGATACCACAACAGTCAAAAAACGTCATATGGTGTCTAAACGATAAAATAAAATCATAAATAGATTGTATTACAAAGCAGTAAACATATTTCGGATACAACAGTGTTTCTCGTACAGAAAGAGAATGTAAACAAGTTAAATATGGTATAAGCTTGATATAACTATACACCGATTTCTTTTATAAAATCAATCAATGTATCAACAGAAATAGTATTGAAAATGATTTATTCTGATAAGATTCAAATCTACACTGTCAAATGAAAAATGTTTTATTGTATATGGTTCTTGACAAGGAATGCGGAGAGGTTGATCCTCGCGATTTAAAAGATAAGAATGTGTCATATGACTGTTTCCAAGTCGACAACGATTAAAACAATATTCTTCCCCACGCACGGCGCAGGAAAGCCGGACTCCAAAGTCCTAAAAATGGCTGAAAATGTATGTAAGTTTATTAAATTGAGCATTATCCCAAACAGTTTGCCATTTGGCCTGAACAATTTTATTAGTAGAAGCTTTACAATCTGTGATAGGGATTTTCATGACAGTTTCGTCCATGTCAGAGGCGGCCTTCGCAGCGCGATCAGCTTTTTCGTTTCCACGAATTCACATGTGACTGGGAATCCAACAGAAAATAACTTCCTTAGACAAAGATAATGTATGGTTCTTGGTTAAATTACCGTTAAAAATAGGATTGAGAAAAATAATTTATATAAACTGTAAAACTGACAATGATTTAGAAAATATAATGATTTTGTCAATTGACGTTAAGGAAAATATTATAAGCTTAGCCTTAAATAGCCTTAGCTTCAGCCGAAAAAAAGAAAACGCCATCTGGGAGGCGAGGTCATTTGGTATAAAAATAACTAATAACTGTCCAGCTCATCGTTTTACCATATTTTGAGCCATCGGTATAGATTTCATAATGGTCATTACACACAGGTCGGACTTCAATAAACTTTTATTGAAAAACAGTTGGATTGGTGTTTGATTTTAAGGAATAAAGAACAGAATATAATACTGATTTAAAGACACATCAACGGTCGAGTGATGTCATAACATAATGAAATTTAATATCAAGCATAACAATATGAATAGTAATTTCCGCACACCAGGAGAGTGAAGATAATTTAGATATGGTACGAATATAAAAATAAAGTTTGTTATATGCATCGATTTCTTAAATAAAAGCGATCACAGTATCAACGGAAACAGTAAATGTTTAACAGTATCTAAGTATTCAAAGACCACACGCCCAAAAATCATTATTGCTTTTCAGAGACCTTTTCATAGAATTCACATTATAAACGTCACTCTGTGACGAAAACTACCATAGATTAATGTCATGACGCTTACCCTTTCCTTAACCTGATTAAGGTAATCCATCCATCATTAAATTATAATCATGGTCCGTCAAATGCTTAAAAAGATTTCAGTGCAGATGCAAGCATCCATTGACTTGGAGTACAGACTTTTCTGTTCAATGCCTATACATACTTGTATACACTATAAAATTCTAACAATCACTTGACAGACCATGATCACAATTTAATGATGGATGTTTAACTAAACCCTAACCCAACTCAAAAACCCTTCCCCAAGGGTATATGCGCATGCACACATTCATAAGAAACTTCCATCACAAGTTCCTTTTATGAAGCAATACAGGTATGAACATAATATAGAATGTAAAATTAATAAAAAATGTGAGTCGCTGAAATAAAACCTGCTAACCAGTTTCTTCTCTTCCTAGAGTTTTAAAGTTGATGTCCCAACTGAACTATTTCGTCTCGACTATCATATCATTCTGTATGTTGGACAGCTCGTGTGTGTGCATATACACAAACCATAAAAATGAAGAGACTCTCCAAACCATAAATGTTCAATCTTATATATATTATTTTCACATCTACAACAATTGAAAGTCATAAGACAAAAAATATGGAATTTGGAAAATATCATTTCCACAAGCTAGCGCAAAGAATGTGTTTTTTACAAATTCAAAGTTGAAAGTGGCAACTGTTCAAAATGGATTTTGCTAAAAATCGAACCTGACCTTCATCTTATAATGATAAATATGTGGACAAAATACTGCTCATATATGTCAACCCTTTCGGTAGGTATCTTATTGTTTTTTGTGTATGTGTGTGTGCAAATATTTAGTCGATAATGGAGCATAGCTTTGTCAAAATTGGACCTTGACCTTTATTTTATTTAGATAAACACTGTACTAAAATGATAAATCTATCAACTCCTTCAGGAGATATCGCGCTGTCAATGTGTTTTGTTGCAAATTCTAATTAAAAAAAATGGCCATAACTTTGTCGAAAATTTACGTCAAAAGCCCAAAATAAAATCTGACCTTAATTGTATTAGGATAAACATGTATACCAAATGTTATTCAAATCTGTCAATCCGTTTAGGAAATGTGTTGTTGATTTTTTTGTGTGCAAATTCTAAGTTGCGAAGGGGCCATATCTGTGCCGAAAACTTACGGATTTTTCCTAAAATCGAACCTAACCCCTTTTTTTGTTATTGAGATATACATGTGTATCATAAATAATTTAAATCTGGCAATCCGTTCGATAGTGATTGCGCGGAAACTTTAGTTTGACGCCGCCCGCCAAACGACAAACCCCAATCCAATAGCTCTCCGAGGACTTCGTCCGAGCGAGCTAAAAAAAGGATAATGATACCAAAAGGCAATATGATATTAATGCTATCAAAAGGGATAATGATACCAAAATGCATAATGATATTAAATATACTGAAAGGCATAATGATATCAATAATATCGAAATATGTATTCAGAGTTCTCCTTCAATTTCTCAAAATACTTTATTACAATTTGAAACTCAAATTTACTCTTATCCATATAGAATCTTATGTATATGTATACTAGTATTTTGCATTTGAGTATGAGAATCATAGTAAGAGCAGTTTGGAGAAAATTACTTTCAGCATGCTCTATACAAAATTAAATACATGTATACTGAAGGACTTTTAAAGGAATCTTTGTCAGTGATTCGGACCCTGTTACTGTCAATGTTTCACACATGATTGCCACAAAATTGCCTGAATCTTGGTATAACCAGTGTCAATGACACTTTTCTCAACATGTCACACCGTTTCCATGAATGTTCCACTACCCGACTGAGAAGTTGTCATAGTAAGAAAGTTGGGTCCAGTCTTACGGCTTTAACTTTAAGTCAAGTCTCTAAAAAATACGTTAACAGTTTATGAATAATAGTAAAATGTTCAGTTATTTTTTTCCATGACCTTTCACAAGTATTACTCAATTCAAAAGTAATTAGGTTTTGTGTTGCAATTTCATTAGCTGATTTCGGGAACTGTTTACCTCATCAAAATCATTACTGAAAAAGAAATCCAGATCGCCGACATCAAAATATTCTTCCATTTCTGATAAGGCACGGTAACACGATATTGAAGAAACACACAAATTCAAAAACATTATTATGATACACATCGAGAGTTTGCGTACGCGCGAAAGTCAAGGTGTTCGCACGCAGTAGTAATCGCAACCCTTTGTTCACACACGGTAACTAAAATTATCTTCTGTGTGCGAATTCGGTGGTTATCGCGCGCATGCTATAGTTATTGTGTTTGCACGAATTATCTATCCTTCAGAAGAAATAGTTTTGACTAGAAATGCGTACAATGGACACAGATGTCCCCGCCATTTTGTTTATAAGATGATATTTTTGTCAGTGAATATGATGAAAAATTTGAATAGAATAGATAATTTAAGATCAAATGAGTGCTGTGACCTTGACCTAAACCAAGTGATGTGACTTTAACCTTTAAGCTAGCATTCTGGTAATAGTTTTGCCACATGTCGTTAAAGATCCCTTGTGCCAAGTTATTTCATGACATAACATGACTATTCAAAAAAAAAAGATGCACCCTAAACAGGAATGCTTTTACTAATTTTAAACTCAACTGCTGTGACCTTGACCTTGAAGCTAGCAATTTGGTTCTTGTTTGAGCCGAGTTATTTCAAAACACATCCATTCACAACAAAGATAAAGCTGGGACTCCATTTTAATGTCAACCAAGTGCTGTGACCTTGAACTTAAAGCTAACAAACTGGTTCTTATTTGCAACATATCATCTCGTCCTAAGGATCACTTGTGCCAAGAATAGAATAGAATAGAATATTGAATTAGTGACACCTCAACAGTCGAAAGACGTCATACGGTGTTACGATACGTCACAAAACTATACACAAGTGAATCCCGCACAGCAGGAGAGTAAACACGTTTAATATATCACGTATGTAAAATCAAAGCTTGTTATATATACCAACGTCTTTTATAAAAGCGGAAGATTTCAAATCTGTAAATGGAATTTTTATATCAGCCTCGTCTAAATCGGAGGCTGCCTTAGCAGCACGATCAGCTCTCTCATTACCTCGAATTCCCAGAATATAATTTGTTTCGAAAAAGATAGGTGATGATGTTTTATTAAAATATTTTGTATTAGTGGATTCGAAAAGTTCATGTTTTTAATTGATTGTTGAACAGACAAGGAATCAGAAAAAAAGATAAGAATAGAATAGAATATTGATTTAAAGACACCCCAACAGTCAAAAGACGTCATATGGTGTCTAAAAACGCTTAAAATTACGATAAATCTATAAACAAGTGAATCTCGCACAGCAGGAGAGTAAACACGTTTAATATATCATGTTTGTAAAATCAAAGCTTGTTATATATACCAACGTCTTTAATAAAAGCGATCAAGGAATCAACAGAAACAGTATTAAAAAGGTCTATCATAGATGCCACATTAAAATAATTTGTTCTAATAAAACTTAAATCAATACAGTCGACTAAAATATGTTTGATAGTATATAGTTCCTGGCAAGGAATACATACAGGTTGTTCTTCTCGATTTAAAAGATAGGAGTGAGTTAAACGAGTATGTCCTATGCGACAACGATTGATAACACATTCCTCCCTACGCACGGCGCGGGAAGATGGATACCAAAAACCTAACGATGGTTGAATAGAATGTAACTTATCAAATTGAGCGTTGTCCCAACTAGATTGCCATTTTGAAAAGATCAATTTATTTACGGAAGATTTCAAATCTGTAAATGGAATTTTTATATCAGCCTCGTCTAAATCGGAGGCTGCCTTAGCAGCACGATCAGCTCTCTCATTACCTCGAATTCCCAGAATATAATTTGTTTCGAAAAAGATAGGTGATGATGTTTTATTAAAATATTTTGTATTAGTGGATTCGAAAAGTTCATGTTTTTAATTGATTGTAGAACAGACAAGGATCAGAAAATATGATAAATGTATGGTGGTCAAATGCTAACAGTGGAAAGAAAAGCATGCCAAGGATACTGTAACTTCAGGTCAAAACCACAAAAACACAGAAATATGCATCAAGTGATTTATTTTCTACTATGCATCTTTCTGAAAAACAAATATGGTATACTAGTATAAGTGACACAAGTCAACATGGACTAAACCTGTAAGGTATGCCTAATGAACAAGTTCCAAGTTCTTGCACTTATATTTTTTTCATTTTCAGTCAATGACTTGTAAGAATTATTTTTTTTTATTAACTTCAAATTAAGGATTTTCTTTTTGTATAACAGATTTAAAGTTAAAGCAAATAGAGCCTAACCTACAACACACGTTTTGATGCAGATTTGTTGAAACTATAAGCATTCTACATACATGATACTTAAAAACAAGCGGGCCATTATGGCCCTCTATTGCTCACCCGAGTACCACTGAAGGAGCAATCTTGGTAGAGGTTTATCCATAGAATATCTATGCCAAAACATTTTAAAATCTGGCAAGAACTTTGGAGCAGAAGTCTTCTTAAGTTTTAAAGTTCTCACTATAAACATTTAAAGCAAATTAGTCCCGCCCCTTGAAGCCATGTTTTTTAACGGATCAAATTTATTTTAGCTATCTAAGTATAGGGTTACCCAAGGCCAAGGAACAACTATACAGAATCATTTTGAAGTCTGGTCAGTAGTTTTGAAGAAGATGATCCTTAAGGTTTTCATTTTTTTTTTCATTGCCATGGCAACCAGAGTTGTACATGGACCAAGTTTATTATAGCATCATTTGTGAAGGTTCACCCAACGATCATCCCTGCCAAGTGCCAAATTCTGTCCAGTGGTTTAAAGAATAGAATAGAATAGAATATTGATTTAGACACCTCAACAGTCGAAAGACGTCATACGGTGTCTAAGAACGCTTAAAATTACGATAGTCACAAAACTATACAAAAGTGAATCCCGCACAGCAGGAGAGTAAACACGTTTAATATATCACGTTTGTAAAATCAAAGCTTGTTATATATACCAACGTCTTTAATAAAAGCGATCAAAGTATCAACAGAAACAGTATTTAAAAGGTCTAACATAGATGCCACATTAAAATAATTTGTTCTAATAAGACTTAAATCAATACAGTCGACTAAAATATGTTTGATAGTATACGGTTCCTGGCAATGAATGCATCAGGTTGTTCTTCTCGATTTAAAAGATAGGAGTGAGTCAAACGAGTATGTCCTATGCGACAACGATTGATAACACATTCCTCCCTACGCACGGCGCGGGAAGATGGATACCAAAAGGATGGTTGAATAGAATGTAATTTATTAAATTGAGCGTTGTCCCAACTAGATTGCCATTTTGAAAAGATCAATTTATGTATCGGACCGAATAGACGATACCGCATGTAAAGCTAACTCAATAGCTTTTGCTTCTGCAGAGAAAATCGAAGCACCATCCGGTAAACGATATAATTTTGTGTAAAAGTAGCTTATGACTGCACATATGGTCGTATTGCCATCTTTAGAGCCATCTGTTTAAATGTCATAATGGTCTCCATAAGTAGACCTAATTTCATTGAACTTTGTTTGAAATAAAATTGGATCAGTGATGGACTTTTTCAAATTGCGAAGACTAAGATTAACTTCAGGTCTTTTAAGTGTCCAAGGTGGAATTTGTGGCACTGTTTTTGGTTTAATGACTTATGTCAACTTCTAAACCTGAAATAAGATTCTGAGCACGCAAACCCAAAGGTTTGATAACCTTAGGTTTGCTCTCATATAATGTTTTATAGTTAGGGTGAAATACGCTATCATAAGCTGGATTACTCGGATTTGAGTTTTGTAATAT
>CM037787.1:50980432-51027514 GCA_021229015.1 Solen grandis | reverse complement strand
GGACTAGTATGACCGGTATCTGCTCTATATTATCAGCTGAGTGATAATCACAAGTATGCAATATTAGCTTAAGTTTCATAACTGTTAACCCTTTCCCTCATAGAGGAAACCATGAAAAGACCTATGCGAACAACATAAAACCGATCAACCTGCGAGTAACTCGCAGGCTGATCAGGTTTTATGCTGTTCGCTGCTCCTCAGTGGTCTGGAAATGGGACCTTATAATTAAATTTGGTAGGTTTAACTGTGGTTTTCTGCAGATCAGGCTTTATGTGGTACCTACTGAGTGCGTCAAAATGAGTCTATATGAGGGAAAGGGTTAACCAGTTTTGAGTGATCAACTACCTTAAAACGAGAATAATTCTCAACCTACCTCCGAATGCCATCATCCACTGCTAAACCAAGACTAGTGGTATCAGAAAAGCCATTAAAACTCCCCACAAGCATTTTGTTACTAAAATATGCTGAACCACAGATTTATAACTTAAACCCATTCTTGTCAACGTGACTTGATGTTGCTGAGATGTGTATATGTTTTCCTCTCTGATCTTTTCGACTGCACACAGGTTAAGTAAAGCGAGATTGTTCAGGTCATCTTATTCGCTGACATCGTTTTTGTTTTGTTTTTTATCTTTTTTTTTTGTTGCATTATTTTTTTAAGTTGTAAAAGAAACCTTAAAGCTTTCAAAATCAAAAATTTTTGCATTAATAGTTGAGAAAGATTCAGATTATGATTATTTTTACGGTTTTAAAACAATAAAAACATGAAGCATTTTTTTCCTGCATGATTAATTTTTGATTGGTTCTGTAAAGTACACAACCGACCGACGACGAGAGTTTGATGTGATTATGAGTGATGAGTGTGTGAGTGTGCTAGTGAGTGAACGAACGACGAACGAAGGAATGAATGAATGAATGAATGAATGAGTTATTTAATTTTAATCTGCAGTATTACAAATTGATTTAATTCATACTCAACGAAATTAAATGCTTATGAATAATAATGATTTTACAGTTACATTGTATTTTATTACACGTAATCGCAGATGCCGTGCCTACTCTAGACTCAGAAGTCTCACACTTTGCCATAAAGTTTAAAAAGTTCAAATTCTATGGAAAACTATTCAAATTCAACAAAAGTAATTCAAACTCGACCCCCACTGGTTCAAAATTCAATGTTTCGCTCTCAAATTATCTACTTATTATTTTAAAACTGATATGATAAAATTCTGTCCAGAAGATGCCGTTGCATTGATGATGATGTTAATGATGATGATGGTGATGATTGCAACATATTGATAATAACAAATGATAATAAATATCAGAAGCTTAGAGGTCCCGAAAAAGAATGGCTCTTTATGAATCAGTGGCAACAATGTGTCATTTATATATGTCATATATGAATGATTAAATGAACAATTGAGTTCCAACAAGGAAGAATACTATACAAAACAATGACATCCTTAAGGGGGGGGGGGGGGGAGTAATGGGCAAATCCTTTTAGAATTGAAAAGTTAAGCCCATCTTTCCGATTCATGGATAGGTCAAGTGCACATTAACAGTATCACAAACAATAAAAGTGTTATTTTGTGTAAACCAGGTCAATCATTGACTATTATCTATTATCCCTGTGTAGCTATTGGATAGCCTGTAAGTCAGTTTGAATACATCCGTAACATTTTTTACTCCATGGTACATAGACCAGATATGACATGTTTGATCAGGGTCTTTATCTGTTTCCTTATACAATATTGAAGCTGAGACTCTAAATAGTTTGCATGGCAAAAGAACAAATCCTTTGGTTCATATACCTTTAAAATGTTCAGTAGATTGATATTTATCAAATAATGGATTTGTATATGGGTGTTATTGAGGAAATAAGTTTAATCTGCATTAGCAGATTCAGATTCATACTCTTTTAAAAAGAAAAAGAAAAAACTCAACATATACGTAGATGGGTAAGACTAATTTATGCTACTAGTATATTGTGTCAAAATTTAGGCATGAACAGATTCAGTTTGTGAAGTCATGCGATACGAAATGTTGAAATATCCAATACTGAAATTGTTTTCCACATAGAATTTAAACCAGTGCATGGAATATTTTCTGTGCCACCTGCTGTAAGCAATAAGGATTTCTATTCCGTCGTCTGTCTGTCCCTACGTCCTTCTGCCTGTCTGTCGCACTTTTCCGTCACGCTAGGTGACATACGTGTCCCAAAGGACACTCGCAAAGTATATAAACGAAATCACTGCACCATGTCTTGCAAGCATACACAATTCAATGTATAACCTGTCTCGCGATGGATGGATGGATGGATGGATGAGCCAACTATACAACGTCCATCAGAAAGGGCGGAAGAAGGACTATTGTTTCGTGATTGCAGTTTCCAGCCCTTATATATTATGTATCATTTGTACATTTTATATATTAAGTCAGTTATTCAATTGTTCAAACTAATTTGTTAATCAGTCTCTTATAAGTGTTTAACTTTCATAAGCTGAAACGAGTGATAATGAAATTTTAGCTTTAGCGACTGATATAAAACCTGACCAGCCTGCAAGCTACAGGTTGTTCTGAAATTATACTGGTGACTTAGGTCCTTTCTTTGATAATTAAAATGAAATAAACGAGGCTGACGTCCGAAAAGTTTTGGTTTCTGCTGATTTGACAGATCGCGGGAAACCGCATACGTGTTTGCGTTGAATCCCACTTGACAACCAATGAATAACGAAGAAATCAAAAGTATAACGGTTATACAGGTTTAGCCAATGAAAACGTTCATTACTTTTTGGACGGTAGCCTCGTTTTAGATTTGACAAGATGGAAGGAGAGTACTGTAAACAAACACTTATATGAACGAATATGAAAAGCATGCAATGTATTCGTGTATGGTAGGAAAACACTTCATAAAATAGTTTGATTTAAAAGTACTTACCTTTATGTATTACTCTCTTCATGAAGTTCAGCGGCGTAACTGCTGTTTAGTCCGGGCAGATCGGCAGCCACGCTTTGCGTCCGACTAATGGATTTTAGTGTAATTGTCCGTGTTTAAAAAGAAATATCCCGAAAACAAAGATTGCAATCGAAATACTTTTTACGGTAATTGGAAGATACATGTATTGGGTAATTTTAGCATATATGTATTGGACTGTATGTTATGGATTAAAAAGATAGTAGAGCAGAATGTTCACAGGGTCAGAAAATACGCGACTGGCGAGTTACATACCTTGTATATGTAATCTATAGGAAATGGATTTTGGACATACGAGTCAAATACCTATGACTACTACAACTACTATTCATTATCATCATCTTCCTCTACGCCTTTTACTACTACTGCTGTTATGTATCAACGTTTTATTCTTTCTTCTTCTTTTATTTTCTACTTCTACAACTACTATTCATTATTTTCCTCTTCCTCTACTTTTACTATTACTACTACATCTCATTCTTCTACTTTCTACACTACAACTTCAATTTTTTCTACTACTGCTTCTACTACTTTTCATTGTCATCATTTTCCTAGTCTTTTTCTTTCTACTACTACTGCTGTATCATATCACTATTCTTTTGTTTTCCTACATTCTACTTCTACTGCTGTTACTATTCAGTTACTATTCATTATCATCTTCCTCTGCACTTATTACTACTACTGCTGTTACATATCCTATCGCTTTATACTTCTTTTACTTTCTAAGACCACCGATATCAACACTTCTTGTACTACTACTACTTCTACTAATACTAATACTACAAACTATACAAGGTAATGACTTGAAACTTTAAATATACATACCTGGTGACTAGGACAAGTGCAGTGACCAAGAACCGTAAGTTTACCATGTCCAATTTTCCAATTATCTCTCATTATTTTATAATGACTTTTTGTCCAGAGCATTTCCTGAAAATTATACGAGGTATTGCAATGAATTAAAAAAAGTACATTGATGGTGACAAGGAGTGCAATGACCAAGAACAATAACTCTAACTGGTTCCAATTTTAGCTCGACTATTCAAAGAATATGAGAGCTATTGTATTCACTCTTGCGTCCACAGGGATTCGGCACGTAGTATTTGGGATAAAAATCCAGGTAGTGTCTATGTATATTATCAAGGGATGCAAATCACCTAGGGCGAATTTCGATACCGCTGATCTTCCGACGTTCTGATCACAAACAAAAAAAGCGACTGGGAATATTTTCAGGTCCTGACACAAGCCAAGGCATCCATCCACCTCCAAGAAAAAAAAACACAAGAAACTCCCACTCTGATATCTCCTTTTCTCACCATTGTGTCATATTATCTCAACACAATGCCAGTTTCTCGTTGGTCGGACACAACCTCGTAACGTGATTAGTCACGTGTAAGCAGCAGTTTACACACATATTTCATATACTGGCAGTGTTTTGAGACAATACGACAAAATGGTGAGAAAAGGAGATATCAGAGTGGGATTTTCTTGTGTTTTTTCTTGGATGCGGATGCTTTGGCTTGTGTCAGGACCTGAAAATATTCCCAGTCACTGTTTTTTGTTTGTGATCAGACCGTCGGAATATCACCGAATTTAACTGGATGGTTTTTATGTTTGAATTTTTCAACTGGGTATTTTATGTTTAAATAGGTAGATTTAATTGTTATTTGCCAAGTGACAATTATGCAGAAAGATATGCACCCTGAAACTTATGGTGGTATATCCTAAAATAATGTATGCAAACCAATGAAACGAGTGCTTTTTCGAACTCTTCGGTTGTTAACGAACATTAGATTGGTTCAAGAAATAGGTCAAATCTATTTTATACAGCTTACGCCTAAAAAAAGAAAACTTTTCAAGCTGATCAGGTTTAAAGCGAAAACCGTGTTCTAGTTTTATTTATTTATTTTCATGAGCACGTGCCCCAAACATCGCCTACCAAATAATAAACTGTAACTTTTTTCTCTGATTTTCGATTACATTTAGTGAATGTAGTTTGTGCTTTTCTTTCTTCAAGATTCAACCAAAGCTTTTGTTCTTTATGTTATTATTTTCTTGTTTGATTTTGATTGCCCCAATTCTGTACATCAAGATGATTTCTCTCTCTCTCTCTCTCTCTCTCTCCGTTATCTGGATATAATATATTGATATTCTTCATTATATAGTATGAACAAAAGAAAGCAAAAATGTCCATTTATACAGTAATTTTAATATCCAATTAAAAACAGTACACAGAAATTACAATCAGTAAGATACGTAGTGAAACTCGGTACCCTTTTTTCATTTTCCAACCGGGCAGTCTCCGTAAGACACGATTTGAAGATTTCGGTGTGTGCATTTCGCTTTTTCATACTCACAGCTGCAGAGATAAAATACACACAAGTAAAGGTATGATGAGCTTGTTAAGTTGAATGATCGAAAAACAAATAGGACAGGCCATTCTTGAATAAGATTTAGTTTTCGGTTATCCATTGAGATTGCACCTTCTTCACGTATTTTCTAACCTGGAAATGTTTTGAATGTCTTGCTAATTTCTGAAGAGTTTGTCCTTAAACATTTTATAGGAATATTCATTGACTAATTGTGTAAAAAAAATGTGAGAAACTGTAAATAATAAATCTCCATTTAATTGTGGGTTAAAGGGGGACTGGATTTCGTGGCAATATTTACCACACACACACACACACACACACACACACACAAACACACACCTCACATTCTCGCTCTCTCTCTCTCTTGTGTAGATTTATGCAAAATAAGAAACTCCTATAAAAGCCTGTGGACTTGATTATTTGAGTTTACCGTCGCTTCGACAGTATTTCAGTCATAAAGCGACGTCCAGCCAATTACAGGTAGAGAAAGACCCAGAAAGCACGGAGGCATCCGGGTAGATCCACCGACCTACAGGCCAGCTGGGAGGCTTCCTCACATGAAAATCCGAATGACCCTGCCGGGATTCGAACCCACGCGGTGAGGAGCTGAGTGTGTGTTAAGGTCAGCGACTTTACACTCTCGGCCACGGAGGCCCCCAAAAGCCTAATAAGTTTTTTTTTATAAGTTTTTTTTTTTTTAAATAGAATAAAAATGAACCTTATTTTTTTTTTTTTTTAAAAATTTTAAAAACTACATATTTTACATTGTTGTCTTCATGCAGTTACTTTTCTGTTTTACATGAAACCTTTCTATTTATTAATCTACTTAATACATTTAATACACAGGGTATCATTTTGGTGGTATTGTAATGTTCTATTGTAAGATACTTACACATATGTAAAATATTATTTCCGAAAAATGAATAACACAAGACAAGAAAAATATAGAAGCTTTGAAATTGCTTAAAAGGTCTAGAAACGTACCTGATTTACGTGCTTGTCTAGAAATGGCAGGGTTTAATAGGCAATCTATTCATAATTACAGTGAAATCGTAGAACCACTGACATATTTGACTCAGAAAAATGTTCTGTTTTAAATGGTATTATAGGTGTGAAAACAGCTTCAACTCAATAATTTAGCAGCTAGAGGCATACCAACATTAAGCTATCCTGATATTAGCAAGCCATATATCCTCATAACAGATGCATCAGACTACAGCATTGGTAGTGTAGTAGTGCAATCTAGCACAGGTAGACAAGTGGATGAGACATCAATTTATTTCAAAACACAAAAGTTAAACAGCACCCAGCGTAAATATTCAACAATTCTGGAAGTAGCGTTTGCAATTCAGTTTAATTTTAAGGAGCTCAGTTTTTATTTTTACAATTAGAACAGACCATAAGCCACTACAGCAAAATATGAATATAAAATGTTAGAAAGAATAGCGCTAAATATCAGTTCTTTACAATTGCAAAACTGGGGTATCTGCATTTTAATTGAATCTGAAAATATTTTATATTAAAGGTCATAAAAAATGCGCCGCTTGATGTTACTTTGGCGCGTTTTTTTCTTTTCGACACCAGTCGAAATATATTACTTTAACACTGTTAGTGTGACGTCTCCGGTTTCAACATTGATGAGGAGCATATGAGAAAGTATTTTCGAGGCTCTAGCTCCAAAGACTAGAAAGTGGTCACTAGGTCCAATAAAGAAAATCTAGGTCAACTGATATCAAATGGGGCCACGAGGGGTTCATGGTAGATGTCCATAAGACCACATACCATATATCTAAAGTCTAGGCATTATGGTATCAGATTAGAAGATTTAAAAAAAGACCCCACCCCCACCCGTGCGGGGCTATTTTTGACCCCAGGGTCACGATTCGAGCAAACTTGGTAGAGGTCTACCATACAATGCTACACACAAAATATCTATTCTCTAGGCCCTACAGTTATGGAGCGGATGATTTTATTAAAGGTTTTTCCTATATGACTTTATGTAAGAACAAGTAACCCCAGGGACAAGGCCAACTTTGACCCCATGGTCATGTATTCAACATACTTGGTAGTGGTCCACTTTACAATTTTACACACTGAATATCTAAGCTTTAGGCCTTGCAGTTATAGAGAAGAAGATTTAAATAAAAAAGATCTTAATTGATTAGATGACTCTAAGTACAATCATGTAAACCCCGGAGCAGGGCCAATTTTCACCCCAGGGTCATGATTTGAACAAACTTTGTAGTGGTCCACTAGACAATGCTACACACCAAACAGCTAAGCTCTATGCCTTGCAGTTATGAAGAAGAATTATTTTTTTTCTATATGAGGCTATGTAAAATCAAATAACCCCCAGGGCGGGGCCAAATTTGACCCTAGTGTTATTATTTGAACAAACTTGGTAGAGTTTTTTTTAGAAGCACAAATATCTAAGTTCTAGGTCTTGTGCTTTCGGAGAAGATTTTTAAAGATCGCACTTTTAAATGCCATTGGTATCGAAAAATTTGTCCGGGATCATTGAATCGGCTTAAAAATAAGCGAGGTTCTTCCGCAAATCTCGTGATTCTTTTTTTTTTTTTTTTTTTTTTTTTTTTTTTTTTTTTAAAAATTTTGAAATTTGGAAAAACAAAATATTTAAAAAAACCATTCAATTTGCCAGAAAAAAAAGATGCGAGAATGTAACGAACTAACATGTGTAACGGTATTGTCAAAAGGCGCAATGTGAGAATGCGATGTCCCTAACAGGATTCCGTAAAATGATGGCTGTAGAGCGCGAACTAAATTTGGTAACTGTAACGTATAAATGGAGTCACATAAATATCTTTAAGGTTTGTTAACTCTTCGAACAGAACCTTTTACAATTATCACAATGCATTTTTTCAATTCTTGACTGAACGCTACCTTTACGCTGTCAAGTGCAACCCTGATACTGTAGGTTGATAACATTTAGAAAATAATTTAATTTTATCTAGCTATACCATTAGTGTACAATATGGTGATAACTGAAAACAAGCGAATATTATCGCAAAATACGTCCGCCTTGCAATTTTATTATTTCAAGGGCCGTAACTCTAGAGTTTCTGGGACTTTCTGGCTTATTATCAAACTTTGTCGAGCTATTGGGCCAATTCCGGTGTCAAAGTTTCACGTTATAAAGTTGACACTTTTAATTTTGCTTTTTTATTTATTCAAAGACTCTTACGCTGAAGCATCTAAAACATTCTGGCTGGCTATCGAACTTGGTTGAGATATTGTGCCCTCAAGTACTGTGACCAAGTTTAAACAAGATCAGTTCACGTTTGTTAGAGTAATAGAACGTCCGCCTTGCAATTTTATCATTTCAAGGGCCGTAACTCTAGAGTTTCTGGGACTTTCTGGCTTATTATCAAACTTTGTCGAGCTATTGGGCCAATTCCGGTGTCAAAGTTTCACGTTATAAAGTTGACACTTTTAATTTTGCTTTTTTATTTATTCAAAGACTCTTACGCTGAAGCATCTAAAACATTCTGGCTGGCTATCGAACTTGGTTGAGATATTGTGCCCTCAAGCACTGTGACCAAGTTTAAACAAGATCAGTTCACGTTTGTTAGAGTATTAGAGCAAAGACTGTTGGATTAATCCAAGGGTCGTAACGCTTGAATGTCTGTGACATTCTAACTGGTTATATTGTGCCAAAACACATTGTTAATAAGTTTGATAAAAATTGATTTACATTTATTATAGTTAGAGATCGGACAACCTCAGTGGACACCGCCCGTCTAGCCGCAGGTAAATCTATAATGTGTCCCGTTAGTCAACGGGCGTATAAAAAATAACTCAATTAAGGTATTCAGATAGCAGATGGCATTACATGTATGAGTATGGTTGAAAAATGGAAAGTACATACTGAACGATCAATTTTTCTGAAGAAGGAAATTCAATCAGAAACTATTATTATATAGGGACGTCAAATGAAATTCGATTGATGGCAAACCTACCTCTCAACATAATTATTCCATTGAGGAACGTATTTGTTGTACATTTCGTGATTATATCTAAAGGATTACAATGTGAAATGCTTTACAAAAATCGTGTTAAACTATGACTTACGTCATAACCACGTGACTTAACAAAGTCAATAAGACATGCGCATGTTTAGGTGATAATTAATTAATTATAAAGAAAAATGTGATCCCTTGACTTCTGCTTTCAAACAAACATTTTCTTTCAATTTCGAAAGAAAAAAACAATGAATATAAGCAAAACAAGATGACGTCATCAGTTGAAATTATAGATAAGTTTTTGCACATGTTGAGATATTAAAATTATACGTACAACGTTTATAAATACATTGTTGCAGTCTATTTCAGTTTATGCGAATTACCGTCGTCATACTCTGACGCAGAAAATTCTTGGATTCAATAAGATCAGGAACCCATCTAAATTCATGAAGGGCCTAAACTTAAAAACATTAGGTTCTAGTTTGATTGCAACATCTAGTTCTGAATGTCCTGATCCTTGACACGATGCTGTTACCGCTGATGATACTGATGAGGATCATTACGAAAACGATGTGCCTCAATGTGAAAGCCTACTTTAATTAACCTACTCATCAGTCGATACTGTCTCAAAACGTAGCGATGCACGACTAAGAAAGATGGGGTATACATTGATATCTTATCAGTTTAAATGTGGTCGCTTTGACATAGAGATGGTGGCGATTATTCACAATGGCCCATTAACTGTCATGTTCCAGTGGTGTTCTCGGTGTAAATCATGCAGATCAAATAACTAGCTTATATTGGATTTTTCTACATGTTAACGTTAAAAGTTCCACTAGCATGGTTTCAGTCATTTTGTGACTTTATTGTCTTCGTGATATATATACAGATATATCAAGCCGATGTGTCATGGTATCATGCACAGTTACATCATCCTGGCACTAGGCAAACCAGTCCTGGAACAATACCTTTATAATTATTCTAAGCGACAGACCCAAAGGAGATATACCAGGCCGTGATCTCTGCCTTACTAGCACCAGTCTTGGGCGTTGTCATCATCTTAAAGCATCGACCTGTCCTCGGACAGGGCCTCTCATGAGCCTCTCTGTCATTTTGACTGCATAATACACGTCACAGTAAAAAAAATCCAATCGGAATATGAAAATGTAATTCATGTATTTAAAATATGTCCCGCCCTTTGATGAGTCCCATTTGACACTACGATAATTACATGTAAATGGAACTACACAATAAAACAGTCAACAAGTACTTTGAACGGGGTCAGTGCGTCTACTGCCTATTTAGACAAGAGGGCCAAGATGGCCCTGAAGACTCGCTCACCTGAGAAAAACTGTCTTCATTGCCTGTACAAGTTATTAAATTATAGCATAGTTGTACTGAATAGCCATAGTCAAACTTGGTCTAGAGACTATGGCTAGGACCATGATAATAAAGTTTGGAAATGATTGCTTAAGAAATGAAGATGCTAGTGAGCAAACTAAGTGAAATCTGGCAAATTTTAATATTATAAGGGGCATAACTCCTGACCTAATTGGCCGATATCAGCCAAGATGATTGCTGGAGAATAAAGATGCTAGAGTGCAAACAAACTAGTTGTGGACGACGGACGGACGGACAACGGACATTCATCGATCCTATTAGCTCATCCTGAGCTCAGGTGAGCTAAAAAGCAAGCAAGAAAGATCCTGTTCCTGAGTCATGCTTATGATTTTACGTCATTCTAAATGACAAAAAATATGCGCCTTTAAGACTTATAAGAGGGAAATATGTCAATCGAGAGATATACGTACATTTATCATGACTAGGCATGTATATGGTCATAAAACGTATTGCATCAATAAAACTTATACCCTTAGTTAAAAGTAGTCAAAATAGCTCGTGCATGAACGCTACATCAAAAGTATCTTTATTTTTATTATATCTAATGTGATGAACTATTTTTTTTGCGTCTCTGCAGACTCTTTCTATACGTAAGGTTTAGAGTGTTACATGGAAGTTTCAATTTACATCTTTGCGATATCGAAACAAAAGCACGACTTCATGAGAAACGCTGAAATTCCGCTTGCTTTTTATTTTCATATGCATTTGCATGGTTTAGAAGGTGTGTCGATGCAATTTAAAGATTAATTTAGCGTCAAAATGTTGAAAACTAGCTTTCATCTTATCATGATTCATTCCTATCTCAGGATTAGTGGAGAGTGATGGACCAAATCAAATTTCATCTGAAGCACGTCACATGAACGCGAATTGTATTAATGTTTTGCCATTGTCTATGCAACTGACCTAAAACAGGCCATTCATAATTCACTATTCGACACGGAATGTTTACCATTTTTGAGATAGTTATGGCCGAAGGAAAACAAAAGATAATTGACATACATGTGTACCTTGACCTTTGCTATTATTCGGAAACTTAAGTGACTGAATGTGTTGAACCTTCAGTGAAAATTTCATGCAGATTGGTCGAAAACTAAGTCCTGCAGAGCTATAAAAAAAAACAAAAAAAAAAAAACTTCTTTTAAATTTGCTTTTAACATCATGACGGTATTTGACGTCATATGGAACCAGCCTTCATAAAAAATATTTCAAGGCGTGCATGCTGTTCAATTTTTGTCATGTTTGTAGCCTATCTAGAAGCTTCAAAAACGCTTATATGCATTTTAGGTCCTTGGTTCGAAACTTGTTTTTGCCACAGAATCTCAGCCTTTACGAATTTGGTAAGCTGAAGAGATATGCACAACTTTGTCTTGAGATAGTTATACATTCTGTGAAAAAATTGAAGAAAATTCGACAAAAAAAAAGACGGCTGCAGACCGTGTACACAATTTTACACTATTTTTAAGTCTGACATCATATGACGTCATATGGAGTTTAGAAAAAGAATATTGCATTCAAAATGTCAAAAGATTCTGTAGTTGCTGTTAATATTACATTATGCAAGTACATCGGAAATTGTTTTAATTTGAACCTCAAAATAATGAAAAAGAAGAGACGAAGAAGAGAAAAAGAAGAAACAACAAACCCAACTGGTATTTCTGCAGTGACAGACAGACCTAATAAATTTAGTTCAAGGTAATCCAGCAGATTGGGTTTTAGTTTTAAGCAAAACTTTGTCAGACATGAAATTTATATTGGGGATTAAACGAAATTATAACTTTATGTATGGTACATGGGAAGCAACTCGGACATGTAGTACTTAGACTATTGGGTCGAGTTCCCTCCCTTGTTGGTGTGAGTGAAGAAAGAAGCAATGGAGGGGAAAATAAAGAAAAGATACTAAATAACTGAATGTTTGTCTCTGAAGTTATTTCCCCATAGCGTGTCCATAACAATGTGTCAAAAGTAGGAAACAGTCCAGTCTATCTAAGGTTATCATTTCTGAGGAGAAATTAGATAGTTAATGCTAATGTAAAGTATTTGTACAACTTTGTAAATTGTTAAGACAACAATTGTTGAGTAATTAGCGTGATGCTTAAATGGAAGAAAATCTGTTTATGCCTTTGACTATTATTAAAAGTCTGTGTGACTTTATGAATTGTTCAGTTTGAGTCTGATTGAGTGACATAAGTAGTGAATGAATAGTCACATTTTAGCAATATGTAAGGGTATTTAATAATAGGTGGATACTTAGTAAGCCCTAAATTAATTTTGTTTCATTTGATATTTCACCTGTATATTGGCATAACATTTACTAATAATGGTAAATTATTTGAAGAAAATGAATAGACTTGAAATTCCACCCTAAACGGCTGCTATATAGGGTATACTAATAAAAACACTCATATTTTTTTCTAAAGCTGGTGACCGCTTGTTTTTATTTCATATTTCAGTAGATCAAATAATATATTAACAATACACAAATAATGCTTGAGCTGGTTGTTTAAAAATAAATGAAACTGTTGCGATCGTCATTAAATTATCGACCAATGAAATGCAACACTCTTCCGGCAGCTGTATATCAAAGCGCTCAAAGCGCTGAGAAACGGCGTCGGGATTAACAGGAAGAAGCTATAATTCTTAACTATTGAAACAATAGCGGCAAAAGCCAAATGACGCAAAACACACACACACACACACACACACACACACACACACATTCCTGCAACTATAGTCGCTTAGAAAGACAATCGAATCAGCTGCCTGCTTGATTCATAACATTCCGGAGTTAGGGTCATTCAAAAGTAGGTCATTCACTAGGACCTGATGTATGTATTCTATCTGCTGTTACTTAAGTGTAGAACTGACAAGATACTTGATTGTTGAAATTACTTGAATGCTTGCCTATGTACTTCAAAGTTAAGAAATGCTGTTGGAGAAACCTAACTCGTCATCATACAAAATAACGCATGAACTACTTAAATTTAGACTAATTACAAACATGCGAAGTGCTACTTTTTTTCTTTTTACAGGAGTAGTACAGGAGTAGATCTTTTGGGTTGTTGTTCTGATTTATAAATGTCACGGATATATTGTTCACGCTTAAGATGGATGTTTACAGAGTAAAATAATGGAAAAAGAAAACATGCTAACAAACAAGAACGCATAAAAAGTGGATACGGTTATGATTAAACGTCTCTGTAGCATATTCTACTCGTATTCGTTAGTGCAGAATCCGCACTAAGCGCGGAGAGGTACAGTTAAACTTGTGTCAAATATGCAAATCAGCAAGGTCAGCAAGGCATGTTAAGCGTTTGTGGCTGCTAAAAAAGGCCTTTCGATTGGTTTTAAAAACGTAACGCGACCAATGAAATGACGTAATTTGACACACCCTTAAACGACCAAATTCAGCCGTAATATCCATAGTTGGTATTCGACGATGCCGATTACGATGAATTTTGACTTCCAAGTTTGAAACGCATCGTACATCGTATAACCGTTCAGCATTATCCATTACTTTAATCCCCACCAACGTTATGTATCTTTTTAAAAGATATTTCTTGTTATCCGTTGTATGTCTGTGTGTTTGATAACCGAAGAGAAAACATTGCATAGATCGATAGACAGGTAGAGAAAGAGAGAGAAAGAGAGTGAGAGAGAGAGAGATTACGTACTAATTGATATAGGTCCTTCCGTCAGAAGCACATACTTTGCTCACTTCCGCCGGACAGTCCATCTTACTGATACTGGTGCAAAAGAAATCAAGAACGACATCGGCCCCGGCCATAGAAGCTCCCGACGGCCTGTCGGCGTCTGTGCACGGCCCCTCGTGCAGGAGGTCCAGTGTTGGATCCTTACAGTGGGCTCGACTGAACTCGCAACTAAAACATGATCACCAGTAAGCTCATGAAGACGACAAACGTATCTAAGAATCATCATCAGCACCATCGTTGACAATATAATTGTAATTATTAAATTCATTGTAATCGATAATAAAAGGGGGAAATGGCTTTTTTTTACAGTTAACTTATCTACCAATGTTAAAAATAAGATAAATATGTATGTAGAGCCTATATAAATATAAAAGTTAATACGTCCTTGCCATCTTGTGAACATGTAAAGAGCAATATTCATGTCTTTTCGATGTTGTTTTAGAAGTTGAAAATAACGGCAATGAATCGGGTTATTGGCATGCATTGTTTGATTAGCGGAGCTCTAAAGGATAACAGCATCGGCCGTTCAACACGATATGTCTGGGTTTGGGGGATTTCAAACACTCAAGCAATGTATTCCATTCGGATTCTAAAAGCAGCTACCGATGTGCATCGGAAGTGGTGGCGAGCGGAAATCTAGCTTGGTTTCCGCCTTAATCTTCTATCCACTGAGAGACAAGGGAACTAAACTAACAAGTAACTTGTGAATTCGTGAGCATTCAATTGCATACTCTTAAATGATTAAAAAAAAAGCAAGTTGTGACCGGTAGGCAGGATGAATTTTGTTCATTCGTACAGACATACTTTCAAAATTCTAACATCTAACAGTCTAATCTGCCATCATTTATACACAAATCACACGAGTTGGAAAACATCAGGTATAGCACCACTGGTTAGCCGTAAGTGACTAAGGCCAGGGCCGGTATATATTCTTGTAAAAGCCGGGTGCCATGTTAACTGAGTAGAATTATGCTGATAATGTTATGGTTGTAGGCTACCTGTTTCTTTGATAAAAACATTGTATTAACTAATTTTTATCAAAACTCTTCTCTTTCCATCCACATTGAACTTACTTCGAGCCGTATGTTATAAATACGTGCTGTTTTTTATAGTCTCTTTCATCGTCTCCGTATGACTGAAAGACGGTGCGCTTTATTACAATGATATTTTCCCAACGAATACGGTGGAGGTGACACTTTAATACCGAGTTTATATATGTTTTGTATATATTATGTTTATATATTATTTTGACTTCCTGGGATGAAATGCTTCACGTAACCGTTCTACACTTTTCAATACTTTAATCCCCATCAACGCCGCATCTATCTCTCTCTCTCTCTCTCTCTCTCTCTCTCTCTCTCTGTCTCTCTTTCAGAACTAGCACTGTACCCTCTCTCTACCCTAGGTCCGCGCATGTATTGGTCTTAAAGAACCACTCTTATACACTACAAATCGTCTGATGTCGGTGTGTTCCTTACTACGGTCTGTTGTACGGAAAACACCGACATCGAAGATATTCTAAGCCTCCAGTTCTATTTGGAGTGTATTTTGTCATAATCTATGTTTTTATTCAAATTCCACGTAAAAGGAAACCTTGATATATCTAGTATATCTTAATAGGTCTAGTATGTCGATATCTAGAAAAATCAGAAATCAGAAAAACTGCAGGAAGTACTGTCAGGTTCAGTTTCTTATGATGCTTATCTGTTCTTACTTAGAATAGATAGTAAGGTAATTTTGTCACTTTGCTTTTTTAGCCCATAGTGATATAAACCAAAGGGGTTTCTCACGACTTTTTATGCCCCCTATATATTATGATACAAGGGGTCAAACTCAAACAGAGCAATTCCGACACGGGTTCGCAAAGCGAAAGTACCTCAGACTTGATTATCTGAGCTTACCGTCGTTCCGACAGTATTTCAGTCATATAGCGACGCCCAGCTAATTACAGGGGGAGGAAGACCCCGAATGCACGGGGGCATCCGGGTAGAACCACCGACCTACCGCAAGCCAGCTGGAAGGCTTCCTCACATGAATTCCGAATGACCCTGCCGGGATTCGAACCCACGCGGTGAGGGGCTGAGTGAGTGCTCAAGTCAGCGACTTTACCCTCTCGGCCACGGAGGCCCCGAAAGTACCGTTACCAACATAACAGTGAATGCTAAACGTTATGAATCATTAGATCAGAATAAAAAATTCACATTTCATATACATTTCTTACGATTTCATTCCTATACAGAGAACAGTTCTCCTATTTTTCGTACAGTTATTCTAAACTTGTCGAAATCGCCATCTTCTGCGCGTGCAGTTATTTTGTTGCGAACTGTTTCATTGGATGTCTTAATTGTTTCTTGCTTTGTAAGTGTTTAAATGGTGGAAGAAACGTGAACATCTGGATAACTTTCACCAGTTTTAATGGTGTATATCAATCATATAAAACGAACATATTGTACATATGGCAAATATACTTTTAATCATGTATCTAATACAGGAATCCTAAAATGTTTGGTTTACTTTAACATTCTACTCAAAATAAATGATAGTTTAAAAAAAATATCGAAAAACCCGCTGAAACGTCCTTAAACACAGTCAGTCAAACTTTCCCCATCTCACAACAATACATAATAAATGAATAAAGAAGGCGAAGACGACGATGATGTTGATGACGACGACGACGATGATGATGATGATGAGGATGTTGATGATTTAAAGTGGAAAGATGCCTACTTGTTGTCATAGGTGACGATGTCTGTACCGCAGGACTGGAATGGGGAGAAGAGACCACAGTCTATGTTGGCACTGTTGACCCAGTCACACTGGAAAAACGAGACTGCCTGCGTTCCTGCACCGTGCAACAGTGAAATAGATGCATGCACATGTTAAATGTTGTCTTAAGATTAACTTAATAAGTTTTGATGAAGGCACGATAACGATTTTGAAAAAAAAGCCTGCTGACAAAATCACGTTTTTAAAGTCATATCACATAAAAGCAATTTTAAATATCAAACTAATTTTGCATCGTAAACAACATACTTACCGTAAATGCAACCAAAAAGACACAACCAAACTAAATCATTCATATTTGCTTTGCAACCAAGATGTAATCAATCCAAGTTTCCAATACTATAAACAAGTTCACAGAAATGCAAGGTTTAGATAGTTACTATAAGAGTCATAGTATGTGACCGCAATCTGTGACGTATTCTTGCCCTAGAGATAAAGTAATAAGTTCGATTTCACAATTAAAAGTAATTCGGCCCTACGGAAATTTTTCGGTTTTCGCATCAACTCATTTTATTTTCTTTATACAAAACAACTTGTAAATGCCACGACAACATTTCTTGTTAACTTTGTATTTGCCTGATATGAAAAAATCTTCGTATACTTAAAAAGTAAAATGATTTTATTCATGTGATTTTCTACTTCACCAATTTTCTTTTTCACCAAAAGTGAAAAGTTTATACTTTACTATGTGATGTCTGGCATTTCCTTTTGTTTATTGTGCAAAATGTGAATATACTTTCGACTAAAATCATTTTTTTTCCGTGCGACGTTTAGTGAAATGGGTACTTATTTCGTGTTCTAGATTTACTGGCAGCGCCATACTGAAGTCGTAAAAGTGGGTAGTTCCAAAAAAAGCTGGTTTGCCAAGCGTCGGGTTCAAGTTGGGGATTATGTCGTGAAACAGCATTATGTCCTTCTCATACAGACAAAAGCATCCAAATGCCTAGAATATTGTCGAAAGCCCGTTCAAATCCAATAAAACAAGCAAGCAAACAAACTCAAATGACTTCATTGAAATCTCAAGTGAATGACCATGGCATCCAATGCAAAACTAAGATGGTTAAAAATTCTAAGATGTGTGTGTTTCCACTTCTATTATTATTAACCTATTAAAAGGTAAAATAAAATCGAATTATCAAGTTTCTTCCTTGTTGTTGTTGTTGTAAAGCTTGAATTCTAGGAAGGAAAACAGTGATTCGAACCAAAACAATATTTAGCGACTTAAGAACCTTGGCCATACAATGTATATAGGTGAATAAAATTTATACGTTTATTTGTAACCTGTGTCCGATTTCATTATATAAGGTGTTAAATAATTATTTATATCCGCTGACCCGACCAACCCATTTTTTTTCTCTCAAAGCGATATTAAACCTTTTTAATAACTTGTTTCGTGATCGGCGTAATCGATGAATATTAAAGTTTTTAAAACCACGAAATAATAAAATAGCCACTGGTGAGAGAAATACAATCGTTAAAATACAAACTCATACATTAGAGTTCAAATTAATTATATCTACCATAACATTTTCACAAGCGTTTCAAAAGATAAGATTATGCCCCATATACTAGATGTAAACCATCTACAGATAAGCTCCGAAACTAGGTGAACTCGTGTGACCAGGCCGCGTGATCTCGAGAATAAAAATGGAACTTGTATGATTAATATACTCAGATTCAAACTATGCCCATTAGTTTCAATCGGGATTTTAGTATGGCACTCAAATTTGAGCCCGAAATTGTTCTTAAGTATTTTCGAGACCACGGGGCCAGAACTCTGTAACAGCTCAACGCTAATTCCTCATACAAAGGCTGACCACTAGACTATGTTTGAAAAAAAAAGTGTAACTTTATTATCGTTTCATAGTTCCCCCATCTATATCAAATGCCCTCTGAATAAATATCCAGTTTACTTTTTGTTACTTTTTTCATAAATTAAATTCAGCTACTGTCTTTTGAAAAAAAATCAAACAGTATTTAATATTTAATTCATAAATTTTAGATGTTAACATCTATTTCAAAAGAGCTTCGGCATTACTCGGACTTATTCGCATTTCGAATTAATCATTGGAAAATATTTGTCTTGTCCTTGTCTTTATTTGGACTATATTTTGAGATAAAATCTGTTAGATTGTCGTCTGCTGAAAAAGAACAGATAAAAAGCCATCTGGTCGTAGTCTATTAAACAAACTGTAGGTGGGCTTTACCAAATTCGTTTGTCTTCTATATAAAGTGAATAAACATAATATTCAGTGAAATATGCTAACTCTTTTCTGTTTTGCATCGTTGTTGCTGACGTCACAAGCAATGGTTTGTTACCATGGCATATGTGATCACATTGCTCAGCCGGAGCTTGACTGCAAAGGCGCAATAATAAAAGATGGGGGATTCTGCGGTTGCTACGACGTCTGCGCAAAGGTACTACTTTATTTCACGCGGTTTATGCTAGATATCCATTTCGACTGTCAAAATCTTGAAAGGTTTTTGCCTCTATCAGTGATAGATCTTGCGAAATGTCACAATCAGATAATAGACTTCTTACGAGATATCCTCGGAGCGCTACAAGCGATAGCGTACTTGATTCAATATTTAACGTACAAGATAATGAAGTTATAAAACAGTTGATGAGTATTACTTCTAATAAAAAGAAGGACTCAGTTTGAAATGTTCTCAGACGGTTGCATATACAGAGCGATTGGCCGAGGACTGGCGGGGTTGGGAATAAAAGGCTCGCAAAACGCAAGGCTCCGTAACTCCTAAGCTTATCATTATCCTCGTCTGTTTCCTAGCTTAAACAATGTTATGGAAAGACCTCGAATGAGACAAAGGACTCCTACAATCGTTCCTTGGACAATTGTAATTTCTAAATTAATTTGTCAATCAAACAATCAATTGATTTACTTATACATGTATTGACTTATTTACTTGTGGACTGTGTTACTGATAATTCTAATATAAAAGAAGGAGAAAAGTATTTCACACACACCTGTAAATAACCTACTCTGGCCTTTAAATCTATCATCCCTTTTGAATCTTATTTAGATACATGTACCAGTCTGTTTTATTCAGCTTACATTTGTCTAATACCACCAGCCCCTAATTTCTATTACTGAACGCTGTAGCCATGTTTGATTGTATTTTTGCCTATTTTGGCCAGATCGAGGGAGAGGTTTGCCAGACGCCCGCCCCAATACGAGGCCGAATCCCGGGCGGCGCGTGTGATGAAGGTCTGGTCTGCCAACAACAGGAAAACATGGTGATCGGGCATGGCGTATGCGTAAAGGATAACGACGCAAGTGTGAAGGGTATGCTCAGACTTTCAGCTCATCCAACGGTGTGTGTGTGTGTGTGTGTGTGTGTGTGCTTTTGTACACCTCACCTTGTGAGGTAGTAATCTTGTACCTCGGTGTTTGGGTCAGTGTAAGGGATAGGTTTTCTTTTTGTATACAGCATTTGTGTTTGGTTAGGTCTTTTTTGGCTGAAATAGTGTTAGTTTAAGTCGAGGTATAACTCGGAAAAATATACCTCTCTTAGACTAGGTTTGTACCTTGTTCTGTACGTTGACGGTACAAACCTAGTCTGGTTCCCGACCATACTACAGAGAGTAAAGGTCTGGCATACACTGTTCAATGGTTGACCGCAGAGGGCCAATCCAAGATGGCGGATCACAATGAACAAAGAAGGGCATTTTTTTTTTTTTTTTTTTGACATTTCATTTGAATTTTCTCCTACAGTTCGAACGAATATACTCTGTGTGTAAATGATGATCTACTGTTGTATTAACAGCTCGGTCAGCCACCACCCGGACACAATGTGAGCAGATGCGTATCAAGTCAATGATCTCCATGATAGTGTACAGGGGACAATGGTTCCCCAGGTGTGACGCTGAGGGTCTCTTCATGCCTGAACAGTGCGACAATACAAGTACGTATTGCAACATCTTTAGTGTCCGGCAAGATAAGAATCAGCAGAATCGCTTCGGCGACTTCCTCGAATTTCTAGTTAACGGATTAGGTCGGGTCTTTCTGGTGTACTTGTAAGGGTAAATAACCGTTCTTCAGCTCAGAAAGTATATGCAAAGTCATGGTCAAATAGGCTGATGAAAAGCCAAAAACTACTTAACATGGCGTTAATAGAAATTTGCATAAACAGCGAATTAATAGTTTCATTGATATCGTACGACCGTTTTTTTGTTTGTTTGTTTTTTGTTGTTGTTGTTGTTGTTTTATCTTTTCTTGCCACAAAAAGCGGCAAAAAGAGTCGCATTTCTTAACGTTAATAGCTAATCAGACTAAGATCAAAGGTGTTCGTAGGAAGTTTAGTGAAAACCAGTGGACAATTTTCGCATGTATTATTCATGAATAAAGCTAAAAACAAAAATAACATATTGTCAGTTCAAAAATGAGTGTCATCGATCTAACCAAAAAAGTACCACGTGACATAGAGATTCTGGGCTAGGTCAATGATAAATACAAACGAGATATACAAATAGTGTGCACAAAAATTGGAACTTAAATATTTGATAAATATAAAAAATATTAATGCATAATTGATAAGTGCAGTCACATTCTTTTAGACCCGAATGTAGTTATTAGCCCTTTCCCTCATAGAGGACACCATGAAAAGACCTATGCGAACAACATAAAACCAGATCAGCCTGCGAGTAACTCGCAGGCTGATCAGGTTTTATGCTGTTCGCTGCTCCTCAGTGGTCTGGAAATGAGGATTTTGTAATTAAATTTGGTAAGGTTTAACTGTGGTTTTCTGCAGATCAGGCTTTATGTGGTACTTATTGAGTGCGTCAAAATGAGTCTATATGAGGGAAAGGGTTAACTAAACAAACTTATACGATGACTTGGTAAGCTTGTTCCTCTAACTTACTGTTTTATCAATTATTTTGTTGGTTATATCGTTATACATCATTGTTCATTAACAGTAACCGGGTCACTTAATTCTGTAATACTGGATAAACCAGAACTGAGAACGTCATCCATTATTACTTGATTCCTTTCCCACATAGACGGGTTCTGAAAGATCGCAGTTGTAATTTGTAATGAATTGTGTTTCATTTGTATACTTGCAGGTATGTGCTTCTGCGTTGACACTCACACAGGTGTTGTTGATGAAACTACAAAAGTTCTTGGGTCCGCAAACTGCACTTCTTCCGTTGCATAGGCTATACAGGGGAACCTATCCATGTACTCTCAAGTTAGACAATCCACGTAATCATGATGATGTACATATATACATATATAAAAAAATGCTTGATTTTGTTTTTACTAAAACTATCAAAATCCGATATATCGGTGCACTTTTTCTACATTTGTTTTCTTCGGTGAGTAATTATTTTCATGTTCTTCCTTTTTTTTTCTTTTCCTCGTTTAAAGGAGGAATATATCCTACTTTTTCGAGAAATTAGCACACTTTTCATTAATTTGTATAATTTGACGACGGGTTATGATAAAAAAAAACTGTATCAAAATGAAAACCACTTCTATTATGTACACTAGGCCATCTATTGATAATCTATGATAATCTACTATTTGTATAAATGACAAAGGATTACAGTCGTATTTTTACAATAATGAAGAATATAACAGTAAAAGGTCACCGCTCGGATATAAAATTGGATGGCCCGTGATTCCATTTGAATACAGTTGTACCTGTATTAGCGACTACCTGCCTGTTGTACCTGCATTTAGCTGTCAGTTTTAATATTACCAAACTAGCATTTTGGTATAAGTTAAACATTCATTGAGCGACCACCTCTGTAAAGCGGTCACATTCTCTTGTTTCAATGACAGACCGCTTGACACAGGTTTGACTGTAGATCTGTTACTACTGGTGGGGGCCACTTCGATATCCTTGTATGCAATGGAATCTAAAATGCGATCTTTTATAAGATCATGCAAGTTCAAAAGGTTATCTTGTCAACATTTTGTATCCTGGAAATAGCCGTACATTTCCAGAATGTTCAAGTCAAGGCGACATCAATATGAGGATTGACTTGTGAGCTGACAAAACGTATTTTAAGCTGCTTTAGAATCTATTTTAAACCTACATGCGATGCTTTCGTGGTGAATGTCTAAAAGTTTAGTTTCGACCTTTCAACATTTCGCGTTGTCGAACAAACGATTATTTTGTTTATTTTGGGGGTGGGGGTCATGCCGTTTTTTCACTACGCCGCTCGAACATGGCAGCAATAAACAGTTAAACACCCTGTTGTTTATCATTTAAGTTTTGAAAATCAACATATTAGATAATTTCGTGGAAAAAATGTATTTATTTTTAATTTCCTGAAAATTTTAATTAAAAAATGGCCCAGCCTTTAATATGAAATAAATCAATGTTCCAGGAAAGAGCGACAACTAAGTTGTTATAAAGTTTTACCAAACTTTCCTTGTAATTATACATGTTTACATAAAAAATTAAACAAAACTATCTTTAAAACATCTTACTAGACTATGCCATCGAATAGTATAGTGTATAAGATAATAACAGTGTGTACACAGTGTATGACAGTTTTGTATGCCTGACTTGACTATTTGAGTTTACCGTTTCAGTCATATAGCGACGTACAGCTAATTACAGGTGGTTTAAAACATCTATTCGTTTGTGAAAGTATCAAACCTATATTATGTACATAAGATAATAATATCAAAACGACATAATTGGAACAGATGTTTACATAATATTACCATTAGCAATCACCGCACTACTTCTAACAGCCTCTCTATATTTCGACTTTAAAAAATCTTAAGCATTTCATTACATTATTCACACGTCTTAGATAATATCGTTTTGCTGGTTTATAACACTACAAACAGAAATATGGCAGCTTTCACATAAAATAGAATAAGATGGGAAAAATTATGCAGAAATATCGGGACTAATGCTGGGGACCCCTCGCTTACATTCCGAGAAAGTACGCTACGGTCCGCGTATACCAATCTCTCACCGATATATGTACTGATAGGCCGCTTCAATTCGATAGTATTTTTTAGCAATATTAACCTGAGACATCTAAATATTCAGTGACCTTTCTTCTGCATATCACTGTAAAAGCTCCATACAGAGAGCAATTTTAAACACACAGATAAACAACTTTTTATGAATTTTCACCAACAGGGCTTTATCAAAAATCACGATGAAATACAACAGCACTACATTATTGCATTTTGACCAAAAACAATATATCTATATATTCCCCTTCCTATAAAATGATAAATCCCTTTAAAATAAATTACCCTCGATGATATCTATAAGATATTGACTCGGGGACATTATTCTACAGGAAATGTGACCCCCATCGATATGTATAGGGGTATTGACCTCGGTCATTATTCTTCAGGAATTTTGACACATCCCCCCCCCCCCCCTCGATGATATGTATCAGATATTGACCATTGACCTGGGTCAGTATTCTTCAGAAAATGTGACCACCTACATGATATGTATAAGATATTTCAAATTTTTAAAAAAATTTAAAAATAAAGAATGATGTAAGATACTGACCAAGGTTCGATTTAGTCAGGACAAAAATAACTCCTTTGCTGTAAATGCTAAAATCCTTTAAAAAAACATCCCCACGATGATACATATTTAAAAATAATGACCGCTCGATTATATTTATAAGATTTTTATACCTGACTCCGGTTAAAAATAATGCAACCCCCATCCTCTCCATGACATACTGACCACCAACTAATCAATCACGAAACCTTATCTACCACAAGCATATTTACAATAATTGTTAGTTCTCATTGATGTTGTTTATTCTTACACTTGTTTTTGTTGTTACTGTTGTTGCTGCTGCTCCTTTGCTGCTTTCGCAGCAGTAGTAGGACATGCACTTAGAAAATACGAAGAAAGTAGTGGTCCTCTTTAATAGTACTCAGATATGGTCGTTGTAACGATGTAAAGTCACCCACGTAGAGTAACGACCCCTTCAAACTTTATTTATTTTACATCGATTACGAAACAAGTTATCGCAACTTATATTAATCACTCTCGATGGCTCTGGTGGTGGCGTATGTGGTCACTATTGTGGAAGGAAACCGGAGAGCCCGGAGGAAACACATGTGTCTGGACGGGCGACCACTGTAGCCTCTCACGTACGTGACCAGGAATTGTACCCGGGACGCATTGGTGAGAAGCGAGGCGCGTTACCGTTTCCCCTACGATATCCAGGCACACGGGGTCATTTTTCTGAAGAATAATAACCGGGGGTCATTATTCTTTAAGGGTCACTTTACTTCGTTACACAGGCTCTGGTGATCAAGAGGTTAAAGCGGTCTCTTCGTAACCAGGAGGTCATGGTTTTGAGCCCCGGTTGAGATCAACAACGTACTAGTTGATCTCCTTTGTTTGGTGAACAGCTTAAAAGGATAGTTCCAGAAATTATGATTAAAGGTTTGAAATGGTTTCCATTTTCATGAAAGAACAATCTCAATAGTTGGTCTAGTTTTATTTGAGAAAAGCAAACAACAGTTGGAGTTTTCTTCCGTTATACTAAGATGTTTAAAAGACGACGTTGACTCTTGTCTTGTATGGTTAGTAGAAGGGGTTTGGTGTTGTTTTTTTTATGGAATGGTAGTGGAGTTGCAAGGGCCCTCGTGGATGGCGTGCAGACTGTGACCATGTGTCGAGCAGATCCCCTTGGCAAACTGACAGCTGTAATAAATCAAAGAAAGTTTGGTTTTATACTTCTTACTTTTACTTCGATCAGGAAACGCAGTTCACATCTGATACAATTTTTTTTCGTCTGATCGGCACTTCAGTACTGCGTTAGACAATGTTTCTGGGCTGGAGATTAAAAAGTCTTGAAATTATTGCACCCATGGTGAATCGAAACCCCATCCCACCCTGTCTACACACATTCACACACGTTTAGCTCTGTAATCAACTTCAATTAACACAGTTCGATCGGAAAATGAGACATAAGTTGGAGTCCACGACAACAGTCGTACTACGTATATACATGTGGCGCGAGACGCAGCGGATATATAGTGTGCATATTTGTCAGGTTATTATAGTTTCTATCCAGTTTAGGGTAAAATCAAGTTTACATTTACAAAGCCTACATATTAAGTGTCCTCCTGACAAACTGTTAATCCTGTTCACGCTTTACTTATCGTGAATTTGAATGAAAAATGACCAGCAATTTCGATGGAATGAGCCATTTGTCCAATCATTTACAAAAAATTAAGTTTTCTGATCAAGGTGAATTATCTCAAGCTACGCATCATTAACTTTAACATTCTGTCTCTTATTCATCCAAACCACGGCTTCCCAAACGCCTTTCTTGCAGAGATATAAGATGTTAAAGTTGGCATGTCCTCGAAATTTGAGTAACGCATGCAGTCTTTACATCCCAAAATCACAATTCATCGTAGATACACTTAAAGCGGAAATGACGTAACGATGGATAGCGTCTGGTTTACTTGATAATGTTTATGAAGTTTTAACGTCAGTATCACTCTTCTCCGCGTCTGTTCTCTCCTCTTCTCTTAACACTCATACACTAAAACACCAAACGCCTTCAGGTCTTACCAGGTTCTAGGACATAAAGAATAGTATTTATAATAACCAAAGCTAAATATTTAACATTCAATGTACATGGTTACCCCAGTAACTTCCTAACTTCCCTTAATAATGGACATTTTTATTGATTACAGATGAATTTGCATAAGACTATCCTATAGCTATACTGGGAGGCACGGTAGTCAATGGCTGACACAGAATACACAACAGGGCACACGGTTATGTTTGATTCTACCACTTCGCCACAAAAGCTAGCTCTATGACAAGACAGTAAAAGTGCCATTTTATACCTCTACTACATACACCCCCTCCTTCCAAGAATCTCTCCTCAGATTCCTGGAGTATGGACGTCTGTGGGACTTTCCACGGGTGCCATTCCTTATGCAACTGTGAGTTATTTACGTTGGGCGCCAAATATAACCAAATTTAATCCTACTGCCACGAGCTGAAATCGTATTCGAGACCTTTGGTATGCAAATCGGACACTCTGCCACGTCGCCACAAAAGATAGCTCTATGGTAAAATAGAACAGGTGCCTTTTTATACCTCTACTACACTTATTTGAATAAATGCCGTAAACACGACTTTTAAAATTATATTCAAAGACACACTTGAATTTATAAAGGTTCCATTGATGCAAAGAAAGTGGAACTCATACCTGTTGTTGTAAGTGACTAGATGTTGTCCATTGCTGGCACAGACGGGCTCGTAGGTGTACCCGTGACAGTCTGAGTCCAAAATGTGCCTACAGTGCTCCGTACCGTACTCTGGCTTCTCGAAGTACGCCACAGCTGCCAGAAGAGATTACAGTATTTGACATTTAGCTTGTGAAAGGGATCAACTATGACAGATATTCAGTATGCTTAAAGCCCCAGTGCGTTTTAGCTGGGAAAAATATATTTTTCAAAATTTATAATTAGCAAAGCCTCAAATGATGTTTGATTAACCTCTTAATGTTAATTAAGCCCACATAATGAAATATTCGCCCGGAAGTCTTAGTTGTTCAGACAGGGCAAAATAGTGAGAAGTTGTTCTGGAGCTTGTTCTGAAACACACTGTTCAGTAAAACCACGGATGTCTCGGGTGTTTCAGAAGTTCATGGACTTTTTCTATAGATTGAATACATATTGATACACGGTAGTAGAGGAGATAGGAAGAAAATCCATGAACTTCTGAAAAATCCCTTGTATGTTAATTTTATGTTGTCATTGTTCTGAGCTAAATATAGAACGAGGCAGCCACAATTTGCATTTTTTTCTAATAGAATCTTTCCTGTAAATTAGGCATTTCTCAAGGTCTTTCAGTGATGAAATAAAAACTGAATTATATATGTTGTAAGTGCATTAGGATTTATGTCTAACATCTATAAGATACTGGGACTTTAATGGCACATCATTCTTCCAAAATCTATGTAAATTCTTCTGACAGAAGAGCAAAGTGTGTTGCAGATTTGTATAGAGATTCAGTCTGTACATACTCATTGATGTCAAAATTACTACGAAGAATCTTTAACAATAAATCGTTCAATTGTTTACAAAAATACATGATATGCATATGCCGCACATTTTCGTTAATTTTCTGACGTTTTCCATAGACCTCCTCATGTCGTTAACGAATCACGAGTATATAAATTGCAAACTCCGCGCACCGGTTACGTCAAGCTGGGTACTTTAACCACTGCCACCACACAAGTCACGTGATGATAATTGAAACCATTTGACCAACATTTATAATTTTATAAATTAATGTTATATGATTTGATTTTTTACTTTTCTCGAAATCATGAATGTTATTTTTGTGAAATATAACGAAACTGATATGCTATATTCAAAACTAGTCATTAGTGATAATAGTAAATCCGGCCTATATCAGCCGAAGTTCTACTTCTGTTGGCAGTGGTTGTCGACAACTGTAAGGGGAGGTTACTACTGCGGCGGAGTTTGTATAAATTGATGACGTAGCAGATAATAAAAAATTGTGATTTCAAATTCAAATTATATCCGATTACAGACCCCAAGGCAAAATGTGATTTTTACATCCCTGGTGTAATTTTCTATGCGTTTGAACGTAATTGTACTGAAGATATTTGCACATTGGTTTAAACATATTTTATTTCCCAAACATAGTTACAAAGAAAAACACCAGTGCAGCAGTAGTTACAGGATTCAATGTCCTAAAGATATTGATATTAATACATGGGGATTTAAACGAAAGCTACCTAAAGCTTATAAAGCTTATTTCCTCTTTCGAAGTTGTCGTTACTATGGCATGCTCTATATATCAAGTGGGAAAATACTTATTAATAGACAGATGAACTCTTTCTAAGCACGACAAAATATAAAAAAGTTAGAAACATAAAAGGAGAAGAAGTAAGTTAAATAAATGACATCAATGGAACCTAAATCAAATTCAACCGATTGAGCCCCCACTGGAAAACTCATTGTATACTTTAAATTGATATCAAATATTTACAAGATCAAGGCAAGTTGTGATAATATAACTGCATCAATCAAACGTACTACTCATAGTGAACCGTCTGAAGCAGTTGAAAAATGTGCACTGTGTGCTATAAACTTTTGTACAGACGCAAATATAAACGAGTTTTCCTCAACTGATAAAGATGGGTCACCATGTAGAAATGTATTTAACTGAATATTAAAATTAAAATGAGCTTAGTATATACACTTAAAGAAGAAGTGATATTCATTTTCTATTTCTCCACATCTACAGAAAGGTTTGGGTACAAGACCCCTTGAATACAGATGTTGATTTTGTGGGCTACAACCAGTGCGTAGACGTGTATGAAGCACTTGAATGCGTCTTGATCCTTGGTAATAATAAACTGGAACGCTTTGTATGTCAGAGTTTAGTAATCTTTTGAATACATGTATTAACGATGCAATTCTTATATCAATAGAAACAGGTTCCATTCACGAACTGATGTAGGTAGAAATTAATTATAAAAGTCAGTTGTTCGAGCGTGTACGCATCGCTACTTCAAGTCATTTTCTATCTAAAATGAATTTCAACTTACGCAATATATTGACTTTTTTCCACGTTTCGGCTATAATAAATTTAAAATGTAAAAGCCGCCTACAGTCATGAGAGATAATAATACCAAAATGTTGATGTTCTGTAACTTCTGGAATTTTGAACATAAAAAAGTGGATGTTTTTTTTTTAAGTGATTCTGATTTTAAGGGGCTAGAATTAACTAACCACGTTTCGGCCCATTTAGATATTTTATCGATGTCGCTCTGGACTGCTATAGCTGACTCAAGTGGGTTATCAGAAATGACATATAAATTAGTATAATCAGCAAATAAGTTAATATTAGATCTGATATCATTTACGATGTCGTTTATGTATATAAATAAGGAAAAGTAATGGAATGGACAGAGGATCGAACCTTGGGGAACACCCGCATTAATTTCTAACCAGGTTGAAGTTGTACCTGAAATAACTACACGCTGCCTCCTTTAAGATAAATAATTAACAAAACAAGAAAGAAGAGGATCAGTGATTCCTGTCGCCTTTAATTTTACAATAAGACCTATGTGCCAAACTTTATCAAATGCTTTGTTGACATCAAAGAAAACTACTCTAATTTCACGCCCACCATCTAAAGCATTACTAATTCAATACTAAGGAAAGTTAGCTGGTTAACTGTAGAATCAACCGGTAAAAAAAAAACAAAAAACAGATTGATCTGGTGTAACGAAACGAGTGTCATGTAAATGATTAAATAAATACTTATACACAAAGCGCTCAAAAACCTGTTCAATATTATTAAGTAGTGATATAGGACGATAATTGTTTGGTTGTGATGAGTCACCTTTCTTAAAATTTGCTGTAATGTTTGTTACATTCCAAATGTCAGGCATTTTACAACATTCTAGTGATGTGTTGAACATTCTAGTGATGTGTTGAACAAATTACACAAGGGTTCAGAAAGCTCACGAGCAACTTCAAACAGTATCTTATTACTTATATCATCTGGTCCTGGAGCTTTATTGACATCTGAGTTTTTAGAACATATGGTACACTTCATTTGGAGTCAATTTAATGATTGATAAACTACGGGCACAATGATTCGATATTTTAGGAGTCTCAGTATTATTGTCAATAATAGTTTAACTTTGAAAAAAAATGTTAAGTACATCTGTTTTTTCTTCATCATTACTAGTTAATGAATTAGTAGTAGGATTCAAGAGCGGTGGAATATAGTTATCTGGATTTCCAAAAGTAGGTGTTTTAAGTGTTTTCCACCAATATTTGGAAGTGGGATGTCCACATTCGAGTTTGTTGCACATTTTAGTAATATAATCATCTTTTGCTTTCCTTATGAGTGTTATTGTTTGATTTCTTATTTCCCTAAATTTTTGCCAATAGAACGTTGAATTTTTAAGTTAAGCCTTTTTTAATAATTGTTTACGTTTCCGTATATTAAGTTTTATATTTGATGCCATCCATGGGATATCATTAAACCTCGTGTTAACAGTTTTATTAGGTATATGTTTTTCGCAATATTTAAGAGCATTGATGAGAAATTGATAGCATATGTGTCAATGTCAATATCTATATAAGAATCCCAATCTGTAAGAGCTATTTCATGCCTTAATGCGTCGTAGTTACCTTGTTCATATCTTCATATAAATCGCTTATAGCAAGGCATTTTACGTTTAGTAAAGTTACAAATTACTTACACTGGACAGTGGTAGCGCAAGTTTTGGTTAAAGAAATGTTCGAGAACACCAGATTGAAAAACACGAATGGGAGTTGAACCAAATATAAGATCGATTAGACTTGCAGAGTGTTCAGTGAAATGTGTTGGATCAGATATTACCTGATGAAAGCAAAACTGACTCTTTAGTAAATCAACCTTACGATATGTCTGTTCACTCATTACATCAAGATTAAAGTCGCCCAGAATAATAATTTATTTTGCCTTATCATCAGAAGCTAAACTAAATGAGTTTTCAATCAGTTCAATGTATGAAGAATTAGAATTCGGTGGTCAGTAAAATGTCCCTATCAACACATGCTTATTACTGTTCAGGGTAAGTTCAATCCAAAGTTCTTCAAGGCCTATTATTTCTAAATCATGCCTGCGTTTAAAACAAAGATGATTTTTACGTATATAGCTACACCACCATGATTGTCATCAGGTCTATCAAGTCGTTCTGGTTTATGATATGATTGCAAAAGAATGTCATCTGAACTGATGGAACCACTGAGCTATGTTTCTGAAAATGCAATTATATCGAAATCTCGCAGTTCAGCGTGTAATAAGTCCAATGTGTTTTGAAAATTTAACTGAACAATAGATAAGTATTTTGATGTTTCTAATATATTGACAAGTGAATCGTTAAAAGAGAGACAAGTACTTGTGAAGGAAACCGTCCTGGGTTAGGGTGTATATCACCAGCTTGTATTAAAAGGATGTAAAACCATGCAGTTTGATTCATACTAAAAATAATAATAAGCAGTTAACAGTGAACGGCAATTTTTATAATAGTTTTTGCCAAGTGTCACCTCTCTGTTAAAAGTTGCCCGTACATATTTGCACATTATTAACCATTAGTGTTAGTCTACAATATGCCAATGTAAATTTGTCTTCTTTTTGTTCATGATTTTTTATTATTTTGAGTCATTACCTGCCTCGCACTTCAGATAATGAGACAAAATAGGTCTTGATTTCCTTGATGTTTTTATGTGGAACGGAATGAACGGCACATGTATATGTCGAATCAAAAGTTCAGAGAAAGCCAGAACATTAAAGGAAGCTTTTCTTGCGATCGTCGGTGTCATTAATATATTGTGATGTTTAAGTAGGCACTTATTGTAAGGCAAGCATTGACAATACTTGCATGTGCATTTGTTGTAGATTTAAAACTTAACAATATGGCAATAATATTATAATTTAATATATGACGTAAATACTTAAGACACCGAAAATCGCTGTGTTGTCGCAAGAGTTGTCAATAATTCTAATAAAAATAGCCAATGAACAATAAAAAATAACCATAAATTTACGGTTTGGTCGAACAAATATACGTACCCAGAAAAACAAAGAAGCAAATTGCTCGCAGCATGGTGTTGATCAGTGTTTTCACAAAATCAGTATGGAGACTCTCCCAGTGTTATCAGTACTACTGGTCGACTGTTTTATCTTGGACGTGCCCCGGTCACCAGACTACGCCAAGTCCTTCACGATCTTTTATCAGGTTACACAAAGAAATCTGTTCATTTTACATTGATAAAACAAACTTATCATACATGTATTTTATCTCCAAAAAGATTTGGTATACACGAATTTTGACCATATAGATAAAGTAAGGTGTAAGAGTGGCAAAGTGTTATTTGTTGTTCTTAAGTTTGATGCCATATCGACACTGTATCAGCCTTTGCGTGTGACAAATGTATATGTTCAAGTATAAAGTCAGATTCCATTTCCGTCATATGAGATTTTAAACAGAGCATGACTGATTTTGTGATACATTTGCATTATAAAATTGGAGTTTTTTTTGAATTCAAATTAATGTACATATACTTCATAAATGAAATATATTTCTATATCCATTGCCTTACGATTACAGCACGGTTAACTATATCTTCGAACCATTCTTTGAATTCAACAATGATATTGTCTAAGTAATTTTATGGATTTTCGTGACAAGCGTTTGATTCAAGGTCTTAGAACCCTAATAGCCATCAATTCAATTCCATTAAAGCCATGCATATAACTTCACAATATAAGATTTTAAAATGTCAAACAATAGAAATCTTAGGGGCACACTGACATGTTATGACATAAGATAGAAGTTATTTTATTATCTCCCCTTGATAATTTTGTTGTCAGGAGTTATCTCCCCTAAAAAAAAAAGAAGAAGAAAAAAAGTTACTTTCTCCGTTTTTTCTACGGTAAAGTTTAGATTTTTTTCATGAAATTTGAAACAGAATCATATAATGCATCTTTCTATCATGAGTTTTTTCTCAAAAATCAAATTCAGTTTTTTATATTCGCAGAAAATGTATATTTCCCATAGGCGTTCAATGTTAACTTAAATACTGGTTATCACCCCCAAATTAGATAAAAGTTGGGAAAAAAAAACTCATGGTTAAATAATTTCATCTTTAAATGTCTTCAAAGTGTCAAAGTTTCGTAGAAATATTACCATCCAGCTTCAAGATATGGAATATTGCTATTAAGGTGTTAAAACCTTAAAAAATATGTCTAAAATTCTACGCCCGAGCGAGCTCGGATCGAACTCGGTACCCTCAATGTGTAAGTAGGACACTCTGCCATGTCGCCACAAAAGCTAGCGCCATGGCAAGATAGTTCAATGGCCATTTTTTTTTATCTCATCTACGTTCGTCCCATCTTTTCATGAATACGTGTATCCTCCGAATGTAGATGTTTCATCCACTCTACAACTGTGAGTTATTTACGTTGGGCGCCAAATGTAACTAACCGAGTAAAAGATCTACTGCCCCGAGCTGGAATCCAACCCAGGACCTTTGGTATGCAAGTCCGGCATTCAATCATGTCGCCACAAAAATGCTGTCTCAATAACAAGAGAGTTCAGATGTCATATGATTCTTCCTTTACTATATAAAACTCGTATGTGAGTATTTTGCGATATATGCGTTTGAATGTTTGTTTCAAGGAATATTTCCCCCGATAAGTAGGAATTGGAATCACAAATAAATAATAGGGCTGGCGGGATATTTTCTTGAATAACATCATGAAATTATATCTATGTAAGTTAAATTGTACAAAAAAATAACTATCTATATTTTGTCCGAACAGGTAAAACTGGCCAGTTTTCTACAACCACAACAAAAACAGACAAACATCTAAACTTCAGAAACTAACCCCTAAAATTGCAGTTGCGAGAAGACTCCCATGACCAATTATCTAAAAGCGTACCATGACAGGAATGTTAAACTTTGATTATTTTTGAGGAGATTTCACACAAGACATTAAAAAAGATCATAAAACTTTTAAACCCCAAAGAGGTGCGGACATTAGTCCCGTTGTTCAGGCACACAGAGACACCGGTACGATTATGGTTTGATTCCTGAAACCACTGGCAAAGACTTAAAAACTAATAAAAATTGACCCCAGAGTTATAATTCCAATTAAAGACCCCAAATTACAAATGATCAAGGAAGCACTGTTCAGTCAAGCAAATCAGACCAATAATTCTAGCAAACTAAATCACACATATATCATAATATTATCATAATACCAATATATAAACAAATATAGTTATATGTTCAATAATATATGGAATATATTTCCTATCAATACACATTATGTCAACGTCTGGTAAAGATTGGGTCACGTTTGTCAGCGTTAGAAAGCAGACGCTGTTAATACTGCATTTTTTTTTTCATCAATTGAAGGGCCATAACTCTGAAGTGTTCGAGATATTGTGTCTGGTTATCAAACCTGGTTGAGACATTGTGCCCATTCACATTGTTACTAAATTTGAATGAGATCGGTTCATGTTTTTAAGAGTAAGAGAGCTGACACTGTTAATTTAGCAATTTTTCATCATTTCAAAGGCCATTACTCCGGAGTATCTGGGACAATCTGGCTAGTTATCGGAAGGGCCCGAGATATTGTACCCAAAACATTGTAGCCAAGTTTGGTAAATGTCCGCTCTCTTACTTTTGATGTCTGGTCGGTTGTCTCAAGTCCAGAGTAATGCGTAGAATTCATTTAAATCCACTATGCATACAATACACCAATCTGATATATATATAGCTCAGAATTAATTTAACTTCAATTTAAGCATTACAGATAATGCTTTGGACTCAAAAGTATTTAATTAAATTCACTATAAAGTCCATCATTACCATCAATATACATTTCTTGAAATCGGTATAACTTTGGTGTTCATGTAGTCCTCCCGTTCGTGATTCTGTTCGTCCGCCCTTTCCGTTTTATATGTCTCATCATTTACTTTGAATTTTGAATATCAGAATCAGATTATGTTTTACAGACTTATATTTTGTGAAACATCAAACATATAATCAGGGATTCTATATGTTATATAGAGCCCCTGATATAATATACAGTTGTAACATAACTGGAGATAAAAGTCAGGATTGAAAAATCAGATTCTCATAAAAATATTCCCAAATATCATATGGAGAGGGGATGCTGCTGGATTTAGGATATGTTTTAGATTTGTTTGAAAACATTTTCATGCAACATTTACTTATATATTATTATACCCAGTAGCAGCCCCTCTGTATTAGAATGTATCTGTAATTATAGATACCAAAATAAGCTAACTGACAGCATTAGTTTTCGAAAATACTTTTTTAAACTATATCGACATCAAAATTTCTTTTATGACATATAGTGCCTTCTGAATATGTTTTCAAAAATTCAATATTTCCCCTGTTTTTTTGTGTGTTTTATAAAAGATTATTAATTACTTTAAACATACTCGGTTTGCGTTTATTAAAAATATTTTAATTAAGTTTTTGTGAATGAATCAAAGCCTTGACTTGATAATAGAATGGTATTCATCTTCTATTTTATTTGAATTACAACACTGACAATTTCTTTCCTCTCGTTTTAACTCGTAATTTATGTAAAGTAATTTTCTTTCTAATTCTTCTCTGTAGTAATGGCTAGCAACCATTTTCTGAAAATTATGGCCATATTTAGACCTTGCGGTCAAGGATAACCCACGAGTGGGGTTGTGGTTTATTTATTTATTTATTTATTTATTTATTTTTCTGAAGAGACAGCAGTGGAAGAGACTTAGGTTGAATACAATGGGGTCCGGGTGCGATACCCTAGTTCATTTTACGAACAGACTCTTTGGTTCTTTAACGTGCCCGGTGTGGAGCAACGATACATGAGAGACAAATTCCTGGGTAGAACCAGTACTAAGTACTCCAAGGTCCCATAGCAACCCCATTTTGCCGAGTGCCAGGCATGGATGCATCTGGTTCCAATTTTATACCCCTTTGGTTTGACGCGGTCTCCAGAAGACCGAATTCATGATTATGTAACAAATCTAGAGATTCCAAAGATTTCGAAAACCCAAATTCATAGACTTAACCCACCATGTCTGATTTCGTTTCACAATATTACAATAAGTTAATGGCACATTATGTACTGTTTTCGTGATACTGTTGTCAGTGCTCTTCAGCGACAGCCAATATCTTATATTTACAAACCTATTAACATTCAAGGGATCGATATATTCCTAATTCACAATATACGGCCGCATTTTATTCCTAAAAGTTATTTACACAATTTTAAATGTGGCCGTTCAAACTTTTTTTTCGGCGTAGCTGTATAATTTCGATTTCAACTCGCATCTTAAACCAATCAAATGTACGCTAACAGCGGTAAATAATTCTAAGCTGAATAAAAGGACTCCTGTTATTGGTTAACGCATCGTTATGGACTATAAAATTACTGTAAATAAGGGGTGCAGCTTGTATGTATCATTCAGCTTGGTGTTATTACTTTTCTTTTTGATGTAAACATGAAAGTGATTTCAGTAAGTTAAATACAATCCTTTTCCATCAATTGAGGAATGCTACTTTGTGAAAATGATTTAAAACAACAAAAAGAATCCACCGTGTTATGACATGAAACCCCTTAATTACTATGTATATTGAATTCTTCCAGCCTGCCGAGATGCTCTCATTGAAAATTAATTCGCCAAAACCAAAACAACTAATAACGCTTTTATATCATAATTGTCATATGCAATAATGATATGAACAAATACCAAACAAGCCTATTTACAGATATGATTTTTTGTATTACCGTCTATAAATAAGTATATGTCATAGAAAAAATACTGAACTATTTCTAGAGCGTACTAAATTTTGTTGTGCGTCGGTCTTTCGCGCGCTTTTCCTCGGAATGTTCTAGAAGACTGGAAGAATAATATTTGATAAACATTCACATTCTTCTTTTTTGAAACTATGTCGTCTAGATCATAGGTATTTAGTTTATTGATGAAACCATGTACTTCAGGTGATAAAATTTCGCACCACTGCATCAAGGGTAAAATATTTTTAAGTTATACTAGAATTATTGTCTATTTTTTATATTAAAAAAAAATGAAAATAAAATTGTAGCCGTGATACCCAGGCGAGTCATTCAGGGCCATCATGACTATCTTGTTTATTGTAACTTCCTTTATCAATGAATCTATGCTTTAAGGTGCTGATCATTAATGTATATGCCTGTATAAACTATTTTGATACAGTTTACAACTGATAAAATCGGACCTGAACAAGCTTTTGTCAGTAAGAAATAAAGGTGAAAAAAAAATTGTATGTCCTAACTACAACGAGCAGATAACTGCTCATTACATGATCAGCCTGGAACTAAATTAGGTTTTATGCAGCGGATTATCATAGAGTTTTTTATAGTTCATAGGATAATTTATAACATTACACTGCTTTTAAATAAGAACATTTGGAGGTACTCTGAAATATTTGTTATATCAAATCATTTCATATTCTGATTTTAATCATTTTACAATTTTTTATGGTGCAGGTAAGCCTGTTTACGATAATGGTCAGTCGTGTCTTTTGTATAATAGTCTAGTCATTCTTTACTGTACATTTTGTTTTGAATATATATAGACATTATTTTAAAATTGTACTTTTTTTTTGCTACATTCCTGTTGTTGTACACATCTCGTGGACTATTTTCTTATTTGCAAAATAAACCTTGTTAAAAACATTGCCATTCATCATTGTTTACTACCAAAATTAGACATGTTTTTGTACAATTATTTACAACAATGCTTTTATAACCTATCATAACATTAGAGTCTTTGAAATGTGTTTTGCATATATTTCCATTTATAAGTTTCTTAATTAAAGTATATTTATGCATGAATGAAAATCTAGTTTTTCTTTCATCCTACGCCGAATATCTTTTTTAAAGATATTTCTTGTTTTCTTTGTGAACCACCAAACTGGACTACCATAATCTAAAATCGGGGTAACAAACGAATCAAATAATTGAAGAGAAATTTTGAAATTAATCTCATGTTTAGATAAAATATTATATAACACGCATTAGGCTTAAAATATAATGACCTGTATGTGTCGGTATTAGCCTACTTTTTACTTACAGTTTTGTACAAGCCGCATTTGTTCTTTCTTTTATAAATACTGGTTCATCTAACATATATACAGTATATTTTAGTTTCTATTCTAGCTGGTATTAAAGGCTCGATATCAAAAAGAAATAACTTCTTCTGACATTGACAACTTTGGTAAGTTCTGAATACTTCAGTCCTAGTGAAATCGTTACATTTACTAGTTTTATTTCCTACAGATAGTCCTTCAGTCTACATTATTCACAACACGCGGCAACACATTTAACACCGGGTCAACAAGTTCTGTTACTGCAAAGGAAAAACAACCGAAGCAACTTAATTTCCCGTTAGCATGGTTACAAAGATCTATTTTCAGAAATACCGTGTTTTTTTGTTGTTGTTTTTTTTTTTTTTTTTTTTAGTGACCAATTAACAAACAACAACAACAAAAACAAAACAGATGAACGGGTTCCGACTAAGACCTTGCAGGCGCTAAGCAGACGATCGCTTTACATGCAGTATCAATGCGATCTAATGAGACATACGTATTTGGTTTAATCGGCAGTAAATTATTCAAAGAGAAAATCTTTTCATTTATAATTGAGCAATTTTACACACCCCATGTTATCTTGCGGCACATGATCGTACATGTAACTTGAGAGTTTTCTTGACTAGCTCTTAATCTATATCAGAGTTGCTGCTCTCTGTTAGGTTATAAGGTCTTTGTGCTAACTTATCAGTCTCCTGTGTCATAAATAATCTGGATTCAGACTCAGAATTTCAATGTTTTGAATAATTATTGGCTATACCCCCTATGCATAAGTTTATGAAACACTATAAATCAGATAATTATTTCCTTTTTTTCCTATTAATAATAATATAATTATTATATTTATTATTATTATTATTATTATTATTATTATTATTATTATTTTAAAAATCTAAGTCTAGCCACGGACATAAGGAAGTTAAGTGTAGTGGAGTAGATGACATATCTTCCTAGAATCAAGGCTGGATTTGAATTGTTTATGTATTTAGTAGTCCAATTCTTGTAGATGTACTCACTATCCTAACTAGCGTATGCCAAGAATTATAAAATGTAAATATCAGAATAATGAACATGAAATGTTTGAAAATGCATTTGAGGAGACTTTTTTTATTACTACCATGATAAATTATATTGTTTTTATTTTTTATTATTTTTATCTATTTTTTCTAGATCTCCCTTTTTATGTACATTCAAAATGTTTTATGTGTGAGCCTAGCTACTACTAATACTACTTAAACAGCAGCTATTATCATAACATATATTGATATTGCCGCTCTTCATAATTTTATAGTCATTAAATTCTACACCAAGCCGCAATTCCGGTATGCAGCCGCAATTTAGTTTTTCCAAAAACAAAACCCCCAAAACAGAGGATTCCAAATATAATAAAATGGCGGCGACTTCACCGTCAAATTCAACCACCTCGGTAAATTGTGTATTTTAAGTAGATTTCGTCAGTATGACAAGTTCAAATGATTTAATTGTATATTTTAGTGGGCATATGGTTTCTTTTTAAATCATGTTTTGAAAGGCATCCTTGAAACACTTTGCAAGGGGTTTAAAAAACATGCGTAGACGGGTGAGTTTTCAGTTTCTAAGTTAAAAATTTATGTTGATTCGGAAACATACTTGTCCCTCTAGATTGTTCCTGTAATGTACCAGTAATTTGTGCCTGGTTTTCCTTGTTATCGTGCAAATATTTTTGTTTTGAAGGTAAAAATCCAGAGTTGTCTGGGAAAACCAATTGTTCAAAGATGTCGAGAAATAGAGGACATTCTTAAAAACAGCAGCCTGAAGGTAAATATCAATTTACTTTTCTGATAAATAAATTGTTTCCATAGTTGATATGACTATTTGCTCTTTTTTTTGACAGTCACAACTTGTGTCCCTTTAATGAGATACTTTCTAAAAGTGGTGGAATTAGCACAACTGGTAAGAGCATCGCTCAGTATTTTTTCCAAGGAGAGATGTCCTTTTGGAATGAAAATATTTTGAAGAAAATCAAAAGATTTTTCCTGTCATAGTGCTCCATTCTGATAAAATTTGCCTCTTACAAACATTTTAAAGTTATACTGAAAATGAGAAATATTTGTGATATTGCCAAACTGATCATTTACCCACTAAAAAGCGCCATTCAGGATTATGCGCCATCCATGCGCCGTCCAGGGTTCTATAGCACCACCCATTTTATTACAGGTTGTATTTGTATGAAATTTCACCAGTCGCTTTATAACTGTATTTTACATCATATGTGCAAATTTCATTGATATATTTTATTTTTTTGATGTTTAAATCCATTTTCAAAATTCACTACAAGACCTCACCAGTGAGGGACTTGACTCTGTCCAGGGTTTGAAGATGCCACCCATGTTATTTCAAGTCGTATTTGTATGAATTTTCACAAGTTCTTTAAAATAACATTTTACAAGATCTGTGCAAATTTCATTTTGGAACGACCGAAATGTCCAGCATCTGTTCAGTATATATATATATAAATTTGTTCCAAAAGGATGAAAAAATCACTGATATGTGGTGTCTTTTACCTTATTTGTGTATATTTCCAGGGCTCAATTTTTTATTTTTTTTTCTTAAATCCTTTATTTTGCAATTCAACAAGACTCAATTCAGTGAGGGCTTGTACTCTTAAGTTTTTACCACGTTTGCAAGATTCCAGCACCTAAGTCTAAATTTCAATCGTATTGCATAATTATTCACTTCTTGTTGGGGGAAATAATCATTCATATGAGTTGGGGGCTTGTTATTATTGGACGTTTTCAGCCGATAATGCCATGCTGTTTCAATAGTATTTTAAATTAATTTGTTCAAAGATTGTATAAAAAACACTGATTGTTCAAAATTATTGATCGTAATATATACAGAGAGGTAAAAATGTTTGTATTTTGTTTATATGCCAAAGATGCTGTTATAACTTTCACACTGCAAGATAATGTTATTGAATATCATGTTATGGTAATTTTAACGGAACTTGGTTCGTCATAACTTTATCCATGATCTGTTTCATAAATTAATGGATTTTAAAAAACACTGTTAAATTTGCGTAAAAAAGGAAAAGTGATTGTTAAGCCATTTTCACTGCAAAAAATGCAGTCAGTTGGTTTAAAACTTGGTTCGCAAACTTCATTTCTGCTTGCATTTGCTGAAATGCTGTGTTAATTTTGAGCCTGATTTCATTGGTAATAATTGAAGAAAAACCATTAATTTTAATTTATTTTTATTGCAGGACATAAGCAATGTACTTCCAAAGCTTATAGAGCATATCTATGGCTATGGTATAGAACAAGGTTGGAATTTAGATGCCATCACAAAAGCCCAGCATCCTCAAGACTTTGATGCTGTGTTGAGATTCCTTGCCCCAGATGGTCAACTGATGAGTTTGGTGTACCAATTACAGATTGACCCATCTGTAACTTATGACTTCCCTTTTGAAAGTCTCCCCGTAAGGAGTTTTGATATACAACTTTCTGTCACTTGATTTTACAGCAAGATAATTCAACACTCCGGAGCATTTGAAAAAATAAATAAAAATCTGATTGGCAAACATCATGAAATTTATGATAATAAAATACCACTTGGCTATGTTATGATATTGCGGTGATTCAAATTGTTGACACTTTCGGTTTTGAATCCGGAAAACATGAAAAAATTAGGAAGGGACTACTGTTATGACATTCACCTACTTTTCCCTTTAAAAGAAAATTTAACAGTCACAATTATTGCAAACTGATGTAATCAACTGTGTAACATGTTTTTATAAGTAACCCTCTTCGATAAATTGCAACTTTTCAACCCGTGATTATACCGTCATATATCCAAACAAAGACCAATTAAACAAAGATTGGCAACTAGTCTAAATCTCACAAAAGCACATTACAATTTGTCCAGTTCTTGTAAAGTCAAATTTACAAATATCATAATCTTGTATTCTACTCAAGATACATGAAAGTATATCTTATTATAGAACATAATATTACCATCAAAACGATACCATACATATTGTTGAGGTATAAAAATGTTTCATGTTAAGTAGAAAAGTACCAGCATGATGATGACTGTCTAAACTGTGTGTATGTTTTTTTCTGCTACACTGGTTACATTTAAATCATAATTTAAAAGAATTTTTGAACAGTTTTTTCATACACTCAGCTGCACATAACAAAATACTTATTTCACTGATGGTCCAAAGTAAATTTTTACCACATGCAGCTAAGTGTTTGGAATTTTCCTCAATATATTTTGTACAAAATTGCATGTGATAACTTGGAATTACTTGATATTTTGTAAGATTTTTTGATTTGAAAATCATGATAATTTGTAATTTCAGATGCCATCCAGAGAAATGATCAAGGAGGGAGGACTGCCAATGTTTTATGTGAACAAACTACAGTTCCAGAACTTTGCAAAACCTGTCCTAACACTGGGTATCCTTTGTTATCGAATAGGAAGCAGTTTTGTTTATGATATAGATTTGTTGACTTAAAAATAATTGAGAAACATTTGAAGGTTAAAATAGATAGTACCAGTATGTAGAAAATATCATATTTAAACACCAGTTTTAAATGAAATATACATGGATGATAATTCTATGGTGTTTAGAATTTTCATCATAATCCTATCAAGGTTGCAGACAACTTTTCATTAGTCCATTATTGATACATTATTGAATGACAGTGACACAGTTTGAACTCTTCATCAGATGAATTATCACAAAACATGAGCACCATCTGGTTTTAGGTTGGTGGTTCTACCCGAATGCCTCCGTGCATTTGGGATCATCCTCTACCTGTAATTAGCTGGACGTCGCTATATGACTGAAATATTGTCGAAGCAAGGGTAAACTCAAACAGTCAAGTTAAGTCATCTGATTTTACCATTATTGTACATCTGAGGTATCGGTAATGTACTTTTCCACTTTTTAGAATTGAAGATTGAAGCCTTGCTTTCCCATTATAGGTCAACTTTTTACAAACAAAATCATGTGTTCCCTTATATAAATCTGGTCAACTATCCACTACCTATTATCCCTGTGTAACTATTGGACAGTCTGTAATCTCAAGCTGTAAATTAGTATTAAAGGTTTCAATAATTTTAGTCTTAGAGATATGTATTAATACACAGTATTAAAATCTGACTTCAGTGGCCTAGTGTTTAGTGCATTAACAATGGAGGCAAAATGTCAAAGGTTAGATTCCTGACTTCTTTAAAATATCACTTTATGGTTGGAGCATAGAAAGGAAGTTGCAAATGCCATTTTTTAACCCATTTTGTGTTAGTTTGATTTTGTTTGTTTTACATCAATTGCAAATTAAGTTCTAACAACTTTAAACATCACTCTAGATGGCATGAAGTTATAAAGGTTATTATCATGGAAGAAACTGGAGTACCAAGCAGAAGAGACATGAGAGCTAATGGTAAACACCTGCCCTTCATGAATATGAGTTGGATTTTTTTCAAATTCATGCCATTAGATTAAGCACTATCAGTTACTGTCTTGTTGTCCACAGTTTCTTTATCTTCCTGTACATATCTAAGGCTTTATGGAAACTAAATGCATATAGATTAATAGAAGGAGATTGAACAGTTTTGTGCTCAGCCCTCGATATATACTATTGGATAATATGATAACATTCCTTAACTAGAAAACAGGTGCTTTTGAGTTGTACCTGTTTCATTTCTGCTACACCCTAGTGTCACCCAAGTGGCAGTCCAAGACCCACAACTGGAACAATATGAGTGAGATCTTGTACCCTTGTCTGCTAGATGAATATGTGAAGTACTTCCTTCCACTGAAGCCGCGGGTGCTGCCCAAGTTCCCACAATCCCAGTCCGTCCCAGTAAGGAGCCCGGTTGTACAACAAACACCATACAGGTACCGATAGTTGAAACCTTTTTCTCCATGATGAAAAAGAGAGACAAAGAGATAGAATGTGTTGCAAAAGCCATAGCAGCTGTAGCAAATTAATTAACTAGCAAACCTTTGCTATATTTGTGATCCTGATCACCTTTTAATAACACCCAAACTCTGAACAAAGTTCAGTGACTGGACTCTGACTTTATAGAGAATTCAACCTATCAACAACCTCCAGAGAAAGGTAATTTTTCTGTTTCACTTTAACCCTTTCCCTCATATAGACTCATTTTGACGAACTCATTAGGTACCACATAAAGCCTGATCTGCAGAAAACCACAGTTAAACCTTACCAAATTTAATTATAAAGTCCTCATTTCCAGACCACTGAGGAGCAGCGAACAGCATAAAACCTGATAAGCCTGCGAGTTACTCGCAGGCTGATCTGGTTTTATGTTGTTCGCATAGGTCTTTTCATGGTTTCCTCTATGAGGGAAAGGGTTAATGACATTTGTTGACAGGTTATACTGTATGTTATTGTTTCACAGCAGCAGTAAAGGTTCTCCAGGTTCAACAATCCAGACAAGGTCAAGGTCACAATTTGGTCTCCTGAGATCCAACCTTCTTTCTTCACCCAAACAACACACACAAAACTCGCCTGGAGCTGAGAAACTGGAAGGAGAAATATGGTGGTCAGAGACCTTCATCCAGGTTAGTCTGGCTTGCCAGTGTTTTCCCTGATACACAAAATTGTCCATTTGACTTACAAATTGTGTAAATGATGCCAAAATATTTCGAAATTTGTCTCTTTGTCTCTATACCAAGGGGACATTTGTCCCCACTAGAAAGTATCAAGAGAATACCCTGGGTTGTTATTGTTTAAGTGCTGGTACTAGTCCTGAGAATATTCTATTACTTTCATAACCATGATCCATTCAGTCAGCAAAGGTCCTGTGATAGGTACAATTCTTATGTTTGGTTGAATAACTTTAATTCAAGCTGACATTTTTCATTGTAAGTTCTTACAACTTTTCAAACTAACCCTGTTAAACATTCCTGGGATGGACCAGTACTGTGCAACAAAGACTACAATTTTATATGAGCAAACAGAGGAGACCCTGATCAGACAATAATTTCAAACAAATCTATATGAGGTAAAGGTTTAACCCTTTCCCTCATATAGACTCATTTTGACGCACTCAATAGGTACCACATAAAGTCTTATCTGCAGAGAACCACATTTAAACCTTACCAAATTTAATTTTAAAATCCTCATTTCCAGACCACTGAGGAGCAGCGAACAGCATAAAACCTGATCAGCCTGCGAGTAACTCGCAGGCTGATCTGGTTTTATGTTGTTCGCATAGGTCTTTTCATGGTTTCCTCTATGAGGGAAAGGGTTAAGAAACTCTTATTGTGAGCACCACACAACATTACTATACCATTATGAGCCTTTGGTCTCTTCCTTTTGCTCATATCAAATTGTAGCTCAGATTTTACACTGTCTTCAAGGCAAAGAAAAATCCATTGTTTCAAATACCAATTGAAGTTCATTAAATTAATACACATTAAGTCATGAATTTATACATAGAAATTTATGAAGTAAAGGGTAAATGTAAAGATCATGGCTCCCTACCATGCTCAAAACATAACTTTCTCATATACACTACTGCTGGACTACAGCACCCTAAGTGAACAGAATAGAACCTGATAAGCCTGTCTTGGCGTATTTACTCTTTAAAAAAGAAAGACTGATATATTTAAGATTTCTAATGTATCTTATATAGTCAATTTAAGGAGGACAGTTATATGTAAACATTTTGAATATTTATATTAATTTTTAACTTTGTACACTAAGAAAACAGCAAGACTAATTACTTGATGTTGTGTAGTGACTGGGAATAATATTTTTTTAATGTAACATCTTGCATTTCACAAAAGTCTATGACGTTCATTTTGAAGTGACTTCTTAAAAATATCAATGTGACATTTTCTGTTTAAATGTGACTATGGCACAGTGTCACCTTCTTTCCCAGACAACGTGGTGGGGCCATTTTGGAAGAATATTCCTTATTTTTTCTCCAACTTATTAATACTGCAGTAAACTGCAGATTAAACAATTTTTATACCATCTATGTTTACTTAATCTCACAGATATGTATAGTATAAAGTGATGACTCAATGCTTGCAGGTTCTGGCAGAATTCTGGCTGAACCAAAACTCTTTAGACCATGAGAGAGGCATTTCTCCACATTCCTTGGTAAGTGTAGCACAGTTGTCTGTAGGCCCCCCAGGATGTT